>JABMIG010000059.1:4257-633285 GCA_013187285.1 Cyclotella cryptica
GTTCTTTTATGACTGTTGTTGGAGAGAAACAACGAAGGAATGATATGATGTTTGAATTAACAGAAGAAGGAGGCATACCATTGACGAGTTGTTCTAGGATCAATTCCCAGATAAAATGAGGCCATGTCGTTGCTCCTTTTTGGCCATCATGAATTTTACCAAATACTTTGATTGGGACCGCCTTCTCTCCAATTCTTGATTATTCTTCCTATCAAGTTTGTCTTCTAGCTCCATGAGTTGGTGGTTTTGATTCTTCATGATAGCCTCCAACTCCTTGATTCTTTGCTCCTGTGTAGAACTATGAGCAATGACCTCTGCCGAACGCCGTGTTGACCTATTCACCTGTGCCTCCGCACGCTTTCTCTGTAACTCCAAGTTACCATATTACAAGTAAGCAAAACTACTTTTGTTGAAAGTACTTCAGCATTACTTTTAAAACGATCTACAACCTTCAAATAATGCATCCTCTCTTCCAAACGAGCACTCCTCTCAGCCGCCTTCAACTCCGACTCCTTCAACTTTTCAGCCTGTTTGAGCTGCAATTCTAGCTTGTTGCATTTAGCTGCTAACTCATTGATTTCAAAACTGAAAAATAATTAGTGACGGAGTAGAAAAAAGGAACAAACGACACAGTAAAAACTTACTCTTTAGCCCTCTGTGCACCACTGATTTCCCTTGTTTTGGCAATGATTGCCTTTGAATGGGCGCGTTCCATCTTGTACCTTTCCGCCTTCTCTTGAACCAAAACAAACTTGTGTTGCTTCGCCAAAGCAGCTATCTTCTTCTCGCTTGGGCCTTGATATTCCTAATCTCTTCCTCCTTCCGTGACCGATACGCAACAAATCTATCAGTGCGTTTTGCTAAGAGCAAGGCAGATTTTCCTCCGGAGTCTTTCAATTGAGAAACTTGAAGACTCTCATGTGTTAGTGACTTCTAGGAAAGAAACATTGTTTTTTGTAGTTAACAACTCATCTTTGAGGTGCTCAACTGCTTGTTCAGGACGTTGAGTCTTTCTCCTCTCATAGTCCTTCTTGGTGCGCAAAGACTTGATTTGCAGTGCCAGCGGTGGAGGCTTGATGGAGCCATGAGAAGGAGGATCTGGTGGCATTGAGAAAGACACTTCCTTGGAGTAGGGAATATTTTTGGGGCGTCACTCTTGATGGCCTTTGCTTTCCGGCCACATGACGAGAGAGGGATTTGTTTGATCTCTTCTTCTTCCTAGGATAGTATCACTGGTGGCTGCAGGAGAGATAGGAGGAGGTGGTTTTGTTGGAGATGGTTTGGATGGACCTACCATGTTGTTGCCATCTGGTACTGCTTGGTTTAGTACCAGAAGCAGCCAGATTGGCAGAGACAGGGAGTTCACTTGGGAGGTGTTTTGGTGGAGATTCTGCAGTGGTGGTGGGTAGGTTGGTGGTTTCAGGTGCGTGAGGTGGAGAAGTCACATGGCCCATTGTTGCCATCTGACTGTCCAAATCTTGACAATTCTGGACAGTTTTTTTCTCGTGGATTCGACAGAGTCACGGAGTTCCCTAGATGTGTTCTGTGTAGTTGGGACATCTTGCAGAGAAGTATTCACCATGGTTGGGCTGGCCAATTGTTCGAACGATCGAGTTCTCGTCAATTTGTGAACTGCATAAAATGCAGTTAAGCACGTGTCACGGCACTTTTGGCACAATTGTTCCATGACCAGTGCATCTTAGACCAAATCCTTGCAACTGTGCATAGGTAATAGTATAAACTATGCGCGATTGCAATGATTTGGTCTGCACTCGACCTTTGCATTGCAAATTGTTGCCACAATGTTCCAATTGATGTGTCATGCTTAATTGCAATGCAAGTGTGATCTGATCGCCACTTTTAAAAGATACCTGGCACACAACGGAAGAGTGTGGGGGTGGTGGACAGACCATTTTAGAATTAAAAATCTGGTGTGCGCCCCCTACTAATATTATTAGCTCAATTGAAGACTTGATACCTAACCAGTGCTGATTGCCCATCATTGAGAAGACAAGAGGGTCAGGGTCATCTTCATTTGCAGCCCAAGTATTGCCCATGTCTGTGGTGATATTGGCAGATCCTTTTCCATCCCAATTCACAATTTCCCCTGTGGTGGTGGATCAAAAGATGTGCCTACAAGTTCCTCATCTTTTCTATGAGTCCATCATTTGGGTCTCAATTTGGACTAGGAGGTACAGCAGGAGTAGTGCATCTGCATTTTTCTCCATTCTCTTCTGAATCAGACCAGTCTTTCTAAGATAATCAGCATCCAACTTACATGGCATCTCTTCTGAAAACAGATTGCTGTGTTGCACCTTCAGCGAGTGTCTGCTCAACACTCCCAATTACCCAGTGTTCATATACCACTGTGATGGTTGACTGGTACAACTTGTGATGCAAATATGTGATAGTGGACTTGAATTTAGCTGTGTACAATCCACCCTAGTTGTCAGCTGTGTCATCAGCTTTAGTTATATCTCCCCATTTGTCCACGAATGCGCAATTTGACTTGCTTTTTCTGAACTTCCATTTGTCCACGAATGCACAATTTGACTTGCTTTTTCTGAACTTCCATTTGTCCACAAATGCACAATTTGACTTGCTTTTTCTGAACTTTGAATTTGTAAACTATATTGCAGACCCCTGACAGAACAAGAGTTGATAAGTTGTCAGCAACAATTCTGATTATTGCTTGTGTTTCATTGAAGTTGTTGCAAGATGCATTCCTCTCAACACCTAATTATAGAAAAGTTCAAATCCATTGCCCTGCATAGTTTACTCATCTCCGTTGCCCCTCTTTTCATTCTCCACATGTTTGCATATGGCTGATTTGATCATCTATTTCAATGAATACAAATGGAATAGAACATGGACAGTTATATAGAGCTGTCAGACTTTTTCTGACAAAAAGTACTTTTCCATTGTCTTCATCTGACAAACTGGATCTGGGTGTTGTAGACATTCAGACATGAATGTTATATAAAATGAATATTAAATTGCCTCTAATATGAACAGTAATCTTTTTAGTCTATTATTGAACTAATCTTTCAATTCATATTTGTACAATTATAAGATATCTTTAATACGGATACGTTCAGCCATTCCCACCAGCTTTACAGGAGTAATTCTAAGTTCATTCCCCTCCTTTTGCAGTTTGTGATTGCATGGTTTTTGTCATACAAAACTACACTCACTGGTCAACTGTATCTGATATTTTCCTCTAAGTTTTTTAGCTCTATTTTGTAGTAATAAATTACATAAACCATTGTTCCATCAGAAAAAAACCACTTATTGCTTTGAAATTTAATGGGCCCCTTTTCCCAAAAAATTGATAATGGTTTAGACACTAAACTGACACCTAACTGACAAAAATGAGTTGTCTGACAAAACATGGTTCCAAATAACTACCATCATCATTGTTACAATTCATTGTATAAGCCCCAGCTAGACATGCCTCAGTTAGTGTGATAGTAATTTTCTGAGTGTGACCATTAGTGGTAGTTTAAGAACAGAAGTGGTAGTATGTGCAGAACTGCAAGACAGGCAAGTTTGCCACGTGGAAGATTTTTGAGCGATTAACAGACAACAACTGAAGACAACTGACCTGACAGCTTTTACATTATCTCGACAATGTGACTACCCATGTGATGACATAAGAAGGCCCCATGTGACGACTCTTATGACATTGTGACGACCCAAGTGAGGTCACCTGAAGACAAAATGACGACCCAAGTGAAGGCAATGAAGACAAAACGACGACCCTTCATGACAACACTGACGACCTCCTTGACGACACTGACGATGGTGAAACAAATAATGCCCTAAAATGTCATAATCTAACATTTGTGAACTTTTTGTGCACAAGTGGTTGTACCAATTCCTTAATTAGTCCAGCTTATGGTTTAGCTAATACAAGTGTATGCACAAATCTGGTATTAAGAGAGAAAGTTCTCAATAATATATGTGCCACAGTATCATTTGGGAGACAAAATATTTTCATGAAGACATTTTCAAGTATTAGGAAGAAACTAGTAACATGCAAGTAATTCATTAAAATTAATTAATCAATTAATTAATTGCTTGGTGAATCAATAAACAGAAGCATAAATTAATTACTTGAACTATCCCAACTCTTTTGCTCCCGTTTATATTTGTTGATTGTTGTGTTTTGTTAACTGACAGTAGTAATGGTGAGGCTTGTTTTTTGAGTCATCACAGACTCTTTGATTGTTATTTTTTTTAGTGATTGGGCCATAGCTCTCTGCCCTTTTTCTAATTGCTTAGCTCTTTCAGAGTTGACTGTTTCATGCTCGCGGCTGATTTGGGAAAGATGAAAGATGGCATGAAAAGGTGAGATTTCATGCAAGATGTGCATCAAAAATGGAAAAATACAATAAACTCACCTTTTTTTACCTAAAATTACCCCCACTTCTTCCCATCTTCAAGATGGGTGGTAGCATGTCTGTCTTTACATTTTCCTTTGAGGCAGTAGTAATAAAAATGAGTAGGTGCAAAAGATCCAACCAACTCCCGTGCACTCTTCTATGCACAAGTTCTTAATAATGTAACATAATTAAAAAATACAATCAAAATAGAATTATGTTACATACTTAGAAAATATGCACAAAAAAGTGCACAAGTGGGAAATTCGCGAGCAAGAAGGTGCATGTGTGCACAAATGTTGACTATGTACGTGTAATTTTTTTGCTTTGCCCTTGCTTTTGCAGCTGCGAGCACAAACCTTTCCAGACTTTCAATGCCCACCATGTTCAACAACCAAACATGCAAAAAAGGGGCTGCCAAATAGGGAGAATGTACTTTGCCTGTCAACTATGCTATATTTTCACAATCATCACCACAATAATCCTCTCCATCACCACTCTATCCTATGCCCCACGACAACCCAAATACAACGTATGCACCGACCAACAGGCATGGAAATCTATCACGGAGGGAATGACGGCTCTCAAAATGAGTGCTTCCTTCAACTTGCTCATTTCTGTGTACAATCCAAATTGGTGGCATGTGGACTTATCCAATGGGGCAGGACAATTTCATCACAATGGTGACTATGTTGGATCTTTCACAATACCTCCCAGGCAAATTTCGCCGCAGGTGATTAGTGATATTGTGGTGAAGGTGACGCTGACTCCGGATAAGTGGTGGGCTTTGTCTTTGACATTGGAATAATATCAGGGGACTCTTAAGTTTATGGTTCGGAGTCATAGTCAGGTGAAGATACCTGGTTTGGGCTTTCAATTTGATGCAAAGTTTGAAAATATTGAAGTGAATCCATCGGATCCTTCGAACACATCTATGTGCTTGTTCTGGATGGAAGAAACCAGTGCACAAATCAGATCTGCTGTGAGAGACTCATCAATGACGGATTGGCAATCACATTGATAATCCAGATAGGTTTGTAATCAATGTAATTGTATTCATATTTGTGTTGAAATCCTATCAAGGTTAAAACAAGGTAGTTGTGATGCATTACTAATGACAAAGACTACTAGAACAGCTCATTGTTGATAAAGTGAGGCACTACATGCGAAAGATCAAATAGCCATTAATGCAACATATTCAACAATATTCACCAACTACTCAAAAATGACCACAGTTGTAATAGTGTTTTGTCACTCATCAATCAACATCACAACTAATTCAACCCACCATGAAACGCTGTCCCAGCCGACTTTAACTTTGAAAACTTGCCACCCACACGACTCTTATTCTTCATCACAGGCGGCCCGCCAACATCCCCACCCTGCCCACTCTCCACTCTCACCTCCTCACCCTTAATTGTCTTACCCACCACAGGCAATGCCACTTTACTTGCCTGCACCGCCGCCCTCTTCGCTCTGGCCTCGGCCTGAATTTTTCTCAAATTCACCTCCTGACCAAAGTTATCCTTGAGAGCACTGGGAGCCTTCCCATCCAACCTCGCCCCATCACCCACATTCAACACCCAATAATCCGGCATGGAAGATCGCACCACAATAGCTGCATTGAGTTGGATGCCCATTGATCCCGCCTGAGAATCAAGATGTTCCGTCACAGTACTTGCCGCCACCATCGCCCTGATTGTACAATATTTCCATCAACAATCCTTATCCGACTCAAAGACACACTCTCCTCTCCTCCCCCCTCTCCCCTTTTGGAACCCAATGTAGCCGACAAACTGCTTCGAGTGGGACTGGGACAGGCGCTTGATTGATGTTCCGGTGGTGTGAAGGCGCTTTGTTTCGGGAGATTCGCCAACAATGCCAAGTTTGGACTCGTCCAGTTTCCTGACGGAGGAGCGCTGACGACGGGTTCCTTGTATCCCACCGTAGCATCAAAGTCAACATGACAATCGGTCTCAATGATGTAGGCGGCATCTTGCGGTCGAACCTCTTTGATTTCAAAATGATAATTCTTGGAATTGAACAGGATGCAAATGACATCACCTTTGGTGATGCAGCTGAAGTTTTGGAGGGCATGTTCCAGTATGGCGCAAAATCTCAAGAAATTCGACGTGTTGCGCTTGGAATTTGACGAAGTTTGGTGA
The DNA here is from genome assembly GCA_013187285.1 of Cyclotella cryptica. Lineage (NCBI taxonomy): Eukaryota > Bacillariophyta > Thalassiosirophyceae > Thalassiosirales > Thalassiosiraceae > Cyclotella > Cyclotella cryptica. The sequence continues at coordinate 10,805 of JABMIG010000059.1, forward strand.
CAGTCAGGGCAACGCCTTTTTTGATGAGCAGGTTTAGCATCATCCAGAAGGGGATGATGCATGAGCCATCCTTGGCGGTGAACTTGAGGACTCTGCAGTGGGTTAGGGTGCCTCGATCTTGGCTTTGGAGTTGGAAGAGGCATGGGGTAGTCCACTTCTTAGTTTCACATGTCCTAGACATGTCCTGGACGTGTCCTTGGACGTGTCCTATGTCCTCAATTTCTCCAGGACACGGGTTTTTGTGGACACGATGACATATATCAGTCTTGAGTTCAATGTCCGCCCCGTGTCCTCCAAAGTTTTGACTCACATACATAACATAACAGTATCTAGGAACATGCCAAAGTATCTTAAGTATTTTTGTACTGCAAGCCTCATTGATTGCACTTAACTGAATGTAATATGCATGCAACAGCCACCACTCTTGGAATAGTTCACCTGAAAGTATCAAAAAAGACCCATAAATGAAGGAAACACTGCATGTCCTCTCATGTCCTCTGTGTCAAAAATGTCATGTCCTGTGTCTTCGTTTGAAAACACTAAAAACACGAGATATCCAGGACGTGTCCTTGACATGTCCAGGACGGTTTGAGATATTTGTGGTCACTTATGGTCACCTTCTGCCAATGGTCACCAGATTTATCAGTTTTTAAGTTACAAATTACCACCGAAATACTTTCCTGTTACAATAAATTTCATTATTCTATCACTACCCCCAAACAATTATAACAAAACCACAGCAGTTTGCATATAATCATCACAACATGCACGACATGTATGTACCATCGACCCAAACATAACACCGTCGCGAACATAACATTCAGATGAAAATGGTCAGTTAGCTCCACAAAGATTATGTCCTCAAAAACAACACATATGCATCCCATCTTACCGTCGCCTTGACCACAGCTGTTATATATATAACAATGTCTCATACATAACCATATGGTCATAACTATCTCTGTGTTATATATATAACATCGATCCAAACATAACACCATCCAGAACATAATAAATCCAGATGAAAATGCCAGTTAGCTCAACAAGAACAGTTCCTCAAAAACATCACATCTCTTCCTTTATCTTACCGTCACTTTCATCACTGGTGTTATATATAAAACAACGTCGCGTACGTAACCTATTTGGTCTGCCAACAAAGTGTGTTATTCTTTCTCGGCCATGGTGATCTCGATTACATATATAACAAAAAACAAAACGTACCTCTTTTCATAAAAACATGTCTCTTCTCATCATCTGAATCGTCCCATTCACCCCTGAGTCCTCCTCTTCTTCGGCGCTTCCCATTCATCAAAATCCGAGGGTATTTCAGGCCAAGCCACTTCGCTCCTCTTCTGTCTGTGCTTGAAATTCCCTTCAACGCATCCTCATGTAATCTCACCCAGCGTGCTGCTTCTTCCCGAATTCTTTCACAGAAAACAAATAACCCGGTTTGGGTGAATCGAACAGGTTATTGAATTCCCTATTGTAACGCTCCATGACATTATTCGTTCTCTGATGTCTTTTATTGATCAAAAGAAACAGCGTTAGTTCTTTGTGGTATCATACTTCCAGCTCATATCCAAAATATCGACATCATGCTCCTGGAATAAAACAAACACCTAAAGACAGTGATACTTACATCTCGCCGCCAGTCCCTCTTTTCGTCCGAATTGTAATTGAACATCTCAATTAACTTTGGTTTCAACCAAGTTGGGACGAAATATTTGTTCATGAAATCTTGAATCTCTTCTTTTCGCATCTCTTGATGCCCTTCGTCTTCTGCACCATCTCCCTGATATAATCCACCCCTTTCCGCATATCTTCTTTCCTGATGACTGTCAAGAAGTCAAACATCGGCAATATAATCTTGATGTCATCTCTCTCGAATCCCCTTTCAATCATGTTGTGTCTGATCGCCTGCTTCCAATGGAAGAAGCAACCGAGATGGTAATCACATCCAAACCATTTCTCTATCGAATTCACCAATGCCCACTCGAAATCGTGCATCACTCCTGTCACATCAATGCCCTTTGGCCCTATGAAAAAAAAACACATGAAATTTTTAAGAAAAGCGACCATATAATGACCGTTTTATTTTCATGTCGAAAAAAAACCATCATGTTAGGAACTCACCCACGATGGATACTATGTGTGACCACAGTAGGTTGTGCGCCTCTTCTGTTTTTTCGTCATTGGACAATAAAATATCGGTGTATGCATGGAGCTTGCATGGTCCATGACTGAGAAGATCACTACTTGATAGAACCCCCTTGGCGCCCGTCAAGCGTTGCATCGACATGCAAGAATAGTTTTTATACTTCAGTAGTTTCATCAGAGGATGCAACGAGAAACCTAGAATTCTTTGTGGCCCATCCTCATCACTCCAAAAATAGAGAACATCAGAAAATTTTCCGTCTTAGTCCCATTTCCGTACTTCATCTCGATCGCTCGGAACTTATCGTCGCCATACATATCCCTGCGAGTGTTCCTAATTAAATTGCATCCCTGCGAAGCCAAACAGCATCAGTGTTTTATACATTACAACTTTGAAGTCACACATATCATTTGTTATATACATAACATTGTCATAAACATACCTTTCATTTGTGATCCCCCAATAATGTCATTGTAAAACGGATGAATGACAAAGTTGAGTTTATATATAACAATGACACATAAACATCTGTGTTATATACATAACATCGATATATAACAAACACATAAACAACTGTGTTATATATATAACATTGATGGAGAACTTACCTGGTCGAATCATTTCAAGCGGTTTTCCCGAAAACAAATAGTAGTAACGTTAGCGAACATACATTCAAACCGTAAATAATATACAATTCATCGCAATGGGGCGACACTTTACCACATCCGAGCCGAGGATCCTCAGCGCACCACCTCCTCCCGCCCCCACTGTCTCTTCACGAACCATGCTCCAAATCTTCATTGGAGCTAGCCATATCTTCTCTACAGCCAACTCCGTCAAAGCGATTCTTGAACCTTTCTGTTAAGTCCGTCATTTCTCTCTTGTCTGGAGCGTCACTGATAGATTTCCCTGTTGTTGCGGCTATTCCATTTTTACTTCTGCATACCTCGGAATGACCTCCGCTCAGAGTCCATTGTGACTCCCCTGCAGGCCCTCCCACCAATGTCAACTTTAGCTTCGCGTCGCATTTAAAGGTACGATATGACTTGCACCTGTAATAACATGTCATTTTCCTGATGTTCGGTGTCTTCATCCTTGAGTATGGATGACTGATCTCCCCCGTTTTTCCATAGAAGACACGCGTGGGCCACCTCTCATTAACCCAATCCTCGGTAATGCTTATCTTTTTAGAGTCTCCCAATTTTTCATCTTTGTTCTGCTTTAGAAGTAACATTGTAAAACATAGTTAGAAGATGGAAATATTGTAATAACAGTGCTTTCCATTGTGAAATATATATATTACCTCCTGTTTCCCTGATTCTCCACTTTCTTCTTCTGTATACTCCGCCTATCATATTTGCCGTGACCAGCAAAATATTATCAGTCCAGCTGAATCATTCCAAAGAAGACAAAGAAAATGTGTGAGGTAGAGATGTCTCACCAAGAACTCCGCCTCTTCCGCTCCAATTTTGAGGTCCTCTGATTCTCCATTCGTGTCACTCAAATGGTCATCACCGTCATACTCAGGGGTGTATTCGTCCCAATGTTTTATCGCATGCACCCTGGTGTCCTTCAATGTATCACCGCCTAATTTTCCTCTATCATATTTTGTTGGCAAAACCAATGGCTCAAGTTCCTTCAATGATTCAGAGACTCCCTTTGTTTTATATATAACAATGCAATGTTTATATCAAAGGTGCTGTCAGTTCCTGGTTATGTATATACCTAATATTCAAAAACAACCACGATATGTTCATATCTTACCATTCCTTCCCATGGCCGAACTGTGACCGTGCCCTGTTATATATATAACAATGTTGTGTTCATAACAAAGGTATGTAATTAACACATTCTCACACATAACATTAATATCTTTGATCTTACCACAATACCCTTGCGCCTTGTCATGTTGGTGCCCTCGCAGCATGTTATGTCTTTGTTTTTTGTAGCGTCATAGGCAGTGACTCCTTTAGTTATGTATTTGCTTGAGATAGCCTGACACATATGTTCTGTGTGATCTTCCGCTTCCTCTTCGATTTCTTCCTCTGAGGCTGTGATTTTGTTCGACGAATAGAGAACAGCAAATAGGTATTATAGCAATTTTTTCTATTCGTTGTTCTACTCAAAATCACGATTTTGTTGTTGCGCGAACAGCGAACAGCACAATAGGGCAATAGACCCCCTTATTTGTAGCTTATCTCGAATAGCGAACAGGCCAATAGACCAATGCGGGCTTCCCGCCACCACAAAAACTGACGTAAGCAAGAATATTTACTGAAATCTAATTTTTGAGAAAAGGGGGACGATGTAACTTTTGTACTTAGGATATGATTTAGAACATAAAAGAATAAATTTGAAGTTTTTAATGCTGAGTGATGCAAAAAGGCGGGAAACGCTGTTCCTCTATTCGTCTATTCGTTTGGTGGGTACGAACAGCCCCTCTGTTCGTCTATTCGTGATCGCCCAAAGCGAATAGAGAACAGAAAAATGGCAATTTCGGCTATCTGTTCCCCTATTCGTATAAACAAAATCACGATTTGAGCTCTGAATAGAGGAACAGCCCGTTTTAGCGATATTGCTGTTCTCTGTTCGTCGAACAAAATCACAGCCTGAGCTGTCACTATCCAACTGTGTAGGTAACACCAATGGCACGATTTTATCCGTGACGTTCTCATCCCGATTCCTTGGACTCCCTTTTGTATCCATATCACAAAAATACTATTAACATCAAGAAACTTGCGCAAAAACATCATTCTCTTAAGAAAAGCGCACCAAGCCTACGTCCACCATGTTGGTGGTGCTCGCTAATAGTCTCGCCCATTCTCATCCCACTAAGCGTGCCCACCTCCTTTCCGTCCCTTGTTATATATATAACATCGTTGTATAACGAGATGAGTTAGATGTAGCTCACTGTCATATATGTAAGCTACACGCATAAAATGAACTCACATCCATCTGCCCTCTCACGTCGCTAGCCATCCCACTACCATGGTTCCCTCCATAACGTTCCTTGATATATATATAACAACGTTATATAACGACATAAGTTATATGTAGCTCATTTTTATATATATAAGCAACACAAATAAATGAACTCACATTCATGTGCCCTATTCCCGAAATTCTGTTAGTCGTAGTCCTGTAAGGGTTTCTCACCGCCGCTGGCAGCGCTACAATGCTCTGCTTGGGTGTTTTCTTGTATGGATTTACAACAACTCTGATGTTTGCTGATAGGTTTTCGTCACCGTGATTCCGTTTTCTCTTGATCGATTCTTGGTCCCTGTTTTCATCCCCATCAAAGCTGCAGCGTAATAGTAAACCTCAGTGATCTCTTTCTTTGCAGAAAGCGTACACCTTGTGAAGATAAGCAGTGGTCTTACCCATCACTGAAGTGGTTCCTCGGTTGCATCATGGTTGTTTCGGCTATTCGAGTTCAAATGAAGTGGTGAAATATGTTGGGACAGGTCGCTGTCATCAACATAATGATGGCATGCGGCGTGGATGCTGGTATATATCTAATTCTATCGTCATTGGGATCTGTACCGAAAAATAACGTTCATATGTGTGTGGATTCTGGTATATATTCAACACACCCGTCAAATGACCGTTGTGGCAATGTCCCTATCGGTCCACGTGTGCTCCGTCTGTTTTATATGTCAACCTAGACAATGCAGAAATAGGGGAGTGCGTACCTCTGTGTATATGCGTACCACGATTTGAATATAAGTTCATATTCAGTACCTAAATTGATATGTATGTTATGATCGTATTAATGCTCTAAGAGACACATAATTCATATCATGCTAAAAACAGTACTCCTTAAATCTAGAGTTGTCATTAAAGCGTGGCCGTTGTTTATGCGTTGTTATTTGTGTAACAGTGGTATATACACAACACGTGTGTGTGCAATGATCCCTCCGCCCAATACATATTTGTATGCCTATATATATCAACGTTATATATATAACAATTATGATGAAAGGCGCCGCCACTGCTTCAACTGCGTGCCTATATATATCAATGTTATATATATAACAATTAAGATGAAAAGGGTCGCCACTGCTTAAACTGCGTGCTACTACCACAATGCGTTATAAATATAACATGATTTAATTTAAAACACTTTCGATTGTGCGACAAACAATTAACAATTAAAACCAATATGGACGTGTCTAAACCCGTCCTTTAGTACCTCGCCGGTGCTCTGCGCTTGCGTGCGCTTTTCTAACAGGAGGAGCATTGTTCTGGTTCCCTCCCGGTTTGTTGTTTCCTTTGCTTCCCTGTCCCACCTCCTCCTCATGGTTCTCCTCCGCTGTGTCGTCGTCCGAAGGGCCATCTTCCTTCACAAATGTCTCGCACTCCGCATCCTGGGAGTATCCTGGCGTCTCTTCCGCTGCAAGCTTCTCCTCCTCCTTTTGCTCCCCTCCTCTTCCCTCGCCGCTACTTCCCCAAACGTGTTGTTATCATCCCCCATTCCGTCTTCTTCCTCCCCATCTCCCTCTTTCTCTGTGCTTGCCACCGCTTCCTCATCACCATCATCCTCCGTGTCTGCCACTGATTCCTCTCTCTCGCCGTCCTCGTCGTCATCGACATCGTTGACCGTCGGGGCCTCCACAATATCAAGGTCGTACAGAAGATAAGTCGCACTCATGTGCGCCTTCTTGATGTGACGCTGAAGTGCGTTAAATGCGCATACGTGTGTGCATCCGTCGGTGATGCACATCGCCTTGATTTTCATTGTCGAGGAGGTCTTCCCCAGGTAAAAACGCGGGTGGACAACGTAAGCTCCGGCGCCGTTGCGGTCGGCCATTTTAATCACTGTCTTGTCAGAGAATTGCGGTGAATAGTTCGCTTCAACTCAGCCCACTTGCTGTCGAATCGGACCAGTCCTTGATGGCCTTTGCGGATGGGGCGGGATCCTTGTCACACTTGGTGCTGTGGATAGCGTAGCTTCCTGGCTTCAAGAACTGGAAGCACTTTGCGCAGACTATCCCGCTCATGAATCTGGCGTGGAAAGTCAGCGCAAGTGTTCCGTGCTTGGAAAAGCACATCATGGTGTCGTACCTGAAGTTCCGTCGCTGTCGGCGTCGCTGCCTTCAATGTGATTAGTAGCGAAGGCCCACTCGTTGGGCGTGCTCCTCATCATCTCATCGTCCGTCGCCATGGTTGTGTTTGAAATCGGGTAGAGGGCTCGGCGACAATTATGTATAGAAACAAGCGTCAAACTGGATGGACAACGTGAGGGATGCGGGATGTGGAGTTAATATATAACGCGGTTATATATTAGACCGCGTGTTTTTTTGGTGTGTGTGTGTTGCTTTATGCCGGCTGTGATATACAGCCATTAATATAAAAATAATGATATAAATTCAGCCATTAATATAAAAGAATGATATGAATATTTGTCGATTCATTTAAAAATTGTAAGTTTCCTAAAACTCGATATACTGTAGATATAGCAATTTCAATTTATATAACCGTTTTAATGTATACGGACATTTATACAAGATACTGGTGCATTTTAAGACTCGAAATGTTTAAAATCTTCTTTGTGTTCATAAAATATATTATATAGGCCGTTTTTTTGGTGACCATTTGCCGAAAGTGACCATAATCGACCATAAATATAAAATACCTCCAGGACGTGTCCAGGACATGTCCTGGATGCTGTCTTTTTCAACAATGTTTGGACGCGGATGCAGCGGACATGTGAAACTAAGGTCCACTTGGAATTGGCCAGGATGTCAAAGGCCGAGGGGGGCAGGAGGATTTTGTTGCCCTGTTCCAAGGTGGGTTTGTGGGTGTAGGCTGCGGAATAGCAGTGGTATTGTTCTTTGAATTTTGTTGGGCGGCCGGAGGCCGACATAGGAAGTTCCACAATGTTTTTTTCGGGTGTGTTTTGTAGATGTGAGGATGGAGCATTCGGCCGTGGTGATCAAAGGGACGGTTTAGGAATGTTGTTCGGTATACACAGCAGAGAATGAGAATGGTGCCTTTTAAGTGCTTAGTGTCCGTCTGTTTCTGTTGAGTTACTACTATGTCTCATGATATCATCTACTAATGATAGCTAATGATGACAGTAACGAACAAAAAGGTGACGAACACGAATGACGACCTTAACCCTCTGCAGTATCTAGCCATAGTAGTGATACTAGTTAATAAACTAGCCGTAAAACTGACACTAGTTAACTCGTCAATTCGATTTTGCCCACGTCCACCCACTTCTGAGTCAATCTGACGTCACCATGAAAAATAGCACGATAGACCCCCCACCAAGAATATTATTATGTGATCATTATTTTAGGCAAACATAATTAGCACCATTTGCCATGCTTTCACCATACAAATGAAAAAAATCCGAATTGGACGGTGGTTCCTATTGAAGTACCCCTCTTAAAACATGGTAAGTAGAAATAGATAGGTATATATGTAGGTAATAATTGGTAAAAATTGTTTAACTTGCCGTAAATCTCTATCTTGTTCAGTAAACAACTAGCGCAGATTTACGGCTAGTTAACTCACAATTGTGCAACAATGTGTTGGAGGGTTAAGCAAAAACAAAGAGAAGACAAACTGACAACACAAGTGACGACTGTGAAGTCCTTTTGATGACCTAAGTGAGGACACTGACGACACAATGATGGCCCAAGTGACGACACCTGACGACATTTTAACTAAGGCATGAAACGACCCAATATTTTTAAGTGACATCAACTGATGCGACATCAGATGACATTGGACGACTCAGTTGGCGACTCTTTATTGCAAAAGTCCAAAGTTGCCTATCTTGCTGGTGGCAGACAGTACTGGTTCTGTACAAGTTGCATACTTCCCCCCAGGAATTCATCCACTGTCTCTTCCTTTCACTCCAGGTTTAATAGCAGCAGAATGCTGGCTTTATCCAGTGGTGCATGGGCATACCACAGGGCAGGGAGGACACTGGTAAATAAACAATGCTGGGGATCACAGTGAGATGGGGGCAGTTATATGGAACCCCGTGACTTTGTCAGACAAACAACCTACTTCATCAGACAAAGCATTTTTGTCAGTTAGGTGTTGGTTAGGTGTCCCACCGACAAACATTTTCAAGAAAAGGTATCCACTAGATTTAAAAGCAAGTTCAAATTTTACAAGGCGAAAACACATTTTGTCAGACAAAATCACCAAAAAAGTCTTAGAGAAAAAATAATACATATGATTACAATGGTAATCTAGGCTTCATATGGCGGAACTAAGCGATTGCAAAATAACAATAAACAGATTCAAACCCCTCTTGAGAGGTTCTGTTACAGAACCTATACTATAGTGCCATAGCACAATTGAGAGTTGCAGATGTTTGTAATATGCACAGCAAATATTAATTTGTAAGTTGAGTTTAAAACGACTTCGGGATCAATTGGAAGCAAAATGGGATATCTTTTATCTTATATTCACATCTGTCTTTGAACATACTCCCAATCTGTTTCATCAGATGAAACACCTAACTAATTTGTTTCTGTCTGACAAAGTCATTCGGTTCCATATATATGTGCCCCCTCTCGAGATGAAATTCAATTATGACATCATTTTTTACCCAAGACTTATGGATTTTGAATCGGTGCATTGACTAGTGACTGAATTTGAGTGACTGCTTTGGTACAACTGCATATGTTGGTAGTCCTCTAGTCTATCATGACTCTTCATATCAATTCATAAACAATGTTTTAAACATGATTGATTGTGTAACATAAAAATTGATGCTCTTGAAAATACTTCATCTACAGTCATTTTTTGGTTTGGCTACAGCCTTTACTGTGCTTCATCATTCAAATTCAGATGCCTTGGCCTCAAATGATCTTGATTCCATCCCACCCTAACAATCATAAAGCATCACCGCAGTGCACCAACCATCAAATGTATGCATGTCTTCATAACCAAACTGTTGTTACACTATTTCAACTTTTAAGCCAACCCATATATATGTTGGCCCCAATAAGGCACCGGCCCCATGCTGGAACTGGGACCGGTTTTTCACCCTGTGCTGGAACTGGGACACCGACAGCCCCGTGCTGGCATTCGCTGTCAAAAAGCAATCTGGTGACAATTTGGGGACATTTCTTGGTTGAAGTACAGCATTAAGAGTACCTGAAAACAAAAATTCAGACAGGCTTTTCTGACTTAAGTAGATAGCCTATCTGGCCCATTCCACTTCATCGCTCACATTGTGATGGATGCCTGATTGCTTGCATCATCCAACACACCCATCCGAACTGCAATCCAATGCATTACTCTAAAATTGCACACTTTTGCTCGCATTTTTTGGTCAACCCTACACATTCGCAATCACCCAATTGCCATGGATCACACTGTACTTCTACCCCACAGTATTTTCACTTGTCTAGACACAACATCTCTCTCCCAACATGGCCAAGGGTACAAAGTGAAAAAAATCATCCAAAAAGACACCATGGGCTGATTCGGATGATTTTTCCTACTCCATCTCCCAAAGCCTAGCATCAGATGGAGACCAACCACATGATGCAGATGAGGAAGACCTCAATGCAGATGAGGAGTGTGTGGATGCAGACCGGGAGTATGTGGTTCATGAATTGCCCCATGATAGTCTCTCCATCATTTCAGAAGGTGAAGAGGCCTCCATCATTGAGGACACTGTGGATCTATCTGCCAGGAAAGCAAAGTTCTACAAGGAGATAGACAAGAAGATCTTTTCCATGTCAAAAGACAACAAACATGCTCATATCATCTCTGATGCATTGTTTGATCAAATCTACAACCTGATGTTGTCCATTCAGGATACCTCCAAGGAAGAGCGGCTCAGACTCTTGAGAGCAATCCCAAACAAAGTTGGGTACAAGTGGATCAAGAGGTACAACATCCGCACCATTGATACCAGCAACATACAGATCTTCAAGCAGGCAGAGGGTGAGGCAGTGGATGCCTGCGAGAAGGTGATGGTCAAGTACAGTAAGATTTTCAATGTTCTCAGGCAAATCCATGAATTGAAAGAAGGGAATGATCACCCTAAGGCCAAGACATTATTCAAGCATGCTACAGCAAAAATACAGCAAGAGAATCCCTCGTTGGGTATTTGAGATGTTCCCCACGTTTTGCCCGGTTTGCATTAGGTCTAGGCCAAGAAAGAAGGCAAAGGCAGGCCATCAACCATTGCTAACCCGAGATATGAATGTTCAAGCCCAGATAGACTTCATCAACTACCAGAGTATGACAGATGGGCCATACAACTATGTCTTAGATTAACAGGACCATGTCATCAAATTATGCCAACTGCGTCCTGTGACATCAAGGACACACCGGGCCGTGGCCCTCGAAGATCATCCCAATTTTCTGCATCTTTGGACCACTTTCCATCCTACAAGCTGATAACGGTAAAGAGCTCTGTCATGGTGCATCGAAATCTCAACATATTCAGATAGATGAAGAGGTACGTTTCTTGTTTCTTCTTATCAATTTAGGCCACATGAGTCCTTCCATAACAATTGTTGGTGTACTTCCATTTAGTTCTGCAGTGGAGTCATTTCGGAGATCGAGACACTGTGGCCAGGAACAGTTTTGGTTACAGGAAAGCCGCATCACTCTGAGTCGAATGGTGGAATTGAAAGAAGGAATAGGACTGTAGAGGAAAAAATTAGTAACTGGATGCATGAGAACCAATCGAAACATTGGGTGCAGTCTCTCCCATTCATACAATGGAGATGCAATACACAGATTCACAGAGGGATTGGCAATCGGACACCATACCATCTGATGTTTGGCCAACACCCTCAAGTTGGAATATCTAATTTGCCTATTGCTCCTAACATGCTGTCAAAGTTGGTCACAGAACTGGATGTGAAGCGGTGTTTGGGTCTCCAACAAGATGTTCCTCTGGACCGTGCCACTTTTTCCAGAGGTGCTGAGGAGTCTGGTGCCCTTGTTTCAACTGCTGGAACCCCAAAACAAGATCAGCAGCTAATGCAGTTGGTTAAAACAACGGGAGCACAGCATTCTACCAAACCATCTTGCACAGAATTTCACTCATTTGAGTTCACTTTGGATAAGACATATGAGTTGATTGAAAAGTTTGTTCAAAAGGTGACAGCGACTACTCCAACTTCTTTGGATGGAAGGGATTGGGGTTCCGGTGTGGAGCTTTGTTTCGTACTTTGCCATCTCATGTGTCATTGAATGTAAACAACATTCTCATGATGAGTGCTGTCTCTGTCCTGAAAATGCAGCAGGCAGAGTATTCTTTGGTATAAAATAGGAAAAGACCTCCTGAGGAACTCGAACTGATGCCACCACCGAAAGCACCTTCTGTGGGATTGTTGAATGCAGATGATGATGCATTTCTACCCTCAAAGTATTTAGGTCATGTCCATCACCCATAGTTGTCAATCCTCCTGAAAATTACACAGCCCACAGATGCCGTCACTTTGGAGAAGGCAAGTATCCCCATCGCTTCTCAATTTTGGATAAGGAGTCCAGTTTGTTGGATCCATGGAGACGAGTGATTCCAAGGAAGGTCAGAAAGACTATGTGGGAGTTGTTGGATGAATATGGAGAGAGTGTATTGGACATAGTCCTATAACGTGGAGACAAAGATGTCATTGAGCAATGGGGCAAGTGGTATCAAGCACCAACTAATAACAAAGTGTTAGCAGATGAAGAGCGAAAGGCTAATGTGGAGGAAAGAGAGAGTCAACTGACAGAGTCTCCACAGCGGAAAAGTCTACGCAATGCTGCTTTTGAATCTTTGTCACAGCAAGGTAGGATGATTGATTGAATGTGGGCATAATACTTCAATGTCTAACAGACCAACAATATACTGTACAAACTTTGCCATGATTTCAGTGTCTTCAATTGTGCTACTTGAAGACCAACACAAACTAATTGAGTTACGTTATGCAATATAAAATGCAATCCCTACATATATGAAATATGTAATGATATTGTTTGTCCTACCTCCATTATTCAATAATCATGACCCTAACCCTAACAATGGATTTCCATGCTTGGTGTGTTGATGAGAGAGGGATCATTCATGATTAACCAGTTGATCAGTTAATTAAAGGGAATCATTTGACTGGTGATGTGGTAAGGCGTCTGTGGGATATTAATGCCGTGGTGGAAGCGTTGGCGCAATTGAAAAGTTGACTCAAGAGCAATTTTTAAATCAGAATAAACATGTTTCTCCTGCGCATCTGTTACAAATGATTGAGAATGATGCTTTTCTGGCAAATCAGTATTACGCCAGGGCAAAGATACTTTGTGATAGTGATCCCTCATGGTTTGCTTTGGTATTGGGTTCGTTGGGGTACAGACAGTTAGATGGACCTGTGTTTTGGGAGTGTGGCTAAGTTGTAGGTTTGCATGGTGGTTTACTAACTTTAATTTACTACCAAGGTTGAGTGGGTTCGGATATTTGTAGGTGTTCGTTATTTTGAAGAGTTGAGGCCCCACTTGATACAGAGCTAACACCATCCTTGCTGCTACTTGAGGTGGGAGGCTGGTTGTCTTAAGGTTGAAGTGAGTTTAGGAAATCGGTCCTATAGACAAGGAATTTCAAGTCTTTGTTGTTCCCCAAATCATCAGGGGTTAGGGTTCCCTGGGTATGATGACACTCGTTGAAATTAAAAACAAAATCAAGCATGTTGAATAAAGCAGTGGGTGACTACCTATTAATTGTTCTAAGTGTCTAAATGTCCAAATACCCAGTCCCAGATATTTAATTTAGAACTGATTTGGGACAGTTTTTTAAAATGATTACCACAATTACTTTTGGCGTCAACTGTCCAAAATTTTGTTTTTCGTGTGATTTCCCTATGAATACATAGAGATTATTGATACAACCGTGATGCCCATCACCATTTCTCTCAGCCCTAACACAAAATGTTCTATTATTGTTAGAGACAAGAGACTAATTCAATTGAATCAAAAGATTGATTAAGTTATATTGTGAACTATTTGTCTAGGAATCTAAAATAAAACTGACCGCAAACAATAGTAAAAATGATGATAAAACTGCAAGGTATATTCTCCCCATGATACGAAGAGCTGCGATGAAGTATTATTAACTTCGTACCATGCAGTGGGATCAGTTAATTGTAACTTTTGTCATAATTGCAAAGGCGGTGGATTGAGATATCTTTGTTGAAGTTGCCCCGCCGGATACGGACATTACAGTTGTCATAGACACGAATAATTTCATATGGCCCTTGCGGCGATGAGAGATTGGGCTTTTTCTGTCGCTCATAACTCTTTTCCACGATGAGCACTAACTCTGCAACTTTGTACTCATGTTGTAGCCGATTTTTGATTTCCTTTTTGTTGTTCGTGGCTGATTGTTTCCCCTTTTTCAACTTTAGAATCGGGCTTAAGACAAAAAAGGGGGTAGGGCACGAGGTTTGGAACAGATTTGGCCATCCCAAATATTTGGACATTTTAACATTTAGACACTTAGAACAATTAAGGTAGTCCCCCAGTACACCGCAATGACAAGTTGGGTTGGTCTTTTTGTAAAACTAGTGAATCGAAAATGTCTCAGGTGTATTTGTTGTGCACACGAATGTAGATTGCTTCGGAGTCATGTGCCCCTTTGGGCAAGTGTTCCAAACGAGGGAAGTCCATGTTGAGGAGACGCCTCACTTTTGTCAAGGTAAGTGGCGGCAGCGCTACGTTTGCATAGGACTCATATTCAAATTGTGGAGTGCTGCGATGATGTTGCAATAGTTATAGTTTGGAAGTAGAGCCGCCCACCAACAAGCCCTTGCTTGGCTTCGAAGACGTTACTGTAGTCACCCAATTGGAGATGGTGAATAAGTTCAAGGACAGTTGTTGTGAACTTGACTGCTACGATGGGCTTGTCAAATTGTGGAATCTTGATTTTGTCCCAGATGCTTCTTTTTGGAGGGGAAATGAATGGTCTCATGTTGCTGAAATCTTCTATGGAAGTCTTACTTTGTTGTAACACTCAAATGTTGAAGACCATGACAAAGAACATGAAGAAACTGAGTGGTATGTGCTCTGCAGTTTGTAGTGGTTTGAGGTCATATATTTTATCAAGCGGCCTAAGGCGATAAGGAGGTTGTGCGTTGATAGTCATGTGGATGTTGTCTAAAGTACCCAGGTTTTTCCTGCCTTGAAAACGCCAATACGTTTCATGGAGAAGAACTTTTTGTTGATATGTTTCTTTACATTGTATAGAATTGCCCACATGGCCGGTAGCAATGGAGAGACTCTGAAATCACTGTGATAGAGAACTCTTGGTGCATGAAATATATCCAATGGGAAGTGCTAAACCATACATTTTGTAATTCCAGTGGATGACCCTAATTACGCATTGACGCTAAAGTTTTCATAGACTTACTCAAGTTGTATAAAATATATCTTTTGCAGAGAAGTTGAGGGCATCATTCATTGTGCTGAATCCTGTATCTAAGGAAATTAAATGACTCTTAGACATGTGTAATGTGACACCTGTAGGGGTGGATGTTGCCTTTGTTGGGGTGGTCAAAAGCAGAGTCGATGAGGTTAGTGATGAGAAAAGTTGCTCCAATGATATGAGCTCCATGGAAATTGAAATATACCATCTTGGGTGGATCATGTCTGTATACCGAATCGGTCTGGGGCCATAGATGAGATGGGTTTGTGTTGATGTCTTTGCATTGATGTAGTACCACAAATGAAGTTTAGGAGTGATTTTGCTTTGGGGGTTTTGGCTTCTTCAAGGCTGATGTTTTTGAAAGGCGCATAGAGGTAGTTGAAGACTTTGATTGTGAAGTAGATCCTGTTGACCCATGAGGTAGTAAGAATGTTGATCTTGGGGAAATTTCTGGCTTTTGCATCAGGTTCATCAATAAACTTGCCATCCGGCAAGGCACTCGGGTCCCAAACTAGGCTTTTGAATGAGTTCACAAAAGGAGGGTGCATTCTTTTTGTAGAATCATTATGGGTGAGGTAGGTGAAATAGTTGAGGAAAGCCATTTCACATTGGGTGCTAGAGAGATGAGCAATAAATTCCTGTACAACCTGTTCATCCAGTTGTGTGATGTACTTCATTAATGAGGACTTGGAAGACTCTGCAGGACCATTGCCTTTGATAAGTTTTTCAACTGCACTTGTTGACATATATGATGTGACTTCATAGGGAAAGTCAGACATGTTTGGAGTCGTTTCAAATGATGTCAAATCAACTTTTTTGGCCAAAGTCTTGACAAATTGTCCTCAGTAATCCATGATATGTTGACGATTCGAAGCAAGTTTCCCATCAGAGATTTGTTTGCTGAGTGTGATGAGACCAGACATGACATCTTTTGTAGGAACTTCTTGTGGCAAAGAGGTAATGTAGTAGCGTTCAATAGTTGAACACTTTTGCAAGGCGTGACAGTGGCCAGGTGCTGCTTGTGGGTGGCAGCAATGTAAGAGCTAGCTGCTATGGTTGCAGTGGAAGAAGCCACATGGAAGTCCATGATGTACTTCGTGGAGGTGCTGTAGCATGTGGCACCTAACAAGGCTGGGAGAAAGGGAATGCATGAGAGGCATGCCAAGCAGATGAGGGCCAAGAATTGGCAAGGAGATGGGAGAGCTGACCGGAGAGGGGAGATAGCCTCTTGGGCCGTGCCCCAAGCGCAGAATGCAGTCGGTGGCTGTCCTGGCGCATAATGCATTTGTGGTGCCCCAGCGTAGAGCATGGTCAAGGCAAGGGAGGAAGCAGGCAAACAGCAGGGCTGTAGGAGACACCCCGGAGAAGCCTGCAGACCGAATTCCCGAGACCGCATGAGTGACAAAAACCAAGGCAAGACATGGAGACGATGGGCACCAAGCCGGGGCTCCATTGACTTTGACCCCGCTCCCAGTCAATGTCCCCGGTAGATGGGGTGCACAACCCAAACTGACCAAGGGCAGAGTGATGACCCTCAAGAGGGATGCCCAACCCGGAACCAGATAACAGGCACACGGGAGAAACCAAAGAAGCAGGAGGCCGCCGCAGACCTGGGCTGACCAAAACAAACAACAATCAACCTAATGACAACACTGACCAATCATAGAAGCTGTGGTGGCAATGGACATGATAAAAAACTTAAATTCAGAGGATGGAAGTGAAGAGGAAAAATTGATGGATTGATGTAGGAGGATTGTGACAACTCCTATGGGAAGGTCACGAGGATAATGCACTATGTAAGTGTGTGGTGTGGAAGGGAGGCCTGACTGGCCTTCTGATATGACCACTTTGTGCTGAGCTACTACCGTTTATCACAGTTTATAAGTCCCTGTGAATTATAAGACCCCCCTACTTTTGAGCTGCGTATATTTCGAAAACTAAGCAATTCTTGACTAAACAAATAAGATATTCCAGAAAGCCTACTTTCTTCTGAAGGTTTTGGTGTGTCACGCAATAGGCAACAGTTTGTCCTGTCAAAAGTTATTGCAACATATCAAAATCATGTTAATGGTATCTTTTGTACATTTGTGGGCGTCTTTTAAACCGTGATATACGCTACGAGTTCAAGTGTAGTCTTGATGCACCCCATTTTGTAACAAAAAAATATTAATTCTTGTCTTTTTTCTTCAAGGAATCATTACTTTTCCCATTTTTGCGTGAAATACTACAACTCCTCACTTTCCACGCTTCATTTTGCTGTATAACATGGTGTGTCTATGACGTCATCTTTGTCTTCCAGTTCCACCTCCAACTTGCACGTACACACAAAAAATCATCTCGGTCCGGTTGATCTATCATGTTACATGTGTTATAACTTCATCTGTGTCCAATAAAACCCGTGTCAACACTATATCACTGCACTCCCAACATGCCAAGAGATGAAGTGGAACTGAAGTGTCAAGAGGAGCAGAACCTTACCCTAGCATTAATTCAGTAGTTTAGATGACACAGATAAACTAACTAAATTAATTAGCAGTGTTTAGGGCTGCTCCAATTCTACGGTCTAAGCTGCAGCTGCTGGGGTCCAAGCACTACGGTCTACTACGCTAGGTAGGCGTAGTAGGTCAGGGATAAGGTGCCTACTGTAGTAGGTAGGCTTACCCTGATCAACACACCCTCGCCGTTTGCTTGGTTTAGCTGCACGTTCCAAAAACCTTGGGGAAGTAGGCGTATGTAAATAATAATTTCGTACTGCCTGGTGATGTGTTCCCGGATGACTCTTGCTAGGGTAGTCTGCAAGATTCTCAAAACCTGGATGATATTGAAAACTAAAAAGTTTTTGAGTTTTCCCATCCAAAAGCCAGAAATATCGCATTTCCATACTCCTGGATTTCTGCCTCTTGATGGTATTATTCACAATACCCACCATCGTTGAATTATCGACGTGAATTGGTGTGGGAGGTTGCGGGTGCCCGAGTTCTTCGAGGGTAAGTCGCATTATTTTGGCCTCCTTTGCATTTAAAGAGCTCCTAATTCGGCCTCTGCGGCCGAGGCGGCCACGAAACATAAGATTGTGCAGAGGACGTGTATGATGCCATTTAACAGGATGGGTTTGTTTGGGTGAGGGAGCGATCCCAAGAAAAGATGCCTGCTGCCCGACTGCGTGCGTTGGGGACAGAGAGATAGGACGCGTCAGAGTGCACGTTGAGTATCATGTCGGAGCGTAGTATCGAATCGTTGCATCGGGGTGTGTGGCCATGTAGTCGAGGAATTGTTCGCATCGTTTTAGCGTGTTTTCCGTTGCATTCGTTTGTTGCTGGGAGAGTTCACTGAGCGCAGCTGGAATTGTTGTGTCCGTGGCTCGACAGTAATATAAGAAGCTGCCAACGACCTGTTGAATGAACTTTATGCCTTTCTTGTCGAGTTTTGGACTTTCATCGGGGGGTAGTGGTTCTCGTGTTTTGCTGCCGTATTGAATAGGATGAGGGGACCATGGGCAGTGCTGTGGAGATTTTGGCATGGGGTGATTGTATTTGATGAGCTGTTTTTGGACATACCCCAGCATGGAAATGTCCAATGTGCGTTTATTATAATCCCAATTCAGGGTGATGCCACAATACAATTTTCCTTCTTTGTTGATCGTGACGTCGTAATGTTGTTGGAGGGCATTGATCAAGTGATTAAAATTGTCCTCACCCACATATTTTATCCCAAAATTGTCCACCACAAGTGTGAATTGCACTGGGCGACTGACGTGCTTCCATAAACCTGGTGTGTGTGCGACCTCGAAATATCCATGTTTTGCCAGGCGTTTTTTAAGCAATTTGTTGGCTAAAATTCCGCTTTGGGGAAGGCCGTAGCATCCGCGGCGGATCTCCATGTATATGAAGCCCTTGTATATCTTGTCGTGCAATTTATATTGTCGTTTGAAGTCTTCTGGTACTAACTCCGCCTTTATTCTCATGTACTCGAACCTGTCAAGCGGGGTCGCCAAATAAAAATTTCCAACATCCGCTGCTCCAAATTTGGCACCCGGAGTGCTGAGAGTGCTGTTCCATAGGAGTTTTGCCGTGGTGAGGTCGGCGGTACGAGTGGTGAGTTCGCCTGGGTGAATTGCCCCTTACTGTGATTCTAACTCGATTCGGATCCTCTTTTTGCGGCCGATAATCAACAACAATCCTGGCGTACGTGAGGGTTCTGTCTTTGGGAATTCGTTTGATTTCGTCGACTGACATGAAGAAGACGGTGTCTGTCCCCTTTGTCGTTTCGTACCCCTTGTGCCAGCCGACCCAGTTCTTTACACATTGCTTTCATCCATGTGTCTTTCATTATCGGGACGTTTGCAAGTTTTTCGTACTTGGTGATTGTTTCTTGTGTGATAGGGTGTACAACTCCATTGGCCATGTGCTCAAGGAGTATGCTGTCCTCGTATGTGGCTGTTTGGCTTGCAAATTTGTCGGGAATGAACAGCTTGGATGTGTGCGCCACGTGTTGTTCCATTAGGGCGTATACAGCGCGGGCTGGGATCCCACATGGATTTGGCGATGCCTGTGGTGGTGTGGTTTGAGTATTGTGCCTCGTATGATTTGCCTCATCCTCTTCTTGTGAGATGTAGGCTGGCGGAGGCTGTGGGACTGGTGTCGGTGTTACGTCTTTTACACGTTGCTGTGCTTGTTGATATTCGCGCACTGGTTTCTTCTTTCGTACCGGCGGTGGTTCGACGGCTTGTGTCCGGCGCTCTCTTCGCTTTGCTCGCGCTAAGCTTTGCAGGCTTTCTTCGTGTATTGTTGGCATTGGAGGGGGAGGCACGTTGCTTCTGGTCACTCGCTGGTGTACGAATCGCGTTCGTTTTATCTTGCTTGGTGCTGTTGGCTCGGTGGATGTCGTAGGCCTATGTGGCACCCTCGGAACTGCTCGCTGCACCCTCGGAACTGGTTGTGGCACCCTCGGAAGTGAATGCTCTGTTTCGCCTGCTGCCTCAGCGAAGATGCTGGCAAGTTTTTGTAAGGCTTCAGTGTGTTTGTGATGCAAGCTGATAGGTGCGTTCTTGTCCGTCTGTTTCATTGCTGCAATGAGATCTTGTGCGGCCAAGCGGATGGTGTCGCCCGGTTCAATTGTTGGTGTCTTGCAATGTGCTGGATAAAATTTTGCAGTGTTTGCAATCCTGTACCCTTTTGTTTCAGCGATGTAAAATTTGTAACACCTGTAATGTTTTTTAGCTGGCCCCACATACCATGCATTGCTGCATGAGATTGCCATGACGTTCTCTTGTTTGGGTCGAGAAAGACCAATGCCTTGGTGCCTACAGGTGCAAGTGGGGTCCTGTCGTATTCGAATTGGCCATCTAAGATAGCATCGCTGACAATTTTGGGTTGACTCGTGATGTCCGTAACATGTTTAGGGTATCTTGTCCTTGTTCGATGAATTGACACCACAACTGAATAGGACAGTTTGGATCTAGCGTACCCAATCCAGCTAACCAATGGTTTTTCCATGTTTGAATGGCCCGTTCTGCCGCGTTTACTCGGTGGTTGTCGGGGTTTACTAATTGTATCTGGGCATTGCTTGATTCGATGAATTGTTGTATTGCTTTCGAACACTGGTTGTCCATCACATTTAATCGTGGCCTGAAACCTCTTTTGTGAGGTATGCATACACATCTTGGAATGCAGTAAGGAGCGAAGCATCCGTTTGATCTTTTAGTGCTCGTACAAGAATGGCATTGCTTCTGTAATCATATGCAACAAATTGACAGCGGTTTCCATGAAAAGAGCGAACTGGGAAGTTGCCGGTCTGGTCGGTGTATACGGTACCAGGATTCTGTTCGCCTATCGTGGCTCCGATAAACAACTGTACTTCATCTACATCCTCTTGTGTTGGGTTGAAATCAATGTCCTGTTCCTGCATGCTCATGCTGATTCCCTTTGTCGTGGATCGTAATCCCTTCCGCGTTCGGTTGAGGTGTCCTTTTGCGGTCGCAGTGGACTCTGGTAAGTACTTTCTAACCATTTTTGACGTGAGGTGTGGAAAACCCACGAGCTGACCATTGTCTATTGCTTTGCATAGCGTGTTCACCGTTGGGGAGAATAAACATTGGTGGAGGAATTTTACTGTCTCCTCCATGGTGGTGGACTGATGTACTCCCCCTGCAAAATTGTGAGCTTGTCTCGGCGGGATAGAAAAACCTGGTGAGGTGTCTGGTAGAAGTGGTACATACCACAGACCATTTTTGTTATTTTTCTTGCCCCTCAACACCTCAATGCTGTTGAAAGTTACAATGCATTCATGGTCACTAAATTGAACAGTACATCCTGCGGCACAGAGTTTTGTTACCGAGATTAAATTCTTGTTGAGTCCTGGGATGATGTATCCTGACAGCGCTTCGTTTGGAAGCTGTGGTATTGGTACGGTTGCGCTAGCCGAGGAGCTCATGGTTTTTCCATTTGGGATGGTGACATTTATTGGTACATGGTTGTAGTTTATGTTCTGGAGTGGGGCGGAGTCTTTAAGATAAATATCGGTTGCTCCTGAATCCAATATACCATAGTTGTCACTATCTAGAATTGCATAGTAGTTTTTACTGGTTGGAGCAGTGTTCATGGTATTCGCTGAGTGTAATGGGGTGGGGTCGGACCACTATAGTTTGTAACATCAAATTTATTGTTATGTCTACAGAGTTCCGCCCCAAACCGTCACAATTGCGTTTTGTGGCTCGCTTTCATGCAGCCATTGCATGGATTCTCTCGTGTTGCCATTGCGACATGACCTTCACGTGGGTACGGGCACGTTGCACTGGTGTGCCATTCTTCGACATCAAATCCACAACTCCAACAGTAGTTCCAATTTTTGAAGAATTTTACCGGATTCATAGGTCGTTGCTGCTTGTAGAAACCATTCATGCCGGGCGCTCCATTGCCGTATCCTCCTTGTTGTTGGTTGGGTATAGTGTTGGGCACATTGGTGTATCCCCGTGCTCTACCTCGCCCTCGTCCTCGGCCACGTCCTCTGGTCCGTCCCCTGCCGCTTCGTCCTCATTGTGGAAAGTTACCATTGTCATAGTACGGTTGGCCGTAATAGGGTGTTGTTTGCGGCGGAGTTTGCAATTGTTGTTGGCGAGGTGGGCCGGTTGCGTAGAGTTGCCCGGAGCCTGCGTATGCGTTTGGGAGCGGATAAGGCATGGGTGGTTGGTATGTGTGGGTTGGCATTGTCGGCGTTTTAGTCTGAACAGCTAGGATGAGTTGTTGCATTTGCTGTTGAAGTGTTTTCACGTGTGTGGCAATGTTGTGTGCCATGTGTGAATTGGTTTGGGCGAGTGAGTTGAAAGTAGCGGCGTTGTCTCAATTTGCTTCGCCAAAACGTTGGAGGCTATCGTAATACGCCTGTTCGGCGTCGTCCATGTCGGATCCTTGGTTGCTTCCGGTAGCATTGCCGCCATACCCATGTTGTGAAGCTGTGCGTGTTGTTTCGTGCCATAGGTCTAACTCGGCGGTCCAAAACTCATCAAATTTTGCCTACGTACGTTCTCCTGGATCGATTTTGCGCCATTGCCCATATTGAATCGTGAATAAGCCCGTGTCGAGGATGATTTTTTCACCGATCGTGACAAGATCGTTGTCGGGTTTCTTATGCCCGACGAAGTATGCGAATAAATTCCCGTCGTTGATCTGCTTTATAACGTCGGCGATATCATGCTCGTTGGGGTCCCACGGGGTCTTCATGCGTTCTTCGTTCGTGGTGATGTCATGCAGCGTTGGGTTGCCCCATTTTGTCCACATGCGGCCAAATAGATCCAAGAACTTGCGGTCTGGCAGGCCTGTGAATAGCTGGGTGAGGGTGCGCCGGTAATTCGCATTGAGGGCGGTCTTCGCAATTTCGATGAGTGCCTTCTCGGTGTTTTTGCGTTGATCGCTTAACTCTTTGTTTTTCTGCCATGTGACTTGTACTTGTGCATTATATGCTAGAGTTCCATGTTCGTTGAATGGCGGGACGAGTGGTGGGACAACTGGTGCGGTGATGTTCTCGTTGGTGATCTGAAAATAAATATCTTGTGGGAGACATACCCACATCATGCCGTAGTTGGAATATTCGCATTCCACTTGCTTGGCTCCTTCTGTCACTTGATTTAGGAAGTGGATGAGTTTCATGCAGTCGGGGCGGCCTTGGATTGGATCGATTCCTTCATTTTCGATGGTGGCTCGAATGGTGGCCACATCCTGCGCTTTATAGACTTGGCTACTCATGTTGTCCGGGGATTCACCCTCGGTGCTTGTTGGTCAGGTCTTGAGTTTGTTGACGTAGTCGGGTTTAGTTAGTTCTGTCAAGAGGAGCAGAACCTTACCCTAGCATTAATTCAGTAGTTTAGATGACACAGATAAACTAACTAAATTAATGAGCAGTGTTTAGGGCTGCTCCAGTTCTACGGTCTAAGCTGCAGCTGCTGGGGTCCAAGCACTCACGGTCTACTACGCTAGGTAGGCGTAGTAGGTCAGGGATAAGGTGCATACTGTAGTAGGTAGGCTTACCCTGATCAACATGAAGGCCATGGTCAAAAAGGCTGCACAGGTTGTCAAAGAACATCCCACTCTCAAGGTACCAGAAGCAAAGAGAGTGGCAAAATTTACACTGGACAAGTCCAAAGATAGGATGATGCAAATGCATGTATGCCAACTCATTGAGAGAACCCCAGCAACAATAGCAATCTCCCAGTCACCTACACAAACATCTGTCTCAACTCTTACGTCTTCATCCATTGCGTCTGGGCAGGAATGTAGCTGCTGGACAGAAGCTGGTGAATGACCATGCTGAAATGATGATTTAGAAAACTGCTCATAAAAGGCAACAACAATGTACTACAGTGAGCAGCAAAAACCTGAGGGCTTGACTGCAAAACAGGTTAGTCAGGTGGTTTTAGGAGAGTTTGGTGTTGAAATAAAAGCAAGTACAATCCAGAGGGAGATTTGTGAGGGACGGGTTGGTGTATCTCCAAAGAAGATGGGACCACAGGGATACTTCCCACCCAAGACATTTGACAATCTTGTGAATGCTTTTGAAAGCTATATAAAAAATTTACAGTTGAATGGACATGGAGGTACTTTATCAAACAATAAACTTAAGATTATGCTAAAGAAATGCACTAGTCCCTCCATTTCATGTGACACCACAAGCTTGCTCCTTCAAATGCAAACAGCAGCTGCCAACAGTATTGTTGTAGGGAAAGGAAAGAATGCTGAGGATAGGAGAGTAAAATGGACAACTTACTGCAACTTGAAAACTTAGTTTGATAGTTGGCAGGAGGAGTTCATGAATCGGGTTTTGCAAACTATATGATGAAAATGAAGACATCATTCCGCTGGCATTCTCAATGTAGACAAAACTTGTCTGGTACTAGATGGGAGCAAATGCAACAGAGGTGGGAGACCGCAGGTTATATTTTATTGAACTTATCTTTCAAACCTTGGCAAAGCAGCAATAAAGAACAGTGCAACTACTACAATGATTTCCGGGAGTACTGCCGCTGGAGAACCAATACCGCCACACTTCAAGTTTCAAACACCTGCACAATCTGTTGAAACCCAAAATGTAAACATAAATCTATTGTATATCTCAGTGTAGTGGTACCAGCTAACGTCAAAAGACACTTTAAAACATATCTTTTACTATCGACAAAGCTAGTGATGCAAACACGAGGAAAAAATTAAAGATATCATGTGAACTTACCTCTATTATGGTATGATACGTAACAAATGTGGCACATGCCTTAAAATTGTCACCATTTCCCACTCACTGCCCACTTTTTATCGTGTCATGATTGCTTTTTTGATGGCAAAACAAGTGTAGATATGTGTGCTGTGTGTGCTGTGTGTGTGGTGTGTCTTTGCAAAAAAGTACATATCTCAGCAATCAACTGGAGTTTTGGGCAGGAAAACATATGGGTGTGTAGCTGTTGATGAGGAGAATCCGAGTCAGATGAGTTTAGAATCTCCAATGCGAGAGAACAAGGTATAAAACACAAATGTCAGCACAATAGGAAAAACATATCTTAAACTCTGCGGCTACCACAACACCGAGATATATGGTAGTGTGGTTTTTACCCGGCATCATAGAAAATTTTGGTGCAGATGAAGAGAAGGAGTGACTGGTGACTTTTGGGTTTAATGCAAAGGGAGGGATGGACAATGAGCAGTTCAAGGAATATTTTAAGACAAATATTGCTGATAAATCAGGCAAAAGTGTGATGGTTAAATTCGCTCAAAATCTAAGAGCTGTATCAGATGCCCGAATCAATTGAGACTTCCCGACCTCTCTTCCACCATAGATGGTGGGATTGTTAGTTTAGAATCTGCCTTTGAATTTGGTTTCAGCCAGGAAAAGAATTTGAATGCATGGAGCAAGTGTGGTGTGGCACCACTGACAAGATGCTGTCTTGAAAATCACAGCCAGGTAAGGAGGGAGATGGGAGATGATGACGATGCAACAAATAAAGTGATGCAAGATATCCAGACTGCCAACAACATAAGCACTCTTGTCCTAACAGCCCATGCCACAACGGTGAAGCAGTCAAGGCAACGGTGAATAAACTCAAAAAAGTGGGGGTCACAGCAAAGCATTCCATGGGGTGCATCAACTTGATAGCGGAGGCGACAAATCATGGATAAATGTGGCAGGCAATGGGTGCCAGCTACTACACAACTGATGATGTGTTTTTAGGGGTAGCTAAGTGAAATAAAGACATGAGGAAGAAGGAATTGATGAAGAAGAAGGAGGTGGCATTGAAAAGCAACAATATTGAACAAGAGACTTGTACCATTTTGGCTCAAGCCAAGGGTGTTGAGAACTATAATATTCAGGAGTTGAAAGTACTCCAGCAATATTATAAAATTAGAGTAACTGGATGAAAAAAGAACAAGCTAGTAGGCAAGTGGAAGGATGTGTTGCAAAGTGGAGCAGATGCCCCCATGATGGAGGGTTGGTCAGTTAAAGAAGAAAAAGAATCAAATATACTCACCAACCAGGAAGTGACAATGGGATGCTTGATTGAGAGGCAATTAGGGAATACAATCAAGATCATGAGCAAGGAGAAGAGGGATGAGTTGAAGCAAAAGTTGGAGGAGGCAGATGACTCACCAAATAATTTGGATATTTTGCCTCTGTTGCCCACTACTGACGTTCTTGTGTCACAGGACAACATGGAGGAAGCCAAAGGAGAAGAAGACAGCACAATTCATGAGGAGGCGATGCAGATTGATAAAATAAGTGCAATTGTCTTTCAAACATCTTACCAATAGGGAAAACGTCGAATTTCCAACACACCATGTGTTGGGAGTGTGAAACAGTTGGGAGGCCAAAGTGGATGGTCCAGGGTGACGTCGCTTGCGTGTGGAGCATCCAAGAGACTCCTAGCCTAGAGTAGTATAGATAAGATGACCAAAGCATTCTTCACGCATCAGGTGACTTTTCTAAAATAATCTACCATCGAATCACTCTTCGCTTGTGGTAGTTTAATTCCTCGAGAAGGGCAGAGACGAGGATGTCTCTCAAGCTACTTTCTAGCATTATTTTAGAAAAGGTTGCACAATCATCCGGAAGATGAACGACTGTCCTAGAGCGGCGGGGCGAGGAGGAGCAGTGGGCCGAGGGGTCGGGAAAGGAGAACAGTAAGCAAACCAAAGCCGAAGAAGTCAATGGCGTATACATCAGACATGGACGCAATCAAGAATGATATCTTCAACTGTGGTAAACCAGAGCACTCAGGGATGTTTGAGAAGTCCATTAAGAGAGTCGCCGACCATATCAGTTGAGAGGGAGACAAGGAGAGCGTGCTGGTTGCGAATGGACTCGAGTCTTTCACAATGACCACAATCCAAGTACCACCAATGGCTCCCAGGGTAGAAGACCCCAACAATCCAGGGGTAACGTTCGAAGATCGAGGGGCGATGATCATGTGGGAGGGTGAATTACGCCACCTTCCAGCCCAAAGAAATGATCTGAGGAATGGGCTGGTGCAAAGCTATGCCCTCTTGTGAAACCAATGCACGCCCCTTATGAGAAGGAAGCTGGAATAACATCCAGATTACCCTACGTTCAATGCGTCAAAGGACCTGATCTCCTTGATCATGGAGATGTGAAACATGGTTTGCGGGCAAAGGCACACATGCAGGATGCATGGAGCCTCTGTAAACTAATCAAGTTCATGCTAAACGAATAGCAGAAGGAATTTGAGACCAACAAAGAGTGGCTGGAGCACTTCCATGGGATTTGGGAGGCAGTGAAGCAACGTGAGGGAAGCCTGTGGAGCCATCCGTCACTAATACAAGACCGTGCAGAGACAATTGCCCGAGCTGGAAAGGTACTAACTGCAGCACAGGTCTGACAAGCAGAGCAAGCCATTGAAGACAAGCTGAAGGCCATGTTCATGCTGGCCGGAGCAAACAAGGTCAAGCACAAGGATCTTAGAACACAACTCCAGAACTCGTACACCGTCGGATGAAACGATGGAAAGTGAACAGGGCTACCCAAGCGCACCGCAACTACGCTCAAGTGAGCGCAGCTAAAGATATGGATTGAACTTTGCTCAGGAAGGAAATGCAGGAATGCCCAACAAGAAAACAGATTCGGACAAGAAGGGCGTGAGCATGATTCAATTGAAGACAGCTGCCATAAGGGACAAACTAAAGGTGAACTCAGATAGCCAACAAACTCAACAGGAAGACAAGCAGGAGAGATTATGTATTCACTGTGGGGGGCCTCATGGACTAGAATAATGTCCAGGAATACCCGACGATCAGCTGGCCAAACTACTGGAGCAGCTGGGAGGCACCAGAAGCGGGCAAATGATCTTCCAAGATGACAAAATGAAAGGAAGCTTGCTCAATAGGAGCTATCTGTCAGATGGCTCTGATGGACGGGAAATTTGAAATGGTTAAACAAAAACTTATAAATGTAATCGAGGTCAATATAACATCTAAAAATGAACACATGCCAGAAATAGGGAGAAAAATTTGACACATCGAGGAAAGAATCCAATGCATCAAGGCTGAGCTACCTTACGCTATCATGCCAGGACAGATAGTTAAAGGAATGGTGCTACATGCTGTGCTATTCATGTACTCCTACGTGGATAAGCAAGGTATCTCAGATGAGTTCTCACCAGCACAGCTTATTTTAAGGTGGCAACTAAATTGGAAGTAACATTGCAAGTATCAGATTGGGGCCTATAGACAGGCATATGACAAACCCAACTACTCTGAGACAATCACCCAGCAATCCCGCGCAAGGGATGTAATCTGCGTCAGGCCTACCAAAACATGGAAGGAAGTTACTATTTCCTTGATCTCGACACTAAGGCTATGATCAAACAAAGACGGTTCACCAAACTACCTATGACGGACAGCGTGATAACAAAAGTGGACCGATGGGGAAGAAGGGACAAGCAGAATGGGATGCTAAGATTCTGTGATAGGAATAACGAACCTTTCGAGTGGTCCAACGATCAGGAACCTCTCATCGAAGACAATGCCCCAGAACCAGAGATGGCAATCTATCCAGGCGTACCAGCCGAGACCCCAGGAGTGATGCTAGAATCCAATGTCCTGGTCGTAGCCACCCCAATGCCATTAACTGACGAAGAGCGCATTGCAGCGTTGCTGGAAAACTCTGGCATAGCCAATAAATCTGATGAATTTCCCTTTAGAGGAAGAAATAGGGCAGGCGAGTGACATCACAGACCAGATGTCCACATCACCCACAACCACATTAATCTGGTTCCGCACGATGAAGGAGGGATAGCCCCAGCAGAGGACAAAGCGGAATCCGACAACGAATTGATGCTTGAGCTTTAAGCTAAGGAAGAATCATCGAATGACAAGACCTACGTTGACAAAGAGATAGAAGACATTGAACTGGTGTATGATGACACCAAAGAATCAGAAGTAGAAGGAAGTGAGAATGAGTCAACAACACAAACAGGATGGTTTCAGGAGACCAGGAGGGATGGAGGGCGAAGCCTCCCAAAAGATACAGGGATACCATCCACATCAGCATGGGAGGAATGCATTTTACCATTGGGCAAATGCACCTCACGGTTGCTGCAAACCAACCTTACCACCCCGATTCCAGTATACCAAAGTGAGATAAAAGTGCTCGGCATAATAATGACTCAGTTAAGCCTGCATGAGGGACTCAAGCGCTTTGGAGTTAGGGGTAAACAGGGAGCCTTCAAGGAAATGCTGCAGCTGCATGATATGTGTACCTCCTTACCGAGAGACCCAAAATCACTCACTAGGGAGGAATGACAAAAAGCTCTTTCATCCCTTATCTTCTTGAAGAAAAAAGATACTGGGGAGGTGAAGGGACAAACATGCAGAAACGAGGCACCACAGTGTGAATACATCAGGAAAGAGGATGCCACCTCTCTAACAGTTGCAGCTGATTCTGTGTTTCTAACAACGGCGGTTGATGCCTACCAGAGAAGAGATGTGGCTTTATATAGATCTGCTGGGAGCATTTCTCCACACACTCACCGATGAAAAGATCATCATGGTGTTAAGAGGGGATCTGTGCAAATTGATGTGTATGATTGACCCAAAACTGTACAGAAAGTATGTGTGAAAGGATAAAAGAGGAAAACCAGTCCTGTAGGTGGAGCTGTACAAGTCCCTGTATGGACTAATGAGGTTGGCGTTGCTGTTCTACAAATAAAGGCTATAAGAGGAATCGGAAGAATATGGGATGATTATGAACCCTTATGGTATGTGCGTGGCAAAAAAGGAAATGAAGAATGGACATCAACTCACAGTGTTATGACATGTTAATGATTTAAAAATCTCCTGCAAAGACAGCTATGAAGTCACGAAGTGGTATGTGGATGCTGCACACATGGTGCATTGAGACTGCAAGGGGCAAACAGGTGCTGCTATGACAATGGGGAGAGGAGCAATACTGAGCTACTCTTGGAAACAAAAACTCAATACAAAAAGCTCCACAGAGACAGAGCTGGTTGGGGTTGATGATGCCATCTGTAATATCCTATGGAGCTTATGCTTTTTGCAAGAACAAGGATGCGGGACTACCCATGCAATCATCTACCAAGGCAATAAAAGTGCAATACTCCTGCAGTCAAAGGGAAAGATTTCAAGTGGCAAGAGAACAAAACACATCAAGGCAAAATACTTCTTCGTCATGGAGAAAGTTGCAGACTGGGATCTTGTGATCAAACATATCCCCACTGACAAAATGTGGGCAGACGTGAACACAAAACAAAAACAGGGAATGGGTTTCCGCATTGACCTTAGTCATCTGATGAACTGCAACATTAATCTGGGGGAGGAAGACAAGGAGCCTCCAAGTGCAGACTCAAATAGCGAACGCCCCAGTCCAGCAGACATCATGTCACCTACGAAATTAGGTGACAAGTCGCCGCACGTATCCTGGGCTGGCATGCAGGGGTGTGTTGGGAGTGTGAGACAGTTGGGAGGCCAAAGTGGATGGTCCAGGTTGACGTTGCTTGTGCGTGGAGCATCCAAGAGACTCCTAGCCTAGAATAGTATAGGTAAGATGACCAAAGCGTGCTTCATGCATTCACTCACTTTTCTAAAATAATCTACAATCGAACAACTTTACATTTGGCAGTTTAATTGCTCGAGAAGGGCAGAGACGAGGATGTCTCTCAAGCTACTTGCTAACACCATGCCACGACGAAAAAAATTGGCATGGTAGTGGAGGGATTTGTTCTCCTGCAATAAACAGAATTGAGGCAATTGCACGGGGGATATTGTTGTCATGGATGTGCCTTTTGATTGTGTGGTGGTGGAAATTAAATATCTGCGATGGTTTTTGTACGGTAGGCTGAATTCTAACAATGCGGCGTACATCGTCATGGTGGGTGAGTGTCGACGCAGCATGTGATGATCTTTATATCATACTCATACTATAAAGAATGTCATGCGTCAGGACTACACTTATACTCGTAGTGACTGGGTCACTTAGGGTGATGCACCGTAAGAGGGCATAGGTGGGGTAGGGGGTTAGGTCACAAGATACTACTGCCCCTGCTCCCCACCTACGTCTATTGGGGAATGGTGTCAAACAATAATATATACATATGTTACTAACCATTTGTAGACCCCTCCTCCCCCGCCTATAGACCCCTCCTCACAGTGTCTAGACCCCCCTAGTCTATAGACTATCACATGATGGTCTCTAGACCCCCCCATGACAGTCTATAGCCTCATCAAAAATGGTGGTGTGAGTCTATAGACTGTAACAATAAGTCTATAGACCCCCACCCACCTTTTCGATGAGACTGTAGACTGTTTGTGACTGGCACTTGTGAACAGAGGAAGGCGCTATAGACCCTTGTATGTAAAATTGATTACTAGTCTAGTTAATCTTTGTGAGGGCGATAGTCTATAGACCAATCAATAAATCCCTTGTGATATAGTCTATAGACTCCACGATCAAAAAATACAACTTTAGATGACTACCTAGTCTATAGACTCTATCAAGACATCATGGACACTACCGTGCACATGTTTAATATTTTTACAACAAACCTTGCAACACGGTCATGTGAAAAGTGAAAATAATATTATGATAACCCAATGTGTCACAAATGCACATGATCGTGTCAATTTAGTGTAAGCATCTGTAAGCACGATGATGTTAGATAATCACGATGCTGTTATTTTATGTGGTGGACACCACATAGCATACTTCATTACAAGCTAGCCCACAACCCCCTTTGGCTCATGGCAATACAGCTTCGACGATGGCTCTGGCGGCGATGTAGGTTTGGATAGAACTCCCAGGGGACTACATTCCCCCCTCACTCGTCCAACCATCAAGCCGTTGCTGCAGCTGCCATCAAGGGAGCTGCCATTGCTTTCGCTGTTGCCGCCATCCATTGCTGCCACCTGTCACTGTTGCTATTGCCACTGCCCAATGCTGCCGCCCGTTGCTGCCATTGCCATTGCTGTTGTCACCCGTTGCAACCGGCGTTGCTGCTGCCATCGTCAAGGCATCAGCCATCACTGCCGTTGTTGCTGATGCTGTGGCCATTACCATTGTTGCTGTTGCCCATCACTTCAGTCGCCTATTGCTGCCGCCATTGCGTTTTTTGACCCTGTTGCTGTTGATGTCACCTTTGCCATGGACACCTTTGCTATTGTCATCGTTGTCACATTTGCTGTTGCCGAGGCTGCAATTTTCCCCCATAATCATCATAAGAAAAACACCAATCAATCTTTACACGTATTTGTCACTTTAAATCATAAACTAGACTAAGAAAGTAATTTTATTGAGTTTGTCCAAGTTGATTTATGTGTTTATTTCAACTTAGTTCATGTCCGTTAATTGAATAATCAAATGAGTAAATAAATTAGTAATTAATGGAGCCATGCTCAGGTGGCATTTGTTTTGGAAGCTGTTGGTTTTGCCAGCTGATGATTTTAATGCTTCTTAAGTGGTAATGATAATGTTATGTTCAGCGGCCACATGGCTATGGCCATGATTGTTGTGTGACACCTGTTACCTAATTTACAGACAACGCACAACAATTTTATCAAGTAACGTTGCAGCAGTGACCACATCGTGAATTTGGGCTGGGAGTCCTAGTGTATTTTTTATGTGAATGAGCGGTTGCAAAATGAATATTTTGAGCAACAATCAGTGCAACATCAGTTGCAATGACCGAATAAGTATCTTTAAAAAAGAGAGCATATTGTGGTTTTTATCAATGTATTAATAGGGGTAAATTAACACCACGATCACAGTACTACTTCCTACCTATTTTGCACAGAGTTTGCCAAACACAGAATAACATCAAATAATAAATTTGGAATCGTGACCCGTGCCATGATTGTCAGAAGGGCAGTTCAATATTTCCCGCCAAACCATTTATAGGTAGGGGTCATAGCCTGTGAGGTGGGGTCTATAGACAGGGGGTCTACAAACGGTTAGTTAATATATATGTTACTAACCGATTGTAGACCACCCCTGTCTATAGACCCCACCTCACAGTCTATAGACCCCTGTAGTCTATAGACTCCACGAAATTCTCCAAAAAACCGTTTGTAGACCCCCCTCCCTGCAAGACAGGCAATTTTCGACTTTGGTGATAAGTATTGCCAGATGGAGTCGTCAGTTGTCGTCAAGAGATTTTTTAGGTTGTCTACCGGTCGTCAGTTGGGTTGTCAGGTGGGTCATCAGAGGTTGTCACTGAAGTCGTCAGGGGTCATCAGGGCCGTTTTTTGGTCGTCACTTGGGTCATCAGTGGTCATCAGGTGGAGTCGCACGGGTCGTCATAGAAGATCTCTTGGGTTGTCAGTTTGGGTCGTTAGTCGTCATGGTCGTCATGGAGTCATACTGTTTGGGACTCGCTCTCACTGTACTTATTGGTGGAAGGTTGTGAAGTCATCAAGTGGGTTGTCAGAGTTGTCAGAAGGGTCGTCAAGAGGTAATCGATGAATTGTAACATGGGTCGTCAAGAGGTCGTCACATAAAGTCGTCAGGGTCGTCAAAAAGTCTTCACCAAAAGTCGTCAGGTCGTCAAAATGTCATCACACGCAGTCATCAGGGTCATCAGATGGTCGTGAAAGTTGTCAGATGCGAAAAAAATGCCAAACTTGTCACTTGTTGTCAGTTTGGCTTGCCAAAAACGTCCACGTGGCAAAGTTGCCTGTCTTGCTGTCTATAGTCTGTGAAGGGGGGTCTAGTAGTACGCAGATTGAGTTTTGAACGATTTCGGATGCGTCACAAAATCATCGAGCCTTACGGTTGACAGATTGTAGACACTTGTAGTCTCCATATCCATCTACCTCAACACAGACCTTATCAGGGACGCAGTACACAGTGTACATTGCAAGTTGACTTGGCATGATTGGGGTCGTGAGTTGATAATTTGAATTCTGTTCATAATTTTTTCTACTGTAGGAACTCAGTATGAAAACTGCAAACATTCGCACGATGTACACCAATACAGAAACTTGGGGCCTCTTCTCAGAAAGTTCATCTGCATCGGCCAACGCAGAGCACTCGCTCTGCGTCAAATTCATTGGCTGATAACCTGTTCTCCTGACCTGAGCCGTTCAGCTAAAAAAATATCACACAAAAAATATAGGTAAGTCCGACAGGGGTTAAAAAGTTTATTTTTATGAGTTTAATTTGCTCTAATTGTGAGGATGGAAGGGCAGTGGAGCTGCTCTTCCAATCCAAATGATGCAACGTAAATGTCTGTACATTCTACCCACATTTGGTATCTATTTAGCCTTCTTATATGAAGGAGCAATGGACTCTGGTGTTCCGGAGCCCAGAGGGCAGTGGGCTCCTGTGGTGGGGAGTCCTAGCCTTTTGGACCAGTGCGGAGGACTCCAATGTTGGAGAGTCCTTGCCTTTTGGATCAGGGGCAGTAGACTTCCCGCCTGGGGAGTCCTGAGAATGCTCCTTTTGTATTTTGTACCAATGGGTTCAAAAATGGACGGATTCTTGGCCTATGTCACTCACCCCTACGTTGGAGGAATCAGGTAAAGATGGAACAAAAATACCTAAATATGATTTTACATGAAAAACAAGTCTGTTAAATATATGTAACAAGTAAGTGTTGATTGAAGAGGGAGATGCTGTTATTGAAAACTGAATTATTTTTGGTTTACATTTGGTTGTTAAAACAGGTGTAACTCTTTGAATATTCAGAACTGTAGCAATTTTGGGTAATGGAATGGTTTTCTAATGAGTCGTTTATTTACCTCCCTGAAAGCAGTGAGAAAGCATATAGTTTTGTCTTTCTTTGCAGTGATAAATGATGGTGACGCCCATTCCAATTTGGGCTGAAACAGGGTCCCATTGGAGTCATACTTCTGGCAATCCATAGTTTTGTTGGTGGTATGTGCACCTCCATGTTTCTTACAGAGAGAACAGTACTTCTCTGTGCGGCGTTTCTTCAGAATTCGGTCACAAAAAGAGACCATCTTCTTTTTAGTCGAGTCGCTAGACTTGGCCGCATTTTTGGGCCCTTCTCCAACCTTCTTGGTGGGGTAGGCCTTCTTGATGCATTCAAGGACTTTGAGAAGTTCCCTGACACTTTGTGGTACCAAAGCTCCACTGAGCTCATATTGGTCCTGCCAGTTCCTAGGAACCATCCTGAGGATGTGACTTGCCAAGTCGGCATCATCAGAGGGTCCACATACTTTTGTCAAATTTGCAGCCTTCAAAGAGTAGTACAGGCATGGCAAGAGTTCTACATACCCGTTAAGGCGTTGGATCTTCTGCACAAAGTCCCTGATGTGTACCCTATTAGGTTTCTTCAGCCCATTGCTGATGCAGAACCTTTCTTGATCTGCTGTATCAGTCCTAAATAGACAGTCTGCAGGTGAAACTGGACACACTGACCAAAGGAGTCCCAAGTTGCTGAGCATTTCGTGGGGTGTTCAACCTCATAGACATCATTCCAGGGTTCACAGTTGAGCTGTTCCCTGATGATGTTGGTCCACGGACGACAAGCAGTTTCCAACAGTTGGGTGGAATACTGCAAGAAGATCGCTTGGCCAGTGGACTCTATGGCCTCTTGGCTACAGATATTGGCAGCAGTTGCCTTTGTCCATGCTTGGAGGACGGGAGAACTTTTGTCCGTTCCCTTATATTTGGCTTTGGCCGCAGTTGCCACAGTCAGTTTTTCCTCAGCCTTCTTGTCTGCCTTGCATGCTTCCTCAAAATCCGTGTCTAGGCCTCTCTGGGAAATAATCTCCAGTTAAGTCTGAGCATGGTCCAGGAACTGCTACGGACTTCCCTCATCAAAGACGGTGACAGACAAGGTCATCTTGTTGGAGACCTTGATTTTATTTACCACCTTGGTGGTGTCCATGACAGTGGGAATGTAGGAGATGGGTGGCTTGGACCTCCCAGAGCTCCTCTCACACTCCTGCAGCTTGAGGCCTTCTGGGCTTGACTTACTTGACCACATCCTCTCAATTGCCTCTCCAATGGGTGTATTATAAAATAAGGCCTTGAAAAAGGTCTTGGGGGCCCTGTGGAGGTTAGTTTGAAAAAAATATCTTTAATTTTTCTTCTTTGACTGTTAATTCTTGAAAGTCTTGCTTCCAACTAATTCCTCAGAATTCTTGATCGCAAAATAAACCTTACTCTTAGGACTTCCCGATCACCAAAGTTGATTGCTCAAAGTTTATCGCTTTACTCGCTGATCACGAGAGAATTTTTGGAGAGCTCGTCGATAGCGAAAACGGAGGAATTGGTTGAAGGCGTAGCTGATTTTGGAGATATCGTTGATCACGCAAAAAACGTATTGCTGACACGAAAAAGTTAAAATTTCCGCTCGTGATCAAATAATAATTAGCGTACCTCGTGTTGGAGGGGTTGGATGTCGTTGGTTTTGGTGTGCGAAGGTCGCACCACGACTATCTGCAGATAGTGACCTGAGCCGTTCGGCGCAAACAATATAGATAAGTTCGACAGGGGTCGAAGAGTTTATTTCTTATATGTAAAATCGCTCACAGTCTATAGACTATCTTTGTGAGGGCAATAGTCTATATACTTATCAATAAATCCCTTGTGATAGTCTATAGACTCCACGATAAAAAAATACAAGTCTATCGACTCTATCGTATGATTATAGACTCTATCAAGACATTGTGGACACTACCAGTCAGAAATTATAATCAAGCATTATCACTATAATGAATCATTATCACGAGAATTTACTTATTCCTATGTATTTTTGCCATAATTCTACGCCAAGAAAGCGAAACTACATATGTCAGCTATTTTTTGTGCGCGCCTCTAGCAAGAAAAATGGATTTCGGTAAGAAGATAGTCGAAAAATAACTGACATATTGCTCTAAGTACAAAAAATGCCAGATTCTACGAGGAATTATGATAAATCATTTGTCCGAGAAGGTGTGTACGAGATCCAACGTTACAACCCCTTCCTAATTGATTGAGGCTACAGGAAATGGGCATAAGCTCCATCGAGAGATCCCCAATGACGCACGTGAGCTACATGCATTATGTGCCTTCACAAGAAGCGGTCAAAGATGGGCAATATAACTTACATTTTATTAATTCATTATAATTTTTGACTGGTACGGTACCATCCAAATAATAAACATTGGAATCGTGACTCGTGCTATG
This sequence comes from Cyclotella cryptica, assembly GCA_013187285.1. Taxonomy (NCBI): domain Eukaryota; phylum Bacillariophyta; class Thalassiosirophyceae; order Thalassiosirales; family Thalassiosiraceae; genus Cyclotella; species Cyclotella cryptica. Next base: position 48,478 of record JABMIG010000059.1, read on the forward strand.
ATTATCATAAGGGCAGTTCAATATTTCCCGCGAAATCATTTTTTGAGGGTGGGGGGACTGTGAGGTGGCGTCTATAAACGGGGGGGTGTACAATACAAACGGCTATTGTATTGTACAGTACCTACGTCGCATAGACAGGTAGAAGGTGTCAATCAATCCAATGACACCCCTGCTCACAGCCTCTCACAGCCTCCAGACAGCCTCCCACCCCGAGGTCGAAGAAGCAACCAGTAGCAGACCAGTAGCCAACAATGAAGATCGCGACATCAGTGCTATTCGCAGCCTTTGCTGCACCGGTCATTTCCTTTAACCCCAGCCGTCCAAGATTCGATGTCACAAATACTTTTACTTCTGCCTCGTATGATACCACTGTCATTTTATTCGGGACAAATCATCGACGAAGAGATGTTTTGACGATTGGTCCCCTATTCGTGACAGCAGCTTTGGGGTTCGATTCCCGTATAGCGAACGCTATGGAAGAAAAAGTTTATTCCTCTAATGCGAGGAATCTTATGCGCTTGAGCAGCGGCGACTCGTCTGGAGGAAGCGTTTACGACAACAACCCAAGCTCTCCAAAAGCCCGACGCAGAAGAGCTATGGTGGGCTGCAAAAATACTTCTGCGAGGTCTTTGGCAGGGAAGATGATCGGAAAAAGCAACTTGAATGAAAAGGATTGTAACATGCTGGTAATGGAGGGTGATGGTACATTTATGCTTGAGGCGCTGACTGAGTTAGATTGTCCTACTTGCCCATATGGTATCGCAAGTCGATGAACAGATGTTTTTAGGATGCCTCTCTCGTTTCATCCTCGTAGAATTGAAGAGATCAATCAAGTAGTTATGCTATTCATGACCTATCTATATTTTGCGAGCGACACTTCAGGAAAGGGACTTCCGTCTTAGAACACTTGAAGTTTTTAGCCTCTCATTGAGTCCTTCGAGCAACGTAATTCTTAAGACATGTTTATCTTGTCCACATTGTATTCTTCTACTAAATAATAATAGGAGAACCTTTATTGAGGTCGTAACACATCCACTTAGAATGCATGCAAATAAAAGGTCAGATTGTGATCTAGAGAAACTGATTCCGTCCTCTGACATTACTTGTAATTGACATCGGAAGATACACGTGTACTATCCATTTCAAAGAGAAGAGACAAGATTGATCACCACAATAAGTCATTTACATCTCTTAATCCCTATTAGGCATTACCCCTAGCAGCCTGCTGAGACCTTTCCAAATTCTGCCGCAGCGTATTAAAATCTTCAGGACTCAAACTCTCATCCTCATAATATCCCTGATCTGCCTCATCTTCAATGACACTCCTCATTTCCACGTCAAAAATCACATTCCCCCCCTTAACTTCTATCATACGATCGAGCAGTCGATTGAGTTTCCAGCGTCCGTACGGTCCTGGTGGTATGGGTCCTAGACCACTCGTGACATACCCCAACTTGGGTGGGATGATGATACGTCGTTTCCCACCTACCTTCATTGTATGAAGTCCCTCGTCCAATCCGGGCACCGTGCGACCATTTCCATGTTTAATGAGATAGGCACCATCGGAATCAAATTCATCCAATTTCGATGGTTTCCCTTGAATATCTGGAAATTTGATGTAGGCTTTGTAGGAAATAGAAACAAAGTTTCCATATCTTGGACTGATGCCCGTTCCTTCCACTATATCAATGTATTGAAGACCAGATTTGGTTTTAAAGACAGTCACGGAATTTCCATTTACATTGGAAGCGCTGGATTCGGGCGGGGCCGAAGACTGAGGGATTGACACAACTCCCTCGATGTCGGCTGTGGCTGGGTTGGGGTGGACCAGTGTGGATATCGCAGTTGTTGCGATGAATGCCGCAGTTTTCTGGAATGCTTGCCTTCGATTCACATTCGACAATAAGGATTTTTCGCACGCCGTCGAAGTAGACTCGCTATGAATATTGTCATCATTTAGCCGGGGCGTCATTCTAGCGCTGGGAAGTGCGCTGTGACTGCCTGCAAAGCCATTCGCTATAGGGGCTAACGGAGCCCATATTAGGAGGAATGAGAGGCAGAGAAGCATGATTCTACTTGATGCTTTCAGGCTGTCGTCCGTGCCGATGTGACCTATGCAACGTGAGGGGAGGCGTCGGCCACGATCGATGGCGACCGATGGCGAGTAGTGGCTAGAAGACTGCTAGAAGAGCCAGAAAACACGACAACGCGCAGGCAAATGCAGCTAAGCCACAGACATAACAACCTATGTTGTTTATAAGTAGTGTACTTTTCAAAGCAATTTGTTTTAGGGAATTCTTTGAATATGTTCAAAACATAAAGGTAATCATACCCTGACTTTGTGGACTCCGCCTTTCACCGTCATGCGATCGCCAAGGCATCAGGCCGTTCATTATTCAGGACGAAAAATTTCAGATATCGTCCCTCGACCGCTTGGACATCCTCCTTCACTTCATTGATGCTCCCTGCAATCATCCACGAATGCACGCTGCAGGGGGTAACGAGGCTGACGAGGCACTAGAACGTCTCGTCCTAGAGATAGATGCCCTAACAACTATTTTATGTGACGTCAATGACTTCAGCGGTGATGATTCTGTGCACTGGGACAGCGGATTCGTCGTTACCACTCCTGATGCATTGGCTCTAATTCGCGAATATCTCAATTCTGCAACAAATGGCTCGTTGCCAAAGCTTGATGCACGAAAATTCGATGTACCATCGATAGGAGTGGAGGTATTCGTTGGCACAAGCGACAAGTCGACTACGGCGGACGGAGTTTGGCTTAGAATAACGCTGCCTCCGGGTTATCCAAATCTTGCTCCTGCACAAGTCACTGTGTTAACCACCCCAAGAGAGTTTCCAAAAAGCCTTCTTGATGATTTGTCTGTGAAACTAACGAACCGGGCATTAGAATTGAGTGGGTTCGAAACAATTATGGAAGTTATCAATGAATGTCGAGATGTTCTGTATGATTGGAAGACATCATCGACTTTAGAAATTCACGACAATGAAGAAAGCTCTACTCTGGAATATTCTCAGCCGAAAAGTATTTTGAGCAGAAGGTGGATTTGGGTACATCATATTAAAAACTCCAACAGGTTAAAGCAAATCGTACTGGAAGCCCGTCAGCTGCAATTGGGCGGTTACCTCAAGGGAGGTTATCCCGGCGTAGTTGTCGTAGAAGGTCTATCACAGAATTGTGACGAGTTCGTCGTTTGGATCAAAGGCAACAAGAGTCGACCCGGTGGCTTTGGACGCAATTGGGGACATCATGTAAGAGGAGAATCAACCATTGAAGCGCGGCAACTTCCTGAAACATTTCAAGAGTTGGAAGATGATATGGGCAATCTTGGTGGGCTTTGTAGACAGTTTGGAGTAGAAGAAGAGTTTCGAGAGTTCATTTTGCAGCACAAATCGTCAGAGGTAGGGTGAATATGATGTCGCGGCAGTGTTTCGGTTCGACAAGGCATCGTCCACCCGTAGCGTGCCCGTCTCTTCCCGCAAATGGTTCGATGCAGGCTTCAATCAGTGGTCGTAGCATCACGTTGTACACTCACAGCCCCCGAAAGGATCATTATTCATTCACCCACAGGAACTTACCATGATGAAATGCCTGATACTGATGGGTATCAAAACTGTTGATGGGACGCAAATTGAGGCAGTGACACTGTAGAAGAGCTCACCGGAGTGGGATTTATCCCTTCTTTAGAACTTATATGGCAGTGATATTTTCGACACTTTGGGGCCTCAGCGTGTCGTTTGACCTGCCAGTATTCCTTTCGGTCTCAAGGGCAACCTTCCTTTCTGTCTCATGTACTGGCAAATGGATTTTAGAACGACAGACTCTGAGGTGTGTTTTAAAAAGAGAGAGATGGTGAAGTATTTGGTGTAAGGTGTTGTTCGTTCCCGAGGAGGCATAGCAGTCTTGTAGACTAGAAAGGAGAATGGCCTCATTCAGTTTGCAGGTCATGACTAGAAGAACGCGAAAGGTCTGAACTAAGTAATCTTATGAGCTGCTGATCCAGCTAGAAACTAGTCTCCTTATTACCTGCAACGCTAGATGTATACAATGCTATTGCATCCGTTTCTTGCATTGGTTTGTTTCTCATTGCCTGACGATTCTCGCTGTTAGACATGTATTGCTAAGTGTGATGCTCAACTCAACAAGGAGACCAGAAAGATACAAACAAAGCTTCGTAGCAGTGCTTCTGATTTTTTGCACAAATTGTCAGATCAAACGTAAAACGGCGTAAGCATCAGAGCTTCTACCCACGGTTGAATGATGAATCGAGTGAAAACGTAAAAAAACACTGCAAGGAAGATGGATATCGGCAACGCAGGCAGTGCATGCTTGTACACCGCCAGCAAAACGAGAGTGGACCCCAGACCCGCCAGAACAACCAGAAAGGAAGACACAAAGCACGTAAAACTGTACTGAGCTGACTTTGCAACGAGAACAGAGTAGAATATGAAGTCACCCAAGCCCAACTTAATCGTATTGCTAAATCGGCCTTCATGTTCACTGTCGTCGTCATCGGATAGCTCCTCGTACACTTTTCCGTTCTTTTCCACAAAAAGAATACGCTTCAATGTCCCATCAGAACCAATGACCCCATATCGATCTTGAGTATCGCCCGGCAAAGCACGCCGGGGCTGTTTGACAATCTTTGCACCGTTTTTCGGAAACACCGCTTCAACAATTGTTCGAAGTTGAGATGGCGTGAATTCCTCATCTGGAATAATGTACTGAGTACTGTCCGCATCCGATGTTTCATCGGAATCTGGTGTAGGTATGGTTTCTTCTTCTGTAGAATCAGGAGATAACAGTGGTGATGTGCTGATGTTCCCATTTTGGTGAGAACGCGAGCGTTTTCCTTTCCCTTTTTTCCCAGGAGATGATGCTACGAAAGAAGGACGCGAAACAAGGGGAAGCCGGTATAGTTTTGCAATAGCAAAGGGGATCATGCCCGTGGAAACTGGAGGATTTGCCAAGGGTTGTGTGTTTGCCTCCATCTCTTCATCATCGGGGATGTTTGATGCGTCATTATCTTTGTCCGTGGCCATTTTATTTGTTTTTATAGTCATTTCAACATCATTGGAAGTCGAATTGTCTGCTGCAGCAGAAGCATCCGTTGCAGTTCGACCAGAAGCACCAACCTCGCTCTGCGATCGATGCACAACTGGCTGTTGATACCTCTCAGCACACATGGACGAAGGAGGAGACTGCGAACCATCGTCATTCCCATCCTCTACATCCCGATCATTCTCTCTGCCAGACTTTCTCCCTCCCATCACCGGACGTTTCAACCCCTCTGGGATCTGAGCTTCGTACAACAACCCCGGCATTTCCGGCGAATCTTCATCCGACATCAAGTTCACCAACGCTCTCAGAGGTCCGCATGGAGTTAGAACGGCACATAAATCGTACAACGCCAACATGATCAAAAGTGTCCAGGTAGATATGGTGTCAAAGTGACTCAACTGCCAAGCGATAATGACGGAAGATGCAATGAGATAGCATTGGGTAATGACGGGTGGGATGCCGTTTTGATAAAAGATGGCGGTGACTCCCACGACGGCAAAGTTGTAGAGCGAGAATACAAAGGTAAACCAATCTAGGAAACGTCAGCAACATGGAATGGCAATGGAAAACAGTGAGATATCTTAACGTGAGTACTGTCCAACAACAGCAGACATTGATGCGTCTTGCTTACCGATTGGAATGCGATATTTCTCAATTGCAACATTAAACAATTCGGCCCCCAACACCCCCAACAAAGTCATGGACGAAAACATCATATATCCAATGAGCACCTTCATACATCGATACTTATAAAGCAGAACAATTCCAAAGGTCATGGTCCCGATCACCGAGACAATGACCAACCCATTGGCAAAGTCCAACACGAGCTGTTTCGACGTGGAATCCGTCGCGGCATCGACCTTCCACACGTGATAAGCCTGCGACATTAAGGCTTCGCCCTGTTGAATCGTTTCCGGAGTGTTGACGTACGTAACGGCCAGTGCGGCCAGGATCATTGTGAGGGAGACGGGGAGGGAGATGACGTGGAAGGAGTGAGCGCTGTACATCAATTCGTTGAGGGAGAGGGCTTGGTCGTGAATGTTTTCGGATTCATCGTTGTGGGCGTCGTTTTCGTCCTCGGAGGAGGCACTGTTGCGAATGGAGAGGGGTTGGAAGAGGGATCCGTCGCCGGAGGCTTGGTAGTAGTCGCCATTGGTGTCTTTTGAGTCGCGGGTGTGGGTTGGAGGGGGCGGTGGGAGGCAGTTCCCGTCGTTGTTGGATGGTTCTGTCGCCGCTGCCATGGTGTTGCAATACTTGGATTTGATGGGTAGCTAGGTGCGATGGAAGGAGGCTGGAAGCTTGAATCGATCGATCGATCAATATCTTCTATCAGTCTTCTATCCATGCAAGAAGATGCAAGAAGACGACGTGAAAGATGAAAAAAACATAAGGTCGAATTCATACATAAGTCGTCGATGCAAGAACCAAACATTATGCCAATCGAACAACGACAAAACACTGAGAGTGGACCGTTGAATGCAGGACACAAACTAAGGACACTAATTAACGGGGTCAGACACTAGCACCAAAGATGGGTGGAACATAAAATTATCAAGATTTTTTCTTGAAAAAATCTTAGTTTATCATTGAGCACAAATTGTTCTTCTCCTCCATTTTCAGGAGACGCATTTTTTCACGTTTGAACTTTATAGGTGAATTTATAGAAACACCCCGAAAAATATCTGTAAAAGCGTGATTTTTTTGTTTTATAGGCATGGGTATTCAATCACTGTTGATTTGTGATTACCTTTAAAAATATATCTAAAAGCAATATACAGCATGGCCAAAAATTGAGGTGCTTGATTGCTATTGACTAGAGGCCTTTCTCGATCACAATGGTATTATTAGAGTAAGTGATCAAGAGGCTAATCCGTGAACTTATTGGTCAAAAGGGCTGTTCCGTGATTCCCACGTCCTCGGGCCTCCTCCACGACAAGTTTTGTCAATTTTTGCTAAGAAATGCCCTTACATATTATCTGGGCTGTTGCGACCAAAAAGACTACTAGCACGCAACTCTAGAGAAATTTATTATGAGGCGGATCAATACCATATTTGTCAACAGGCTGCACATCAAACGAAAAACACCAGTAACCTCCCCGTACACTCGAGTGTACGGGGAGGTTACCGGAGCCCCCGGAATGGTATCTTCCAGTAACCTCCCGGTACACTTCTGTAACCCTCCGGTAGCTTGTGTACAGGAGGGTTACTGGAGCATACCGGGAGGTGACCGGAAATTAGCGGATTTATTTCTACGTACGATAGGAATTGGTACTTTTTTACAGGAAAACAGACTTCTCAGTAAGTCTTAGAGTCGATATCAATCTAATTAGTGGCTATAACTGCATTACTTAGACGATAAAAAATGTTTACCGGTGACATACCGGAAGTGTAGAGGTGAGTTACCGGAAGTGTACGGGAGGGTAACCAGAAGATTATGGGAAGGCTACCCGAGAGCACAGGAGGGATACCGGAGCGTACGGGAGGGCTACCGGAGCAGACGGGAGGAATACCGGAACGTACAGGAGGGTTACAGGGAGGACTACCTACTGTTGGACTACAGTAATAGAAGAGTATGTGTAATTTATCTCCACTAATAAAATTAAACATGATACATCACCAAATTTAGGGGCCCGCCCAACTCATCGTCCACCAAAACGACATGACACACATGCAAAAATTTCAGCCCCAAGCTAAAAAACGATACTGTGGACCATATCACCACAGCAGAAGAAAATTAATTATTTAATTGAAACTAAGCTGAAATGAAAACAATTGTAAAATAGTTTGATTTCAGCATAACTCACCGTAAATATTTACATGCCGCTGCCAATTGTTGTTGGCAACACGGCGGTGCAAGGCGAAATGCCAAACTCAGTCTGTGGACTGAGTTTCGGCTGTTACCGTGCCTGGCCTGAAATAAAATAATTGAAAATAGATGTAGTCAAAACAAGCGTAAAAATAATTGTATTCCATGCAACTCACCTCTCTTAATATACCCGCCGATGCCAATTGTCGTTGGCAACACGGCGGTGCAAAGCGAAATCCCAAACTCAGTCTGTGGACTGAGTTTTGGGGATTTCATGACTAGGCCTGTAACTTTTTAATTTTTAAAAAAATACTTGTGGTGAGTATATTTGTTTAAAAGAAGACGTGTTTAGTACAACTCACGTTCAAAATATACCCGCTGCTGCCAATTGTTGTTGGCAACATGGCAGTGCAAGGCGGAAGGGATAACTCAGTCTGTGGACTGAGTTTCGACGATTTTGCCGGTAGACCTGAAACTATTTAATTGAAAAAAATGGACATGTGGTGAGTATAATACTGTAAAACAAGATGAGTTCATGATAACTCACCCCCAAAATATACCCACCGCTGCCAATTGTTGGTGGCAACATGGCGGTGCAAGGCGGGAGGGATAACTCAGTCTGTGGACTGAGTTTCGGCGATTTTGCCGGTAGACCTGAAACTATTTAATTGAAAAAAATGGACATGTGGTGAGTATAATACTGTAAAACAAGACGAGTTCGTGATAACTCACCCCCAAAATATACCCGCCGCTGCCAATTGTTGGTGGCAACATGGCGGTGCAAGGCGGAGGGATAACTCAGTCTGTGGACTGAGTTTCTGCGATTTTGCCGGTAGACCTGAAACTATTTAATTGAAAAAAATGGACATGTGGTGAGTATAATAGTGTAAAACAAGATGAGTTCATGATAAGTCACCCCTAAATATACCCACCGCTGCCAATTGTTGTTGGCAACATGGTGGTGCAAGGCGGAAGGGATAACTCAGTCTGTTGACTGAGTTTCGCAATTTGCCGGTAGACCTGAAACTATTTAATTGAAAAATGGACATGTGGTGAGTATAATACTGTAAAACAAGATGAGTTCATGATAACTCACCCCAAAATATACCCGCCGCTGCCAATTGTTGTTGGCAACATGGTGGTGCAAGGCGGGAGGGATAACTCAGTCTGTGGACTGAGTTTCGGCGATTTCGCCGGTAGACCTGAAACTATTTAATTGGAAAAAATGGACATGTGGTGAGTATAATACTGTAAAACAAGATGAGTTCATGATAACTCACCCCCAAAATATACCCGCTGCTGCCAATTGTTGGTGGCAACATGGCGGTGCAAGGCGGGAGGGATAACTCAGTCTGTGGACTGAGTTTTGGCGATTTGCGGTAGACCTGAAACTATTTAATTGAAAAATGGACATGTGGTGAGTATAATACTGTAAAACAAGATGAGTTCATGATAACTCACCCCCAAAATATACCCGCCACTGCCAATTGTTGGTGGCAACATGGTGGTGCAAGGCGGGAGGGATAACTCAGTCTGTGGACTTAGTTTTGGCGAATTTGCCGGTAGACCTGAAACTATTTAATTGAAAAAAATGGACACGTGGTGAGTATATTACTGTAAAACAAGACGAGTTCATGATAACTCACCCCCAAAATATACCCGCCGCTGCCAATTGTTGGTGGCAACATGGCGGTGCAAGGCGGGAGGGATAACTCAGTCTGTGGACTGAGTTTCGGCCGTTCCCATGATTGGCCGGTGGGGTATCAGTGATGTAATTGAAAAAATAAATGTGTGATGTGAAAGCAGTGAGAGGGCACACTGCTACAGTTGCTTCTGGGTCAAGCACTGGTGTTGTAGTACAGTACCATACGTAGTATAACTATATTATCATACAAATATACCACACGAGAATTAGGTGAAAGAATACAAAGGAATAAGTAACAAACACGTAGGCATGCACCAATTTTCAGCCCCACTTATGTTCTCATTTTTTGGGGCAGTCACTTCTGATAGACGTACCATATTTTGAAAATATTAATAGGCCCAAAACGCACTCACCAAAAAAAATCATAGATCAAGCCTAGAATTGAAACCAAAACTAGACCCAACAGGTGATCTTGCTGTTTACAACTCGTGATTTGCTAAATGTGAGTCATGAAGCAAAGAACCACTCCGAAGATTTTTTTGCTTCAAAGCTTAGCGTGATAAATGAAAATGTGGCTTAAGTAATGTATAAAAAACGGTAACCCACCCATACACTCTTGAAATTCCTGTAACCTCCCAGTACACTCTGACATTTTGCGAGTGTACCGGGAGGTTACCTGTGTTTTCGTTTGCAGTGTGTTCAGTGATCACTCCCATGCTATGGGGGCCTTGCCTATTTACGCGTAGCAATGAACTCCCATGTTGTAAGGGCTGTTGCAAATTTGAATGAGACTCATTGCATGCGACTCCTCCTAATCCTAGGAATAAAACTTGGGCAATATTTCTCTTTCTTGCAAGACTGTTGGGATAGGTACTTTACCTCACCCTACTTTTAAAACTCTATTCATTCCACAAAAAAACCTATGCCTATCTTGGAACCTGGCATAACTCTACCTAGGTAGCTGCCACCTTGTCATAATCGACCAAAATGACGTCAGAAGTCGTACTCGTGCGCGTTTGCTTTATTAAATCGGAAAGCACATGATGTAAGTACTACAAAAGTGTGTGCCAGTGCGCGCCGTGCTAGCTTATTGGAAAGCACTTACTACAAAATTTTTGCCTGTGCGCGCGGCGTGAGCAAAGCAAGCGCGGCACGCACACTAACTTGCGGCCACTGGTATAACTTTTTCCTTTGTTCGGGCTCCCGCCGCTGCTAAATAATCTTGCAGCGGCTGCTAGTAATATCATACGAAAGATTGTGACACAACATGCACATCATGTATTGTCTCCTTAGTCATCAACAAGGATGAAACAAGATAAATTGCTTTTGTGATACTTATAAAGCAGCATAGGTTGCAAATTCCGGAGGAATTCGGCGAATTATCGCTACTCTCGAATATTTGCAAATTTTGACAGTAACGTGATTACTGTGATCGCGAGATTACTGAGAAAGACTTACTTAAGTACTTTGCTCAATACTTAAGGACTCTGACACTGTGACATCACAAAATAAGACTCATTTTGACAAAATTTACAGTAATATGTCCGGAACCTACAGTAATTACTGCAGTAACTCTGATCGGTTACTGGTTACTGTGTTTTTTGGACAGTAACCAAAATCGGAATTTGCAACCTAGAAAGCAGCTTGGAGGCGGTCCCATTGCAAATATTGAGCACCCAGGTAGTTTTCCAAGAAACTGTCTGAAACTGTTTGATGTTTCCTTTGACTGCAGGTAGATCTGTTTTCATCATCGTTTAGTCTTTTGAATTGGGAGGTAACAATAATCATCATCTTTTTGAATGGAAATTTGGTTATCCTTCCAAAGAGGATAAAAATATGTCCATAACTATCTGTTCAGGTATTTACAGAAAGTAATTTAACACAGTAAACATTGCTATGGTAATGGCTTTGTGCAGTCATGTTTGGGTCAAGTGTTTTGATTTCATAACCCATATACATTCAGCACCTGCCAGCTTTTCCTATCAATATGACCTAACTTTAGTAGCATGATGCATCTGCTCATCTGCTAACATGCTATGTCACCAATTGAATACTGCTCGAAACTTTTCTTGAAAAACAGTACAAACCATCAGCTGGAAGCACATAAGTAAAACCTGATCATTAGGCTTCAATTTTGAATGTACTCTTCCATTTCAGAATTCACATTCACTCATCACAATCTGTTGACAAAAGATCAGTCAACACCACTTCAGTGCTCAAGTATTTTGAGCCTAGATCAAGTAGAACTAACAATGAACAAAGGAAAGATTATGCTGCCATACAACAGATGACTAGCTTGTTACATACAAACCGATTCTTTATCGCATTCCTGGAAGTACTGAACAGACGCAATCTATGCATCATCCAAATAACACACATATTGTTCAGTGTTTATTATTAAATTATAGTATGAACTGAGATATTTTCTGTCTAACAGGAATACAATGAATTCTTTATAAATGAGAAAAGAAATGCTTTCCACCTCTAGCTAGCTATATATACGCCTTCCAGGATCCTTCATCATTTAGAGCACTGTATCATCTTCACTTTGTGAGGGACCCAACTCATCACTTGTAAGCTGGATTCCCAGTAAATAGAATGCAAAGCATGGAAATAAACATCTTTCTTCAAAAGTTATCTTAGTTAGCAATAACAATGATAATTTAAGGTTTGGACAGTGCACAAAAGATCACTAGCACGAAGATTCTCTACTATGACATTACTCTCAACATATTTCTGATGCTTGAGTAAAGGGAATAGGAAGTACTCTGACAATGTCACAAAAAGTCTTACTGTGCCTCTTATTGTTTAAGCAATATAAAGTGTTTAGTTGACCAGTTTTTGTCTTAGTCACTTGCATTCATATAACAAAGCTTTTATTAGACGGATCTGATACTTATATGCTTGTCCTTGCACTGTGGCATGGCACACAGCACAGGGAAGATGATCTTTACAAGATGATTCCTATTATGCCCTCAAACTGGGTTTTGATGCATATATATTTGAATAGTGTTTCCTGTGAGCATTTTTGTTTTCAGATGTTGACGTAGCACTGTTAAGGATGTTCCAGAGCATTGTACTGAAGATGCACAATGACATAAACCAAGAAGATGCAGGAAAGCAAACATGACATGTTGATTTGAAATGACATTCTGTCTCAAAATACCTGAAAATAATTTTCTAAACATTCCTTTTAGAGGTGAATTAAGAATTTCAATGCATTTCCTATAACATTACTTGTAAGTTGTTTCTCCCTTGATCTGTGGACCCCAGTTTTGATGTACGATCTTCCTCCTTCACAGCAACATTTTTCTGATTTTCCAACTAAAACTTATCTGGACCATCTGTGAAGTAGAAGACTTTCCAAAACCATCAGCATCAAATTTGAAATTCTTAATCCCGGCCAAAGGACTCAGTATTTCCCACCAGAGAGGAAACCGAGGTCTCCCACTTGCAGCACACTGAATAAATACCTTCCCATGTTCCACAAGCAAGCAATGCAAATCAATCATAAAATCTACAGGAATCCTAGTCTTCAAATGCTCATATGCCCCCTTTGCAATATGATGATTTGTCCACCCATTCCATTTGTTGTGTGATGAGCAAAACATGCAAATCAATGTATTCTTCCCAGGGCAAATATATGTATGCATGAGATTGTTTTGGACCAATGAATGTCACCAATGGACTTGTTTTGTTGAGAGAGTCGAAATTGGCCTTGCCTTGTTTGTTTTGGATGGATCAAAGCACTCCTTGGATGTGCTGTTCTCTGGTTTTGGTCAGACCAGCCACCTTGATGGATTGCGGTGTTTTGGGATAGCATTGATCCAATGATGGTATCGGTAACAGATGTCTCAGTTGATTCTTTGTGTTTCTTATTAATTGGTAGTTGATCAAGTTATTTCTTTCTTGTTAGTAGAGCTTTGCAATGTTTGTTAGTCTTGTGGACTATGTGGGTGTGAAGTCAGGATGGAGCATCGGTAACATAATACCACTCCTCAGTGGTGGGTCTTGATTCACTCTAGTCAACAGGTTTGTTTATGGATGATAGATTGTCATGGAGTCCACTTTAATGAATTTTTATGCAACAGGCTTGCTCTCTGTCTTTTAGTACTTTTATTTGCGGTGAGTGAACTGGATTGTGCTGCTTCTATCTTGCCATAGATGCCAACTTGCCATTTCCATGCTGAAATAAGTTCGGAGCTGACTGTGATGGCAGGCACACTTGAAGTTTTTCCTCATCTGGCTTAATTTTATCTACTTGTTGTGATTCTAACAATAGGAACGATGACGTGAAATTATATTGTGTGATTTCCATGATATAAATTGGTGAAATTGTAGGTCGTTGCTTGCACTTTTGTTGTTTGGGCAGCTGATGAAATGCTCTTAGCTAGTCATTTTTTAATACTTCAACAATGTTACTTACACTCACATTATTATGTCTGATGAATGGGATATCATGTGTAACATAAATAACATTTCAAGCAATAAAAATATTCAGGTGACAGGATGCATTGTTTTCTGAAAATGTTCTCTTGTATTGTGACAAGTAAATCTAGAGACATCCTACATAAAAAAATTATGAGGCTTCACAATCATGCTATTTTAACAGATGAATATTTGAATCCATCCTCCACATCTCAGCAATAGGTAGATTGAAAACGGCTTTTAGCCGTACATTCCTTCTTAAAACCATTGAGGTTGAGGGAAACAGTGAAATAAAGAAATAAACTCGAAAAATTCGTTTTGTTTTAGAGGAGGAAGCATGAACATTTTTACCTACACTTCACAATAAAAGCGTAGAAAATGATGTGTCTTGTTAGGAGGTGTGCGATTCGTGCAGGAGTGAAATTTTCAATAATTTTTATATAAGCCAATTATAGCGTATAATATAGCCTATAATATAGCCTGTAATATAGCTTATTTCTCGAAAATAGCTTATTTCTCGAAAATAGCTTATTAAATAGCCTATTTTCAAGAAATTAGTCTATTTTTGAGAAATAGGCTATTTTCGAGCTCTACTTAACAAATTACTATTCCTAAGTAACTAGTGCTGCTATTTTCAAGAAATAGGCTATTTTTGAGATATAGGCTATCTGCGAGAAATAGGCGATTTTCGAATTTCGAAAATTGGCTATTTCTCGAGCATAGCCGAGTTCTCAAAAATAGCTTATTTGTTTAAAATAGCCTATTTCCCCACATGTGTTGGTACTGTACTGTACCATTTTCTTGTAACTACCATGCTGATCACGTAAATGATCGCGATTTTTAACTCAATGGAGATTTGATATATCCAAAATCCACTTCAGGCAGGTGCTCCTCATTTAAAACCAGAAGCACCTGCCTTGAGTGGATTTTGGATATATTAAAAATTCATCGAGTTAAAAATCGCGTCATTTTGGCATTTTCCCTGATGTTTTGCCTAACAAAAAAGATTCATCAGTCATTACCTATATTGGCACGTAGTACTTTTTGATGACACACACAACCGTGCGTGCGATCGCGAGATTTACACGTGTTCTGTTGCATCGCACATCACGCACTTTTCGCGCTCTGCCCACACTACCCCAAGATGATCTCTCGAGGCTCGTCTGAACACAGGAGGCACGTTCAAGCTTTGCGCCGTCAGAATAACAGGCATCAAGAAACCGCGCCTGCACCAGGTAGTGACAGAGATGATGTCACGCTCACATTGCCTGCAGATGAGGCTATGCACGAGAGGTCGTCCCAAGAGAGTCTTTAACTTTTCAAAAGCTACAAAACCTGCTGCTCCCACAAAACCTCCCCATGTACCTACCAAAACCACCAAGACAAAGCAGAACAAAGAAGATATGATTCCCAAGAAAGGGAAATCTACTGCTGTGTGTCCTCCATGCCTCACTAGATCAAGAATCCGTGAGGCTAGACCCAAGCGTGACCCCAAGCCACCAAAATTGTTTGAAGCAAAACCCAGTACCCCAATTCGTCAGGGTCCATCTCACAACTGGCAGCAAGACAAAAAAACCTTAAGAGCTGGATATGGTGTTTTGAAGACACGATCCGACTTCTATCAGAAAGAACTGGAGAAAGAGTGGATGAAAGATATCTTCCAGCAAGATAGACCGCTGACATCCCCTTTTGTTGTTGCTGTACCTCAAGACTCATTTAGTATGGATGAAGTAAAAAGTACCATCAGGAAGTTTATGTGTGAGCATCCTCAACATGAGCTCACTCATGTTCTCCGATCTATTGGTCTTGATACCAATAATTTCAAGAACAAAGTGGTAGACAAATCCTCCTTGCAGCAGGGAGTCCGTGTTTTGTTGGACTACCACCTGAAGGGCTATCAGTTAGAGGAAAGAGCGGATATTATGGGTGAACTACTTTTCAATGGTGGTCTTTTTCCTCCCAAGTCATCTAATCATGTTGCTGTAAAAGTAACCCGTTCAGTTACATCCAATATTTTTTCAGCAGTTGCTTTGTTGCGCTCCATTGATTCAAATGCTGGAGCTTTAAATGATGCTTCATGCCAACAATATGCTGAACTTGAAGATATCCATCCATCACTCCAAACAGTTCGAGGTCAAGGAATGCTTCACAAGAGGTGGAAGCTAGTTCATGCACGCAAAATTGCCAACCAATTCACCCAGGACTTGCTCCAGATCTCCCATGAAACTTTCTCTGATTATGGTGATCTTGTGACAATGGACATCGAGCGTGGCTTCAGAGTTTCAATTGAAGCTTTGGGTCTGACTACCAAAGCCCAGAACAGTGGTGTGGAGATTGCTATCACTGGAGACGGAGCCGCCATCACAACATCAACAAATTAAGCCGGTCAATGCTGCATTGGTTTTAAGTTCTTGGACCTAGATGCAATTGATCCTTCCACTGGCCAACCGTGTTTCTATGCTGATGAGAAGACAGATGATGGCATAATATCCAGGAAGTTCATTAATGCCCAGAGTACAAATACTTGCATGCCCATAGGAATATGCCTACAACGTGAGTCAAAGAATGTGCTGCAGGGTGCGTTTGGTAAATTCTTCTATTGGTGTAAGACAGCAGAGCGTGAAGGGATACCTGCCATTGGAGAACAACCCCATCTCAAGCAAAACAAGCTGGTTGGGACGGGTGACATGAGTTTTGAGTCAAAACTTCTGGGCACAGGTGGTGCTTGTAAAGTAATGTACAACTTTTGTCCATGGTGTGAGGTACATGGTGATCAAAACATGTGGTTTACTCGCTATGGATCTGATGTCTGTGAGTTATGTCGACACAATGCAAAAGACTCTGTACGCATCGCACCGTAAATGACTACCACGAGATTCAACGAAAGGGTTGGGCTTTGTTGGATTTGATTCTCACTGATCAACAACGTAAACAATGTAACACCTCTCTCACTTTGGCTGATATCTTGCCCAATGACAACCAAGATTGCTTCAATGGTTTTAGCAGTGAAGGTGTGAAGTTGTTTGTGAAGGTAAACCTCAAACAGACTTTGTCTCCCAATGGTAGCCTTACTCGCCCAATCAATGATTATTGTCGCCAACTGTTGCATATGGAAGAGAGCGAAGACATAATTGCAAGAACAAGTATGGTTTATGACCCACGTGCTGTGAGTAAGTCAACAACACCAAACAACATCGATTACATTTACCGGAACGACAGCAGCGCAGAGGACAATGCATTTATGGGTAATGTATTCAGTGATTTGAGACTGCGAGGACTCAGTGGTGATTCAATAAATGCAATGACATTGGAGGAGAGAGTATCAACTGTCAAGCGTATGCTCATGACTAGGACGTTATGGAAGACATACCGTGATGCCTTAAGAATTGACGAAGACGCTTCTGGAGAGAGAATGCTTGATCCCGGACAAGTCATTCCATGCATACTGCATCACAACAATAGAACTACCGAAAAGATATTACAGTTGTTACTCAAAATCGCATTACGACAGAACTCTGATCACATGAAAGAGGTGATAAAAGAAATAGAAGATGTTGTTAATCGCCATGTGATTGGCCGAAGCGAAATCCATGAGAAAGATGATGAAGGCTGGCATGTCCCAATGTCAGAAGATAGGAAAAGTTTAGGGGATGTGAATCTATCAAATTCTACAGCGAGACTTTTTGTCAATAGATTCAAAGCTGTTGTAGAGGTGTGTTTGTGTTGCGAAACTTCTGAGTTCGTGAAGAGTGAATGGATTAAAATTGTTTGTGAGTTTCGACAGGTCGCACAGCGGCTAGACTCCAGTGGACACTTCAACTTTGACAAAGTTGCAGCATTCCAGTTGGACGTAGACAACTTCTGCCAAAGCTACTTTAACATGGTAGGTCGTGAAGGTATGACTAACTACTTTCATCTGCTGTATGCAGGACATTATTCGTACTTCCTTTTGAAGTATGGAAATTTATATCGCTACTCACAACAAGGATGGGAGAATGTCAATTCTGTTTTAAAAGGTCTTTTACAATAATACCCAAAAAGGTGGAGGACAAGCAGGTGGTAGTAGTAAATTGACCCCGGTGTTCATGAGGATATCCAGGGGTATGCTATGGAGATACGGATATCTTGATGGCTTATTTGAAAGCCTAGGGTATAAACATGATTTAGAAATTCAGTATGGGAAAGTTAAGCCAATGCCGAAGTACAATAATGCAAGGATTAGTGAAATTGAGAAATACAGCAACACATTATTCAATTTCTTATCTCAGGAAGTTCATGAGGAATTGCTAGAGACTATAGATGAGGCGGAGGTAGACTTATCAACAGAATTCATCACGACGGAAATGTAGTTAAACGTTCAGTTTAATTCATAATACTTTGTTCCGCCTCATCTATACTAATTACAGCAGTCTCATTGTCAAAACGATTATAAATGACAGCCTGGTTGTTGGAAGTGTCAACACTCCTCACCACCCAAAGATTGTTGCGCCAATTTAAATTGGTTCCAGATTGGACAAGAGCAATGCGGTATGGAACTGCATTGTGCTCTAGGTAGTCAATCAGCGCCTGAGCGTGACAGGCGCCAAATTTCAAAGCCAGGCAGCGCATGCTCATTGTACACTCGCGAAGCCTGAAGTCATAAACCCATCGGATCATGTTGTTGTATGAGGAGTTGTACTTCCGAACATCAACTGCATCATTGTCAAACCAGTTCTCCATGTCATCAACATTGCTACATAGGATGTCTCCACACATGTTGATTGTGTCATCTATTTGTAGTGTCGCCGGATTAAGTCCTATGTCACCAATGGCTGACAAAGGAGGGTGCCTTTTCCTGACACCAATTCCAAGTAGTGATGAGAAAACACGACGGGCTGCATCAATACCTTCTTGTGTGTCTGCAACAATGAATGATTTCGTTGTTGGGACCTGTGCCGACTCCAAAGACAAATTAGGATGATTGATGCATTGCTTCGTTTGAGTTTTGCGAGATGACAACAAAACAGCTTCTGATAATGTTGAGAGCTGATTGGAGATGTACTCGAAAGACTCTCGAGGTAAAAAGAACTTGCTGTCTACCTTCGATGGCATCTTCGCAGTACGTGTGAGAAGCTTGGTGTTCTGGCGTGTGATGATATAAAGCGACTCGAGGATTCGCTCGGTGAAAGTAGATGGTGGCTTCTCTTGTGGGAAACCGTGACTAATGGAGTACTGGTTGGCAGGAAGATTAGCAAAGAAGTATTGATCAGTGTTTTCACCAAAAAGAAGGGTGGATTGGATGAAGTGACAATGTGCCCTACCGCACATTGGCCCCCAAATTTGGTTTTTGCATTCATCCAGATGAGGGACAAACACGAGGCAATCAACTTGGGCTGGGGAAATCCAGACAACTAGGTTTGTTGCGGCAACTTCAGAAAGCCCTGCACATGCACTAGGGCAGATCAGCTCACCAGGCCAATCAGATGAGTTTGTGACATGCAAGTGGTTATCTTTTTCGATATAGAGTTGCACTTTCAAGAAACCATCCGAAGAGCATAGCAGAGACGTAATGAAGGGGTGAGTTGGTGCGTCGAGTGAGGAAATTGCCACATCGGGGTGATGGACTGCAATAATTCTCCCAACGAAACTGGGGACGCACGAGAATTCATGAACTGAAATCGCGTCACCAGCACATAAATACGAAGCAGTCAAGCTGCAATAGAGAGCGATATTTGAAGGGGAGATGACAGAGGGTACAGCTTCAAGAATCGCGAAGTTGCACTGCCCAATTGACAGCGATCGCGCTTGCGATTGCAATTGCTCTGACATGATTATTGCGTCTAGATGTGGGGAAAGTGGTGGCGGTGGAGCCCGAGTTCTGGTTTGGAGGTAGGCGATCTTTGACTGACCGGTTTCCGGAAATTTTGTGGTTCGCAGGTTCATATAATTCCTACACATGTAGAACATAAAGTTTAGTAGCATTGGGGTGCGTTTGGTGGTACACAAAATGGTCATCGCAGGAGTCATCAACCTAAGCAACAGATGTGGAAGAGTTATTTTTGACAGCTTGTCGCCAATAGTATCTGGTACTGCTTTATATTGCCTCTACTACGCCATTTTCATTTCTCGTGATTGCAAAAATAATGGTGTTGTTGTTAGGTATGGTACCGTACACCATATTATAAAAACGAGAAGCACCTACAGCACACACACTCAATTGTTCGTTTCCCTCAACCTCATTGTTGGTGGTGTCATGATTAAGCTGTAAAATCCATGGAACTATAATTGACGCCACATTGCCTCTCAGAAAAATCAGCCATGTGCATGTTTAAATTATTGGCAGGAAATTGCTAAGTGTTTTGTCATATGTACCTTCAGAAACTAATTATTGGTGGTGTATTGCTTAGAGAGTTTTCATCTTCAGACAAAATATCATCAGTGATCTTCAAAAACTAGATTATTGGTATTGGGTTAGTTGTTATAGAGAAAATTGCAATGGACATGTGACCATTGCACCTTCAGCCTTCAAAACATTAACAGCACATTGTTCAAGATTTGGGTCATGCTAGGGTTCAGGGGGAAAACATCAGCTTCATTCAGAAAAAGAATTTTTGGTGATGCATCGCTTGGGGGTTAGGGAACTACATTTATTTTTTAGCTGATGATTTATTATAATAACAGAGATGGTAACATACATACCACACCATATTCTACCATCCAATGTACAGTAATCTTTAGTAATAAACTAATTTTTCTTTGTACAAGTAGATAGGTAAAATTGAAAGTATACAAATTTGGTCTTGTGACCTTTCTGGTAAAGCTGTGGGTGTATGTGCAGTATATAACATACCTACATACTCTAATTGGCCATGTGAAACAGCACACAGAGGACACAAAGTATGAGTGTGTAATCCAGAAGCCCTAAAGCACAGGGTTCATGAAACACCATGAAAATTAATTATTCACTAAAAGATATCTATGTGCCTAAGCTATAACTGGACGAGTACAGTCATAGGGTGGTAGTACCTACTGTAGTACACTTGTCTTCAAAGTAATAGCGCATAACGTTATATTATGTACAACTCATTGACAATAAAATAAAAAGGATGGATCCATCTACATCTAACATAGCAACAATAATTATGAAAAGTCTATATTACAATATTAGGATCTATACAGATTGACAAATTTAGCAAAATGTTAGGCTGTGTTGGGGGATTAGTTGGCAAGACAGCTACCAAGAGATTCCATCCTTAGTTGTCCGGATTACATGTGACTCAAAAATTGTTGGGATACAAAGACCCTATGACAGTACTCTTCCAGTTAGAGCATAGGCACATAGATATTTCTTCCTGGTGTCATCTGAACCCCTGCAATGCACACCTTTAGAAATAATATTATTAGTGGTGTGTTTTTCAGCAATATTTTGGTTGTGCACATTATCAACGGTGTGTTGTTGATATTATTATCATGGGTGAATTGTTCACAAAATAAATTTATTAAACTCTACTGTGCACCCCTTCAGAAGTGCATTGTTCATAATTTTTTCAGCCGCATGCACATTATCAGTGGTGTGTTGTTCACAAAATAAATTATTGGCATGACACAGGCACAAAAGTAATTAAGTCCTAGGAAGATAAATTATGTCCTCCAATGGTAAAAATTATGGTGGACTCATACTGAGTTCCTATGTATCAGAAGAAATGTTAACATTTACCTCTGTTTTTGCGATAGGCATTTTTGCCTTTGATTGTTGAACTTGATGGACCTGGAAGAGCTGGTAAATAGTGAAATGAGCGAAACATTTTTGGAAGGGTGCACAAATGGAAACAGTTTTTGGTATAGTACTGTAGTAGCATTAAATCTACATGAAAGGGAAAAAAAACATGCCCGCTCGGAATCAATGCAGGAAAAGAAATTTTGCAACTATTACAAAAAATATTCAAACCTATAAATCTAGGCATTCTGTTGTTTTTGACCAATTTATTGTTGGCAACAACAATAGAATTGATGCAAAGGGCTTCTTGCATAATTTTGGACATTTTTGAACAATTTTGAATGCATTCCATTCAGTTCAAAAATGTTCTATGATGTTTAATCACACAGCAAACCCCCCATTCTTGCATATTTTTGAACATTTTATCTCTGTTCAAATGTGTTCAAATATGTTCCAAAGTATTCAATCTAGTTTTGAAGAATTATCAAATCTTTCCTAGATCTAGGGCTAGAGTTGTCAATATTGCTTCAATCTGTCACTCCATTGTTAAGACAGACCAGCATTTATCACCCAGCCAAAGATGTCTCAGTAAACATTTGACAGGGTGCATCCATGTGGTGAAAAATGCATTATAAACATTGTATTGTTGTCTTGTGTTAGGAATTGTTCGCAACTGAGGTGAGTTGCTGCATCAGCTGCAACAACCGGAACTACAAACTCAGCAGGAGCTCAAGATGCTGTTGAAGCATGTGAGAGTTCCCATTGGCAAAGGATTGCCAATATGATAAGAATGGCTCCAATTGACTCGTTTGCTGTTCGCACTTGGACCAACCAACTTAAAACACAGCAGGGATCTGTGATGCTGTTGTAGCATGTGAGAGTTGCCATTGGCAAGGATTGCGAACATGAGAATGGTTCCAATCAACAGCGAACCAGACAGTGGGCAAGGGCACATTGAGCACTTGTAACATCTCTGTCTGTACGAACAAATCTTGCTGTCACTACTTTCATTGTCTTCAAGTCAACAGCACAATTATATTTTTGAATTTTGAATGAATCATGTGCTTTGAAATACCCCATCATAAAAGCACTGTCTGTTTATGGACATTCAACTCAAACTTCAAGTCTAAGCAGCATGGTGCTCGTGACACAAGGACAAAGAATGAAAAGCATTTGTATTCAGATGATGCATCTATATTGGTCTGTACCATAATTACGGTTTGGATTTAAAGGAAAGAAAGAGAGTTGAAGATGGTTGTGACATAGGTATTGTTTGGATTTGGAGAAAAGAGAGTGAGTTGAAGATGGTAGTGGGAGTGAGGACAGGAGTGATGAAGAATTAGTAGTCAGTCATTGTAGTAAAGGAAAAATTATGTTGTAAATGGAAGTTATGTCAACTGATACATCAGAATAACTACTATTTATTTTTCTTCATTGATAACAGTACTTGTGAACTTAGTGCATTCCTCTTCTTTACCAAAACAAAACATGCACAAGGGTTAATAAGTTTGTTCATCTTTGCAAAGAGAGGTGGCAGTAGTGGACAGTTCTTGTTCGCAAGAAACCTGACATCCATCTATGGGAGCTTCAAGGACAATCTAACAGACATGCTCAGCACTGTATTGGCTATTCTTGAAAGACATTGACAGACAAATTTTTCAACCACCTCAAAATAGACAGCCTTGGGAAATGCTTCCTGCTCAATCTCCCTGTATAAAATGTTGACAGCACCATCCTCTTCTGCATCATCATGCCAACACCCTCCCTCCTCAGCAGTGTGGTGACCAGTGTATCAACCACCATTGCTACGGCACATTGAGCAAACAAACTGGATGGCACACAATGGAATGCAAATTTGGTTGTGCCTCCCTAACCCAACAAACTCAGTTTGCACAAATCATTTGTATGGAACATTGCAGTTGCATAACTGCTACTCATTGTACTGGTGAGAACAGACAGTTGATCAGTGAGAGCATCTTGGTGGAGTGAAACCAAGCATGGAGCATGATGACAATCATCCCAGATGACCACAATTGCTGCCATCTTGACAGCAAGGTACTGAAGAAGAATGCAATGAATTATGAGTACATCAGGGAGTATTGCAAAACATGTCATAGGGGGAAAAGAACAAGAGAGGTCATTATCGGAAAGACAAAAATCATCAAGACAACTTTATCAAGAAGACAATTGTCAGTATAGAGCAAATCCATTGTCAGCTTGTTGAGGGTAGTAGGATGCTTATTTTTGACATGTTAATCCACACTTACATAGAGCATTGTCAAATCAAAATAGGCTGTCCAAATAGTCAGTAAATGGAGCTTTTCCAAAAGTCTGAGATTCCATACGTTCTATTTTTCTAGACATATTTTTTCTAAATTCTCCCTACTAGCAATAGCCTAAAGTTGGTCTAGCTTTTCTAGATATCATCCTAAATAAAGTCCCTTGAGATGGGGTCCTGACCCCATCCCACGGGACTGAATTTTTCTAAACCTAAATCCTAAATGTGTTTTTGAGCTCATATCCTTATAGGTGACATGTGTTTCATGCAATGAGGTCAACATACCATCAAGATCGTATGCTTGATGACCGTCGCTGAACACAACCACCATGAAGTTCATGGTGGCCGTGTTGGTGCTGTTTAAAGTGTGCAATGTAACACCATCATAAATTGCCGTACAAATTTTTGCCCCGTAAATTCAGCATGTAGGTCCCCTTCAATGCATCATCATACATCATTGCTCTATTGTCTTTTGTTGTCCACATAGTCACGAGGATACAGATTGCTGAACTGTTGCCCTTCAATGTGCACAAGCCATCTGAAACAGTATTTGTTTAGTTGTGTAATTGACATGAGCAGCACTGTTTAATAAGTCCACAGGCTTGGTATGTGAGGCAGAAAGAATTCCCTGTATATCTTTGTTGCCGGTGTCAACAAGTCAGTGGCATCATGTCTTAGGGTCTGGTGATAACCAGGCCATCATTACATAGCAATTTGTCACAAACAAATAATTATGCAAGCAACAAAATAAGGGAGCCAACATAATCTAGAAAACAAGCAAGGCATTAGAACTCATAACTTTTAGATACCAGAAAGGTTTTCTAGCCTAAAAAAATAAACTAGAGTGCTTTACATGCTAGCACCTTGTAGGTGATTCACACAAAAAGATTAAGAAAATAATAATGCATGCACATTGGCTTTTTATTAGATTGTCCATGTTTTCCATATTTCTTAGTACACCACCTGAAAATGTGTTAGTCATTTTATCTCATCCCAACTGGAGTCACAAACAAATTTTAACTAGAAAATTTTTGATTTTTCTGTGTCCTTGTTTGCATGTTAAATTGCTAGTGACAGGCTGGAGTGGTGGTGGGCAGACAACAATCTCAAACTTCTTGTAACGTTGAACTCTATTTTTACAAAATATGCTATTAGGGAGGAATTCAGTACATCCTATGACTTGCAAGCAACCATCAATTTTGTTAAGTTGTTAACAACTTTGATCAAATTTGTCAGTTGACCATTTTTAAATTTGTTAGTTGACTTCACCAGACCGGTGACATCAGAAAAAAGGTAAAATGACAAATATCAAAAATATGGACACTCTATTCAAACTCTGACAAAGGGGGCCAGGCATAAGGGGCTGATACTCCTTGTGTGTGATTGTCCATTTATTTGTACAACCTTACAAAATAGGCATAAATAATGACATTAGTCAGCCTAACAATTTCACGAAAGAATGGCAAATCTGTCAATAAAGCTTTCACCATGGACACCCAGTGGTTTTCTGAAAAGACAGGTGGCCGGTGGTCATTTTATGAATAAAATTCACACATACTCACCTTCTGCTGACATTCGCTGGAAAAAGTAAGATGAATTGGTATGGTATGGTACAATACCATACACATTTTCGGAATGAGCAATAGAGATCTTATACAGCTATATACTCACCCCTTTGTGACCAAGCAATGTTTTCTTGACTGGCTTAAATGGCATTATGTCACTTCCACTTTATGGCAGTGGTTGACGTGAAAGAGGGAATGAATAAATGAGGGGATTGTTCATCATACTGTCTTTCTTTAGGTTTTAAATTGGTGAGAATTCTATGTAGTCTTGTAGATTTAAATCTAGATATGGTGGACATACTGGCATGACAGTCTGTACATACAAATTCCCAGTATCTTTATCGTTAAGGGAGTTAGTTTTACATTGGTACCCATTGTTTCTCGTCGTGTTAGGTTTTTAGCAAGAAAAAGTTCTGAAAAAGTTCTCTTACATGCCAAAATCTAAAATTACCCTACCCTGACTCTGTGTGTTTTTGACATTTTTGCATATTTCTGGTTGGATTGCAAGGCAGGCATCGCGATGATTATTTTTTAGGTTCTACGGCTTTGAATAGTTTAGCATCTTGTAATGCCGATCCTTACTGCTATAATAATATAGATACATCTAGAGAAATAAAATCTAGGGAATCGAAGACTTTTGGGAAGGATCAATTAATGTATCATATGTGTGCTATAACTATAATACCGTACCACACAAACAGGATGGTATGATGCCTATCCATTACTTCTTGCATGAGGGCACATAAATATCTTTTATAGTATAATCCATGTTCCCAGTGTTCCCTGAACCCCTACGAACCTGCTGATGATTCCATAACGAGTTTCATTTTGTTTTGTCCTCCGCGCATCAAGAAAAGTTGAGGACTTTGAGACTAATTAACATGCAGCTCCATAAATCACATTAGATAGCATGAATTGGAGTAGAAACTCTTAAGAAATGCCCAAACACTGCTCACTGTACATTTGTACTCCACCATCCTTGCCAAACCCACATGTGCTGTCGCATTGTTTTTTGCACATCACCAACACCATGAAAATACATACTGGGCATTGTCGTTTTGCCTGAATTCTCCCTCCCACTCATCACCATAGCCCCCCTTCTACATCAATTGACAAAAATGCTTTGCCTGACAGTTCAACCCACTACTTGCACAAAATGCATTGGGGATTATGGTGAAACAATAGTAAATGTTGTAAGTTTGTTCAATTGGATGCTATCTTTCAATAGGCTGGATTGTATTGTAATTTTTAAAGGGAAAAATAATCAGATCTCCGTCCTCTTGGTTTGGCAACTTTGTAGGCATTTCGGAGTGCTATACTTGCTGTCAATGGATCATATTTTATTCTTTGCTGACTACAATTGAAACCAATCTTGTTGAATTGTTACTTGTTTTGCAATGATGTGCGAGATTTGTCTGATCTATTGCCATCTTGATAATGCTGTCTTTCAATCATCAATGGACTCATTTCTATCTTCTTTGCATGTCGTGTTTGGTGGCATATGAAGGGTGTCTTCTGTCTTGAAATAACTAGTGTTCAAGGTTTATTGGTTTTTGTTTTGCTGAGGGAAGAAATTGTGTTGTGTCTGACTTTGATGTATACATTGTTGTGTCTTGCAAAATTCCTGTCAATGCTGTGGCCAAATGCTGGCGCAATCTTTTCACCATTGCTGTGAAGCAGGTGTGATCCAATGCTTGACCTCATATCCTGTTAGGCACCATTGTTTTGTTGTGTGTTCATTCTATGCCACTGAATTTTATGGCCTCTGGACTCTCCCTTAAATGTCACTAAGATAAACTGTCATGGTTGATTGTTGTCATGTGGCTGATTTTGCATGGTGGAAAAGTTGCAATACCTAATCAGTTTTTGTTTCCCCCCGCTTATTGTGTTTTGTTTGCTTTCAAACCAATCCAAGATGGCATCAGCGCTCATCTTCCTGTTCCCTGATGGACAGTCCGATTGATGAAGATTGCTCAGTGCCATTCTTTTCTCGTGAAAAATAGGTATGAATCGCAAGTTGTTAGAAATACTTACCAATCATAATGTTTGGCGGTTGTTAGATTCATCCAAGATTGTGTTGTCTGTGCACAGAGGATTTGTTGATGGATTGCATATTTTGAAATAGCAAATAGCACAATAAATTAAAATATTACCAGCAGCCGCTGCAAGATTTTTTGTAGCGAGTAGACAGAATGAGATTTGTATCTAGTGGTAGTATGGGATAGTTGCTTGTCTACCCTTAAGTAATAAGTAGCAGTTGCCAATGGGCGCGAGCGCCTTGCGCGCTTAGTGCGCGCCGCGCTCGCGTTTCGCCCATTTTAAAAGTAAGATATATGGCTCTACTGTTTTTTACTTATATAAAAGTACTAGTTTACAAAGGTTCCCTTTTCGTTTGCGACTCTTTTGCGACAAGATAACGTTCCCTTCAAGTTTATAGAACCATTGTTGTACGTATGATTAAAATGATTTGTGACACATTAATGATCCCTTCAAGTTTCCAGAAACATTCTTGAAAAAAAGGTTATACGATATAGCACTGTTCTGTAAGCTATTCACAAAGATTTATTTTAAAGGTAGGTAGATACTTAAGACACTATAACTACCCATGTAAGTCCAAGCGAAAAATGAATTACTAACAGGTAACTTCAGATCAACTTTTAGTCAGTACCTGTTTTGGCAAAAAGCAAAAAACTGTCTCACTGAAGAAGAAGGAGAAGAAGAAGAAGAAGAAGAAGGAGGAGGAGGAGGAGAAGGAGGAGGAGAAGAAGGAGAAAAGGTCTCAGTTTCCAACACAACTAAGATTTTGAAAAAATCTTGATTTCAATGCAATCTCACAAATTCTTTCACGATCATTAAGAGCAATGTCACTAGTTAATTTGTCCAAAGGGATGGAGGACGTGTATTGATGGGAATGCTGGTACAGGGAGGAGGGGGGATGACTACTAGGATTCGTGGAGGGAGACAGATCGCTGCGATGGATCGATCACTATTGTTGATTGCCTTCAATGGTTGTCTTTGGATGTGATCGAGTGGTAAAAAAATTCCGCAGTGTGCAGTTTGGGGGTATTTCCTACCATTCATTATTTAACCCTCTTCCGGGTACTAGTGTCAATATGACCCAAGTATAGCAACTTGGGTCGAATCGACACAAGTATACCCGACGTGTCCAAATTCGACGTGTTGCAGTGTGTTTCAGCATATTCTGGCATCACGATCGAATTCTACGCAAAAGTTGGGCAAGATAGTGCCCACAACCGCTTATATTGCGCGGATACATCAAAATTTATAGCAAATTACGGCAGCGACACCATGTTTGCTGCTCCGGCTAATGAATCCTCCCCACCAAGCCCAATTCAAACACCACCACGGGCGAAAGATCCACCCGAAGCAGCGCTACCATCGGTACAAGCGGGCGTTTCGAATTTGAGAACGGCAGAGGAGCAATAGCAGTTCCCTTATCCAGAAAAGGTGTGCACTGCTTGGTTCTATTGGTACGAGCATATGGAGGAGTCCAACAACAAGGGGAAATCCCCCATCAAAACACTCTACAAAACAACTCCCTGGAAAATGTCCCGTGGTCTCTTTGACATGGGCAATTCAAGACCTTGCAAAGTCATTGCTCGTGAACCTGCCATAGACCGCCATTCTCAGAGTGGAAAGAATTTCTACACGGCCATAATACAAAATCGTCCTGGTCTTTCAGAGATTGAGAGAATACCCAAAGGTGTGAAGCACATTGCATCTGGGGTACCGAGAGAAGCGTTTTGTTTCGTGGACCGGCTGTATTCGAGTGACGAGCATTTGGATGGTGTATTTCGGCATTTTATTGGGTTGGATGAGACTGGTATCTTTCCAAAGCCATGGTTAGATGAGAGATGAGAGCGATTGAGACTGATGATACAAGAAGGCAAATAATCACGAAGTAAAGTGGTAGGAGAGGGTGATGCTGACATTACTCAACACATACACTCAACAATATCATAATGCACCTACAATCGAACATGACTTTAGTTATTACAATAAAATTTAACTATTGAGTCTACAAAAAGTAACCAAAAGAATAATGGCGTGCCTTTGTATCTTTATCAGCAGTCTGAATAGTTCTCCCCACACGCCATCCCTCCTCATTAAATCTCTAGCTGCAAAAATGTGAGATAATTGACAAGAATGATTGGATCGAGGGGATGATGTTTGGTGAAAAGTGTCTGCCTAACCTGATTGAGTTTTTTCGATGCCTCCAGCGAATCGTCTAGCACTAACAGCTCCCCTTCAACGACTTCACGAAACGTGATCGCTTTGCACGGCTCGTGGTCACAAAGCGAGCAGAACACATTCAGTGGTGATCATGGCGATGACGATTTGAGAGAGGAATACAGCGATCGATGATGGATCGAGGGGGTGATGATTGGTGAAAAGTGTATGGGTATGAGAACGGTGAGAGAGTATTAGATATAGTATATAAGGTAAAACTCACTCTTATCTCCTATCTCTTGTGCATCACGGGAAGACGGGAGCCTGAGAGGTTACGAGACCCTTTAACGCTGTTTCGCGACAACAACAGCGGAGCAAGAACACATTTTCACCAGTAATACGAGCGCAGAGGAAGCGTATTGGTCACTTCAGCATGGCGGACGACCAGGAGGCGCCGGCGACACGGAGGACAAGCCGGGCACATAAGCCAACTCGCCGTGCAACTGAGAGTGCGGCACAAGCCAAGAAACCGCCTCCACTCCCCACGGCTCCAACTCAGGCGGTGACTGCGCAGAAACGCCCAGAAGACATGACAATCGAGGAGATCGTCAAGCACATCGATGCCCCGATGCGGGAATATTTGGCAGCGGTGGCAAAACAACCAGATCAGCCCTCCCCAACTGCATGGGAGCAACACAAGCAATTGATGGATAAAGCAGAGGAGGAAGAGAGATCTGATTGCGATTCTGACCCGGAAGTCAACATCGACACTGAGCATGAGGAGCACGTCATTGACGAGGGCAGTGAACCCGGGGGGGCTAGTCCCGAACTGCTGACACCGCCCCCGCTTCCGGCCCAGACAGGGAATCCAGATATGTGGACCGCCATTATGGCGATGATCCAACAATCAAATAGCCGTATGGAAGCGATGGAGGAACGATCCATACGGCGGTTTGAACGATTGGAATCTCGATTGTCCAGCGGCCTTGCCGAGACCAGGGCATCCACGGACGAACAATTTCAGACAATCCAACGGGAACTTCGTAATATGAAAGGGGACATCCACAAGGAAATCAGTACCAGAATGGAAGAAGTCTGCAATAAAATGGAAGGATCCCTAGCAAGCGCACAAGCTGATCTCGTGACAGCACAGGAAGACATCCAAAAGAAAATGGAGGAAGTCCAGCAAATCCACGCGAAAACGAAGGACATCGCGAAGCTTGCACACGAGGCTCGAAATAAATATGAGCTCGCCATGAAACGTTCTGACATCAGAGTACGGGAAATGGAGGAAACCGTGCAAACACACTGCACACAAATAAGGCAGTGGGGAACGCAAATGCAGCAGCACTCGAACATGATGGATCAAGTCGGCACGGTACAGCAACTGCTCCACTCCGTGGAGGCACGCCAACAAGAGATGGAACAGATGAAGCAGGAAATCAACAAAGTGCAGACGAACATCAATAAAGCATCATCGCAATGGAAGCAGATCTCGACGCTTGCTGCACAATCGAAAGAAAATAGTGGCATTCAACAGGCTTTGCAAAAGCAAACCACCAAATTGGAAAACGATGTCGTCCAGGCGCATGCATACTGGAAAAAGCAGTGGAACGACCTGCATAAACGTATGCAGAAATTGGAGACAAACAAGGTCGATGACTTATACATCAAGCAAATCGCTGTAGCCACTGTCAACACAGAGGCTCAGTCAATCAAGAACCAATGCGAGACGGCTGTCCAGGAGGCACTTCAATGACATATTGCACAACAAAAAGATACTATCAAAGAGGATTTCGTCACCCAGGCTGACGAGTATACCAAGGAGCTTAAGGAATACATGGAGCGCGCAGCACAAGTATACCACGATGATTTGGTGAAATGCGGGATGGAGCAACAAACCGCGCTGGAGCATCTCATACAGACATGGACAACACAACGCAACGCAACTAAAGACCCCGCGAGACTAACCAAATCAAGGGAACCATGTCATGTTCCTGAACAGGTCGAAATCAACACTAATGAGAGTCAAATGGGCATGAGCTGCAGGAGTATCGATCCACCAGATGAGGCACCGATGCGTCACCAAAGTCAAAGATCGAAATCAACCATGGATGTTAGGGTCCATGATGACGTCACAGGGGTCATGCACCACCGACACCAACAGGATGATGACACCCTGGGTACCCCACAACAGAATAGATGGTCACAGGTTGAAGCACCTGAGGCTAGAGCCCACTTGGATACGGGTCACATCGGTGATGGGGTAAACACCCCTCATAGGCGACGGCCGGTGAGTGGGGCAGGAACGAATGATATCCACAATCAACCTCACCACGAACCGTACCAACAGGTCCCACGATATAACCCATATCAAAGAAGCTATGACTACCAGGCTCCTCCAATACGTCCCACAACAAATCCATATACGAAGCGCCACAGTCATATCATAGGGCAAAACCTACAGGATACCTTCGACCAGGAGCTCGAGCAAGCATTCATGAAGGATGAAAACTACCTGATGGGGTTGGACGGTGTCGAGGAGCTGACTTTACGCGATTTAGAGCGTATAGGGTTCGCTGATCCACGAAAAGCATACCGCGCTTTCCACCTGGAACACCAGACGCTCATGGCCAACTGGCACACGACGACGTCCAGAGGAAAAATTGTGGGTCCAAATCAAAAACAGCTTCTTCAAGATATCAACCTGTTCAATCCGCTATCATCCACCAGACAAGCGGATGTCATCGACTTTGTAGCCCAATTCCATGATCTCATGGATAGCTATAATATAGCCGTCATGCCGTTTTCGATGATCGAAGTTAAGTTTGGAATTGTGGGACTGTGTCTTCCCGGCGTCGGTGAAATGAAATATGATAGGATGGGACAAGCTCTATCGAAGATCCTGTACGGCCATCTTATTCCGCATAACATCGACAGGTGCGGTAAATTAGACCAATTATTGCTCAATGCAAAGAATAGTATACCGCCAAACGGATACGAAATGTTGCATATTCTCCTCGAGCAATATGTCGACCCGTTCAAGCCTCATATGGTGGACATCAAATGGCCTACGTTCAGCGGATGCAAGAACATCTTTGACTACGCTGGCCAGTTTAGCGTGATTATGCAGCTATATGAAAAGAAAGGCGAGAGGATTGAACCTCGCAAGGCTGCGATAAAATTCCTCGAAGCAGTCAAGAAAGAAGGTGGCGTCACATACAAGGCAGCAGCGTTACTTCTTAAGACGGCCCTAATGGAACGACCACCCACAGCGGAACTCCCAGCAAGGTTTGCAATTGGGAATATGGCAATGTTCATTGCAGACTCGAACGCATACACTTCGGATGATGAGGTGGAATCTCACCAGAAAACATCCAATCGCATTTTCAAAACTCAGACACCACACAGATCTATCACGTAGGAACCGGACCAGCACGCATGGATCATCGAGACTGCTAAACCCCCTGACATTGTCGAACATTCGTCGCACACCGCCACCACTCAGAAAGCATCAGTCTCCACATTGACTAGTGATCTAAATCGGTACATGCAAGGATACACGCCTCATCGCCATCGAATTAATCAGACGACCTACCCCAGAACCACAACAAAGCCGAAACAATCCACGACGTCGACGTGCCTACGACCCATATACCAAATGCCACGCTTGTGGGCGTACTGGGCACACGGCAGTGCAGTGCGATACACTAGCAATGGCAATCCTCATCCGGAAGTATATGCAAGAGTCGGGTAACGCTAATGCCATGCAACAAGCATCTGAGAATTGGTTTAAGCGGAACGAGGAAGCCTTGAAATGCCCGCAAAATGAAGCAGCATCTAATGCACAGCCACTCCAAGTACTGCATACTTACATGGATCGATATCTCAAAGATTTAGATGAGCTGGACGATCAGATAGATTGGGAATTCTTTTGTGAAGATGAAACGGGCAGGCAAGACGGACAGGAATGAGTAGGTGCGCCCACCCACAAGAATCGGACAATGAGTATTAATGCTAAAGAAATCGCACAGAATGACGGGACAATTCTCAGACATGTACGATTAGAAAGGAGCAGCATACTGTCTGACTCTGCCACGGTAGAGGGTAATGACGCATCTACGGAGACGGAAGACATACAGCCCACCGAGCTCACGGCGAGCCCACCACCCTGCCAGGAGGACATTGAGGATGATGACAGCATTAGCGCGGAATATGACGAGGTACCCAGCGGATGCATACTAGATCAAGTGAGGCCGCTGTCACCAACCGCAGTCACAGACTTCCCGATATGCCAGGAGGATCCTACATGTGTTACGCTAACGGACCATCTCCGGCTACAGGTATCAACAAAAACGAAATTGCCCCAGATACTACTACAACCAGGCGGCATAGCAAATACTGTGAATGCGGTACAGCAATCAGTAGAAGACCGGCAAGACGTCCTGCAATCCCCACCGACACAGGTTGGTGCACCTACGTTAGTGGCGGACATTGGAACGTTTGGACATACGTTCTCCCACACCCAATACACCCGCTTATTTGACACCAAAGAAGGCAAGATGGCGGACTCGGGTGCAAACTGTTGTATGACAAATAATTGGAAACTCCTCGAGGACATACAACTCCTCCCAAATCCGATACAAGTCGGTATCGCATTAGAAAAAATGGAGAACGCAGTCGAAATGACAGCATGTAAGCACATTGGCATTCTCCTGATTGAGTGTGATGATGGTCACATCATACGAACCCCATGCTTTTACAACCCGCACGCGACGGACACCATCATCTCACCCCAGGCAATCCTCGACCACTCTCAAGAATTCGACAAATGGATACAGGTTGGCCGTAAAATTGGTGATTCGGGGGTGCTCATGTTCCAAGGGAAGACAGGCACTCGACAGATTACATTACACCAGCGCAATGGCTTGTACTATTGCAATGCTATTACGTATAATATTTATCAATCCCAACGAGATGAAGATGCTTGGGACGTGAACGTCAACTTCGGGATATGCAAGATTGCCACACCCGAACAAAGCACACATCCACCACAATGCACTCGAAAAGGAAAGCCACAAGCAGGTCGATTTCAACCCACGACAAAAGCAAAAATTTTGGAGTCCGAAACGTGGTCATTACGACTTGGGGCATGCCATGAAACTCAATTGAAAGTACTACCCCAACATGCCCTAGGACTGCCCACAAAGTTCGAATTCCACCCGTTTCGGTATATTGACTTTAAGGAGCAAGCGCGCATTCGAAAGCAACCAGTGGGACGCAACCCCATCAATGTCAGTGAGAGGGGTAAGCAATTCCATATGGACTTTGGTTTCTTACGGGCGTCTTCCGACAACTTCCGCAAAACAAAGTTGAAAACGGATCGCATCGTTGAATCCTTTGATGGCTACACCTCATACCTTCTGGTGGTCGACAAAGCTACACGGTATGCGTGGATATTCCTTACCAAAACAAAGGACCCACCCGTGGGCATCATTAGCCTCTTCCTCGACAAGTTCGGCAATGAAAATGGCGGAAGGATACGGGTCGATCAAGGCGGGGAATTAGCAAGAAGTGAGGAATGGCGATCAATGGCAATCAACAAATATAAATATATCGTGGAACCCACTGGAGCGGATAGCCCGTCGCAAAATGGTCAAGCAGAGCGATATAACGAGTCTATTGCTACAACAACACGCACGTTGTTATATGGAGCTGACTTAACCGCCCATTATTGGTCTGCAGCAGCTATTCACGCTGTATACCTACTCAATCGCCGACCACATAGTGCTATTAACAAAACACCATTTGAGGCTTGGTGGGATGTCAAGCCAGACTTGAGTGCATTGAAAGTATTTGGATCACGAGTTTGTGTGAAGGTAACAGGGAAGCGCACGGCAAAAATTGAACCGACATGATTTTACAGGAATATTCATTGGATACACTGCGACTGATGATAACATTCGGTATATTGATGTTCACTCCGGTGTCGTCAAAACTTCTCATCACGCAGTATTCGATGAAGCATGGTACCTGCAACCCACACGGCCACCCGCGGCTCAACTCCTATACGACATGGGGATGGAACCAGACATCGAGGACATGGAGGACGACATCAAGTAATGCGAATGTGCAATGTACCCACCTCTTCCCCACAAAGCTCCTCACAAACTCTCGACGAAAGCTGTGATCTACCCCATTCCGCTCCGTTTGAGCCCACAGCCCTCATTCCCGATATACGCCGCTAGTTCTGCGAAAACACACGTGATAATGGACGATCCAACACAAGGAGAGCCGTGGAAGATATGGAATGAAAGTAAGGAGGAAGTCTTCCGCCAGATTTACCTGTCCCCCACACCATATCATGACTCATTTGAGGAGAAAGTGGACATCCGACGATGGCTTCCTTCAGATCACCCGACCTCCGGCCTGCGTCTGGTTCAAGAGAATGATAGAATGATCTTGGTTTCGATTGACAAATCCACCCCGGCAGCCCGAATCCCGAGATGGCGAACACGCCTCAAAGGTGCTTGGCTTATGCAAGTTGGTGGCATACCGGTACACTCCATCCGCGATGTTCAACAGGCACTACAAAGAGTAAAGTCAGAAGGCAGGATATCGTGTGAGTTGTTGTTGGCACATGCAGAACTCCGCAATAGCCTATCACATGATGGAGTCCCTCAAGTCAATATAGACCAACTGAATCCTCGATACTTCATGAATAAAGAATTCATCGATACACAGCAAGTTCCAATTATCGCCAGTGGAGGAGTTTACAACTACGTATTTTCCAAACTAACCAGAGGAAAGTTACTCAAACAGCCGGACTGGGGCGAATGGCAAGCATCCGAACACCTACAGCTCGACCAGTATCAAAAGCAATTCATGTTTGGTAATCCCGTCCTCATCGCCGACAGAACAAATGTATTTCACCTTGTATGGACTTACACGGTCAAGGAACTTGATAAACGTAAAAAGGCGCGATGTGCATGCGATGGATCCACGAGAGGAGGAAAGGTACGCATTCTGGACTACACGTACGCCAATTGTGTAGATCACACTGCGTCGAGGATGTTCTATGGAATTTCGACCGCCGAGAACCTCCTCATCTTTGGGGCAGACGTTTGCAATGCTTTTAGTGAGGCGCCTGCGCCAAAGCAAGGGTTTTACATTCAGCCGGATAGGGCGTTCTGCGAATGGTGGATACACAAAGGCAATCCTCCCATACCAGATGGTTATGTGATCCCAGTACAAAGAGCTATGCAAGGTCATCCTGAGTCACCTAGAATATGGGAAAAGTGGTGCGACAAGATGATAAAACAACATCACTTCACGCCAACAACGCATGAACCTTGCCTATACACAGGTATATGGCACGGTGAAAAATGCTATTTTAAACGCCAAGTAGATGACTTCGAATTCGCGACATCCTCGGTATCCCTCGCTAATTCGTTTTATGACGCCATCGACGATCACCTCACCATGCCAATCAAGAGACAGGGCCTTGTTACACTATTTAATGGTGTCGATATCCTCCAGAGCAGGAACTACATCAAAATATCAGCTGAGACATACATCGAGAAGATGGGATCCAAATACTTGGAAATGTGGCATAAAGAGGTACAAATGATGGCTGAACGCCCTCTTCCAATACCCACACATGAATCGTTTCTCAAAGCCTTCCATGCGGACACTGGCAACCCAGATGTAAAAGTTCAACACAAGCTACAACAACGGTTCAAGTTTGGGTATGGGAGTGGCGTCGGTGAATTAATTTACGCCATGGTTACATGCCGCCCCGATATCTCCGCAGTAGTAGTGAAATGTGCCCAACATAGCACATGCCCAGCTGAGATCCATTTTCAGGCAGTCAAACATGCCATTAAATACCTTGTGGCAACTCGAAAAGATGGGATATACTTTTGGCGCGCTACCCCGTTAATGTCACTACCGGAACACCCGCTCCCTGTATGCACCACGACGTTGCACGGCGAACTACCACCTACGGTTCACCGTCCAAACCACGAGTGTACGGATATGCATGCCTACGTCGACTCTGATTGGGCTACCTGCCCCAAAACTCGACGTTCCTTCACAGGAATTATTGTTAAACTCGCAGGTGGAACGATTGCATACAAAACAAAGCTTCAACCCACTGTCGCACTATCATCCACTGAAGCAGAATTTATGGCGGCATGCGATGCCGGCAAAATGATTCTATTTATCAGAAGCATCCTGTGGGACCTTGGGATCCCACAACAAGCTGCTACTGTCATGTATGAAGACAATGATGCATGCACTGCCATGGCCAACGCGCAAAAACCAACCACTAGAACACGGCATATGGACATACGTTACTTTGCGCTAGCCGACTGGGTTGAGCGGGACATTATGGTCCTTGAACGAGTGCATACATCAATTAACATGGCAGACCACATGACCAAGATATTAGATCGGACGTTATTCTACAGGCATGTGGATCACATCATGGGACATATACCACCAATATACTCACCATGTTATGGTGAGTTCAGCAAACAAATGACACCTGAACTCGTCGCAGAGCATACTATCGAAGATATGGACATGGCTCCAGCAGCGGCAGCAGCCGCTAAGTGTACGACAAGCTTTTACCCATGGCCATTAATCAGCTCTTGTTCTGCACAGTACCAATCCATTCCTTGTACATATGGGCAATGGATTGTGGGGGGGTGTTAGATATAGTATATAAGGTAAAACTCACTCTTATCTCCTATCTCTTGTGCATCACGGGAAGACGGGAGCCTGAGAGAGAGCACTCGTGATCAAAAGTGCGGGGCTGCTTAAAAGTGTAGCTTAAAAGCTCTTAAAAGTGCTATACTTGTGCAAAAATTGACCCAAGTATAGCCTATACAAGGAGTTTTTTGCACTAGTATAGCACTTTTAACCCCGGTCCATTTTTTTTACGGTGACGCCGCTCACCGTAATTTTCAAAACCAAAAAAAAATATGGGGAGAGGTCGAAATCGCCCAACCGAGTTGTCTGACATCAAGTTCAGGAGTGTTTCAAATGGTGGGTAACATCACTTTACTTTGAATTCATGATTAAAGCCTCTTGGTGCTTGCTCAAAGAAAGGCTTCCGAATTGGCCCAAATTCCGCTATTTCATGGTTTCGTTGGTCTTAAAAACGGTGACAAAACCATGCATTAATTTTTTCCCCATACAACTTACTAGTAGTTTAAAACATAACTTCGTATACCTAAATTATTCTAAGCAATTAATTAATGATTTTGAACACATATTACAGATATTTCTCATTTTAACAAAAGAACTATGTACTGTCATCCTTACTACTCGCCTTCCTCTTCTTTGATGACCCAGTATTTGCTTCACTCTCTTCTGGAATTCCTTTTAGATAAGTTAGATCTCTAATTTGGTGAAATATCTCAAAGCACGAAGCCCTTCTGTGCCCTTTCTTCTTGAGACACAAACTCACTTGGCAAGTAGAACAGTATATCGTTGTTTGTGTTATCTTGAATTCCTTGTCCTTAGGATCAGCGACAGCACAGCACACAACACATTTGGGAGGACACTTTCGAATTTTCTTAACAGTCGGTTCTGGAGAGTTGTCACTATCCTTTGAAAGATCGTGCTCCTTGGGCACCTTTTCTTTTGCTCTTGTTCACTTGTGGTTACTCTGCCCGTCCTCGAATCAATGTAACTTCCGTGAGATTTCGGGATGTGGAACAGTGTCCGGTCTAATCGAATCTTATTCAGTGTCTTGTCATCGATGAACTTTTTCAATTTGTACCTGCTATCGGGAGTAATCCTGTCTTTCACATACTTAGTAGCTTTCTTCTGCCAATCTGAATTGGAACTCTCTATTTCCATGTCGATTGCATGAAACGCAGCACTTGCACCAGACATTCCTTCCAATGGCGAATTACAATTAGAAGAGACACCGGTGGTTCCGACAGCCGGAGAACCAGGCAACAAACCCCTTATTGGATTCATTATGCGATAACCTGTAGAAAGCTCGAACAAGACATCCCTCATTGTAACCCGCATATGTTTATGATGGCTTTGAACAGCGGCGTAACCCTTGCCTACAGGAGGAGGTTTAGGAGAGAAGCAATGTTTCAAGATGAAACTCACATTTACTGCCATCTTCTTAAACTCTCTCATTACGAGCTGCTGCTTCGGCGTTCCTTTTGGGAGAGGAAAGGTCATTCCATCTAAATAACGAGTCATCTCATCGATTCTCCCTTTAAACCTGTTCCATCTGGCCACAATTTCCGGGATGAGCTTGTGAGCCTTCGGCAAAGGCAGCTGTGTCTTCTGAACCATGTCCATAAGCTTCCTCCATAGAATCCAATAGAAGAACACATTTTCCCTTGTGATTGGGTAAGACCTTGATGAAACAACGTCCTCCCTAAAATCAGGTATGCTCGACATGACATCGCTTGCACTACCTGAAGTATGATACGCCCATTTGAGACTTCTTGTATAGATCCGTGTGAGAAGACCCTTCATAACTCCGCGCTTCTCTTCAGGAAACCTAATCAGTACGGCGTAGTGCACTTTTGTTGCACCTGCAACAACAAAGAGAACGTATGTCAAATTAGCAACGAGTGCATGATGGAATACTTGGACACGATACTCTGGTTTGTAGACCAATTGTCTAAAATGGTCGCTTCCAAATTCACATTGAGAGAATGTACCAAAAAGATCGATTCCCTGACGAACATGTTGCTGCAGGATCTTCTTGCTTGACGGTGTTTTAATCTCCAACCCACAATTGTAATTCTTCCGTTCCATATCACTTCCCTCATCTTCTGAGTTACCTGATTGCCGAGACTGGTCTTCGTCTGAGATATCATACTTGATCACCAACCAACCGTCCAAGGAAGTTGCCAAGTACTCCTTGAGTTTATTCCTAAGCAGACCACATTCAAACATATCCACAAGTTGCCAACCCAAGTGCGAGACAATTGATGAGATAGCTGATCGTACTCTCTCCTCATTCAGGGAACCAAATCTGTGAGCGGACCGATCATCTTGTGGCAACGGTTGCAAGAAGGAATACTTTATTATTTTTTCAATCTCGGTGATGCTCTGGCTGTTGACAGGACCCTCCTTCACAGTTTTAATCAACTCATCCTTCTTTTTGTTGGAGAAAGTGCGTCCGTATGATTTACATATCTTCTTAAGCTCCTCGTTGGAGAGCTGCTTTAGCTCAGCATCGCTTTTGTCCTTCCAGGAGATATTGAGTTCCACGTCCTCAGCATTCCTCACAGCAAGTCCTAAATCGTCCTTCAAAAGAGAATACTCGCGGTCAGAGAGATCTTCGTCTGATCTGGGAAGGATGGCATGACAGGATGTCGAAGTGAATGTGAAGGCCCGCATGACCCGCCACTCGTCACCACCTTGTCCTTTACATGCTGCGTAGACACAATGTTTGTCATAGATCTCTCGGATGGCAGATTCACGAACAGTGATGTAGTCTTCTGGGTCATAATCCTCTTCGTGGTACTTCTCCTTCCGCAAGATATCAGAGTAACGCCTACCATACTCAAAATCCTTCGTCTCGGTGACATAATCAAAACATCCGTAAGTTAGGGAAGGAATGGTACTCTGAAGGAACGTAACTCTTCCCGTTCCATTCCTGTACGCAACAAAATGTGAAGTTGCAGTGCCGACTGATCTGACTGCTCCTAAAGAAAGCATCGGTCCACTTTCTGGAATGTCTCTTTGGTCTCTGGTTGTATTGTACCTGACGGCACCAAACTTGTAAGCCAAGGAAGGACCCCTTTTGGTTGTATTTAGGAAGCCCATGTCTGCACTCTCCACCAACTCAAAACATTCGTCATCGTTGTATCCACGATCGCCATGGATGATTGTCGACGGTAACTGCACCTTGTTCGGGTTGTTTGTGCCTTTTATTATCATTAATCCTGAAGTTAGGATCTCCTTCGAGGATTCGCCGTGATGGTTCATGTGACAGGAAAGGGAGATTCCTGTTGAGATGGCGTTGATACAGTTTCCCACGGGACCGAATGACTTTGGGCTTTTGTGTCTTGATAACGAACTATGGTTCGCCTTCGCAGACCGCATCCTGAGTTTTTCGTCATCAATGATTAGGTTTGTGTACCCATCGACGAAGCAGATATCGGCTGTGCGACCACCAACATCCCTAAAGAGTTTCTCTAACTCACGGTCAATGCCAAAGACTGGCCTCCAGAACACTCCTTCCTCTCCATCGTCTGCATCAGATTTCAGATTAAACTCGGGTGATTGCCCTTCGAAACTGCGAATGAGGTCATTCATTCTCTGGATCTTGTGATGCAGTGAGGGACTGCGTGTGTTAAGTCTCTTCAGATTATCGACAAGGATGGGATAGGCGACAGGATGCTTTGAGACATCCGCGAGACTGCAGCAGTAAAAACATAACCCAAAGAAACAACGTAGGAAGAACTCAAACTCTTTCACATCCATCGGATTCTTCCTTCTCTCCGCCAAGGACTTATTTTGAAAGCCCAATACACTGAATAGAAACTCAGAGTTATAAAGAGCATTCATGACTTGTGTTGCATTGAGAGTAGCCGTCATCTTTACTGCTCTTGGGGATAGGTTGTTGTATTCACGGAGTACTCTCTTCCTGATCTCTTTAACCTCCTCCTTGTATCCATATTCGAGATCTGAGTCGACCTTGTTGAATGAGATGGAGACATCATTGTACCGAACAGGTACCTCCTGCCAGACAGAGGCTTTATCTTCCAGGTCCAAGTCGTCATCAGAATCCTCGTCATCAATGGATGGAGTCCATGTGACATCAGACCCATCTGATGCATCATCACATAATTCAGGATCTACCACCTC
Organism: Cyclotella cryptica; assembly: GCA_013187285.1. Lineage (NCBI taxonomy): Eukaryota > Bacillariophyta > Thalassiosirophyceae > Thalassiosirales > Thalassiosiraceae > Cyclotella > Cyclotella cryptica. The sequence goes on from JABMIG010000059.1 coordinate 91,028, forward strand.
CTCGGTGGATTGGTGTGATTCCTGAGATGGACTGTCTTCAGCATCTGGTAAGGAAATGCCACTGTTGACATTGCGCAACAGTTCATCATCAGATGGAGGTGGAGAGAAATCCTCGTCACTGGAGTGTGACCTGCTTCTTTTGGACTTTCTGGGAGAACGTCTTCTTCTTTGGGAGGGTCGCCGCTTGTACCCAGATCGCTTTCGTGGGCATGACGCAACCGGCCTAGGCATACTGCCTCAAATAGATGACTTCACGCAGGTCGACGTGAGAAGATATTGCTTGGCTTGTACGGCTGAGCGCAAAGAGTGAATTGCCACTGGAGTAAATGAGAGCGCGATGCCTGCAGTGTCGCTAAAAACACGAAGCAAATCACGTGCCAGTTGCGATGAAGACGGGGCAGTATGTCGACACGCAGGTCGACGTGAGAAGATATTGCTTGGCTTGTACGGCTGAGCGCAAAGAGTGAATTGCCACTGGAGTAAATGAGAGCGCGATGCCTGCAGTGTCGCTACGAACACAAAGCAAATCGCGTGCCAGTTGCGATGAAGACGGGGCAGTATGTCGATCGTGAAGGAGGAATCGTGAAGGAGGAGCGATGATTGATACTTCTCGGTAATGTATTGATTTGAAAGGAGTGGTTTCAGCAAAATTGCGAAGGAACCATCACAATGAAGAGCAGTCCGAGCCGATCGTGATCCCGAGAGGCAAATAGATGTACAGCCCTGTGTTGGAGGATGAAATTGATGAAGGAAGAAGGTGGAATCGTATGTAGATAAGATCACGAATTGTATTGGTTGAGAGATCAGAGCCGCTCGAAACTAATGGATTGGGCGTGAAATGGCATGCAAGAACTGTGGAGAAGCAGTTCTCCGTACAAGGCTCCAATGTGGTATGACAACACCGCGCTTTGCCCAACATGATGTGCAAAAGATGGCAGAGTGATGGCATGCATCGGCGTTTCAGAGAGGCCATCACAATTTTGGCGCTAAAAATGAATATTTCAATACGCCTCACTGTATGTAGGATCTAGTACAGAATCGCCTAAAATTCTGTAATTTCTGATTTGACTTATTTTACTGAAACAGCCTGTAGGATGGGCAATACTAAAAACCAGATAGCCCCAACTCGACGCAACATTCCTGAGATGTATTAGAACTTGTCTTAAGCCTAAAAATCGGCATTTCGGGCAGTTTTCCATATCGACCAATCCCACAAAGTTAGGCCATTTCGCGTCCTAACACCTACTAGGCTATGTTTTATCAACATATCAGGTAATGAGCCAAAATGACTATTTCCTACATTTGTTGGTGTTAGGTGGACCGGGGTTAAGGCCGATCTCACTTGGAGGGTTAAGGTTTCTACTCCGATTTATGGCATCTATAACATGATTTACTCATCTCTAAGTCCTCGTTCACCGTTATGTGATAGAGACTCCACCGTGATGACAAGCTATGACAAGCTATGACAAGCTACCAAAAATAATGCGAAAACTCGTGCAGATGACAACCGTGGTATTATTTATTATATTTATAGTCATCAACTGAAACTAATCATTCCAACTAAGCATGGACGAAACTTCCAGTAACAACAACCCATCTTTGTTGTATTCAAAGAAACGGGGCGCCAGAGTGGCATATCTGGGTAATTCAATCCAGTACTTCAACGATACACCGCGCTTCATGATTCGACTTAGCCGACAGGCGGTCGTAAACAACGCTAATCCTAAGGAGCCATACGATGCCTTCATTGAACATCAAAATTCTTGTTTCCGCGGAGGGGCAAACCTTGGTCGCCTGTGGCGAGAGGGGAATGGCATGCTAAACCATGGATTTGCGTCCAAAACAGCCATAATGAAAGTGACCGACGATGGAGATAATATTATTTACGATGTTGGGTCTCCAACCGTTGAAGATCTCTTGGCACTGAAAGATTGGGACTTTATTGTCATGAATGATCATACTCAAGGACCTGCACGCTTGGAGTCACGTAACGCAGCACGAGAAATCTTGATGGAAAAGTATGCTCCTCTCATAGCTGCAAATCAGGCAATATCTATTATCATTGAAACGGTAGCGTATCGTTTCGAAGAAATAAATGGCTCTCGGGATCTGGGAACTGTTTATGAGTTTCAGCAAAAGGTTCGGGAAGGGGTCTTGTCCTATGTTGACGCGTTAAGAACAAAGCTCCCACCATTTATTTCGCCACGTATTGCTCCAGTCGGAGCAGCATACTTACATGTTCATGAGCATAATTTTGTCCTATGGGAACAGCTGTTTGACTCATACGATAGCTTTCACCCAAGTCCGAAGGGAACGTTTTTACAGGGCTGCGTGTTACATTACTCGATGTTCCTATCTCCCCCTCAAATTCCTTCCACGGAGGAAGGCATAGCTGACTTGTGGAAAGATGCAAGAATGATGAATTGGGTAGGTAAAAAACAGGGCTACGAAATAATGCCGCTTCCAACTGTAGAGGAAGCAAAGTACTTGCTTCAAGTGTCGATATTCGTCTGCGACAGGGAGCTAAACAAGTATGACGCAGAACCATGTACAGAATCATGAAATGGGGAGAACAAAAATCTTTTATAAATAGATACAACACACTACAAATGTCTAATAAATTTATAACATTAAAGATCCACGTCCACTCTTGCTTTGCACATATAGACTTCGTACTTCATCTGTATCTCCTTGCAGAGTTTGGTTTCGTACCTGAACTAAACGAAAAGCGTGAAGTCCCATTGTTGGCATAGAGCGGATTTGCTCTAAATTGTGAACCTTGCGAAGATGACATATTTTGCGATGAAGGCATAGCACAAGAAGCAGCAGCTGCAGCCATCTTTTGTACCACCCCAATAGCATCTTGAAATAATCGCTCCCTATTCTGAGTAGCTGAATGTTGCGTAACAGGTTCTCCCCTGGCGATTGCAGCAGCTCGTTCCTCCCTCTGCAGAACTCGCTGCGTACTATCTTCATGCAAGGTTTTTACCAATGTAGCAGCAGCTTGACTGGCCATGGCACTTCCGACCGTGGAGACTGCCGATGCCAAAAATGAATTTCCCTTGGTAGCACGGGAAGAAAGAATGCTTCCAATCACGCTGCCAACAACTGCCGCTGCTCCCACTGCCATATGCAACTCTTCCTGAGACATTCCAGCAACTGTGGAATCAAACATCTCCATGAAACTTTCGAACTGTTTCTCCTTCTTAGCCTCAGTTGTGCAATGATTATTGCGCTGTCTCCTTCTTTCTCTACCTCTTCCGGCTGCCAATTCACGATCATATGACGCTCGTGATACTGGGTCTTTTAATATGTTGTACGCTTCTCCTATCTCGATGAATTTCGCTTTCGCGGCTGCTTCATTTCCCGGGTTTTTGTCGGGATGGCAATTGAGAGATGCACGAAGATAGGCTTGGCGGATTCCCTTCTGGTCTGCGTTACTGGCAACACCGAGGATGTCGTAGTGACTTCGCGAGTTTGACATTGCTTATCGAGTAAGGTCGGGTACGCCAGACTTGTGGCTCTAATTGTACAATACACTTCGCCTGTTGCTGTTGTCTAATTGCATGAACGATGTCAACAGAGGTCAACAACAACATGTGAAATTCGTGTCGTTGAGCACAAGTCGTGGTCTACAAGAAGTATGGTAGTCGTATATGTGGTATTGTATTGTACAGTGGAGTGGTCTACAACCTTCTGCAACAACGTTGAATATATGGTAAAAATTCCCGTAAAAATGTCAGCGTGATCATCATAAAAAAACATTTAGGGGTTAAGGGAACTACGTTTATTATTTAGGTGATTAGTAGTTTCCATAACAGCGGGTAATTAAGACATAAATTAACCCTCCAACGGAGTTTCCTAGTATTTAACTTGTGCAAGATCCTGCACAAGTTGTTTTACAACTTGTGCAGGATCTTGCACAAGTTAAGGTATTTAGACTTTAAGGCGTTAAAGCGCGCAAGGATGATACATAATTTTTCAGTTTCGGGATTCCACACTTGTGATTTGGAAGAAACACAGATTTTTCATATGCATGACATAGTATCATGTACACTATGGTACAATAGATACTAACACACATACATGATATAGGTCTAAAAATTGGGCATAGACATAAGATTGAGGTTTCAGAGAATTTTTGTTGATTCGTGGTTAGAATGTCATCCATGGTACCTTTACTTGTTATAAGTTGTTACAAAAATAATTGAAAGTAATTCAATAAAAACATAAATAATTTTCCATACTACTAGAGGTTATAGTCAACGCAGGTGGAAGAATGAATTACCTTAAAAACTCAAAAATCATTTTGTTCCTGTCGCCCCACTGTCGCCCCACTGTCACCCCACTGAGGGTTCAAGCAGTTGACCATGTCTGGTCTGTCCGCGTGTCCGCCGTGGTCGAGGATGTCCGGTCCAGGGTGCTGAGCATGTCCAGAGTGTCGAGCATGTCTGCCGTGTCGTCGGTCGTAGAGCATGTCGGGCGGTCGCGCCGATGTGTCGTGTAGATCATGTCAGTGACTGTAACCCCATTGTCGCCCCATTGTCGCCCCACTGGCGCACCACTGGCACCCCACTGACACCCATGCAAAATATCCACCAAAAGGTACAAATAGGGACGCCTAAAAATGTTTTTACCTTTATTATTCTTAACTATTTATTCTCCACGCAAACAATAATTAATTATGAATATAACATGCAATAATTAACATAGGGATTACCTATCAATGTCGACGAGAGATTTTCCATGATTGAAATTGACCGTAACGTATGTTTGACTCCTTTGTAATAAAATTATGTATGTAACATGTGTAAATAATATAGTACTCCAACCGAACAATTCAAATGCTTGCCAAAAATCATACAGTTTCGTGTTTCTTCTTGGAAGGCGATGGGATGTTCGCTAGCACGAACAGGCGCAATATCCCCCGAGACTGCCAAAAACTCTTGGGAAACGGAGGGAATGTTAGGCGGTACAAACAGCGGAGTTGAGGGAAAAGAGCCTCTGTCATGGCAACTAAATTTAAAATGGCTTATTCATGAAGAATATGGAAGTTGAACTCTGTACTCGTAGGTACCATACCTAGTTTGACCTCCACAAAACTAGTGGTACCTACTTCATGTAGTATGAGGATGGGTAAGGGTGAAAGGAGAGTTGGTTTGCCGACGAAGGAATAAAAATTAAAACTTTTATAGGTATGGTACACATGAGATGTACGGTACCATAGTTGCTTTGATTTTTCTGTAATTAATTAGCCCAACATGCTCCTAAAAACAAGTAAGTGATTCCGTTCAACGACTTTCTTTTGGAAAAGAAAGCCATTTTCCAAGAGTAAGCCGTTATGAGCATGAACGGCTTACTCTTGAGAAAGTGGCTTACTTTTGAAAATAAGCCGTTTTATGAAGAGTAAGCCATTTCATGCTTAAACGGCTTACTCTTCATAAAACGGCATACTTTCAAGCTTTCTCGTTAAAAGGTTATTGATTCCCATGTGATTCGGCTTAATCGTATCAGGATGACTTACTTTCAAGACTAAGCCATTTTTCTAAAGTGAGCCGTTTTGGATCGAAACGGCTTACTCTTGAGAAAGTGGCTTAATTTAAAGATTAAGCCATTTTCCAAAAGTAAGCCGTTCGGCTTAAACACGAAAAAGCTTCGATACGGGAATCAGTAGTTTCTGAGACTCCTTCCATTCCCGCATGCCACGGAAAGAACCTCAACTTCTAACCAACTTTGTAGGTATGTAGGTAGGAGACATTCGTATACCTGACCATTTTTTGGTACAGCATACGGGAATTCCAAAAATATGACTGTAATTTCCTCACGGCCCACAACTCCGCTCAGTTTTGGTCTATGGTAAGAGAAAAAATATGAAATCTAAGCCAAAATGCTTTAGAGGGCAAATGAGTTTGACATAAAAGCTTATTTCCCTCAACTCCAGCCGAACATGTATAGGAATCGACAAAGATGATTTGTCGTCGTCCGATAGCTGTATGATGGTAAATACGTTCTTGATAGAAGATGGGATGGCTGTGCTATATGACGAGATGGCTGCGCTACGTCCTCCGCTCAATGAAAAAAAGTTGAGGACTTTGAGACAAATTAGTACGTAGCCCCGTAAATCATAGAAATAATGTAAAACTGAGTACAGTCTCTTAAATATTTATGACGTAGGTACCCCCAGACTGCACACGGATCAAATTTTTTACCCAGTGTCATTGAAATCAAAAATTGCGCATCAAGCAATTTCGTGATGATCAATTCCATGCCACGAACAAACCAACAATGATCGTCGCAGAGTTGGTCGATCTGGGGAAATAAATCCCCTTCAATGTTCTTTTGATGCCCCATATAATAAGCAACATTGTCTACCTTTGAATCTATTGATTAAGAGACAGATAACTGTGGGGTAATTCGTCAAATTAAATTATTCTACCACGAACATGCCAGTTTCAACACAGAACCCTCTGAATCATCCCGACAGATTTACTTCCTAAATCCCCATCACACTGCATCATCCCCATGGACGAACCAATTCTCCTGTCTAGAGGCAATTTAGTGGTGGTTGCGAAGAACCCACCAGGGAAGCCTTTTCATCAAGGGGGAGATGCCTTCATCTTGGATCCAAATCATGCCAAAGGAGTTCTCTGTCAATTCGTCTTAGGTGGAAAAAAAGTGGTATCACCCCAGAGAATTCTGCGGGAGAAAAATATATTGACACTGAGAGCAGGCAATGAGCATGTGACAAAATCTCACGTCTGTCATTGTTGTCTACTCACCACTTGAGTAAACGACAGACAAATGCCACTGAAAAAAGAGCCTCCACACCAATAATTCGACCTGTATATCAAAACTCATCCAGTCAGATTGTTGGGAACAAAAAAAGGGTAATATTGATAAACACCCAATGCTTTCTTACCTCAAATCTGGCAGACAGAAAGATGTGGTTGGTTGCGCAAAGAAGAGGCTACTGCGCTCAACAAAAAAAGTAAAGTCCATTTAGATCACAACGAAAGAAGTTTGATGATTAAGATTTGAAAATGCACACAAAAACTTACCAGCCGTAAGAGTCCATCAAGATATTTCTATCCAACTGCGGATCTTGCCAATGCGTTTGGTGTGAAAGAAAATGTTGTGAGGACTTGCGTTACGAAAGAGTTGAAAAACAATGGTAGCAACAAGTGTAAGCAATGAACAGATGCCGGGGAAACACTATTCAACAGCAACAAGAAAAGAGATCAAGTTTGGACAAGAAGGCAATATTACACAAAACTGCAAAACAAAATCAATGAGGGAGACACAATACCCAGACGCGAAATAAACCAACGGTTCCACAACCTCAGCGATGAAAAAAAACAATACAAAGCAGGAGCCGAACGAATGAAAGGGATGCTCGTCAACATAGATGAGCTCATTAGAACCACATTGGTGCAAACAAACGGAACGGTCAGTTGGCAAACAATTGCAACAATGATTGCAGGAGGGGCGAATCGAGTACAACCAGTGTCTGCAAACTCAATCGCAAAGTATGTCATGAGCACAATCTGGGCAAAGTACACATCAACAAAATTACAGCCAACAATCAACGAACGAAACAAACAGCTACGTTTCAACTGGTCAAAGCAATTCCTCATATTTTGGGAAGGGGCGAAGCTTGTTGCGTTGAAGACCCAATTGTTCCTTGTCCATCTCGATGAAAAATAGTTTTACAGCCTTGTTGTTCGATCACATAATAAATGGGTTCCCTTCTTCGGGGTTTCTCCAAATTACCACAACCAACACACGAAGAATTCTGCGGAGAAGATCTTATGCATTGCATGTGCTGTATTCTTCCCAAAAGATAATGAACCACGGAACGGGGGCAAGAGCATGTTACTTGACATTACAAGGGCGGGAAGAATGGAAATTGCACGAAGAGATACGTACCGACGTGTCTACCATGACCATGGGACATATACCATGCCTGTGATTCCAGAGAACCATTTGAGGGTGCGCGGACAACCATACTTCGTGAACATGGAGATCACCGGCAGAGCAACCGAGATAGGAGGAAAGCCCAAGTTTCCTTTGCTGAAGCACTTCCGCAACACCCTGATTCCCAAATTCGACAATGCTGTTGCTGAAATGAGCACAAAAATGAACAGAAGAATTGTTGTGAGATATCAACATGACAATGCATCACCTCACATCGAACAAAATTTGACACAGTTCATGCAAACAAAGTTTTCTTAGAGGGGTTGGTTTAGTGTCAATCAACCTCCTAACTCACCTCAGGTAAACGTTATGGACAATCACCTTTTCCCTTCTCTTTCGAAGATGACTTCAACGATGCAAGGAATCGAACATGGTGGATTGACCCTTCAGGAAGATGAATTGTGGAGGATCGTGGAGAAGGCATTCTACGCCTACGACCGGAGAAAGCTGTCTCGAGCGTTCATTCGCAATGAGCAACTTGCCTGTGCAATATACGATGAGAAGGGAGGAAACGATCACACAAAACTCAGAGGGGCAATGCATTTCAATGTGCGGAAGTGTTGCATTCCCATTTATGCCGACGAGGAGGATTGGGAAGGCGAGAATGACGAAGATGAAAATGGAAATTTTTGTGTTAGAAAAACAATTGGGGTACAAATGATAGAGGCACTTGAGGATGATCTGATCCCAGATAACAAACGAGGTCAAACACTAAAATTCATGTAACCAAACATCAAGAGTTAAACATACAAACGTACCTGACAGATGATGAAATGTCCTTGATTGCTAATGACGGAGTGTACGTAGTAGGAGATTTGTCGGAGGACGATCAATTTGACTATGCCAAATTTGAACGCTACTATGCTGCGTGGGAAGATGCAAATGATGAGACAATAGATGATTGAAAAAAATAATGCAAAGTTCATATAATTCTCATCACTGATACAAGACAAAAATTAAATTCACGAGACAGCATTGCATTACTGCAATGAATCAACAATCAACCAGATCCTTTGACATCAAGTGGTGACACTCCCGAATGCCTGCGAGGTCGCCAAACCCTGAGGATGTGAATCTTGTTGATTTATCAATTCAAAAACAACACGCAATCCAGTCCAGTGAAGACAGCAACAAATCATATCAGAAATGATCGCATTCATGCAATGAGTCAACAATCAACCAGATCCTTTGACGGCAAGTGGTGACACTCCCGAATGCCTGCGAGGTCGCCAAACCCTGAGGACGCAAATCTGGTTGATTGAATAATTCAAAACACAAAGTGCAATCCGGTCCAGTGCAGACAGAAACAAAACACAACAAAACAACAGCATGAACAGTGTGCTTACTGTTTTTTTTAAATTGCGGCCGCCTCCGGTGGATTCAAGGCAACCAGCAGGTCAAACCGTTGGAAATGAAGTCCCCTATCGATTGATGCGGAGGGGGGATGGTGGCAAATGTGTGGAGGGAGCACGAGACAAGACGACAGTGAGCGGTGGGAATTTTCATGGTGATGTACATGACGTGCAAAAAAGAATAATGAGAGTGTCTTGGTGGGATTGATGTGACCGCGGGGTAAAAGAATTGATCCGTGTGCAGTGTGGGGTTACCTACGTCATAAATATTTAAAGAGACTGTACTCCGTTTTACATTATTTCTATGACTTATGGGGCTACGTACTAATTTGTCTCAAAGTCCTCAACTTTTTTTGCTGAGCGGAGGACGTAGATGGATGATAAAGTAATTGTAGTTGTTATGGTGGTCTCTAGGGCCAATTTTTTGCGAGGAATTCAGCTGACGAATCAGAATGTTGCGAAACTGACGAGAACATAGTAAATCAGGGTCATTTCAGTTAACTTGTGCAGGATCCTGCACAAGTTAATTAACTTGTGCCGAATCCTGCACAGTTGAAGTTGGAGGGTTAATAATTTTAAGTATTAACTTTTCTTCCTATTTGTAGATAGGAAATATTATATCAGGCGACATACGTATAACATGATGCTTTTGTATATGTCAGTAGCCGTTTGTAGACCCCGTCTATAGACCCCATCTCACAGTCTATACCCCCTCTAAAAATGATTTGGCGGGAAACATTGAACTGCCCTTCTGACAATCATGGCACAAGTCACGATTCCAAATTAATTATTTGGATGGTAGTGTCTACGATGTCTTGATAGAGTCTATAGACTAGTCATCTAAAATTATACGATAGAGTCTATAGAATTGTATTTTTTGATCGTGGAGTCTATAGACTATCACAACGGATACATTGATAAGTCTATAGACTATCGCCCTCGCAAAGATAGTCTATACTAGTGAGCGATTTTACATACAAGGGTCTATAGACCCTTCCTCTGTTCACAAGTGCCAGTCACAAACAGTTTATAGACTCATCGAAAAGGTGGTGGGGATCTATAGACTAGCTGTTACAGTCTATAGACTCACACCACCTTTTCGATGAGGCTATAGACTGTCATGGGGGGGTCTACAGACTATCATGTGACAGACTATAGACCCCCCCCCTCATAGTCTATAGACAGGGGGTCTACAAACAGTTTTTTGGCGAATTTCGTGGAGTCTATAGACTACAGGGGGGGTCTATAGACGGGGGTCTACAAATGGCTACTAACATATACGCCGTGAAGCTACTAGGTACGGTAGCGCAACCTATCGTACCTACTTTTTACCATACAATTCATACAATCCTCATCACTCGTGCGCACCTACAATACACTATGGTACCTCTAGCTAGAGGTAGATACACCAATATCGAAAGGACACACCTAGCAGACATCGTACTATAGTAGAAACAGGTCGTATATATGGTGGGACCCGTTTAGGCACCGTCCCAGTTCTGGCACTGGGACGTTGCAAAGTCCCAGTCCTGGCACTGGGCAAATTCATCCCCGTTTTGGCACAGTGCCAAAATGGGGACCCAGTGCTGGCACTGGGCGCCCCATTCGAGAACTGGGTGCCTAACCCTAACACTAAATCTAATACTAAATGATCTTGCCATGGTGGTGCCACAACGGGGACGAATTCACCCAGTGCTGGCACTGGGACTTTGCAACATCCCAGTGCCGGAACTGGGATGGTGCCGGAACAGGTCCCAACATATATATATTCTCATGAAGTAGGTGAGACGTGTTTCCGCAGAACTCATTCACAGGTCTTTCAGTACAATACCATGTACTGCGCGATCCAACGGTTTATGGCTAGGATGGTTCTCATGAGGTTACCAGCACATTTGTGTGATGTGGTGACACACTGGCAATGATATACGTGAACAGGCACAGGACTGGCTTTTAATTACCTTTAATGGTGAAGGGAAAAGCCAATCTCCAAAAAAAAGCCAATGTCAAAAAAAACCAGATACCTTAATATTTTGACGTAGGAATAGTACAAAGATCGGTAAATGCCAAAAGAAAACTAATTCTCCAAAAGAAAACCAATCCCCAATATATTTGCCGACATCGATAGGTTATTATTTTATTTAAGCCTTCAAGACAAAATCAAGACTTTTGTGAGAAGATCTATTCATGATTAGATCAATTTTGAAAAAGAATAGATCTAAACCGATGCTTGCCTAGGACGTGAAATCATAGGCTATACATTAGAAGTAGATTTTTGAAGTTAGATGATTAATTCTCTTCCAGTGATGTGATTTTCTAAATCATACACTCTAGATCTAACAAATTTTGAGTATCTATTTTAGCGAAACTAGTAAATCTGTTTAGATTCAAATACTTCATAATCGAGTTTTAATTAGTGTTGCTATATTAGATGCAGATGGTATCCATTCCTCTTAGTGCATTCCCAATCAGTCGTGCATAATATTATAATGTCATGCCGAATTACTTTGACAGATAATCCACTACTTTAGGTATAGTAGTACTACCCCACCACTGTACACGCCTAGTTACAGCTTAGACACATAGATATATCTTTTAGCGAATAATCAATTTTCCTGGTGTTCCCTGAACCCCTTATGTTTCTCCAGAAATAACACCAAAGTGACATTGCTCACAGACTGTCCCAGGGGTTACACTTTTTATAATAGCTTGGGTTTTAGGGGGTTACACTTTAATTTGGGGGTAGCATGGGGGTAGCATGAGATATGTAGGATTTGATGTATGTGTAGTTAGCTTAGGTACTAAACTTCCTGCATAGGAGGTTACACTTTTTATACTAGCTTGGCCAAAATGGGGGGGGGTTACACTTTTGGTTTTGGGGTTACACTTCGTAAGAACACACTGTAGTGCATTAGAGGAAAATTCGGCTATTTTGGCACATCTTTTCGGCATGGAAAAAAGTACTTTCTCACTGTTCCAATGCTTAAGAATCCAGCAATAGTGTCTGAAGATGCTTCCTTTTGGATGGGGCTCATTGAATCGACATATTGCCCTTCCCACAGGCTGCAGACCAAAAATCGTCAATTGAGAAATTTCACAGAATCTTACTAATTCCTACGTATTGCGAATCGTAGCAAAAATTTCAAGATTCGCGCCAAAAGTGTGATGGCTTGCATCCCATCACCTGTCAGTATGGTATTGTGTTACAGAACCCAATTCCCTTCCACTGCTCACAAGACACCCACACACGCACAGCCGCCATCGCACCACCTTCCAAGATACAAGCAGTTGGCATTCTTCTGGATTTGAGGGAAAATGGTAGTTATTTTTACAAGACATCCTTACTGCATAAAAAGATCATAATATATATCTCAATAATCTCTGTTACTAAAGCTGGTACATATAATGCTAGTGTCAAACAATGAAACAATTTGACAAAAACAAGAGGGAGCAAGGAATGCAACAACTGAAAGTTCAGTTGTACAAAGCTACATGGTTTGTGATGTTCACTGGTTGTGCAGCATAAATTGTCCTTGTTTTGGGGACATCTTCTGCTCCCCTGAATCTGATTTCCAATTTGCGGTAGAACACAGGCAGCTGCACATTTACTTCAACCTGACCGCCAGGAGTGTCTACTGTCATTGTCCAAGGCACTTGTAATGCAGCATCATGGGAAGGAATTACACGAACTCTGATATCATAGGGACATCCCTTGCATTGACACTTCAACCAAATCTGCTGAGGGTTGCCATAGATCCTTTGACTAGTTCCAGCTTCGGGGTATTCCTTCAACATGGCTGATGAAGTAATCAAAATTGCAGCACCTTCTACGTCGGCTACATTTCCACCCTCTTGCACGTAGTGACCCTTGTGAGCAAAACATCCTGGAATGGGAGGACATACCGTCATGAACTGCCCATTAGCATCAAGATTGATCTGCACATGTTCTGCTACACATGGATGAGCAAGATATCTGTGCGATGTTCATAGAACTGTTCGCCTGTTGCAGCAACAGTGCGAAGAAAGTAGGTATTCTTGTAAGGAAATGCACATCCAACATAGAAACTATAATCTTCGTCACTCGAGATTTTCAAATCAGCAAAACCCAAATCAGGATCATATCCCCTCAAAGTTTCTGCCACTCTCTTCTTTGCAGTTGCTGGCGTTGACTTCATTGGAGACTTCTTGGTTGTCTTACTCTTGGGAGGCATGTCAATGTCTTGTTGTATATCCTTGATTTCGGATTCGTCGATGTCTGTGCCAACACTCTCTTCATCAGAGTTTTTGTCAAGTTTGTCACTGGAGGAAGAGTAAGAACTGTCACTGGAGCTGTCACTACTGTTGGTGTTCGTTCCTGCTGTGGCTGCATCAGAAGGTGTTAGATAATGCAAGAAGAAGGAAGAAATGCAAGAAATCATAGCAACATATGTACCTTGTGCCTTACGTGCTGCCTTCAAAGTCTCTTCAATCTCAAAGTCCTCGAGATGTTTACGACAAGTTGTTGCAAACTGCTTGTAATCCTTGTTTTGCCAACCAGCCTTCCCGATTGCTTCAATGCGCTCTTTTCCTTGATCTGATAGATTCCACTTCTTCTGGAGAGGATGGCTCTGAGCTTTTCTGTGTCAGCTTTGGTCCACCTTTGAGCTTTCTCGGTCAACCTGGCAGAGAATTGTAAAAGTTGTCTCGCTTTCCAAAGTGTATTAAATGATTATTCTAGCTTGCCCTTGTACAGCCTGTGTATGCCATCTTATGTAGCATGGAGAGCCAAGACAGTTTATAAGTTGTAAAATTATCCAGAGGGAAAAAACTTTTGTGGCACAAGAAAAACATCATTTGAGCCTTTTTTCTTGTTTTGAACTATGTGGATACCTATCAAAAAGGCATCTGGGAATTAAGTTTGCATCCGTCATTTCAAAATGCATCCAAAGCGGACGTGTTCTAGATTCCTGGATGTCTTTTTAAAAGGCATCCTAACTTACCTAGGAATTTGTATAAAGTGTACAAGACTTATAAAAACACGTCACATCAGATGCTTTGTGAAGTGGCATACTACTTTTGAAAACACATCCTTCGCACCAGAAAGCATCTGGGAATTCATTTCGCATCTTCTATGGGGTTCACTATTTGGAGCGCATACGTTAACGTATAACTTACGGTTATGATGTCTCCCTCTTATATTCATTATTAATGACTGTATGTATTTATGTTATCTTCTTTTTTTAAGGTATCTCTTTCTCTTACCCATTTGCATTTTCATTTTGGGCTGATCGCCCAGACCATTTGGCACGATCGCAATTTCTGATACTTACGTACAGTCTGCACGAACCACACAATTCTCACCGCATCGCACACGCACGCAGAATCTTTTCACCGCATCACACCATCTGTACGCACCACCGTTAATGTAATTGTGTTGCGCCTCACCACGCATACACATAATCCCCCCCGCATCACGTATATTGCACTGTGGTTATATAACCGCAACCGTATCGCATTAATCGACCATAAATCTCAGTCACTCATCGATCTGCAGTTGTCAACACCCTTGCAATTCAATCCATCTCGAAGATCATTCATCATGCCCCGTCCATTTCCTAGATCACCCGCTACGCGTCGCAGAGTCGAAAAAGCCATGGAGGAGGGTCTTTCCAATGCGGCCGAGTCGTCACCGACCCCACCCACTTCCCCTCCTGGTGAGTGCTCGTTTTGTGTCTTTAACACACACATCCCGAGCAATTGACTACATCGTATGATTAGCGGTAGTGCTGTTAACGCGATCGCATGTTTTACGTATAACGTTGGTGTGCCCCAATCGTCCGTATATTATGCGATTATTGTATGACCGCAACCGCATACTATAAACGGACCGTTCCAACGCCGATGATACGGTGACTGGTGATCACTGATTCACCGGATTTAGTACGGTGATAAGTGATCTGTACCCGTATTTCTCACCGAGATACATTGACCGCATATCGTACGGCGCTTTGTCTGATCTGTTTCCCCGTATAATATACGGGGATGACCTATGACACATCGATAGTTCTATGTAAAACCTTTCCCGCTGTATGTGCGGTGATTATGTTTGTTTAACCACATGTTGTACATGGACTCACATCTCATTGCCAACATACTCCCTGTTTAGGTCCCCCACCCAAGAAATCCAAAGTTTCTTGTAGAGACACTCCTCTTCCCGACCCCGAACCCCCCAAGGCTAACCCCAAGAAGAGTTCCGGAAGGAAGAAGAGCCCTCGAAATACTCGAGTGGAACCATCTGCATCATTGAAAAACGATAATGTCCGTACCACCAGATCCTTCTCCAAGAAAAAGGACGATGCAACAGGGTCTGCACCCGCCCACGGTGCGGTCCAAGCAGCGACTGCTACGCGCAAGGCATCCTCCTCCAAGAAAAAGGACGATGCAACCATGCCTGAACCCGCTCACGGTGCGGTCCAAGCAGCGACTGCTACGCGCAAGGCATCCTCCTCCAAGAAAAAGGACGATGCAACTCACGGACTGAACCCGCTCACGGTGCGGTCCAAGCAGCGACTGCTACGCGCAAGGCATCCTCCTCCAAGAAAAAGGACGATGCAACCATGCCTGAACCCGCTCACGGTGCGGTCCAAGCAGCGACTGCTACGCGCAAGGCATCCTCCTCCAAGAAAAGGACGATGCAATCAGGGACTGAACCCGCTCACGGTGCGGTCCAAGCAGCGACTGCTACGCGCAAGGCATCCTCCTCCAAGAAAAAGGACGATGCATCAGGGACTGAACCCGCTCACGGTGCGGTCCAAGCAGCGACTGCTACGCGCAAGGCATCCTCCTCCAAGAAAAAGGACGATGCATCAGGGACTGAACCCGCTCACGGAGCGGTCCAAGCAGCGACTGCTACGCGCAAGGCATCCTCCTCCAAGAAAAAGGACGATGCATCAGGGACTGAACCCGCTCACGGAGCGGTCCAAGCAGTGACTGCTACGCGCAAGGCATCCTCCTCCAAGAAAAAGGACGATGCCCCCGGGCTGAAGCCGCCTCCTGAAGATGCTCTACAGGACATTCAAGACGCCCCCTTTGAGGAGTTGAACAGTGCCCCAGAGAAAGGACATGACTCGGAAGACCCCAAAGATGAAGAATCCGAATTCGACGAGGACGAGTACAGGGTCGATTACTCACCCACCGAACTGAAGATGCTTTATGAGCTCACTGTCAAGAAGTGTCACGGGAAAAGCGACTCCCGAGTCCCCATCGTGAAATTGTGTCAGTCCGCTCTGTCGTTATAGTTTTTGCTTTTCATTTATAACGCTCACTCCGCACCTTCATTTCTGTCGTTCACCCAGATGCGTTACCCCCTATCTATGGCTGGGTATGCGCTTTCCTACAATATAAACTCGAAGGTGTAGTTAACCGTTGCTTGAGCTACGGCTCTCAATCAAGGCCGTTCCTATGCGGCAATGTGTCCTCGCGTCAACTCGCAAGGTACCACCAAGCATGGGAACTCAATGCCAGTCTGTACCTCAGGCATCCGACGCACCCCTCTGTCGCCCGGAATCACAACAGTGTCCTTTCTGCGATTGCGAACACGTTCCCATCTCCCGAGTGGGACAACAAGAAGATGCTGATCTCCAAGACCCAGGCGTTTCATGACAAGTTTGTGATTCAGGCAATGGCGACATCCTTTGTGCTTTGTAGCATGATGCCGTCTGCCGAACGGCAGAAGCCACCTACAGACCCTCAAGAACTGTTGAAATACCAGGCCGACCAAGTCATTCATGACCAGACATGTGAAGAGGCCGCTGGGTTTATTTTCCATATTTCCGAAGAGCTTTCGAAGAGACTCACCATTATGCGGCATGATAGTCACCTTTATGACTACAAACCTCCCTACATTCAGAAGCAACATTATTTGCACTATGTTCGTGCTATGACAGAAATCAAGGGCAAGGCTGGGAAGAGCGGTGGAGTTGTTGTCAGTTGGCCTGCGCTCCTCGAAGGGAAACGTTCTCGTATGTTTCTGCCCCATTTCTTGATTCTACGTGAATTCATTCACTTTACTCCTCACCTGTCTAATCAGTCTAACGACATGTTGTCTCACGTTGTAGATGACGATGCTAACGTCATCTACAATGATACTCCGGACAGCATCAGTCTAGTACGTCAGCTAATCGAGAATGCGGGTGAACGGGGTGAGCAGTTTCCTTACAATTGAAGGAACATTGAGGTTTTGGGGTCAACTTGTTACGGTGTTGTTTTGTTACTGTTTGTTATTTGGTTATTCCCATAAAGATAGCGTATATTCAACGGTCTAGCAACATTAGTTATCGCATATAACCCCGTTTTATTAGCGTTCAGCATACGATGGACCTCTTCCGTGGCCCGCGTAACATGCGGTTACAACATTGTTACCGTTGTTTTACGATTCAACGTGTGACAACAGCGTATATTTTACAGTCTAGCAACATTTTTTTTTCGTATGTAACACATTATTTTCACCGTATAACATACAATTATCCATTTCGTTCTCCGCGTAAAATGCGGTAACTAATAAAAATACTTTGACGTTTTGGGGTCTCCTTGTTATGGGGTATATTTGTTACTCCTAGTATGTGATAGCGTATATTTAACGGTATATTAACCTATTTCGTGGCCCGCGTAACATGCTGTTACAACATTGTAACCGTTTGTTATACGATCCAACGTATAGCTATAGCGTATATTTAATAATATAGCAACATTATTTTGTAGCACATAACACTTTATATTCACCATATAATATTACCAGCAGCCGCTGCAAGATTTTTTGCAGCGAAACAGATTGCGATTTGTAGAGACAGAGGAAGACGTACATTAAAATAAAGTGGCTTGTAGTGCGAGTGTATGCCAAATGGGCGGGGCGCCAAGCGCGCGCTCAGCGCCTTTTAGTTTGTGAAATCATTTTCTTGTTACACACTCTTTTGTGACACGATTACATTCCCTTCAAGTTTTAAAGAACCCTTGTTTAAAATTTTTCGTCTCTACGTCTTAAAATGATTTGTGACTAATGTTCCCTTAAAGTTTACAGAAACATTGTTGAAAATAATGTCAGACGTTACACACAAAGATATATTTTAAAATGTAGGCATATATTAAAACACTAAGACTACCCATGTAAGTCCAAGCGAAACATGAATTATTTACAGGTAAGTTCACATCACCTTTTTGGTCAGTACCTGTTTTGGCGAAAAGCAAAAAAACTGTCTCACTGGAGAAGAAGAAGAAGGAGAAGGAGAAGAAGGAGAAAACGGCTCAGTTTCCAACACAACTAAGATTTTTAAAAAAATCTTGATACACTTATCCACTTCATTCTCCGCGTTAAATGCGGTTACCATTAAAAACACTTAGACAAATTGGGGGTCTACTTGTTATGGTGTCTGTTTGTTACTGCTTGCGATTTTATTATTTCCAGTGTGATAGCGTATATTTAACCGTATAGCAAGTTTAGTTATCACATATAACACCATTGAAGTTACATATACCATGAAGACAGTGGCATATTAACAATACCACTATATCAGATTGTAACTGAATCAACAGTGGACATATTCTGGTGAAATAATAGTGACAATGTAAAATTCAGAGTTTAATAATCTAAACCATTTTTTTGCGAGTTTCCTGTTTTTGGCTCTTCCTTTCATCGCTAGCAAACTCAAACTGCGAATCTCGCTCAGCAATATTAGTTTTGTGTGTCCTATCCTTCATTTCTTCAAATAAGCTAGTTTTGAACTCGGCAATCTCCGTATCGAGAGTGCGAAGCATGCGCATCACCCCTTCCTCAAACCTTCCAACGTAAGATGCAGGCATCCTTGATGAAGACAGAACTCCATCCAACGATGTTATAATCCTCTTTCGAATTTCATCTCTAGTTCTGTCGGAAATGAGATCCAATTCATCCGTTAGATTCGCTACAGACGGTGAGAACTGTTGTGAATGATGACTAAATTCGATCTCATGCTGAAGTCTCTTAGCAATTGGCGATAAGAACTTGTCACTTTCACGGTATCCGAGAAAACCGGTGCCATCTTCACCAGTGGCTTCATCATCGTTGATCTTCTCGCCCTGTTCACCCCCTTCGAAATTACTTTTTGCTTGTCCCTTTTGATTCATATACGAGTTTAGGAATACATCGTAATCATCGGTAGTGCATCCCATGTCCTCCGATTGAGATAACACATAATCAGCACAAACATAATCAAATACTGACGTATTGCAAGCGAGCTCGACGTGTCTCTCATTTATGACTTCTTTAATTGACGTTTTGGCCAAATTTTCATTTTGTGTAGGAGTTATACGAACTCCCAATCCTTCGTTACGGAAGTGCTCTTCCTAAAAAAGATCATAAGACACATCTGTACATATCACAATCATTATTATACGAAATATCCGTACCTGCGCTTGAATCATAAGTCTCCCCAAAGTGGTGGTGTCACCGTAGTGGGCGTCGTATACCTTCCAGTGACGAATATGGATCATATTCAGACTCATATCTCCTACTAACCTAAATATATGCGGACATGGTACTCCGCACCGATCATAAAACCCACAATTGCACCAAAGGAAGGTGAGATTATTGGAATACTTACGATTAATTGTGCGTACTCTCAAGAACCTTGGCAACGCAGAAAGGGGCCATTTATCTTGGCTTGATTCAGAACACTGCGCTGATTCAAAACACCAGCATAACCATTTGTCCGAAGCTATCTTAGACAATTTGTAGGATGCTCTATCGTCGTAACACTTATCTGCGATGGCTTGTGTTTTGGCTATGATGAATCTCTTCGTAGGTGCTCGGGAAGATAGATTTTCTTGGTTCAACGCTCGTAGGGCTGCTTCTTTTTGTAGGTGGATGGATCTGTTTGTGTTTTCTGCAATTTTCTTGAGACCACGGTGAATGTCCATGTTTGCGTTCACTCCAAGTTTTTGTTTAACGATGCTGTTTTGTGATTCAACTGGAGACGTGGTTTCCGAATCCATGCAGTTGGTTGTGTACAGACGATGATGATTACCCAAGTACTTCTCCTTTTCGATCAAAGATTCTGCAAAAGAGATTATTGCAGCAACACACGACGAGCCCAGGTCGGTTTGAGTACGTTCATCCCTCAGAAAGGACCGCAATTCTTCGCATGAACGGTTGTACTCTGCTACAGTTTCGTGCTTTTGTTGCACTGTCTCATAATCCAATGTAGAATTAGAGTTCCTGTCGATATGTGTTCAATTAGACCACCGACCAAATGAGAAGCAATGATACTATTAAAATCAGTGCATGACATACGATATACAACATTGGATCATCAGAAAAACTGCGTGGAAGAAATGAACGTCACCGTATCATAGGCGACGAGACAATACAACTCAACCGTATGACATGCGGACTAACCGGTTCAAAATATTGACCGTAAAACTTGCGGTGACGGCAACACGATTACACACACATATAAACTACAGCAAATCATCATGAAACTCAGTATGACATGCGGTGGAAGAGTTGAAAACATTGAGCGTAAAACTTGCGGTGGTAGCACCAAAAGTACTCACACGCATACATTACAACAGATCATCGTACAAATCCGTATGAAATACGGCAAAAGTGTTTAAAATATAGACCGTCGAAATTGCGGTGACGGCAACACAATTATTCGCACGCATAGTATACATCAGAAGGTCAAACAAATGCGTATAACATGCGGCGAAAGAGATCAAAATATAGCCCGTAAAACTGACGGTAACGGCAACAAGAGTACACACACGCATAAATTGAAGCAGATCATCATAAATCTCCGTATGACATGCGGCGAAAGAGTTGAAAACATTGAGCGTAAAACTAGCGGTGTCAGCACCACAATTACACACACGCATATATCACAACAGATCCTCATACAAATCCGTATGAAATACGGATAAAGTGTTTAAAATATAGACCGTCGATATTGCGGTGACAGCAACACAAGTATTCACACGCATAGTATACAACAGAAGATCATACAAATGCGTATTACATGCGGCGAAAGAGTTTAAAATGTTGCCCATAAAACTGACGTTAACAGCAACACAATTACACCCACGCATTCTATACAGCAGGTCATCATACAAATCCGTATGACATGTGGCGAAAGCATTTAAAATATTGACCGTAAAGCTAATGGTGACAGCGACACAAGTACACCCACACATACTATACAGCATAAATATCATACGAATCGATATGAACACAGATAGCCAGATAGCGAATGGAAAAAAAAACATTTATGACAACATACCGTATTTCCTGCCCGTATCCGAGAGCATAACACCATTCTTTGGCAAAGTGGGTCGGATGTTTTCCTTGAAATATTTCCAAATTGCATGAAAGGTACAAAGCATGATTTTACTTTTTTGTAGTCGTTAACCCTTGAAGTCATTGTTTCAAAGGTTTTATATTCAGATGCATCTTCGTCGGTCAATGCAAGTCTGTTTCTTTGAATGGTTTCGGACCCATACAAAAATGGGAAAATATCCTTGAAAATGTAACGATATACCCAGGATTTCCCTAACAACACCTTATGTTAGGTCAGAAAGAAAAATCAATTGGTCGTTATGGTCGAAACGAGGACTTACCAGAAGGAATCACAGTCATGTTGGAGAGATGGCATCTGCCGGAGGGTTCGAATAACGGAGAAGAAGAACTCTCTCTTTTGCTTGTTAACACGAGCCGTGCAGTCCATAAAGAAGACCTCTGGGTATTTCATCGTTTCTCGAATCATTTCATCAGAGGCATATGAAATCATTAGAACAAGCTTCTTGTCCACACCAAATGTGAGTTCTCTCCTGAGATCGGCAATTTCGGAATTTATGACTGCGTCAGTTTTCAAAACATCGGTAGTACAAGGACGTCCACGAGGTCGAGATATGGCACATAGTCCGAGTGAAGGATCATCGTATACAATACGGCAAGATATTTCATTTCTCAAGTTGGGAAGTTTTGATGGAACAATAGTCAGATTTAGACCAGTACTTCCAAATAAAACCATGTTGTACTGTCTCACCGGTTTAAGAACTCCATGGCCTTTTCCGCAGAGCGACATGGTGTGATCAATGCCTAACTCCTTCTGGTGTAACAGTTCGCACTTCTGTACCAAATTACGTACTGTTGCAGACTGGTACGTTCCTTCGGAGTCGTCTAGCATCTCCAATAAAAGGGCGAGCTGTGCCGGACGGACTCCTACAGCCGACATGCGCTCAATCAGTACCTTGGATTGATCACTGATGTAGCGGATTCCTTTCAATTTGGCTTCGGGTGTGTATGGCGGGTGACCTGTATGTGTCAGGCAGGTTGTCTTGTAGTCCAAATAGTAATAGCCATCAGAACTTAAAAGAAGGCTACACAGCATTTGCACCGATCTTTGGCATCAGTTTTACGAATCGAATGCACCCGACGACTCGAGGGCTGATTGTCGGAATACTGCGACACAGTTGAGGTTGTCGAGCATTTGATGGCCTTTGATTCTTGTTTTCCCGCCATTGCATCAAGCGATGATATCATCCTTGAACTTTTCCTTTTGAGATTCACAGACTTCACCCCATCCTGTGTGTAGCTGTCATGATCGAACGCATGGGAGGCTATTTGGTGCTTCTGTAGTAGACGGGTGTGCGAACACCAAAGTACAAAGCGGTTGTTCTTGGATCCCCTGACAAACGAAAACTTAGAACCAGGTAGTGAGTTTTGTATCATGAGCACAATGGCATCGAAGGAATCCTGACCGGTAAACATGGTTGGATCAAATCGATAAACGGAACGACTAGGATACCTCTCTGGTTGATTCTTAGCGTTGTCTGGTGTCCGAGGGGATAAATTGGTCGAGGCACAGGACAGATCCACGGTGCCGTTAGAATCATCAACCACAAACGATTGTGTCCATTGTTGACAGTCGTCAAACGCCTGGAGGATTGAAGCTTCCAGGGATGGATCCATATTATAACACCCGAACCTGACATGGGTATAGAATGACAAAAAATTATTGTGAATGACAAGAAGGTCATCGCATATTATACATTGGAAACATCTATCTCACCGTATAATATATATCAGCGTATGCTGTGCGGCTCCAGGAAGTGCGACAAAAACCGTGAATAATACGATATATACCCGACCTGCACCGTATGTGAAGTTGAGAATTATCACCGTATGATGTGCGGTTGAGGATTAGTACCCTATCACCGTATGCAATGCGATGAGGGTGTGATCAATACCGTTGATTTGTTACTCCGTATAATATACAGTATTGATTGGAGTTGACTGGACCGTACGATAGGCGTTGTAGAGAGGAGATTCACCGTATAGGTGAAATTGCGCAATGAAATGGCGTGCGGAAGTGACGAGTGGTTGGTTGTACTAGTGGAAATGAACCAGGAAATGTAGCTCCTGCGGTCGGGATAAATGACGAATAATTAGATGCAAACTACCGCAATAAAAACGTGAGCAGGTTAGCACCAATAAGCACCGTGACGGATTTAAAGGATGTGCCATCGCGAGCTGTCAGAAAATGAGGCAGATGCAACAGGATCTGGGGAGTTCCCCCCAACTTAGATTGAGGCCACACAACATACTCACCTACAACGTGACGATTGACAGTCAATACAAAGCCGGACAGAATGGGGTGGTGGGAGCAGTAGGAAACCAGTGTCGACGCGCGGAAATGGCCATGGTGGGCAGTTGATTCGTTTTGGACATCTGACGTGTGCGCCAGATTTAATGGGGGAATGTGGTCTGTCTGGCGTAAGAGGGAGGTGACAATGACAGAATCTTAACGGAAAATGACAAAGTCCTGAACGGAAATAGGATACCCCTCAAATTGAAAATTGACACCGATATGAAATTCGGGAAAACCATAACCGTAAGTTATACGTTAACGTATGCGCTCCAAATAGTGGACCCCATTCTTGTGCAAAGGATGGTTTTTTTAATCGCATCTGCGTGAATTGTGAGACACAAAACATGATTTTTCCGCACAACGTCATATCATACGTATTATTATTATATCAACGTTTATAACAGTACAATTGCACAAGTCTAGTAATATTCTATTAGATAAACATAGCACTATGTATGTACGTTCAACCTAGATGTAACAAAATCAAATCGTAGATACTATGATCAGAACAAAAACAACTCAGTGACACTGAAAATGTTGTCTGCTTAGAAAAAAGTCAAGTTACCATATACATACTTCTTTTATCATGATAAAACAGCATCACTTTGGACATCTGGCATCAGTCATCATCACCTCATGAAGAACTCTTTGTTCAACACTATGGTATTAGGTTTCAGCTTCACTATCTAAGCCACGGAAGAAGCACCTGCTGCAACCAAAAGGCCATGGTCTCCTCGATTAACAGAACATCACTTCTATGACATTGGGAAGGAACTCCAAAATTGCCACACATCCGAGAGAGCCTACACCGATGCACAAGAAGATCGGCTCTCAAGCATTCTTTGGAGTAAGTGTAGTAGTTGCTCTTACCCTCTACAACATTCTATTGGAGTACGATGTCCTCCCTCCAGGGGGAGAAATCATCCACCTAATATGGACTCTCTTCTTCATGAAAAAGTATCCAACAGAAGGTGTTTCATCTGCTGCTGCAGTTGGGTCACGTGGAAAGGTCGACCTAAAAACATATAGGAAATGGGTTTGGCTTTTCATAGGAGCAATCGTTGAATTATATCCATTTACTGTAAGTCAATTGTGGCTTTACAACATAACAAAACATCTCACTCATTTTTGCTGTCTCCAAGATTTTATTTGAAAACAGGCTCATTGGTGACTTTTTCAATAACTGTACCATGAGTGTTGATGGGACAGATTTTATGATGCCATTCTTGGGGCCTATGTTTTACTCCCAAAAGTTCAATGATTCTGCCCTTCGGTATGAAGTTGGTGTGGGTATTATTTCAGGCTATATTTGCTAGATTAATGATCTAGACATTTTTCGCCAAGCCCTGAAATCACACCTAGAAAAATTCGAACGTGTAGAAGCAGATGATGGTTATATTGGGGAAGCTCCTCTCAAAGTGAAATGTCCTGCTACTGTTGAGGAATCAGAAGAGAGACAGAAATTAATGGCACATGTTTGTCGAAGGCATGAAACTGTAAACAGGAGGTTCAAGCAGTGACAAATCCTAAAACAGAAGTTCCGTCGTGATCTTTTGAGGCACTCTGATGTTTTCCATGCAATTGCTGTGATCACTCAATTGTCAATTCAAAATCGTGATCCTCTTTTTCCTGTTGAGTATGTTGATGAAGTTTAGTTCCTGGACATAGAGTCAAACTGTATGTGATCTACTTTATTTTAATGCATAAGGCAACAATTAAATTTGTAATTGATATATCTTAGTTAGGATACTTCTCATTATCTTTCAAAATAGTCCACTTTCACTCAAACCCTCTGCCATTCCTCCTTCATGTGGCCGATTCTATCAAAAACACAATTTCATCGATCATGCCACTGCATTGTTCCCTGACCAGTTCTCATCTACTGGTGGGCGTTTGATCATCAAATACACTGATGATCGTGACTCCTGATCATAGTGCCCTGAACAATTCCATCTTTATAATTCTCACAATTGTCGTGTCCCTGTCAGCGCTCGATCATCTGATCTGCTGCGCATAACATGACCCCCTCTGCATGCGCGCTCAGTCAAATGCAATGAAACACTATAACTATGTGGAAGACGATGAAAGAGGGTGGTACACTAATGGCCAGTGAAATGATACAAATACTCTTGTTCCTGTCCTAAAAAGGTACCCTATATTGCACCACCCAAACAAAAATCACCCCTTGTCTTCTTCCCCTTGCCCCCCACAAAGCCCTGTCTAACCACCAACCTAATCCCCCAAATCCTCTCCTACTTCGACTCCCAAACCCTCTCTCGTGCTTCCATCATCTGTCGCTCCTGGTACATCATGGCCCATCATGACACATTGTGGAATTGTTTGTGGCGTTATCATTTTGTGGTGGATGCAGAGGAATTACGGCCCAAGCCGGATCTGAGGAAATTGTATGTTTTGATTTATAGGAAGTTGAGGGCAGTTTGTTACAGTCGTGATTGGTGTGTAGAAGTGGTGGCGGTGATGTCTGGTTGATGAGGGGAGGGGGTGCTTTAGGTGGTGTTGTGCAGAGTGTTTGAGTGGTGTTTGTAGAAAGAGAGAGGCGGAGAGGGGGTGAGAAGCATGCAGTTGGAATAATTGAGGACTAATTGATTTGGTGGACTATTCTGTTCTTTTTGAGATACTCTTGGTGGATTATGGACTGGCTTCTTCACTAGGAATTCCATTGTCATGCTATTTTCCGTGCTTTGCTATAAAAGATAGGATAACACATGCTGGGTTGAATTTGTACAACAATAATGTGTAGTGTAGAGATCTGATCTTGGGTTATACATTACAAATTAAGATTCTGCGACTCGTTTTCAAACGTGTTGTTCTCTTCCATTGCAACCAGAAATGTGAAACAAATTAGCAATCACAAGACAAGCCAGCACATAAACCAATCACACAACCATTTATTGTTCGGTTTGTTTGGTGAGTTTATGCACCAAGAGGATAGCTAACCGGAAGACGACTTGCTTGGAACGTTTCTATCGAATCCAGGACCTATCTGACTTACAAGGCAACAGATCGCAAAAAGTAGCCAAAGTATCAGAGAAAGAACACAGATACTGAAGACTGAAGATGATTATGTGTTCAAGGGGAGTTTACTGTTTTTGCATGCGGATTCTTTTGATTTACTAGCTAATCTCTCATGTTAATGCATTGTATACAATTCTATTCATCAAACAACTAGTAGCTTATCTAGCGACGCATAGATTTGTAAGGATTAGAATGATGGCTACAGTTACATGAAATAGCACTTTTTTGGCCCAAAACAAAGGTGTATTTGGGGGGGTGCTGAAGAATGAAAAACAACCATTTCATGACAAAAAGAAGTTACAGACCATTGGTATTGGTCCTGTACTTCATATCTGAACTCATGTGTTAGGCCAAAAGCTAGGGAACGTGCGATTCCTTGGGAATTGTACAATATTGTTTTGGTGATTTCAATTCCTTGAAATGCGTACTTTCACAAGGAATTGCAATTTTGACCTGTGCAATTCCTCGTGAACAGTGGTTTAGCCCGTGCCAAGCCTGCTAGTTTGGAATCATTATTGTGTTCACATTCCGTTGATTCCCATTAGGTTGGCATCAACTTTGCACAACAACCACAATTCCTGAGAAATTCAAGTCGTGGAATCAGATGACGATGAGAACACTGGTGTCAAAGATTCAACGTTACATAGGGATTAGTACCTACAAGTTCGATGGACGGTCGCATGTGTTTTGCTGCCATATTTTGACCAATGTGCTGCCAATATAGCATATTTCCCGTATTTTAAATCTAATGCAGCCATTCCCAAAGAATTGTTCTGCGTTTTCCCTTCAAAAGTGCAAAAGGTAATCAATGTCAACATTCCCTAGGATTCGAAGTGCTCATTGCCAAAAATTTTGCAATTCCCAAGGAATTGCAAGTTCCCTAGCTGTTGGCCTAACACATGGCCATGGAATCAAGAGACCATCGTAAGCTTTTTTTTCGTTTGAAAATTACGTCTACAACACATAATATACAAGCGGGGTTGAGGGAACTACGTTTATTTTTTAGATGATTAGTTTCCCTAACAGTTTTCATAGCTAGAGTACAGTTACAGTTATATTGTATTGTCAACCCCGTCATCCAAAGAGGACTTATAATGACGACTAATAGAGGTACGCAAGACTTCACGAATAAAATGTCATGTGGAAGCACTCTAAATGAAAGTGACATCAGAACGCACGGTGGGGTCTTCATTCTCTGACTGAGTCCTAGTTAAAATACAGACCTGTTGTTGGCGCTGACAATCAGCCTCGTTAGATGACATAGACATGTCATCACGAATGTCACCAATAAAGCTGTTATTTTGTGGAATGTTCCTAAAAGGAGGAGCCGGAGGATTCAGAACAGCCCCAGGCACAGCATGACAGAAAGGAGCAGGGTTAACCCCATCGAGCCCTTGAGGGATACCACCTCAGCGGGCAACATTAATGCCAACTTGAGGAGGAGCTTGTGATCCAGCTTGCTGTGCTGCCTGTTGTGCCTGCCACTGCTGAAATGCTGCAAAAGCTAGATAGCCCCAAAATGCTGCATAGGGATCGGGAATAGGGGCAGGTTCTACGGGGGCAGGTGCAGGTGCAGGTGCTGGAGGAGAAGGAGCATGCCTCATGTGGTTTCACACACCACGAGGAGGAGTAAAACCACGAGTGTAAGTTGTGTACTTACGCTCCACTTCAACCCCATGTGACTTCTCTTGTCCCACGAGGACAACATGAACAACACGAGGGATCTGGAACTCTGCTCCAGGTGGGACATCGTCATCAGCACGAAGAACTTCGAAGAGGTCCCTGTCACTCTCCATGTCAGTGAGTAGGGAGACGGACTTGATTGCAGTCTCAACCTCCCATGGGAAGGCCCAACCCTGATCTTGTCAGACATGACACCATTAAAGCTGGAGTCATTCTCACAATTTACTTGTGCACATGCTTCCAGCATGGACGATTCTGTTCCAGGGTGCATGTGACGAGGGTTCGCAACATCAGCCTTGTAGAAGTCATAGGGCAGCATCAGCGAGTAATGCAGGCCCATTCCATCATCATCAACATCGAAAAAGTACTTGTCAACGCTGAATGGGAAACCGAGGAAGTCAAAGACAAGCTCGCGCATCCCCATCTACCTTCCAAATGGTGGACGAGCGCAGCCAAGTCATCCATACTTCCTTCGAGTATGCCTTCATGGTCACGGTGAGTGCTTGGAGGTCACAAACCAGGTGATCTTCTGGCGACAAAGCAACAGGATCTGCACGTCGGGGTCACGGAAGAGGTGATGGAGGAGGAGATGGAGGGTCTTGAGGGCCAAAGTCTTCGTCCTCTTCCTAGTCTTCAGTGTCAGATTGTTCCTGAAGGCCGGCCTGTCTTCGTCGCAGTCGATTCCTTGCTTTTAGCGACGGAGCTTGTCGCGGAGATGCTTGCGAGCTTGATAGATCTTGTGTTTGGACGTGAAGTCGCAGTAGCAACCAAAAAACTCTTGATTGAAGTTGTCGAGTGCCTGACTGTCCACGGTGTAGTATACATCACCGGACTCAATGCGCTCGTTGAAGATGATGTTGGCGTCGATATCCCAGCGGTCGACTTTGATTTGTGGTGCCATTATTTTATGAGAGTGTTTTCGGTCCGTACTGGAGCGTGGCAGTGGTGATGGCAGGGGTGGGATAAGGAGTGAGTGTGTGTCGAGCCGGGACTGCTTTGTATTACCTCTAATTGTCATGTGAAAAGCCAATCTCTTAAAAAATAACTAATCCTCCAAAAGAAAACCAGTCTTCCTTTCAATTTCACATAGGAATAGTACAGACAATAGGTAAAGCCAAAAGAAAACTAGTTCTCTAAAAGAAAACCAATCCCCAATTTTTTGCCGACATAAAATGGTAGTGCTAATATATAGGCCGAACGGACAATGTAGATTTTCTCGTGAGAAGGTTTTCACGTATCTAGAACTAAATGTATCATTGCCTAGAACACTATCTAGTGTAAAAATATATTTTACAATGTTCGATAGAACTAGATTATCTATCCTAGATTAACATTTGACTAGTTAGTTCTCTTAATCTTTTATAGCCCGAACACGTTTCTAAGTAGTCCTCCATAGTTCTATATATTTTCTTCTATCTAATTTCGCTTTCTAGAAAGCTTCGCTTAGAATCTAGTATCGTACTAACAATCATATCTTAGTTTTTTAGAGCTCTATTAGATACTATTCTTTCCATTTTAGCTGACTAGCGAGCAAGTAAGCATCGCCAATGTGATCGTGTGTGGCTGTGCACAACACAACACGCTGCAGCTATCATACAATACCACGCACGCACGCATCACCCATAAAGCCCATGCCTCATTGCAAAAAAAAACACACGAGCAACACACCATCAATCATCGTCCTCCTCTTTTGCGGATGGACGTGCACATCTAATTCCTCCAGCCGTCCATCATCAGTCGCGCCAGTCAGCTGCAGAGAATGTCACCCGACCCAAGGAACAACTCTGCCTACACGAATCCCTCAGCAGTGAATGGAGTCCACAAGCTCGGAAAACTCTTCATGAACAGAGGGGTTCGTAAGCTTGGTAAGCTAGGTAAAAAATTGCCTGAAGACGTGAAATTTCATTCTTTTTATGGAGCGCCTGCCATTGCTGTTTTAGATGCATGGCATAAGTTGATTTACCAAGCCTTGTTGCCAAAAGGAGGGTGGTTCTTCCACTTACTCTGGGCACTCGTGTTCATGAAGCTCTATGTCACTGAACCTGAAATGTGTGCAAATACTGGCAGCTCCTGTGGAGCCGTTGACCCTAAAACCTTCAGGAAGTGGGTATGGCTTTTCATCAAGGCCCTCGCAGAACTGCAGTATAAGGTTGTAAGTATTTTTTTGCTTTCACTGTACTTTATTCTTGTTCATACTTCTAATATTCTCTTTTTGTCTCAGTTTTTATTTAAGAACAGATTCAAAAATGATAACGGCAGTAACTGCCTTCTTAGTGTTGATGGTGCGGATTTCAGAATCCCAAATCATTGCCGGAAATATTACCCGCACAAGTTCAAGGGCAGTGGTTTGAGGTATGAGGTGGGCCTTTCGATTCAAAAGGAGATATCTGCTGGATATTTGGTCCCTTCAAATGTGCGCAATTTACTGATTTGATGATATTTTGGATGGGTTTGAAAAAAGAGTTGGGAAGAGGAGAAAAAGTTATTGCAGATGGGATATATGGAGCTGAAGCCCCTTTGAAAGTCAGAGCACCGGGTACATTTTTTTCTAAACCACAAAACTAAGCAATGGAAAAAGAGTCCATGCTCGGCATGAACACTGCAACAGACGGATAAAACAGTGGGCCATTCTTAGGCAAGAATTTCGACATGATTTGACACACCATGAAAGTGTTTTTTGTGCAATTGCTGTCATGACTCAACTTTGCATCCAAAATGGATAGCCTCTAGCAACTGTGTCATACAAAGAGTGATAAGTTTAAGCTAATTATATGGGATTGTAAGAATTGTCATCTTATTGTTGTCTATTGGCATAATATAATTCATTATATATTATTTGATATTTGACTATTAAAATACCTACAAGACAACATATGGACATTACCAAAAAGTGTGGATATCTTTTAGGTAATAATCAATTTTCCCGGCATTTCCTGAACCCCGGCGCAAAAAAAGTGCACCGGGATTATGATGTATGGTACGGTATGGTAATATTATACTTATGTCATGAAGACATCGACAGCTGGTAGGGAAAAGCCATGTGGCATAAAAACCCTCCGCTCGTTGGAACAAAACATACATTTTGGACTCTTGCCACCAATGTATTGTACAATACAATATCCCCATCCTTTTCGTACGGTGCAATAATTGCACCATAACTAGCTTTCTCCATCTTAATCCTTATAGTGCAATTATTGCACCATAAGGAGGACGATTCCTATGTTACTTGCGTAGAAATGAAAAAAAACTCATTCGCCCCCAAAAGGTAATGGAGGCTTGGCATCAATATTTGGAGCGAAGTTACATAAGCCATTTTTCAATGATAACACGTGAATGCTAGAGCATATATAATGCTTATGGTGCAATTATTGCACCATAAGAAAATCTGGAATTTGATCAAAGTGTATGGTGCAATTATTGCACCATAGCTGGGGGTGGGGATATGGTACCAGTGCTCACATCAAACATCATATTTGTGAGGAGAATTAACGCCAGCCTATCCGTGGAATCCGATGGTGAGCACATGTGTAGCACACAGTCGATCCACAGTCCGACCTGCACCTCATGCCATAGGCCCACATTACGAAGCCACAGTTAACACAGTCACCCTTGTACCCATTACTTCGAGTCCACTCATGGACACAAATCTCGTTCGAACGGAGGCCGGCGACAGCATGCTGCAGTCGCTCCCTCCGAAGAGCTTGGGGCAATGCATGACCACGTTGGGCTTCCTCTTGCTGCACACGAAGCTCGCCAGCTTCAAGTAGTCGGTCCTCGTCCCACAGCTCACACTGTCCTGATGAACACTGAGCGTCTCTCGTACTCCATGACTGCAGACAGCGATAGCAGAACTCGTGAGAGCAACTGGTGCACGACATGTGATTACATCCGGACCTTAGCTCGATCATTATGGAGCAGTTGGGGCATTGTTTCCATCCCTGTTCACGGGACAATGCAAGCATGACTAAATCACTGTCTTCACTATGGCTATTTGAACGTAAGTTTTGAACACATGAAGTGCTTGGATGGGCAGTTGTCTTGCATTGTATGCAAAGAGCGGTACCACAGTCACAGACAACTTCGTTCGAGTCCAACGTAAGGGCAAACACGTCCAGATTTAAGAATGCGCTACACGTGGGGCAGTACATCTTATTCTTCGCCGCGCGTTCTTCTGTTCGTTGAACGATCAATCTAGCATCACTGGGATCCAACAATTGAGATGCGATATTCATATCTATGAGAATATCACAGCATCGGAGCGGGAGGAGCGTTGTGTCTCGCAAAGCTGTCTTGAAAAGCTTCCGGGCACATTGGGTGCATTGGCTGTGACTGCAGGCGAACTCGTACCCGAGTAAATGTTCCTCGTAGCACGCACTGCACTGGGTGATCTCAGGAAGATCTTCGAGGGACTTATCTGTTTCTCCTCTGAAAGTTCTGTTTTGGATACCGTCCAAGTCACCTTCGTCGTCGCTAATGTCAGTGACATCTTGCACTGGAATTGGTCGGACTTTCCCGGATCGGAGGGCTTCGGCGACTCCTGTTTCATTCGCCGCACAGTTTTGTACGGAAAGCCCGAACATGCAAGCAACACGACTTATTACACGGCCAATATTCAGAGTGTTGTTTCGATCTTCGAGTCCTGATGCTGCTTCGGCTTGTCGACGCCTTTCTTGCAGAGTTGCCAGTTCTCTCCCCGTCGCTAGTGTCTCGGCGTATTCACGGTCAAGTTCCGACTGCGCGAGGAGAGCGTTCAAACGCTCCTGCTCTCGGTGAGCAAGCTCTGCATCTTCGCAAACACTGTGTCCAAAGTTAAGCTTGCGCTGTACATGGTAGGCGTACAATCGATCTTCCAGCATTTGCCGGCGAGCGCGCACGTCCCTCGTCGTTTCATTGACGGCAAGTGTCATGGATTCGAAAAAGGCATCATTATTTTTGGAGTCTCCGGACCCTGCGTCTGCATTCGTTTTCTTTGAATCGACATAGGATGACTGGAGCTTGTCTGCCAAGACGTGTATTTCTTCGTCATGAACATCTAAGGCGACGGTCAAGTCACTAGTTTGCTGCTCGGATTTCACACTCTTGAGGAGCTCCCACAGATATCTTCGGGCTGGGAGAGAAGAAATACCTAACTCTGATTGCAAATCTGACTTAGACAAAGTGATGAGTGTCGGACCGTCTACTTCATTCTGTAGCAAGGCAGTGATAGTTTCACTTGGAAGACGTGCATTCGCTGCCCATAGTCCAACCTCCTCGACGCTCCAAGATGCCGGAGAGGATCGGAATACATCTTCACTCATTTTTCAGATGAAAGACAATGCTTGTGTTCTGTTAATAAAATCAATATATACTCTAATTGTCTTGGCCTTTTTTATGTTCTATTTTGTTGAAGCCGCACACGAAGAACAGGAGAATTGCTACATTACTCCCTATGTGAAAATCGGGAATATGTAAGGTGGCCAAAACATAAAGGTTACTGCTGCCAAGATCACCCCTCCAATGAAATTTTCGGATGTTTGTGTCAGACGGCATGCGTGGTATTATGTGTTAAAATGGTGTTGTACAAAAAATGCCAAGATTTTCCATGTTATTTGTGAGGTATCTGTGTTGAGAGACACCAATTGGAAGCAGGGAGGAACTGATTTTCGACTTGTATGGAAAGTATCGAATTGTACAAAAGATACATTTAATGTTACTTTTGCAAAGTCCTGTTGTTAGTGTTCTTAACATGGTAAAAAATTATTGGTATCTAACAACGCTACCCTAATGCATTCCAGTTCTGGCACCTCAACAGAGGCGCATAACCGTGATAAGATGATTTCTGTGATGTATGTTGCGTGAAAAAAATTGGAGCTACGGGAATGGTCAAAAATGAGTGGTTTTTATTGTGTCTAAGTTCATTGGATCACAAAATGATGTTGATTAGTTGAAGGGACCGTCAAATGATTCTGCGTAGTTTGACGGATAGAAATATGCTTCTCAGTAGTTCGACGGACAGGAATATGCTTCTGCGTAGTTTGACGAATAGAAATATGCTTCTGCGTAGTTTGACGGACAGAAAATCTTTTTTCTTTAGTTCGAAGGATCCAATAAGTGCTGTTTTAGTAGTTCAACCGCCGATACGTAGTTCAGCGCCTATATTTGTAGTTCAACATGATATGTTAGTGTTGAGCGGATTGTCACATGTGACTTGAAGGCGTGAAATCTTCTAGGACATGTGAGTTGTTCGTGATCGTATTAAAAGTATTTGTTTGCCAGGACGACATAGACGTATTGTGGTATTGAACAATACCAACCATACTGTCGCTTTACACCAGTTTCTACCGGTGCGCCAAAAAAATCGCGACACTTCTTATCAGCAGCGAATCCGCACCATGATGATTTCCGCCGCTGCGCCGCCGCGCCGCCTCTTCCATAAAAACATACTGTTGCAACACCAGATCCGCCACGATCGCCCTCATCGACACATCACCTGCTACCATCGAGCCGCTCGAATTGGTCCAATTTTCATTATTGAACGAGAAATTGGACCATATCTACCTTGCAAAATTTGTTGAACGGAGGCCGTGATGACACGAAGCAGGAGAGACTAAAAATTAGCCAGCGTAAGTTCATTTCTACGTCGATTTTTCCCCATTCATCCCTCTAAATCATCGCCTAACAAATTGGTGTTCATTTCTGCCACATCCTAGATAGGCTGCTCATCATCAGACTTTCATGGCAAACTTTCATTGTGGAAATAGGCAGATTCAACAATCAACCCAGATGAGACAGAGTTTGAATGGATCGATTCAGGAATGAAAAGTTCTAGCTGTGGAAATCGGTTACGCAAAGAAAAACAGATTGCATGAGTAATGGAAGTTATATGGATGAGGGCGTGGTTGGCAGAAGAGAGGCTATAAACCAACAAATGATGCAGTGACAGAGGGTCCACATGGCTGTAACTTTGTCTAATATTCAGAAGACAAGGAGGATTTTGGAATGTTTCAGTTTTCTGTGCATATGAGAGGGAATGATAATTTATGATTTCAACATTTATTTTGTTCTGTGTTAAAGTAATCCAGTGATTTGGTGAATTATGTGTCTAGTATACTATCAGAAAATATTGAATTCTAAGGAGAGACACAATAATTGGCAAAGAAAAGGAATAGCACAATCATCATGGATGATCAATCTGTCATTATAAAGATGTACCTGGTGATTAGATGCCATGCATGGTCAAATTGTTTGCATTCTGGAAAACAGATGCACTGAAAATGGACTCTTAAGTATGCATGGGATTGATTTTAGTAAATCAAGAAATAATCAGAGGTAAAAAATGCTACAACAAAAATATGACTTCATAAATAGTATTGAAGCATTTCTGACAAGTTCCTTATTCAAAAAAATTCTCCTTCATTGGCAGCATTCATAAGGCTAAGATGTTGCTGCACACTTTGTGCAATCCAAACATTAGGATGAAATAAGAATGTGCAAATGTACTCAACAAAGCAGTTAAGGGTAACATCAAGAATAGCAGACAGAGAACGGCAACCTTTGATGCAAAAATTGGAGAATGGCAGTTGGGGAATCTGTTTAGTAAAGGGAAGGTTGCAGCAGTGCAGAGATTGTGCTCATCCAAGCTGCACAAGCGCATATCAAACAGTAAAAACTCTACCAGCAACAATTAATTAACCCCACGGTGATGTGCTATCGCAGTCCAGTCAACATTATCTTCTGCAGTCTTATGAGCATGTTACCTTGGAAGAAAATGGATGATTGGCCTGCGTACCAATTTTACGAAATCTTTATCAAACCACCAATTAGGTACCTGCTTGACATTTAACTATACTTCCTTTGGAGCTTAACAAGAGAAAAGTTTTTATCTTTGAACATGTCTGAAGTCATCAGGAAGGCTACAAACAGTTTTTATTTTCATTTTGATATCAATTTTCCATAGCAGTGGTGTTTAAGTGCAGTTGCTACGAATGGACTTGCTATGGCAAGATTGAGGGGTGAGGCTGATGCTATGCAAGAAGATGGAGAAGATGATGATGATGGTGGTGGTGAGGAGGGGAGGAGGAGACAGATGGTGAGGGTGTTTGCAAGTGTGAGATGAGTGCGAGTGACAAAGGTAGTAACAGTGAGGATGAATATTGATCAGCACAACATTTATAATGTGCAAGTTGTTCTAGCTCGCAACGTGTTCAAATTTATGTTTCTTAAATTCCCACGGAATAGAATGTGAATATCTGTTAGGCAATAAAATTATTTTGATGTCCTTCTATCTGGATGTATGTAAGAGAAAACATGGTGAATATCCAATGATTTGATGGTTCCAGAGAGTATGTTCCAAAGGGCTAAGTTGATATTTCCAATTGTGCAGAGTAGGGATAGCAATTTTTGGAATTGTTGCAGCATAATGACTTGTATCGCTTTGGGTGGTCCTTTTTTGAGGATGAGTTGGAATTTGGAATTCTTGCAGCATAGTGAGAGGCAGTGTTTGGGTGGTCCGTTTGAAGATGGTTTGGACAAGGCATGTCATATTTCTTTCAATAATGTTTTTGAAGAAGGTGAAATCTGAAGAATTTGGTTTTAGGTTCTCAGGTCCTATATGCTCAATTTGGGATTCAATGTGTAATATTTTGGATCATCATGTTCTCAACCCCTTGTCTCTGTCTGAATGTGTGAGTGGTGTCTAATTCTAATTGATCACGGCTGAATAAATAGCTATAGCTTATGCGCCTGTCACAAAGAATTATTGACTTTTAACCCTGACTTCCTTTGTCAATCAACCAAGACATGGTCTTATCCAAGATGTTAAAATCAAATATGTCAGGGATGAAAGTTCAACATCAATTATTTTACGTCATTATGCTTACCAACCATATTAAAATTATCTTTCAAGTCCCCTTCCTCTCATGTCCTTCCTCTAACAAATATACCTAGTATATTATGTTCTACAGTGTGGTAATACGACACCAGTAAAGAAGAGGGGGAATTGAAAATGGCTCAGTATGGTTGTCTGTTCCACTTTTTCATTGCACATGCAAACTTGTTACGCGTTAAAGTATTATCAAGTGTAATAAAAGCAAAGTACCTTTTGTCCATATCTTACTCTACAAGAACATCATGCATGCCTAAGAGTAGGTAAGATGTATCCTATTGCCTTCTACAGAACAATTATGTAAAAAAGCATATCAAATGATACTGGGGCGTATTTGAATGCCCAAGTAAGAGATGGTTCCCTTTCAAACAAGTTTAGCACAATAGATATAATGCAATCTGTAACTCTAGTAAGGGTATCATCTCTCAGGAGACATAGTATCATTTCCTACAAAGACAGACACCAGCCATGATGCATATTTATAGATAAATTGAGAATCGATTAATGGGGTCTATAAAACAATAATTGGCAAATACATGATACAAATTGTGCATATTATACTCTAGAGGGAGAATGTAGATTACTATTTTATATGTGCTTTATTGTAGAGTTTATGAGTCCAGAAGTATGTTCCCATTGGTTGCACTTTTCACTTAAGCTTTCGGGAAGGATGAAGTAAATATAAAGCAAATCCAGCAATGTGGACAGGGTGTGTCATGTGTCTTTGGACTGTGGTTTTGAAGAAGGTCTAATCTGAAGAATGAGATTTTAAGTTCTTCATATTTCTTTGGATAATGTTTTTGAAGGAGGTTAAATCTGAAGAATTTGGTTTTAGGTTCCAAGATTCTATATCCTCAATTTGGAAATGAATTTGAAAGCATTTTGAATCATCACATTCTCAATCCCTTTGGGTTAATGCTGGCTTTTCAAAGAAGATGCAATCACTGTTTTTGAAATACGTAGCAAGTTGAGTTGGTTTGAGATATTTGTGGTCACTTATGGTCACCTTCTGCCAATGGTCACCAGATTTATCAGTTTTTAAGTTACAAAATTACCACGAAATACTTTCCTGTTACAATAAATTTCATTATTCTATCACTACCCCCAAACAATTATAACAAAACCACAGCAGTTTGCATATAATCATCCCAACATGCACGACATGTATGTACCATCGACCCAAACATAACACCGTCGCGAACAATTCAGATGAAAATGGTCAGTTAGCTCCACAAAGATTATGTCCTCAAAAACAACACATATGCATCCCATCTTACCGTCGCCTTGACCACAGCTGTTATATATATAACAATGTCTCATACATAACCATATGGTCATAACTATCTCTGTGTTATATATATAACATCGATCCAAACATAACACCATCCAGAACATAATAAATCCAGATGAAAATGCCAGTTAGCTCAACAAGAACAGTTCCCTAAAAACATCACATCTCTTCCTTTATCTTACCGTCACTTTCATCACTGGTGTTATATATAAAACAACGTCGCGCACGTAACCTATTTGGTCTGCCAACAAAGTGTGTTATTCTTTCTCGCCATGGTGATCTCGATTACATATATAACAAAAACAAAACGCCTCTCTTTCATAAAAACATGTCTCTTCTCATCATGTGAATCGTCCCATTCACCCCTGAGTCCTCCTCTTCTTCGCCGCTTCCCATTCATCAAAATCCGAGGGTATTTCAGGCCAAGCCACTTCGCCTCTTCTGTCTGTGCTTGAAATTTCCCTTCAACGCATCCTCATGTAATCTCACCCAGCGTGCTGCTTCTTCCCGAATCTTTCACAGAAAACAAATAACCCCGGTTTGGGTGAATCAAACAGGTTATTGAATTCCCCTATTGTAACGCTCCATGACATTATTCGTTCTCTGATGTCTTTTATTGATCAAAAGAAACAGCGTTAGTTCTTTGTGGTATCATACTTCCAGCTCATATCCAAAATATCGACATCATGCTCCTGGAATAAAACAAACACCTAAAGACAGTGATACTTACATCTCTCCGCCAGTCCCCTCTTTCGTCCGAATTGTAATTGAACATCTCAATTAACTTTGGTTTCAACCAAGTTGGGACGAAATATTTGTTCATGAAATCTTCGAATCTCTTCTTTTCGCATCTCTTGATGCCCTTCGCCTTCTGCACCATCTCCCTGATATAATCCACCCCTTTCCGCATATCTTCTTTCCTGATGACTGTCAAGAAGTCAAACATCGGCAATATAATCTTGATGTCATCTCTCTCGAATCCCCTTTCAATCATGTTGTGTCTGATCGCCTGCTTCCAATGGAAGAAGCAACCGAGATGGTAATCACATCCAAACCATTTCTCTATCGAATTCACCAATGCCCACTCGAAATCGTGCATCACTCCTGTCACATCAATGCCCTTTGGCCCTATGAAAAAAAACACATGAAATTTTTAAGAAAAGCGACCATATAATGACCGGTTTATTTTCATGTCAAAAAACCATCATGTTAGGAACTCACCCACGATGGATACTATGTGTGACCACAGTAGGTTGTATCGCCTCTTCTGTTTTTTTCGTCATTGGACAATAAAATATCGGTGTATGCATGGAGCTTGCATGGTCCATGACTGAGAAGATCACTACTTGATAGAACCCCTTGGCGCCTCACAAAAGTTGCATCGACATGCAAGAATAGTTTTTATACTTCAGTAGTTTCATCAGAGGATGCAACGAGAAACCTAGAATTCTTTGTGGCCCATCCTCATCACTCCAAAAAATAGAGAACATCAGAAAATTTTCCGTCTTAGTCCCATTTCCGTATTTCATCTCGATCGCCGAACTTATCGTCGCCATACATATCCCCTGCGAGTGTTCCTAATTAAATTGCATCCCTGCCGAAGCCAAACAGCATCAGTGTTTTATACATTACAACTTTGAAGTCACACATATCATTTGTTATATACATAACATTGTCATAAACATACCTTTCATTTGTGATCCCCAATAATGTCATTGTAAAACGGATGAATGACAAAGTTGAGTTTATATATAACAATGACACATAAACATCTGTGTTATATACATAACATCGATATATAACAAACACATAAACAACTGTGTTATATATATAACATTGATGGAGAACTTACCTGGTCGAATCATTTCAAGCGGTTTTCCCGAAAACAAATAGTAGTAACGTTAGCGAACATACATTCAAACCGTAAATAATATACAATTCATCGCAATGGGGGCGACACTTTACCACATCCGAGCCGAGGATCCTCAGCGCACCACCTCCTCCCGCCCCCACCGTCTCTTCACGAACCATGCTCCAAATCTTCATTGGAGCTAGCCATATCTTCTCTACAGCCAACTCCGTCAAACGATTCTTGAACCTTTCTGTTAAGTCCGTCATTTCTCTCTTGTCTGGAACGTCACTGATAGATTTCTCTGTTGTTGCGGCTATTCCATTTTTACTTCTGCATACCTCGGAATGACCTCCGCTCAGAGTCCATTGTGACTCCTGCAGGCCCTCCCACCAATGTCAACTTTAGCTTCGCGTCGCATTTAAAGGTGCGATATGACTTGCACCTGTAATAACATGTCATTTTCCTGATGTTCGGTGTCTTCATCCTTGAGTATGGATGACTGATCTCCCCGCTTTTCCATAGAAGACGCGCTGGGCCACCTCTCATTAACCCAATCCTCAGTAATGCTTATCTTTTAGAGTCTCCCAATATTTCATCTTTGTTCTGCTTTTAGAAGTAACATTGTAAAACATAGTTAGAAGATGGAAATATTGTAATAACAGTGCTTTCCATTGTGAAATATATATATTACCTCCTGTTTCCCTGATTCTCCACTTTCTTCTTCTGTATACTCCGCCTATCATATTTGCCGTGACCAGCAAAATATTATCAGTCCAGCTGAATCATTCCAAAGAAGACAAAGAAAATGTGTGAGGTAGAGATGTCTCACCAAGAACTCCGCCTCTTCCGCTTCAATTTTGAGGTCCTCTGATTCTCCATTCGTGTCACTCAAATGGTCATCACCGTCATACTCAGGGGTGTATTCGTCCCAATGTTTTATCGCATGCACCCTGGTGTCCTTCAATGTATCACCGCCTAATTTTCCTCTATCATATTTTGTTGGCAAAACCAATGGCTCAAGTTCCTTCAATGATTCAGAGACTCCCTTTGTTTTATATATAACAATGCAATGTTTATATCAAAGGTGCTGTCAGTTCCCGGTTATGTATATACCGAATATTCAAAAACAACCACGATATGTTCATATCTTACCATTCCTTCCCATGGCGAACTGTGACCGTGCCCTGTTATATATATAACAATGTTGTGTTCATAACAAAGGTATGTA
Source organism: Cyclotella cryptica (assembly GCA_013187285.1). Lineage (NCBI taxonomy): Eukaryota > Bacillariophyta > Thalassiosirophyceae > Thalassiosirales > Thalassiosiraceae > Cyclotella > Cyclotella cryptica. The sequence continues at coordinate 132,961 of JABMIG010000059.1, forward strand.
ATTAACACATTCTCACACATAACATTAATATCTTTGATCTTACCACAATACCCTTGCGCCTTGTCATGTTGGTGCCCTCGCAGCATGTTATGTCTTTGTTTTTTGTAGCATCATAGTCAGTGACTCCTTTAGTTATGTATTTGCTTGAGACAGCCTGACACATATGTTCTGTGTGATCTTCCGCTTCCTCTTCGATTTCTTCCTCTGAGCTGTCACTATCCAACTGTGTCGGTAACACCAATGGCACGATTTTATCCATGACGTTCTCATCCCCAATTCCTTGGACTCCCTTTTGTATCCATATCACAAAAATACTATTAACATCAAGAAACTTGGCAAAAACATCATTCTCTTAAGAAAACGCACCAAGCCTACGTCCACCATGTTGGTGGTGCTAGCAATAGTCCCGCCCATTCTCATCCCACTAGCGTGCCCACCTCCTTTACGTCCCTTGTTATATATATAACATCGTTGTATAGCGAGATGAGTTAGATGTAGCTCACTGTCATATATGTAAGCTACACGCATAAAATGAACTCACATCCATCTGCCCTCTCACGCCGCTAGCCATCCCACTACCATGGTTCCCTCCATAACGTTCCTTGATATATATATAACAACGTTATATAACGACATGAGTTATATGTAGCTCATTTTATATATATAAGCAACACAAATAAATGAACTCACATTCATGTGCCCTATTCCCAAATTCTGTTAGTCGTAGTCCTGTAAGGGTTTCTCACCGCCGCTGGCAGCTACTAATGCTCTGCTTGGGTGTTTTCTTGTATGGATTTACAACAACTCTGATGTTTGCTGATAGGTTTTCGTCACCGTGATTCCGTTTTCTCTTGATCGATTCTCGGTCCCTGTTTCCATCCCCATCAAAGCTGCAGTGTAATAGTAAACCTCAGTGATCTCTTTCTTTGCAGAAACGCATACACCTTGTGAAGATAAGCAGTGGTCTTACCCATCACTGAAGTGGTTCCTCGGTTGCATCATGGTTGTTTCGCTATTCGAAGTTCAAATGAAGTGGTGAAATATGTTCGACAGGTCGCTGTCATCAACATAATGATGGCATGCGCGTGGATGCTGGTATATATCTAATTCTATCGTCATTGGGATCTGTACCAAAAATAACGCTCATATGTGTGTGGATTCTGATATATATTCAACACACCGTCAAATGACCGTTGTGGCAATGTCCCTATCGGTCCACGTGTGCTCCGTCTGTTTTATATGTCAACCTAGACAATGAAGAAATAGGGGAGTGCGTACCTCTGTGTATATGAGCATCATACCACGATTTGAATATAAGTTCATATTCAGTACCTAAAATTGATATGTATGTTATGATCGTATTAATGCTCTAAGAGACACATAATTCATATCATGCTAAAAAACAGTATTCCTTAAATCTAGAGTTGTCATTAAACGTGGCCGTTGTTTATGCGTTGTTTTTGTGTAACAGTGGTATATACACAACACGTGTGTGTGCAATGATCCCTCCGCCCAATACATACTTGTATGCCTATATATATCAACGTTATATATATAACAATTATGATGAAAGGGCGCCGCCACTGCTTCAACTGCGTGCCTATATATATCAATGTTATATATATAACAATTAAGATGAAAAGGGTCGCCACTGCTTAAACTGCGTGCTACTACCACAATGCGTTATAAATATAACATGATTTTATTTAAAACACTTTCGATTGTGCGACAAACAATTAACAATTAAAACCAATATGGATGTGTCTAAACCCGTCCTTTAGTACCTCGCTGGTGCTCTGCGCTATGCGCTTTTTCTAACAGGAGGAGCATTGTTCTGGTTCCCTCCCGGTTTGTTGTTTCCTTTGCTTCCCTGTCCCACCTCCCTCCTCATGGTTCTCCTCCACTGTGTCGCCGTCCGAAGGGCCATCTTCCTTCACAAATGTCTCGCACTCCGCATCCTGGGAGTATCCTGGCGTCTCTTCCGCTGCAAGCTTCTCCTCCTCCTTTTGCTCCCTCCTCTTCCCTCGCTACTTCCCCAACGTGTTGTTATCATCCCCATTCCGTCTTCTTCCTCCCCATCTCCCTCTTTCTCTGTGCTTGCCACCGCTTCCTCATCACCATCATCCTCCGTGTCTGCCACTGATTCCTCTCTCTACGCCGCCTCGCCGCCATCGACATCGTTGACCGCCGGGGCCTCCACAATATCAAGGTCGTACAGAAGATAAGTCGCACTCATGTGCGCCTTCTTGATGTGACGCTGAAGTGCGTTAAATGCGCATACGTGTGTGCATCCGTCGGTGATGCACATCGCCTTGATTTTCATTGTCGAGGAGGTCTTCCCCAGGTAAAAACGCTGGTGGACAACGACGCCCGACGCTGCGGTCGGCCATTTTAATCACTGTCTTGTCAGAGAATTGCGGTGAATAGTTCCGCTTCAACTCAGCCCACTTGCTGTCCGAATCGGACCAGTCCTTGATGGCCTTTGCGGATGGGGCGGGATCCTTGTCACACTTGGTGCTGTGGACAGCGTAGCTTCCTGGCTTCAAGAACTGGAGCACTTTGCGCAGACTATCCCGCCATGAATCTGGCGTGGAAAGTCAGCGCAAGTGTTCCGTGCTTGGAAAAGCACATCATGGTGTCGCACCTGAAGTTCCCGCCGCTGTCGGGCGCCGCTGCCTTCAATGTGATTAGTAACGAAGGCCCACTCGTTGGGCGTGCTCCTCATCATCTCATCGTCCGTCGCCATGGTTGTGTTTGAAATCGGGTAGAGGGCTCGACGACAATTATGTATAGAAACAAGCGCCAAACTGGATGGACAACGTGAGGGATGCGGGATGTGGAGTTAATATATAACGCGGTTATATATTAGACCGCTTGTTTTTTTGTGTGTGTGTGTTGCTTTATGCCGGCTGTGATATACAGCCATTAATATAAAAATAATGATATAAATTCAGCCATTAATATAAAAGAATGATATGAATATTTGTCGATTCATTTAAAATTGTAAGTTTCCTAAAACTCGATATACTGTAGATATAGCAATTTCAATTTATATAACCGTTTTAATGCATACGGACATTTATACAAGATACTGGTGCATTTTAAGACTCGAAATGTTTAAAATCTTCTTTGTGTTCTCCAAACGTTCATAAAATATATTATATAGGCCGTTTTTTTGGTGACCATTTGCCGAAAGTGACCATAATCGACCATAAATATAAAATACCGTTGAGTTAAAATAGGCCATTTTTATTCATAAATATCAATGAATGCATGTCATGATATAGAACAAAGCAATTTGATAATTCAACCATAATAGCAACACCAACCAACGCACAACTTCTCATACTTCATTCTCACAAGTAATTTCAATCATACACTTCTTCCTTCTAAACTCCTGTCAAAAAGGCATATATCTCTGTGGCAGATTCAGCCAGTTCTTAGAGAACTACAGAAATTGTTTGTACAACCTGGAATGACATGAGATCAGTATCATTTTTCTTGTTGTGATCTGCTCAAAACATAAGCAGTGCTAATTTTGATTGCATTGCACATCTGTAAGTACTGTACTGGGAGTACTGTTCCAGTCTATTTCAGTTACAATTCTTGGAGAATTTTAATTGTCTTTCATTCAGGGAAGCAAGTTGGGAATTGTAGATGCTCTAAGAATGAACCATAATATGTTTCCATAAGCCTTAAGAACTGTAATGGGTGTATTGGCAGACTTAGGTTACAATCCCTCTAGACTTAGATTATAGAGTGCCATCTCATAGAAAATGTAACATTTCTAAGGGAAAACAGAGACAATATATGAAAAAGACCACTAATACCTGTGTGAAAATATTCAAGGGGTATTTTAAGACTATGATCTGCAAATAAATGCTGCAGAGTTGTGGTTCTTGAAGAAGTACTAGTAAAACAATTAGGTTATAATACTATTTAGATATGTTCCTGTGTCGGGATGCATTAGAACAACATAAAAATTCTCGTGGAAAACAGACACAATGTTTGACAGAAAAATTCAATGATGCCTTTGTGATAAGATTCAATCTGTAAATTGAAACTATAATCTGATAATAAATGCTGCAAATTTGTATTTCTTACTGAAAAAATAGTAATTGACATGAAGTAGAATGTGTTGAATCGCAGAGAGTTGGTGTCAGATGCAGAACATGAATTTCTTTGAAATCATGGGTTCATTGAAAATGTCACACGGACAGTCACACATATAAGAGTTAGTATCTATCCGGATGGAGGATTGAGTCATGTGAGAGTGTATGGAGAGCCATAAGGCATGTAGAGCATTCCTTGCAGTCATTTCAAAAGGTATAATTTGGTGGATTTAAATAGAGTATTGGCGTAGTGCAAATATTGTCGTGATGGCATAGCTCATGGCTGAAACACGGGGTTCCATTCCCGATCCCACAAGATCACTCAGCAATATCACTTACAAAGCAATGACAGATACAAGAGTGAAAAATCTGAGGGCGAAAAAACAAGTGACATTTTCTTGATGAATAGTGATGGCAAGAACTAATGATGAGAAATCACGTTTTTACAGGATATTTTGTTGAACAGCGCAATCATCTGGCTAATTGTGAATCAATACATCTTCTGCTGTCAATAACGGGAAGTCATTGCTTCATGTCCCCCCTGTTCAAAAGCTCAAATAATGGTACCCACTAAGATGAATGGCCAATCAGGTCATGGAAACACCGCTTACTGTCGACCCAAGTACTATAGTAACCGTGACATAATGTCTGCGGTGAAAGTTGTAAAACATGATAATACTAAAAGCGTAACAGTTAAATTCACTTTTTATCCAATGGTGACGGTAGCACGATGAGCGATGCATTTTGGATCAACCATCATTCAACTCGTAACAAATCACATCTGATACTTAAGCAGTGGAATATTAAGCAAGGAGGGATAAATTAAGCACCATGCTGTCTGATAAATCATCTTCTCATCGTCTCCGACTCCCACCTGGCATAATTCTGATGGCTGATGACAATGTCGTGTGTCGTGTGCTCCTACTTTCATGTTTGATCATTCGCATCGAGGCATGCATGCGACGTAGATCTGAATCCAGCAGACCAACAAAGTCCAAAATCGCCATTTGTGTGCTTCCGGCATTTTCTGTCCTTCCTTTCATGCAATCTATAGAGTGAAATGCCTAAACATTCCCCAAGTTTACACAAAAGAGCAGCGAGTAAAACAGACGCTGATGCCGAGTTCCTCACACAGACCGACTGTAACCCGAGCAGGTTCGTTGGTTCGCTAAATCTGGCAATCCATGCTCACATAGTGTCGCCCTCAAAGAATGTTCTGTAAGGATTGCTATCCCATCATGAGGGCACTAAACAGATTGAAATGTGACATCTCTTCTTCGCTGACACTGCTCTTGTCATCACTGTCCACTATTTTTTGTTCCACCTCCACTTCGGATGGATCCGACACGACATACTTCACTAATTCCACTGAAGTCGTCTCTACATCCTCCCGTTTCAAGCTTTTAGTACCACCACCACTCCTCTCCCAAACAATCTTGGCCCCCACCACAAAATTCTCCAAGGTCTACTGCTCCCTCTCCCCGATTCTTGGCCTCCCCTAACCCTCACGGGCACCACCCCGCTCTCCAGCAACCCCTCCTCCCAAAGCCGCTTCCACACCCACAGCCTCCGATTATTCAACGAGAAATACCGTGGGCCCACGCCGTTGATCTCGTCGGGGCCCACAAGGACTTGAATCAATGGCAGATCTTGGACGCGGAGGGCGCCGAGGAGGCGGAGTTCGTCTAGGGTCTCGCAGAGGGGCCGGCCGCAGCCACTGAAATTGGGGCGCATGCGGGAGTGTTGGTAGCGGATGCGGGCGGGGTCCACGTGGAGGATGTCGCCGGGGGAGACTTTGGTGGTGAAGTGATCTTTTTCTTTTTGGGCATCTTATTTTTATTTGCGGAGAGATTCGTTTATTTTTAAATAATCTATTGTGGTGGTGATGGTGCCTGACGCTGACGGAGGCTGGGTGCCTTGCCATTTGTTTTATCGTGTGTACGATACATGAACAACATGAATGATTTTCCCGTTCACGTTCATATAATATCGACCCACTGATAGTAGAAGTTCGTGATATCCGATTGTATAATCTATGTTATCGTAGGCGTTGAGGGAATTCAAGCGTTATGTGAAAATAGCCTTATAAATAATCTTTTAGCCACTATTGTGACAACTACTAATAGGGCTTACATAGATTTAGAAGTACGTACTAAATTTCTCTACAAACAATCACGTGTCTCAAATAGCCATATTACTATCCACGGAAGAATCATCTTTGTCCACCAACTCTGTCACAGTGCGTGAGACAGCCTTCATCTTCTTCACTTTACCCTTTGCAATCACACGATGCTTCTCACCCTCAAGCCTAAACTCCACCTTCATCTGCATCACAGGGATCTCAACAAGTTCTTGAGCCAATACTTCCCTAGGTACACCAGTAAGAGGGTCTTCTTTAACTCGTGGAATATCCATCTCAAAAGGGACAGTATGACCCGTAGGATAGTGACGAAAGCGACGTTGTAGGGTTGCCCAACACACTTCATGGGTAAAGGAACTTCCATGGGTGTATCAGGCCAAATCTTCCCATCAAGAAACTGTCCCTTGTGTTCCATGCGAATTAGCTGGGTGGTATTAGCATGGGCGACAGCTTCGGAGGAATTCTTATCATAGACCACTAGATCAGAGTCCTTGTCAACCTTGAAGTGGGCATGAGACCCAATAAACTCGTAGTTAGCCCTATAGAACAAGACCTTGGTCCCACAGTTCGAAAGATCAATTCGAATCATGTCTTCCGGAACAGGATTCGTGAAGACCTCTCCAAGAACAACATAGACATCACTCTTCACGTACGGATGGACCTTATAGGGATCCAATACCGTGAACGAGTACCGCTTGTTCTCTAGGGTCACTCCGTCAAGACCTCCGATGAGGTCATCCAACACATCACGGACAGGAGATGACTTAGGGGCAGATGGTGCAGCCTTCTTGTTGGTAGGAGTCTTCTTCGTAGTAGTCTTCTTCGGTGGCATCTCGTCTTCCTCTTCTTTGTCAGCTGAATCTTCAGTTTCCTCGTTGATGTCTTCCAAGCCCTCAGCGTACTCGTCTTCACTGTCAGTCTCTTCACAAGATGCTGCTTCAGCTGGAACAAAATTGTAAGTCACAAGATGATGCAGTGTAAACACAACATAGCTGTGCTCTGAATTGACTCACCGCTCTTGCCGTTTATGGCTTGACCGATCCGGTATTTGGCAACGGTGGCTTTCCAGTTGTTGCGGAAGGTTGCAGGCTTGTGATCGGGCCAATACTTCTCGCGGATCTGCTTGATGTACCTGGGGTCGTCGGTGTTGAGGTTGATTTTGCGTTGGCGAACCTTTTCAAGGAAGTCAGCTGTGTGGCCCTTCCCCCACTTATCTGCTTTGGGAGGCATGCTCGGACGATTTATGGTGATCTGAGCAGTGATGCTTTTGCAGCATCATTTTCAGTCGCATGGTGTCGTTAGTTGTGTTGGTGCGACTGAATTGGTGCGTCTGAGGGAGAATCAGTTATTTTCACATCATGTGGTTATTTTCACATTTTGAAAATAACGTTATCTGTAGAAAATAACGTAATCGTGAGAATATAACGTAATAATTTATGTTATTTTCTCACGACTACGTTATTTTCTCACGACTACGTTATTTTCTCAACACCATAGTAAATAAGATGGTAAAATTTTGTTATATTCTCACGACTACGTTATATTCTCACGACTACATTATTTTCAAATTATGAAAATAACGCAAGCTTGTGAAAATAACGCGAGCTTGTGAAAATAACAGCCTAGATGACGTTATTTTCACAAGCTAGCGTCATTTTCACAAGAAAGAGTCATTCATGTAGGAAACACGTGTTTCCAAAAAGACTGCTTGCTTGCACTTGATTATTTCATTCGCACTTTCATACGCAACAAGTATCATGATGGGACGAGCATGGTGTTATGGTACCATACATGACAACCTGTCACCAACATTACTCGTCGTCGCCAACCGCACCGCCGGCCAACCACAACACCTGCAACAATTTCACCACCCGAACCAACCACCACCCCAACCAACCACCCAACATCCACCCAAATCAACCCGCCCTCGCCATGGATGAACCTGCACCCAAGAGAAAGAGAGAAACTACCGCCGCCACGTCTCTTGTGGCGCCATCTTCCGTGCCATCTGTAAGTTCTGAGGCCGACGAGTTCTACCAGCTTGCCCGAGGCATTCAACATCGCTCTGGCCTGTCTAAGGCCTCATTTGCGACAGAAGATCGTCGCTTCCATGAGTACTGTGGCGTGAGCATGATTGTTGCTCTTTCTGCATGGAGGCTCCTGGTAAAACACGACCTCCTTCCTGATGAGACAGAGGTTGGTGTGGCATCACGCGAGCACATGCTTTGGGCGATGTACTTCCTCAAGTGCTATCCCAGAACTGGAGAAGGGTGTGGCGCAGCTGGGGGTTCGACAAGAAAGAACAGTGCTGTTGACCCCAAGACGTGGAGGAAGTATATCTGGCCCATGATATACTCTCTCTGACCTTGAGAGCATTGTGGTAAGTCATTTTACTGGCCGCATAAATCCAATTTGATGCACAACAATCTCTCACTTACCTATTTGTTAGATTTGCTTTGATGAAAGGAGGAGGGATACAACTCATGACACTCATCTTAGTGTCGATGGGACAGATTGTCGGATTCACCAGCAGAAGGATGGGAAGATGTTCGCTTCTCACAAATTCAACAAAAAGTCTGGTGTTAGGTATGAAGTGGGAGTTGCGATTCAGTCCGGTTTCATTGCTTGGATCAATGGTCCTTTCCCTTGTGGCTTTTGGACGGACATAACAATCTACAGACACACTCTGCAGAAGTGGCTTCCTCCTGGCGAGCGTTGCGAGGCAGATGATGGGTATGTTGGAGAATCTCCGCATTCCATCAAATGCCCATGTGCTGTGATGGCTCATCCTCAAGAGCAGGACAGGATGAGGGCAATTGTACGGCATCCTCATGAGACTGCCAATGAGCGTCTCAAAAACTTTTCCATTTTGTCTGAACCTTTCCGTCATGACCTCACACAGCATGGGTATGTCTTCCGTGCTTGTGCTTCCCTAGTTCAGCTATCAATTGAACATGGGGATCCACTATTTCCCGTGAACTATAACCCAAATGTAGGAATTTAATAAGTTTTTAATGTGATTTTTGGACTCATAATGTTATTTTGACTCAAAACTGTACTAAGTGAAAATTACATTAGAAATAACATTTTTCCCTCAACCCCGTACTTGTTCCTAAGCTATGTAATGTGTGTACCAGTATTGTACCATAGTTGTGTGAGTTCACACATCACGGTTCATGCTCCGTGAAGTCCTTTAAACTTGCAGGCCCATGTTTTATCGATATTATGCGTACAGATTGACCATGACACCTCGCGTCAGAATTTTTGGCCATCAAGTTCCACACCGACTGTGTCAAAAAAAATTAACCATGACGTACGACACTCCAAAAAAACGGACTAAACCCGCCGCAACTCCATCAGTTTTGGGCCAACAACCTTCCTGGTGGCATCGCCGTGTAGCCGCCATCACGGCGCATTCAGCCATGCTACACATGGTGGTCACGACCCGGCACATCCAAAGTTACAGCCTCCCAAGTGCAAAAAGCCTTTGGCAACAAACTTGACGCCTGCGGTGACTTCGTATCCCCCTCGGCGCTCACCTCCGTGGACAATGGGCGAGGACACGTTGCCGCGCCGCAGCTCGGGAATTACTCACGAAGTCCTCCTCTACTCTGCCTCACCTGGTGGCAAGATTTCAGAAGCACCCTCAGAGATCGTCTTTGAAATCTATTGAAATTTGGACGACAACGTGCATAGTGACAAACTTTGGTATGCAGCGGCACCACAATAGACGCGCCGCCTCCAAACATAATGACGACAGCCACCAGACCCTCAGTCATCTTCCGACATGTTCGATGATGATTAACCCCGCGAATCAATTTTTAACGGGTCCACATTCCTTCCCATATTTTCCTAAAGGTGGGCCGCAACCAAAAAATCCTACTACCTTTTGTTTGGATTAGTCAAAGTTCAAACCAAGATAGTTGTGTATCTCTCCTCTGTTTGAGATGATCTTATTTCCACATGGCTTTCCAAGGAACTGAAGGAGCTGAGTGACTGCTACTCCACTCCTATGTGATACTTTCAAGTTGCCAAAAAGCCAAGCCAAGGTCATTCATGAACTATTGACCATCTTTCATATGGGTCCAATTCAAAACTGAATTCTTGTAAATCTTTGACCAACTGCAAGCAAAATAGAAGCACACTCCACAGTAGCACATGTAAAGCCTTTTCATTATCACGTACAGCAGCTTCTCTTGTTTTGAGGTCACTATAATGTAAGGTCTGAATATTTTGGTCAACCATAACCCTCATCTCCGTATGCACCCTTAAAAAATTATCCCATCTTCAATGAGCTCTGCACGGAGCGATGTACCTGTTATGTCAAGCATGATGACCCATTGTAACTCAGAGGTCGCAATTGCTGCAGTGATCATAGTGCTCTCAGTTGACACTGTTGCTGATTTTGTTCTTTGCTTGCTCTCGGCCAATGGAAGCAGAGACGGTAGCGTATAATCAATATAAAAAGCATACTAAGGTTGAGATCCAGAGGCCAATACACTCAAATAATATGAATTACTTTAGGCTCCATAGAGTCAATTCAATCCGCAATTCAGGCCCTGGTAATGTTGGAATGCTTACTCCATCTTGAGCTCTCCGAATCCTTAATGGTAATAGTAGTTTTAGTAGCTCCGGAGTTGGATCCCTGTGATTCAATACGCTTCACCAAATCTTCGCCTTGTAAATATTTATAACAAGATGAATGAAAATCATGTGAGACGTGGTCAATTGAAATGGGGAAATCCTGCAAATATCAGTCCTCCTTCGTACCTCCAAGACTTTTCCAAACACAAAATGCCTTCCATCAAGCCAGGGAGTTTTGACGGTGGTGATGAAGAACTGGGATCCATTCTATTACAAACAACATGTTTTTAACAAGGTGAGGAATTGAAATTCAAATTTAATTTCCAGAAAGCTGACAACAGAAACGTACGGTGTTTGGACCAGCATTTGCCATGGAGAGAAGGAAGGGTCCCTTGTGCTTGAGGATAAAGTTCTCGTCCGCAAACTTTGGAGGTTTCAAAGCGTTAAAAATATTAGACATATTTTTTTGTGAATGACAAGTAAAAATGGGGGAAGGACCACATACCTTTTCACCGTAAATGCTTTCTCCTCCTCGGCCATTTCCATCGGTAAAGTCACCTCCTTGGAGCTACATCATCCACCAATCATAAAAATAATAATTGACCATGAGTGTTGGGGTCAATAGGAGCAATCAGAAACTCGACACTGAATCTCAAGACGGCCATTACATCAACAACTCCCTCGGGCACGCACACAAGCAAACAAACAAACTCACACCTTGGTGGCATCACTAATGAATGATTCGCAATGCAAGAAACAAGGAAGGTGAGATTCACGACAATGCGACAAGGTCTTACAGACACCCCGAACAAACAAAAAGATTCAAAGTGCCCGACATAGCCGTCCCACGCTCGTTGATTCAGCGAATCCAAAGCGACTCACCCCCTCGCCGTAGAAAGATCAAGTTCGCTGCCAAAGGCTTTTTGCGGCATAACTTTGGATGTGCCGGGTCGTAACCACCATGTGTAGCATGGCTGAATGCGCCGTGATGGCGGCTACACGGCGATGCCACCAGGGAGGTCGTTGGCCAAAAACTGATGGAGTTGCGGCTGGTTTAGTCCGTTTTTTTTGGAGTGTCGTACTCTCATGGTTAATTTTTTTTGACACAATTGTTGTGGACTTGATGGCCAAAAATTCTGACGCGAGGTGTCGTGGTCAACCTGTACGCATAATACCATGAACTAAAAGATTACCAGCAGCCGCTGCAAGATTTTTTGCAGCGAAACAGATTGCGATTTGTAGAGACAGAGGAAGACGTACATTAAAATAAATAAAGTGGCTTGTAGTACGAGTGAATGCCAAAATGGGCGGGAGCGCCTCACGCGCTTCGCGCGCGCCGCGCTCCCGCGCCCTTTAGTTTGTGAAATAATTTTCTTGTTACACACTCGTTTGTGACACAATAACATTCCTTCAAGTTTTAAAGAACCCTTGTTTAAAATTTTCATCTCTACGTCTTAAAATGATTTGTGACTAATGTTCCCTTAAAGTTTACAAAAACATTGTTGAAAATAATGTCAGACGTTACACACAAAGATATAATTTTAAAGGTAGGCATATATTAAAACACTAAGACTACCCATGTAAGTCCAAGCAAAAAATGAATTATTTACAGGTAAGTTGACATCAACTTCATGGTCAGTACCTGTTTTGGCAAAAAGCAAAAAAACTGTCTCACTGAAGAAGAAGGAGAAGGAGAAGGAGAAGGAGAAGGAGAAGGAGAAGGAGAAGGAGAAGGAGAAGGAGAAGGAGGAGAAGGAGAAGGAGAAGGAGAAGGAGAAGGAGAAGGAGAAGGAGAAGGAGAAGGAGAAGGAGAAGGAGAAGGAGAAGGAGAAGGAGAAGGAGAAGAAGCAGAAAACGGCTCAGTTTCCAACACAACTAAGATTTTGAAAAAATCTTGATTAGACGTTAAAACTAAAAAAATATACGTTGAACTAATGTAAAATACAAAAACTAAAATAATTTTAGTTGCAATACAATAAACTAAAATAATTTTAGTTGCAAGACGCTGAACTAATCGCGCTTTTCTTTCAATACGCTGAACTTTCTGCTAATTTCCTTCAATACGCTGAATTAGAGTGAATAATAATAGTCAAATACAATGAACTTTAAGGAATCCAGCAAAGACACTGAACTGAGTGATTTGTGATTGTTTGTTTAGACGACCATTCCCGCAGCTCCATTTTGTTGTGAGTTTTACGGCAATGACATAGGCCAAGAACCTACTTATGGAGTACGTTTAAAAGTACCAAATTGTAAATACCCAGATAAGGATTAAATCAGACCTCCCCAGTGAGAGAGGCCCCAACAAAGGGACAAAGATCCATATCTTTGGATCTTTAGAAAGGCACTGCCCCAACGATCCATATCTTTGAATCTTTGACAGTAGCACTGCCTCTTGTCAGAACACCCTCAAGAGAAGGGTAGAAACATACCAGATTGGTGTAGAAACCTACGCAAAATCACATTGTTTTGTTTTAGGATGAAAGGGATTGCACTGCCCTTCCTTCCTCATTTGTTCATTGCAATTGATAATCAATAAGCTTACAATTTACCAACACCAACAAGTTGTATATGTTTATCTAGCCATATTCGTATTTAATATTTTTTACCGCGAACAGCTTAGGTCACTATCTATAGATAACTATTTCCGCAACCTTCTCGCGTGAAAAGCCACCAAAACATTTTCTTCCCTCCACTCCGTCACTCTGTTTCGTACACAGACTCTTTGTCAGCTACGTAATCACGAGAGTTACTCCGTTTTGTAAGCAGACCCTTCGTCAGCTACGTAAAAATGAGAGTTTGCAAAACGCAACTATGTCGCGTAAGCAGAACACATCAGCGCACGTCAGCGATACACCTAGGAGCTTTTTTAAAGTCCTTTTTATACGTACATGCCTAGGTGACGCACTTTAGAGCATGAGCACCTCTTAGGCACTCCCTGCTGGACTTAAAAGACAGGAGTGTGAGAGGAACCCAGGACTGACTAAACCGCCTGTGCCATACATACCCAAAAGGGATTTAGTGCAAGAAGAATTGGCAATAGATACTACCACCAACACTCTTAAGCTCACTCTACCTGGAAAGGTGGAGTTGAGAGCCTCCGTATGGTCACACGGGACTCCTGAGCAGTTCCTGATGCATGTCCAAGCAGCACTCGATGCAGTCAGACAGAAAGGCCTAGACATTGAATACGACAAAGTCTGCAAGGATGAGAAGGAATGCATCAAGAGGCTAACAAAGGCCGAAGAAGCTTTCAAGAAGTACTCGAGATTGGATGAGAATCCACTCGAGGAGAAAGCATTCGAAAAGGCCAAAGAAGCCGCAGCAAAAGCGATTGAGGCTGTAAAGCCCATAATCAACCAGGTGTTCAGCCTCTACTCCAACCTACTCATGGAGGAAGCTACTGTATATCTCTGATGACAAGATCCCACGGATTATTAGCTCATTTTTACCCAATTTTGTGACATTTGTGTTTTTGACATGTTAATCATCCTCAGTCATTCTAAAAACACTTGAATTAGACTCTCCTTGCCGACAGCAACATGCCTATATGCACAGCTCCTAGTAACTCCGGTTGGTTGTCGAGTTATCACATTTTATCGCTCGGCTCACATCACATCACATCAGGTGATAGACACACACAGCACAACAAGGTTCGACGAAAAGCAAGGGAAAAAGCAGCCTACTCTACAGTACCGAGGTAAATAGGGCGGATACCATTATTTTTCTCCGTGTTAGGACCACTAACTAACGACAGATTATAGGATTTATTTTTATGTATCTTTTGACATTTTTAGTGTCTTGTCATCAGAGATATACGGTAGGCGCCCCTGGAAGAAGATCCTGAGTGAAGGGACTGGCTGTGCACCATGGACTGATCTTTATGGGGAAGAACACCCCAGGAAGCGTGACTTGTCCTGGGACGGGTTCATGGATTGCGTCAACTTCCATCTGTTGACTGTGTTTCACAATGACACGGCAGAGACGCAGGGCTTCTACATAAGTAACGGGTTGAAGAAGCCCAACAGGGTTCCAGTACGTCAGTTCATAAGCCGCATCCAGCAGCTGAACGGCTATTTGGATCTATTGCCCTGCTTGTATTACTCAAATTGCACGACTAAGCTCACCACTGTGGTGAAGCCATTTGATGACGTAGATCTAGCGAGTCATATACTACGCATAGTCCCAAGAAGTTGGCAAGACCAATACAAACTCAGTGGTGCTTCGGTACCCCAAAGTGTTTGGTGTTCGGAAGCTCCTAGAAGCCCTCAAACGGATTGAGAAGGCTTATCCAACCGATAAGGATCGTGAGGGGCATAAGACTCCTGTGAAGTCTGGAGACTCCTCCAAGAAGTATGGGGTGCAGAGCTCCCTCTCCTTTCCCCGTTTTTTCTGAGTCGTACTCAATAGTATCTTTTATTTTTACTCCTACTTTGGATACCCAAACTGTGCCAATTACTGCTGAGCTTTTTTGACCTCTCGCCTGCTTCCCTTTTTGCTCCTCTTTGCATCTCACAATTGATTGCAGGCAATAGGATAGACCCATTATTCATGGGTTTCCCCGACTCACATGAATGCATGGCCCGAAAATATGACGTAAGGGCGACCAAAGGGTCATAAGGGTCACCCTTACGTGCCCAGATGTTGGCTTACGCATCATGTAGGCCTCTCTTTTCCAAAAATCGAAGCAAGCAAGATTGTGATACCCCCCATCATCGTCACCATGACAGCAAATATCTCAGGAACGATCACAGGATAGACCACCCCCCTTCAGCCGGTCTCCGCCAGGTCCCAACATCAACATCAGTAACCATGGAAGCGTGGCAGAAGCTTCAAATTCCTTTGATTTTTGTGCCTGCGACACAGAAATACTGTAACTGAAAAAGTGCAAACCCCCCACCCGGACACAAGAATTCTGAAGCCACAGCATCAGATATTGCTTCGAATCCTCGTCCCATCGTCCCGCAATAATACGAACGAGTTGTGGGCACTCTTGCAGCCCTAAAATTTAAGTTTTTAACATGCAATGCATGATTTATTGTTATTAAATTCTCAAAAATTAATTAATCTCTTTCCATCCTTTTCAATGGTTTGGCAACCATCAACCATTGCAGTCCCCCAACTTCACTTTTGTCAAACCAGGCAAGAATAAATTGTTGCAGAAGTGGGTGACACCAGGAGGGCTTTTATACAATGGGGGATATTTTAGTTTTGATGACCAATTTGATTTAATTTCAGAACACATTTGCTTACCTCCCTGTCTCCAAAGAAGTATGTTTACATTATGTCATGGAAAATTTGAGATTCTTATGAATGCACATTTGACTCATGACAGTAAGAAAACACTACTGGATATTCCCTCTGTAGAGAAGTCAAAGAAGAGATCTTGATGATTTTGGTAAAAGTTGAATCAAAATTTTAGATAAATTTTGGAATGGGATGTTATTTATTGATTGTAGTGCAATTAACAAATAAAAAGTTTATGCTTATACAATGAGTTGGCCCAAAGCATGTTTTTCTATGAAGCAAAATCACTTCATTTTACTTGACCATCTTGATGGTCTGCATTGGCATTAGAGTATTCATACTGCCACTGCCATCAGAGGGACTGTCCTTGCGAATTACGTTCATGTTGAGTGTAGTTATGTTTGACACCTCAGCCTCAAGAATTGTAACTTTATGAACCTTAATTACATATTTGTAATTGTACAAAAAGTTTTATTAGGATAAGACTAACAGTCAAAAAGAGACATAGCTCTCCCATGGATCTGAAAGAAGAAATGGTTGTGGTAGAAGTGACAGTAGAAGATAGAATGGCACTGTTGGGTTTTGTTAAAGGCAAAGAGGACAAGCATGGAAGGAACGACATAATTTGCTTGAATCAATACCTCCTTAGTTGCCAAATATTTTCCTTACAATAGAGGCTATGGCCCTGGTCTCATTGTATCTGGAATAATGAGCAACACATTCAATACATTAGCTGTGTCATCAAAAATGCTGCACAGTTTTTAGAAATCCTTCCTCTACAGAGCTATACCTCTCAGCTAATATCAATGGAGCCACATGTTGTTGTTGGACAGAGACTTATCACACCAAATGGTTGATTCTAAAATTTTCTTTTTTCAAGGCACTCGAAATGGTTGATTCTAAAAACATAGTTCAATACCTTGAAAAGATATTTTTTCATCAACAGAGTAGCATTGGTTCTGCTAGTCTAATGTTCAAACATGTCAATTTCCTGAAAGGGGGAACTGTTTGTTCCATCATAGAAACTTAAACTGACTGAAACTATTTAAAGGCCCTTCATTTGTGCAAAATTAAAAATAGTCAGACAAGCTGAAACAGATCTAGTAATAGATAAATGTATGGTAATATATATACGATTCCTTCAATAATGCCATTTTACCCTGTTAGGTGGTTGACTGGCAAAGCAATTTTGCCCCTTCGATACATTATGTCATATATTATGGCTGTCTTATTTGTACTCCCCCTTATATTCCTACTTCTGTATGTCAATTTTAGTATAATGGCTTCAATGTATTGAATAAATTCAGGAAGTAGAAATGGAGTATGCACATCTTCATGCTTGATGATAGATGTATCTTTTTATGTAGCAGTCATGTGTTGTCAGAAATCAGCAGAATGACAAAACATCATCGCCATTGCCAAGCAGATCAATTGTGGCACATATTCAGCCATGAATATAAAAATCAAACTCATGATGCTTTCTCAATGTCTGCTTCATTTGTTGTGTTTTATTTGTGTTGTAAGATACTGATGCACCTCCAAAACATAAAAACTGCTGTGTTGTCCATTATCTAAAACACAGTGCACAGTGATGTCACTGAGAGACAGCTCACTCTGTTATGCCAAGTTTACTCCTTAAGTCAAGACTTTTTGAAACATCTTAGTTGCACAAGTAACAGAGGGCTTTGTCCTTTTTGATCTTCTTCTAGAGTGAGAAACTTTTGAGCTATTGACTAATATACATAACAAAGGCATTTGATTCCGATCTGAAATATAATAACCTGTAAATGAAATGCTAGACAGTGAATCAAAGCGTCTCCGAGCTGTTAAAGAGCAAATACCGGTCCGTTGTAAGGGATTTGGCTGGGAAGATGCTTCTCATAATTGGTCCAAGAATGGATACATGTTCACATTGAAAGAGTTATTTGATCATTTTGTCAGTGTTGTACTCAAAGCAGAGCGTAGTACAGATATACCATCTGAGCCCAATATTAGCCTGTCTATCGACAAGTATCAGTATAAGCTTGGAACAATGACAGCCTTGAAAGTTGATGAGAGATTCAATGCAAAAACTGGTGAGGAGTTTAAGCAAGAAATGGCCAAGGAGAGAGAAAGAAGAGAGGTGGAAAGAGAGACAGATAGAGCGGCTATGCTTCAATAAAATGTCATGCCCCCTTTGGGCAACGAACTAGTCAGCTTCAAGATCGAGTACTGTTTCACGTATCGTGATGAGGAGGATGGGAGTTCATATCCAGCTGGTCTGATGGTGTGGTTGAGTCAATTGTTGATTAACAATTGAGAACAGTAATGATTAGGTGGAATCCAGATAAATTTGCTGATGGAGACTCGCTGGTGAGTAAGCATAAATCTTGTTGGAATCCAAAAAAACTGAAGCAAAATGCATTGAGAGTGCATTGATGGCTTAGATAGTTAGAAATTGATACAAAAACATGAAATAGTGCATAATTGTGATTCTCTAATGTTTGCTGATCAATTTGATATATTGTGGATCTATGTAGTGCATGTAATGATACCTAAACAAACTGGATTAGTCCAGTCACTAGTCAATTCACTAGTAAAACGAACTTTTTTGACGCATGTCACGGAAAACAGAGACCTTCTAGTCAAAAATTTTATTAGGAGCCTTGATGAGAAATGGTCAGGAGGCCAATTTCTACAAGGCTGACAAGTTTCATGGTTATTGGAAGAAAAGAATATTTTGGGCTCTTCACCAGTGCAGCCCCTACAAGAAGAAGATGGTTTTGCTGAAGGATAGAATTTCTAAGAAGCGTACCACAAATACAAAGCACTGCATTTTGTGCAAAAAGCATGGGGCGCACACAGGACCCATAATACTTCGGAATGCCGCAAGTATGAGAAGGATGGAACCTTTAAGAAAGACTTCACAGGAATAAAGCCACGTGGGCCTTCCCGTGGGACTGAGTCTTTGCAGCGCAGCAATAGTGCCTATGCGCAGCTTTCCTCAAAAAGTGAAAAGCTTGAGAAATCAAATAAGAAACTCAAGCGTTTGCAGAAGAAATATAAGCGCCATCACGAAAGTGACAGCGATGACTCTGATTCATCCTGAAAGGATGGGTACGGTAGTGCTGGGGAATTGAGTACATGTAGTAAGAAACTAAAAAGTATAAAACGAACAAGTTACACTTACCCCAGTCCGAGTAAAACTACCGTTAACTCGTATTCAAACATTCATGTGAATACTAATCTAAATAAAGAGATTATAAAAGATTTAAAAAATCTTAATGAGATACTGAAACATTCAGTTTTTAATAATCAAATTGTTTACAATACCACGATGAAGCAAGATCTAAAAAATCTTGCAGCAAAAATTGAAAAAGAACACACAGAGCGAGATAACTGCCGAACTGTCGGACCCCAAATTGTGGGGTGCCTTTCTCAATAGTGTGAACACTTCCTCCAAAAGTTAAAAAGAAGGAAGAGTCACAGCTGTAGTAGCCAAAGCATGGCATAAATTAGCAACTGAAAATAAATTTCCACAGAAACACGAACACTCTGGGAAAAGTTGCACTAGTAACAAAGTCCTTAAGGTCCTACTTGATAGTGGATCTGATGGTGACTTGATGTTCCATGAAAAGGGAACATCCATGCATTTCCCCTACTTGGCTAGGCAGGTGCCAAATTCTTGGCATACGTCAAATGGGGACTTCCTAACCAAAGGAAGGAGCGAAGTCAATCTTCGGTTTTTTTATTAATCCAACAACAAGGAGTATCTGGTATTACCAGACGTTGTGGAGTATGATAAGAAGAAGATGACTAAGCCTATGTATGACCTCATTCTTGGTTGTAAAACCATGACAGAGTTAGGTATAGTTTTAGATTCTCGAACAAAAGAAATAACAATTGATGACACCATTTTGCCAATGAGGGACATCAATAGTCTGACTAAGTCTAATATGGAAAAAGCCTGGGCTGTGAACAACAGCATGGCACATGAACCCAGTAGTGTGCAAGAAGCGACACGAAGAGTGGTTCATATCCTAGACGCAAAATATGAAAAAGTAGACCACCAATCAGTTGTTAGCACCAACTATACTCACCTTAGTTTCCAAGACCAAAATAAGTTACTAGAGTTACTCACAGAATTTGAGGAACTTTTTGATGGTACACTAGGTGATTGGAACAGAGAACCCGCCTCCTTAGAACTAAAGGAAGGCGCTAAAGCCAAACCATGGCCGACCTTTCCCAGTCCCAAAAATTCACAAAGAGACCATAATCAAAGAATTAAGCAGGCCTATGAAAGGAGGGGTGGCATCCTAGTTAATTTTACTAACTAAGACCCGACTACCCCACCTTGCCCGTCAACCCAATATTTTTGGGTTCCCTAGCAACTTTGCCTGCAAAACCTGCCCACCAGTGAAATTTTTGAGAGGTAGTTGGGTACCCAAAACCTGGTCAACTATGTTGAGAATATCTGTGTCTGTCATCTCCCTGCAATACAATACATGTGTACTTGTGAGGAGAAGCGTGAAACATCAAGCAGATGGCCACGCGTGCCCATTTTTAGGAGAAACTAGCACATGGAACCGGGGTACCCGAGACTGCCCGCCGAGCTGACCAATCACGGTTGGTTGGGTACCCATAAATTGGCAACAACTTGAGCTACTTAGACAAATTACTTTTCGCCCGCTCGCCAAGGGGTACAGTCTCAGATAGTAGGGTACCGAGGCTCCGGGCAAGAAGTTGCCACCCCTCCTTCTATGAACTAGGGGTATTGGAGTTTCGGCCTGCATCAGAATGGGCATCACCCACATTTATAATACCAAAAAAGGATAACACTGTACGTTTTATTTCTGATTTTAGAGAGGTAAATAAACGACTAGTTAGGAAACCTTTTCCACTACCTAAAATCAGTACAATTTTGCAAGAGTTAGAAGGATTTACTTTTGCCACAGCCCTTGACTTGAACATGGGATATTATACCATAAGATTGGATCCTGATGCATCCAAAATCTGCACAATCATTTTCCCATGGGGAAAGTACTCTTACCTTAGATTACTGATGGGGATTGCAGGTTCTCCTGACAGCTTTCAGGCAAAGATGTCAGAGCTAATGGTAGCCTTAGAGTTCTGAGAACTTATCTGGATGACTTGCTTTGCATCACCAGGGCAAGTCTGGACAACCACCTAGATCATTTAAGGTTGGTACTAACCAGACTGCGAGACGCGGGCTTGAGAATCAATGCCCCCAAATAGAAATTCTGCGCTATAGAAACAGAGTATCTAGGTTATATCCTAACCAGAACGGGCATAAAACCACAACAAACAAAGTGCAGGAGATACTTGCAATTTCACTGCGAAACAAGTCAAAGACCTCCGTATTTTCCTGGGCATGGTCCAGTACTATAGAGATCTTTGGGCAAGACGTAGCGAAATGCTTGCCCCACTCACCTCACTGGTAGGAGAGTGTGGCCATACCAAAGTCACCAAAGCCAAGAAGACTAAAAAGCGACCTTGGTATTGGGATGAGGTACATCAAATAGCATTTGATAATGTAAAAGCTGCTATCGCAAAAGATGTAGTTTTAGCCTACCCTGATTTTTCAAAGGACTTTGAAATATTTACTGATGCCTCGTCTAAACAACTTGGCTCAGTGATTACTCAAGGTAATAGGCCCTTAGCGTTCTTCAGCAGAAAACTGTCTGTAACGCAACAAAAATACAGTGTGACCAAAATTGAACTACTGGCAATAGTGGAGACACTTAAAGAGTTCAAAGGCATGCTGTGGGGACAACACATAAAGGTCTATATAGACCTTAAAAACTTAATTCAAGATGCCCTTGGGCTAACCTCTGACCAAGTCTATCAGTGGAGGCTATTACTTGAAGAGTATGGTCCCGAAATAGTGCACATAAAAGGCATCCATAACACTGTTGCTGATGCCATCTCTAGGTTAGACTCTGGTCCAATCCAAGATGACAACGCCAATTGGATGAAGTTCACGAAATGCTGGTGTCATTACACTGAGCATGCCCTAAGTGCAGAAAGCACTTTTAATCACCAAAGTAACATAAATCTGGTGTTTGCAAATCGCAGCGACGAAGATGTAATTTACCCATTAACAGTGAAGGAAATGGCACAAGCCCAGGTGACAGATGCAACCTTGAAGAGACTAAGCCTACATGATAAGTATTCTACTCAATTGGTAGAGGATACAGAATTATTGTGTAAGGATGGCAGGATGGTCATCCCCAAAGCCCTTCAAAGTCGAGCAGTTAGCTGGTATCACCACTATTTGCAGCAATCCTGGATATACACGTCTTGAAGAGACGTTAAACGCCACAAAGTATTGGAAAGGTATGAGAAATACCATCCGATCACATGTCAAAAACTGTTGAACATGTCAAGTCACAAAACAACGCAAGCACAAGTACGGAAAACTCCCTACTAAGCTTGCCATCACAAACCCTTTGGAGGCAATATGTGTGGATCTTATTGGACCATACACCCTCATCCCAAAGATGGGACAGAAATTGACTTTATGTGTCTGACTATGATAGATCCAGCTTCTAGATGGTTTGAAGTAGTTGAACTGCCGGTAACCACAGATGCGGTTACTCCCATGGATAACAAGGGGCAAAGGGGCATCAAGACTCATGATAAACCTAAGTTACCATACTTTGACAAGTCATCTGCAATGATAAGTAACTTTGTGAATAAGACCTGGTTTAGCCGTTATCCACGTTGTCAATATTTTTTTTTGACAATGGAAGCAAATTCAAACTTCACTTTGAAGCCCTATGTTAATCATATGGGATCAAGCGTAAGCCGGCCAGTGTCAAGAACCCACAAGCGAATGCTATACTGGAACCAGTGCATCAAGACATCACAACAATGCTCCACACTACTGAACTAGACATGGCCGAAACAGTAGTAGCCAGTGACATAGATGTGTTCCTAACAAACACCGCATGGGTCGTTCGCTCAACTTACCATATAGTACTAAAAGCCTCCCCAGGGGGAGAAATTTTTGGCAGGGACATGTTGTTCGACGTCCCTTTCCTTGCTGACTGGACTATAATAGGAGAACATAGGCAATACCAGACAGACCTCAACACGAAGCGGGAAAAGCTCACACCATGATTGGGATTACAAAGTTGGTGATCGAGTACTTCTTAGAAAAGATGGTATACTCCGCAAATCAGAGAGCTGGTATGAAAGCAATCCTTGGACTATCACAACAGTTCATACAAACAGGACAATTTGGGTTCAACGCGGAACCAAATCCAAACGATTAAATATCAGAAGAGTCACACCTTTTTACCCAGCAGCCAAACCAGAATTAAGCATGTTATTTTTATGTGTGACATCTCCTACTTTGATACAAACACTTACACTTTCGTCTATAGTACAGACCTTTCACTTTGCACAGCAACAGAGAAAGGGATACATTTTTTTTCCTCACGAAGGTTTGTTTCTGCTCTTTTATACACCCTGATCCTCCATTTTGTGGGGGCGAGTGACATAGGCCAAGAACCTACTTATTTTGTACTTTTAAAAGTACCAAATTGTAAATACCCAGATAAGGATTAAATCAGACCTCCCCAGTGAGAGAGGCCCCAACAAAGGGACAAAGATCCATATCTTTGGATCTTTAGAAAGGCACTGCCCCAAAGATCCATATCTTTGGATCTTTGACAGTAGCACTGCCTCTTGTCAGAACACCGTCAAGAGAAGGGTAGAAACATACCAGATTGGTGTAGAAACCTACGCAAAATCACATTGTTTTGTTTTAGGATGAAAGGAATTACACTGCCCTTCCATCCTCATTTGTTCATTGCAATTGATAATCAATAAGCTCACAATTTACCAACACCAACAAGTTGTATATGTTTATCTAGCCATATTCGTATTTAATATTTTTTACCTCCGAACGGCTTAGGTCAGGCAAATGCACATAACTCAACAACCAGCTAGACTTACGGGGACTTATACACATTGGCGTGTGGCATTTGACGAGGAGGAACCAGCCATCTGTGATTTCATTTCTGAACCAGGCGTCAAATACCGAAAAAAAAAAAAAAAACCCGGTTTTATAATTTTTTTTTATATCGGGTTTTTCTCTTTCCCAAAACCCCCTTGGGGGTTTTTGTCCATGTTTCCATGCCTTGAATCCAAAAGGGTCTGATCAAGGCGACTCATGACCCCATTACCTACCGTGTTCAAGTGCAACGTGTGACACAAATCACTGCAAGAAGTGCACTGCATATGATACATATACTCACAGCAGTCTTACTCCAGAGTGACACAAGCTTACCACAAAACACTACAGCCTCACCACACATTTATCACAATTTGTGGCAAGTCTACTGCAAGTTTAAGGCCCTATCCTACATCATACGTACCGAAAAAATTGAATTTTGGTAGCAAGTACAACTACTTTACCACAGCCCCATATAGTCACACTGCAAGATCCACCGCAGTATCACCGCTCACTGCATGATTACCATACAATTACTGCAATTCACCACGGGTTCACTACAAGTCACCATGCATGCACTGATTTACAGCAAATTCACCATGTGTTAGTAGTGTTACTGAACCATCGCGGGTGAAGGGTCCTCTGAACTGGCCAATTGTTCGACCAGTGGTAATATTATTTTTGGCATCACAAATTAGTCGCATAGTCAAGGCAGTTTCTCACAAAATTATGGTTTGCAAGAAAAGAATCAGTATCCTTTGTTCCCACTTCTTAGTACCAGTTTAACAGTAGTACTGACGCACCCCATTTTGTAACAAAAATATATCGATTCTCGTACTTTTCTCACAGCGCTCGGAGCGCGATTTGGAGGAAATACTACAGAATCCTCTTTTTGCGAGCTTTCGATTGGTATATGGAGCTGTGGGAATCTGCCAGCTACATGCTAAAAAAACAAGATAATGAGGTGAGGTGGCAGTTGATCGACGCCAGTGATAGAGTTTACGTCACTTCTGATCATATTCTTGGGTCTCGGCGTGAACAGATTCCATGCCTCCTTTCTATATCAATCCCGCATAAAAGTTGTTTTACAAGCTCTCATCCATTTTTCATGTAAAAGGGACTAGAGCTTATGAAATGGCATGTATGCCGCTTCCCTTCCGTTTTACACGCTCTCGTCCCTTTTTGTGAAAAATGGACAAGAGCGTGTAAAAAGGAAGAGTTGGGCGGGATTGCGTTAAATTTATATGAATTCCTAAGTGATAAGGCATGTTGCATCAAAGATGGCATGTTGGCCTCCTACATGCCGTTTTACACGCTCTCGTCCGTTTTCACTAGCGTGTAAAACGGCATGTAGGCGGCCAACATGCCATTTCTGATGCAACAGCCATTCTGAAGAGAGCGCGTAAAATGTTGTGAATGGCGCGTGATTTAAATTATTTTTTAGAAACGGTCACCATCTGGGATCTAGTATGGTACTCACACTTGACTCGCATGACAAAAAGCTTATTTCGGCCAAAAGAGCCAATTTGATCTCCTATGGGTCAATAGGGCTCCTACCACTGCTTGCCATTCAAAATCTTGCTCAAATGTAGATCATCTCAAAACAATGTGCGGTCGTGACACATCGTCCACATGTTACACAGTGAATTACTTCTCTGTGTCAGGAAATAATTGTGACAACATAGTGTTGCCTTGCTCCAAACATGACTACCGTATAACCCTCATTATAAGAGCTAACACATTATAAGAACATTTCGTCGATTCTCAGGACATTTGCGTTTCAACCTGTTGAAACACAAACTATTGCTCAAATTATTTCTCCGTTAGATTCCCCAAGTCCACAGCAATACACACATGTGTGTTGCTCCCCATAACTCCGTCTGGACGCAAAGTTACGCGGAATCATGTGAAAACACACATGGCACATCAATCACATCACTGGTGGGCTTCCTGATTCTACGGTTGGGAGTTTGGACTGTTCCAAGAATGGTCGGTGGGCACATCGGCGCACGATGCTATTGTATCGTAGTAGGAGGTAAAAAATAATAATATAACAGATACTTTTCACACCTCCCGTGTTAAAAACACTAACACGCCTCGCATTATAGGAACATTTAAGGTATCATTCGGACATTTGCCCGTTCTTATAATGAGGGTTATACGGTAGGAGTGAGGAAGAGCTTAAGGCTCTTGTGAAAAAGGCTGCCAAGGCTAAATCTGAGCATGTAACTCTCAGCATCCCGGAGGCGATGAGAGTGGCAACTTTTACTCTCGAGGAGAGTAATGATCGCACTCTCCAGATGAGAGTACGCAGAGCATACCTGCCACCTCCACAGGCAATTAATGTTGATAAATCTTCACCTGCGTCAACTGTGTCAACTCTAACTCCTCCAAACTTTGCCACACTTCCCAAACTCAAGAATATTAGGCTTACATCAGCTGGCGCCCAACAGAAACGTGCTAATGATTTGAAAGTCAAGCTCCACCACAAAGCTGCACACAAAAGAGCTACATCTCTCTATGCTAGTGAGCAATCAAAGCCAGTTGGAGAGAAGAAAATGACAGCAAGTGAGGTTAGCAAATTGGTGTTTGGGGAGTTTGGGGTAGAAATTCAAAACGTACAATTCAGTGTGAAGTGGCAGAGGATCGAATCGGTGTGAGTCCGAAAAAGAAAGAGCCCCAAGGGATCATACCCCCAATCATATTTGACAATCTATGCAATGCTTTTGAAAGCTACATTCAAATAAAACAACTAAATGGACAGGGAACTGACATCACTAACAATAAATTAATTGAACTGTTGAAGAAATGCACAAGATCTGTTTCTGCATTAAATTGCAATCATTTGCTGTCTCGTTTGTTGAAGTCTACAGCATTGGAGCTGACAAGTGGAAGAAGTAACATTTTAATATAAAGTCTTGGTTCGATAATTGGGAGAGGGATTTGTTGGAGTTGGGATTTGCTGAAGTCGACTCCAATGGAAAAACAGTGATACCTAGAGAACAACTTGCAAAAATAGTAAACATCGATGAGACTTGTCTTGTTTTGGATGGGAGCAAATGTAACAGAGGTGGTAGGCCAGAGATCACATTTTATTCCCCCAATCTACCCAATATTGGCAAAGTCACAATTAAAACTAGTACCGTGACTACAATGATCACCGGTAGTACTGCCGCTGGAGAACCAATGCCGCCGCACTTCCAATTCTCAACAACCGCGCAATCAGACGACACCCAACGCGTGAACATTAGGATGACTACTCTCTTTCCTAAAATTAGAGGTAAATTTGGAACTGATCGTGAAAAAGAGTGGCCAGTGACTATAGCGATGAATTTGAAAGGTGGAATGGATGAGAGAGAATTCAGATCATATTTTTTAAATTCCATAGTTCCATTGTTCACGGATGCTGAAGATGTCACAGGTAAGAGAGTCATCATCAAAGTTGATAGTGGTCCAGGCAGAATGGAGTTAGGATTTTTGGCAGAGGCAAGGACTCTTCATTATTTATCCAGGAGTACCAAATACTACTCCAGTTACTCAAGAGACTGACCAGAGCTACGGTCCATTCAAGACAAAATTTCAAAAAAATTGAAGATTTTGTCAGATTCTAGGTTAATTGGCAACTACAGTACTAGTTTGCCGCCATGGATGGTCGGCCTTGTCGTGTTTGGAGGGACAGATCCCATCTCCGGCGTTGTTGTTACGTGCAGTGCATTTGACATCGGTTTCTCCAAAGAACGAAATTGTGCTGTGTGGGAAAAGTGTGGTGCTGCCCCGCTAACCCGTGCATGCCTACAAAACAATTCCCAAGTCAGGAGAGAGATTGGTGATGACGACGATGCGGCAAACACTGCCATGACTCACATACAAGAATCAAACAATATCTCAACTCATTTTTTGTCGCGTAATGGCTTTGATGGAAATGTTTTCAAAAAAAAAATATCAAGAAGGTTAGCAGAAAGTCAGTGACGGTACAGCATTCAACGGAGAGAATTGAAAAAATACAACAAGCCACTACTCAAGGCAATCTCTTTCATGCAACGGGAGGTGGCCACCTGACAGATGATGACATTTTTTTGGCTGCACAAAAGAAGGTTGTTGAAACACAAATTATGGAACTACAAAGGAGGAAGGAGTCTGCAGGAAAGATGCTGGATGTTGAGAGTAAGGCGAGAGAAATTTTAGTGCAAACAAAATCATTTCAAACTTACAATACTGCTGAGTTGCGAATCTTGCTGTCGTATTATCAAGTGAAGGGTCTCAGCGGGATGAAAAAGGATGCACTGGCTACAAAGTGGAAGGAAGTATTAGATAGTCAGAAGGATGCCACTTTGCAGCAAATGGAGTGCCACGGATGAAATGAAATTAGCAACACTCACCTCGCAGCCAATCACTTTAGCTGATACAGCGCTTGGAAGGCACCAGCAGACCATAAAGAAACAGGTCACCAGCGTTCTCACTAAAATGTCGCGGGATGAAAGAGAAGAGTTGAGAAAGAAGCTGGAAATGATGGATGAAATGGAGGAGGAAGAGCAATCACATGTAGTTTCTGTGATGCCTAATTTGGACAGTATCGAGTCACAATCTAAGCATGATGAGCAGCCCACAAAGGAAGACTCAGAAATGAACGACAATGAAGGAATCTATGAGGCGACAATGTAGAGTGATGCAATGGGGAATAATTAGTAAACAAATCAACTTACATCAGCCTAAATCCCATTTTTGCGGCTTCTGGTCATGACGGCCATCATGTAACAAAAATTACATGGTAGAAATGGTGCTATTTCTCTAGATATAAAGCGAATCGGACCGCGAACCAAGCGGGTGGATTGTTGCGGGTGATGTGGCAGTGAGGGCGATGAAGTCAGACCTGGTGTTGCAGTGGTATTTGCTGAGATCGAGGTGATGTGGTGGCAGCAGCGGAAATCGTCATGGCGGTAAAGTATTGTGACACGATTTTATTTTTTTGGCCTCCGTAGATACTGGTATGTTAGTGAACGTGTCACCATGAACACGACAGTACTACTGTTAAACTGGTACTGTTCATTTTTCCAGGAAAAGTTCAAAATACGGCTCCTTCCAGTGGTTGCTTGACCGTCAAAATCACTCACAAATTTCAAAGTTCATGTGTTAGGCCCAGTGCTTGGTAATTTGCAATTGCCAAGCAATTGCAAAAATGGGCAAAAATCACATTGCAAATCCTCGTCGACGATTGCATTACCAAGGAATTGCAAACGATTCCTTGACAACTTAGGTTTAGCTCGGGATTACTGCAACGACCTCTTGTTTGGCATCAATTCTGTTGTGTGACACCTCTGATTGGCATCAATGGAGTGTATACCATGTCCCTTTGGCATCAATTTTTCTGTTCGACAGTACTCAACAGTAGTCATTTGTAAAATAACTGAGAAATTACAATTCCTTAGGAATTCTAATACAGATTTAATATCTTCGTGATTACAATTCCTTAGGAATTTCAATATTGTCCAGGTTTTTTCGCCATTACAATTCCTTGGGAAGAGAACACTGACCCAACATAAGATATTAATTTACGTAGGGATTGGTACAATTAATATCCCTGTCAGTTGAATGTGTTTCGGCGCCAAATTTGGCAAACAACTACATCCAAATTGACAAGTCTCGCAAAATTCAAATGCAATTCGGCTGTCGTCAAAGAATTGTTCTGCGTATTCCCTAAAAAAATGCAGTTCCTTGGCAGTGCAAATGTCGACAAGGAATTGCAAAGTGGAGTTTGCAATTGAGGGCTGCTTGGCAATTGCAAATTACCGAGCATTGGGCCTAACACATTGTGTCTGGGTTAAGGGAACTACACTTCTTTTTTATGATAAGTATTTATCAAGAACAGAGTGGGTACTATACCCGAGAGTACCTTAATACTTAGGGACTTCCTAACAAATGAAATCTCTCTACGTGTACAAGAATTTATAAAATGTGAAGCCTTGTGGGTATGACTTGATGAACTTACAATGGCTTATGTCTTGCGGGGTATAGCAGTGTAAATAGAAACCCACCTACCTCATCAAGGTATTGTGCTATCCTACCATGCTATTGCTCATGCACATGCAATGGAATTGGTTGTGACAGGACACTGGCACTGAAATGGGAGTAATTACTTTCACCACATGAAATTATCTACAGTCATACAAGTAAAGTACGGACACGCTGATGATTGAAAAGAACTCATTTGTGTGTTCTTTATTTCTGCACAGTATTGTACCTACCATACAAAATAGAATTGTGCCACATAACATACTCCCGCATGGTTCTCATCCCAATTCCTGTCACATTGTGACTCTGGAAATCCATGCACGATACTGGTCTTGAAATAACCTTTTATGTTAAAAAGAAAAGAAAATCTCAAAAAAGAAAACAAATCTCAAAAAGAAAACCTGATTGATTTGATTCGGTGGACTGGAGTGGTGGCGGAGCTGGGTGGACATGATGCTAAAGCTAGTTCAAACAACAGAAGAAATAGCTTGCTAGCCCCAACATGCAACTCGGTTGCAGAAGTTAGTATTTTTGAAGTATGGTTGTGCCAGTGACACCACCGCTACATTTTAATCATACAATGCATGTGTGCTTGACGATTCCTTTGTGAAATGTCAGTGTTCTCTTCATGCTTAACAGTGCGTACTTATTGACAAATATCTTCCGGAAGATCTGAGAGACCTTGTAAGATCCATTAGACTTCTCACTAAAATACTGACTCCATTCCCTTGTGTGTTATCAGTCCCCCCAAGAATGCCACGCTCCCAGTTGGGCAGGCTTTGCAAATTATGACAGGGAAGACAAGCTGTCAGACAACACACCAACACAACAATGCCACAAGAAACCCCAAGACAAAGGCCAGTCATCAGCTGTGCCCAAGCAAGCAAATGTCTGTGACACTCAGTTGCTGAGGAACACATCCCAGAGGTCTGACCATATAGCACCTTGGTGAAGAGGTCAGCAAGGTTCCTCTTGGTTAGGATGTGGGCAACAAGTGCTTCACCTATTGTAAAGACCGCACGTAGTGCATGATAGCAGATTGAGTTAGCCTTCTTCCTGAGTGCCAACTCAGGCTTGCTCAAGTAGGTGACAACTGACATGTTATCCTCGTACATGTATGAGGAAACCTTATGTGGACTCTCATCATGTGGAACTTGTAGCGAATGCCATGCAAGTTCTTAGTGCTGCATGTTTGATGGCACAGAATTCAGCGCCAAACAGAGAGGTCTCAACTATTGATTGCTTTTTTGAAAGCCAATCAATTATACCATAGTTGAGGAAGGCAACAAAGCCGGATCTTGAGCATTGGCTCACTTTGGGACCAGCGTGGATGCTGTCTATGAACATTTCTAGTACCACACCATTGTCAAAGGGGGTTGGGGCATTAGGTGGCAACACCTCTTCCATGCGCGGGTAAAAGTCAGACCAGTCATACTCCAAAAAGTTAGACTTTCCCACATCAGGCTCCTTGGGGTGAAAGATGAGCCTGGAGTCGCTGTTTGACTTGAAGTAGGAGAAAATCCTTGCGGTAATCCTGGTCCCACCTATCCTGGATGGCCTCCAAGAACTTCTCTTATTATTCTTGGAACAAAGGGCATTCATGAACTCCTCGAGAGTGAGGGAGCAAACCATTGAACAGTCTTTGATCTGCCCATTTGCCTTCATGATGTGCTGGGTCATAGACCGACCCACATCAATACTGGGACCCAAGTACTTGCCGATTACAAGTGCATTGACAGGAAAAGCAACTCAGAGGCCTCAAAAATTATAACCCAATCCCAAAAGCCAAATTCACTGAATGGGATAATGTCTGCTGTTTCCTCAGAGACAACAGTCTCTGAGATTGGCCGTCTAAATGCTAGATGTCATGTGTTGTGTGCTAGCAGACATAAGTATGGTACTCCAGCACAAAGCACCACAACAGGCAAGGGGCCCCTGGCCTAGTCAGTTTGCTGGTGGCAACCTTTTTGAGTTCCCTGCTCTCATGATTGACAGAGTTAGACAATGAAGAATAGGGCTCCATGCTCTGCAAGTAGCATGAAGCTTCCTTGCACTTCCGAGCACACTTTCCCAATCTCAATCTCAATCATCTTGTGATGGACACCCTCCTGTGCCAAGAGGAGAACAAGGGCCTCATGGGCTTCACCCTTGCGCAACATGGGGTAGCATTGTCTCTAGCCAAAGTGGGTCACAAAGATCTGTACCATCATGTAGCATCAGGTGCTATAGAGGTTGCATGGCATCTGACAGTAGTAGAGCATCCGGTCGTATGCTCTGAAATAATAACTGAAAATTACTGTGTCAACAGTAATTACTGCACTATCAATTCCCTCAGTAATAGATTAAACCAATTGTATCGACCTACATACAATTGCAGGAATTTTGAGTTATTCACTATGACTTACTGTGACAAATTACTGTCACTGTAAATTACGGTGCCTCGGACAGAAAAGTCAAAACAGTAATTTGCAACTTAGCCCATTACAAGAGTTGCCTCTTCATGGCATCCACCTTCTGGGATGTGCAACAACTCACTTAACTCAACTTCAGTACGAAGTTTATCAAGTAAAACAGGTGAGATAGGCATGTTAGAAATACGTGTGACTTGATATGGTGTCTTGTTCCCTAAGGATATTGAATTTGGGTGTTGTAACACCATCACACAAAAATGCAAGCTACACTATAATGTGTATTATTGTTATCCTTCATCCATGAACCAACTTTTTCCTCCATTGTCCATTTGCATCTCTCAACACCTCCATTCATTGCTGACCAATGAGGCAATCCTCGAACCATTTTCATTCTGGCCTCAACTTATGTGTCTCAAGGATGATCTCATTTCTCATAAAGCAATTGTATGACCAATTGTACAGAGCAACATATGATTCAAACCTTCAATTGGAAAAAATCAATGGAAAAATTCAATGCAACATACCTCATTGTCAATAACAGAGTGCCTGGAGTGCTGGCCTGACTGCAGAACTCTCTGCCATGGTCTGATTGAAGAATAGCTGGGGGCCCGATCAACAAAAGACAGAAAACAAAGCAGATGCAACACTTGCTGCTCATTTCAAGATGGTGCATTTCAAAACTCCAAACTTGTTACCCCAGTCAATATAGTTCATGAGGTACTTCTAATTGCCATCGGGGTCTGATAATCTGCCAAGTACATTTTTCCACAAGCTCCAAAACCATGCACAAGGATTGGTTGGTGATCTGAAGAGGGTCTTCTTTGTAACATCTTCTCAATAAACCGATGACAAGTGTCGCTATAAATCTTGCACACTTCATGAGTTATGTTAGCATATTCCATCTTGCAGCGTTTATGAAAAGTTCATCCCTTAGAGTGATTGGGAGGGTGGATATGATTGAAAACTGAAAAGACTTGATCATAGTGGCACATGACTTGTATGAATTCCTAGAAGGACTTTCCAAAGTCCCATGTACTTTCTTCATCAGGTGATTTGGTTGACCTACAATATGTAAAACTGTATAAGTCTTCATTCGATTGTACATGATTCTTGGATGAGCTTCCTTGAGAGTCTAGAGTCTTCACATCCACATCTCCACTCTGAGCTCCACAATATCATAGTATTCAACACAAGTCATCAAGGGTACATTCTTCCCAAGCTTAGATGCGTGGTTTGACAGAGTGCTATAAAATTCTTCCCTGTGAATTTCTTTTTCAGCTTCTAGTCAGAAACACCTTCAAAGAAGTTGGGCATGATTGGAACTAATGGAGGAGTTGACCCAAACACTGCCAGAAAATAATGCGCCACAAGGCAAGGACATGCCCAATGGTAGGAAGGAATCAGATGATGATGGTATGCCGACAAAATCATGTACCTAATTTCACACACAAAACTACGGCATATCTATATCAATCTTTTAATTGATTTCTTGGTGTAGCAGGGAATTAAATGCCTTCTTGCCAAATTAGAAATTTCATAATTCATTATGCATATTGGCATATCATTATTAATAATGGCATAGCAGTATAAATAATGACTTATTATGTATAAATTGGTACTAACTTATGAGACTGTACAACCTAATTTGTGCGGATTACTCTTCATGACAAAAGATTGTGACACCACAAGCACCTCATGCCAATTCACCTCAGTCATCAACGAGGATAAAAGACGAATAAATTGCTGATGTAATGCTAATGAAGCAGCTTGGAGATGGTCCCATTGCAAATATTAAGCACCCAGGTAGTTGTCCAAGAAAGTGTTTGATTTTTCCTTTGCATGCAGGTAGATCTGGTTTCACCATCTATTATTTCTTTTTAGGTGGAAAGTACCTTTTATCAACAACTTTTAAAATGGCACTTTGATTATCCTTCTAGAGAGGATAAGCATATGTACCCAACTTTCTTTTAATATGTTCACATTAAACATTGTAATGCAGTAAGTTTTGTACAATAATGCTTGGGTCGGGTGTTTTGATTTCTTAAACTATATACATTCAAAAAAGGGAAGCTTTTCCTACTGATTTGACCCCCCTTAAGTATGCATGATATCCATCTGTTCATCTGCCACAATGCTATGTCACTAATTGAATAAAGTTTTCCTAAAAACAGAACAACACATCATTCTGAAGAACAAAAAGAACTTGCATTAGGCTTCAACTTTTATTGAACTCTTCCATTTCAGACTTAACAGATCACTCCTTCATAGTCAGTTGACAAACACAATGTCATCACCACTTCAAGGATAAAGTATTTAGAAAGAAAGTTAGATCAAGTAGCACTCTCATCATGACATTCCTGGAAGTACTGGGCAGATAAATTTGATGCATCATCCAAACAACACACAGATTGTTCATTGTTGATTATTAAATTATAGAATGAACCGAGGCATTTTCTGTCAGACATGAATGCAATAAATCCTTTCTTAAATGAGAAAAATGATGCATTTCACCTCTAGCAAGCTATATGTCTTGCAGGATCCTTTATCATTTGGAACACCACATTATCTTCACTTCATGTGGGACCCAACTCATTGAAAGATGAATAGGGGGCAGTTATATGGACTGTGACTTCGTCAGACGAAACCAAATTAGTTAAGTGTTTCGTCTGATGAAACAGCTCGGGGGTATGTTCAAATGCATACATGAATACAAGATAAAAGATATCCCATTTTGCTTCCAATCTCCAATCGGACTGAGGTTATTTTAAGTTCAATTTACAAAATAGTATTTGCTATGCTAAGACTCTGCAGTCTAAGGGAATTCAACTGAAGCTATAGATAGGTGTTTGAGTCTGCCTTTCGTCATTTTACAGTTGCATGGTTTTGTCATACAAACCTGGTTTACCAGTGTAAGCATGTGAATTTTTTTTTTCTCTCAGACTTTTTTGGTGATTTTGTCTGGCGAAATGTATTTTTGCCTGGTAAAATTTGAATTTGTTTTTAAATCTAGTGGATACCCTTTCTTGTTTAGATGGACATTTTTGACTGAAACTCCCGAAGTCACAGTCAAATGCTCCTGTTCATTCACCTAACAAAGCCCTTATCAGACTGATCTGATACATATAGGCTTGTCCTTGTATTATGGCTTGGTACAAATCGCAGGGAATTGTGATTTTTTCAAGATGAATCCGATTATGCTGTCAAACTTGGGTTTTGATGCATTAATATTTACATAATGCTTCTTCTGATAGTTTTGGTTATCAGATGTTGATGTCACACTGTAGAGGACGTTCCAGAGCATTGTAATGAAGCTGCACAATGATGTAAACCAAGAAGACGTAGGAACATAGTAAACGACATGTTAATTTCAAATGAAATCCTGCTTGAAAAATATCTGAGAAGTGTTTATAACCATTACATTTAGCAGCGAATTAAGATTTCGAAGCATTTCCTACAACATTACACGTAAGTTGTTTCTACCTTGATCTGTGGACCAATGACACCTCCCTCCAGTTTCAATGAACTCTCTTCCTCCTTTACAGCAACATAGTCATGATTATCCGACTTTATCTTGACTAGACCATCAGAGAAATACAAAGACTTTCCAAACCCATCTTCATCAAATTTGCCATTCTTAATCCCCACCAAAGGACACACCCACTCCTTCTTTCCCACCTTGGGAGGAAACTGAGGTCTCCCATTCGCAGCACACTTAAAACACACCTTCCCATGTTCTACAAGCAAACAATGCAAATCCATCATACAATCTTCCGGAATCCTCGTCTTGAAATGCGCATACGCACTCTCTCGCGACGATGATTTGTCCACCCATCCCATTTGTTGAGTGATGCGCAAGACGTGCGTATCCACGGGGAAATCATTCCGTCCCAGGGCAAAGAGCAAAACGCACGAGATTGTTTTTGGTCCCATACCCTTGAAACGGGAGAGTTCCTTCACAATGTCATCGTTGGATTCGTAGTGTTGAAGGTATTCAAAATTGGCCTCCCCTCGTTCGTCTTGGATGGATCGAAGCATTCCTTGGATGCGCTGCGCTCTGGTTTTGGCCAGACCGGCCACCTTGATGGAATTTTCAATGAGGGTAATGTCTGGAGCGTTGGCGACATCTTGCCATCCTCCGGGAAAGTCTTGTTGGAGTGTGGCAAATGCCTTGTGGCAGT
The DNA here is from genome assembly GCA_013187285.1 of Cyclotella cryptica. Classification (NCBI taxonomy): domain Eukaryota; phylum Bacillariophyta; class Thalassiosirophyceae; order Thalassiosirales; family Thalassiosiraceae; genus Cyclotella; species Cyclotella cryptica. The sequence continues at coordinate 169,602 of JABMIG010000059.1, forward strand.
TGGCATCGGTGGTGTTTTGGGAAAGCATTGTTCCAATTATGGCATCGGTGACGGGTGTATCGGATGATTGTTTGTGTTTCTTATTCTTGGGCTGCTGATCAAGTTGTTTCTTGTTCATTAGTAGAGCTTTGCGACGTTTGTTGTTCTCGTGGACTATGTGGGGATGAAGCCGCGATAGAGCATTCGTAACGTAATAGCACTCCTCTGCGGTGGGTCTCGGTCCAGTTTTGTCAAGAGGTTCGTTTATCGACGACAGATTGTCATGGGACTCTACTTTGACAGCATTTGATGTCTTGCGCTTACTTTTCTGCCTTTTGGAATCTTGATTCGTGGTGAGCATACTGGATTGCACTGCTTTGATCTTGACATGAGTGTCATGTTGCCGTTTCCTCGTCGAAATCCGTTGGGAGCTGAAGGTAACGGCAGGCACTCTCGAACTTTTCACCTCATCCGGCTTCATTTTCTCTACTTGTTACGACTTATGGCAATTGAAATGATGCCATGAAATGATGAGACGTGGTTTCCGCACTCTACTGAGCGGTGAGAGTCTGGTGAAAGGGCAGCTAGCGGCGTGTTCGAGGTGTTTCGTGTTTCTTCCCACCCTTTTCGTTTGTCCAGGTCCTACTGGCTGACCCTGGCTGACAGTTGGCTGACGCAGAGTGTGTACACCCACCGCGACCTCTCACAACCTCCCGAATCGACCTTGATTGCAATGTCTTTCCTCGAGAGAGTATCGTATAGTATCGTATTTTACGGCTGATTTGACTCCTGACTCCGGACCTCTCCGGACAGTACAATACAATATCCATCATCCTTCCATCATCGGAGATCATCGGCGCCTTCGTACTAACAACATTTGACAACGGAATTCGAAATCAGAGTATACGAAAGCCAAATGCCCGTCCAAATCAGAGACTGAATATCGCCCACAATCGCCCACAGCATGAAAAATCGCGTCCCCCGAACTCTCTATCGTCAACTACTCTCCTGGTGCCGGCGCTACCAAGACGTACCCTTCGATGGCGTCCCGCCGCTCACTCTCACCCCACCGCAGGTCAACTCACTCGCATTACGGCGACTCAAGAGCATGCGCACCTTTTTGGACAGCAACGGAATTGGAGACTCTGCAAGCAATGTCAAATGGCGCCATCCGGCCCATTTCGCATTGTACAATTCCAATGTTGCCGTGGAGGAGGATATGATTGTTTTCCCCGCCGTGCACAATACAAGTGAATTGAGAGATGTGATACGGTCTGTATATTGGTTGAATAATGTCAATACCATGTCGAATGTCGACGGAGTCAACATCGCCGATGAACGAGAATGTGACTCGTCGTCGAACGCTACAAAGGAACAGATTTCGTTGGCGTTTGATGCCATCAAATCTTGCAATCAGTTATCGTCGAGTGAGCTTGATAGCAGAAGAAATAAACGCCTCGCAAGTATCGAAGCACGTCGAAATCAAATGAATGATAAAGATGCACCAATTGTTGAATACCATGTTGGACAAGTTGTGTCACAAAAGAAAAAGGGATGGAGGGGAGTCATTGTAGGGTGGACTATCGAACAGGAGAATGCAAACGAACGATCCCGGCTGACTTCGTTAACGACCAAGCAGTACTCGCTGTCCGACCGGAATGAAACGAACTCCGAAAATGAAAATATTGACACAAGTAGTAAGCAAGACAAAACTCAAAAGTTCAATATAAAGTACACCATTCTGGTGGATGTCAATGATGCGGCGTTACTTAAAAGTTCAAAGATTGTGAGCCTTGAATCGCAGGAGGATCTTGGCTTTGTAGAACCATGGTGAGATATTTTGTGTGGTCGTGTATGAGTATGACATGAACATGAGCTCACTCCTAGATTCAATTCTCGTTCGCAGCCTCCATCGAATACATAACAATTTAATCAATCAATACTTTAACAAGTTCGAATCAGATCATTTTGTTCCAAACAATGTTCTTGGATATGTCTATCCTATGGATCGTTACTCTTCATGTGACATTTCAGAGGGACGTGAAAGTTCAACTTCCTCGGCGAGCACTGAGGCAGTAGAAGGAGAGCAATTGACAGACCCTCGTCTCCCTGATGTCAAAGCAGCATGCATGACAATAATTCAGGGAGTGAACAAAATCAGTAACCGCCTCGTGAGCTCTATCGAACATGACTCGACAGATCAAAACTCGAAATGCAATTTTCTTGAGTCTCTGTTATCTGGGATTTCAACGCAAGCGAAAATAGACGAGGACCAACCCACTCTTTCACTATATTCCACCATTTTAGCACTCTACCATTTTCATGTCAAGATAAATTCCTTACTATGGTCGCGGAAAATCCATTTAGACCACAAACCAAACATCAAGTTCTCTCTAGGACAAATTGTACGGCACAAACTCTATGATTATCGGGGAGTTATCATTGCATGGGATCCTAAGCCCCACGTCGACGTCACGAACTGGGATGGGCTACAACATGTGGACAATCCACAAAATCAACCTTTTTATCACATTCGACCGGATGAGAATGATTGCATCCGTGCGTTCGGCGGCCCTCGAAGCTTTCGTTATGTGTGTCAAGACAATTTAGAATTGTGTGAACCCACCGAGCTCGAAGTGGATGAGTTGAGTCCTCAGGAGTGGAGATGGGACAAAGGGAAGGGAAGTTATGTCCCTTCGGATGAAATGAAGGTGTGCTCACTCTGCTGTGTTTGGTAACATTTTCGCATTCTTGATCAATGCCATATTGCTAACTTTCAACTTTCCAGTTCTTGTATGGTGAAAAGCTTGAGTCTGACGAAACTATGATTGAACAGAACTTGCAGAAACTGAGAGTGAGTGGAAAACTTGTATATCAATGGGATTATTTTTTTGAATGTTCCGTCTGAATAACTTTATCGGAATCCTAGGATACTCTATCGGAATGCTTATTAACTGTGAGAGACGGGGTAAACAACGAATACTTCACAATGGATGATCTTTTCTGTGTACTGCGATCAGCTGATACCCTAGAAAACGCGACAGCAGTTCAAGATACCATCAAGGAGATATGGAAAGAATCTTCCAATATTGAATTGCGCAATAGTCTCGACACCGGTATAGCTTACCTACTGGAAGGAAATTTCGAGAAGGCATTATCCACATTCACTAAAATCACAGAAGCCGATCCATCGTACGGGGAAGCCTGGAACAAAAAGGCTACAGTGCACTATATGATGGGTCATATGCAGGAATCCCTCGAGGCTGCGCGAAGAGCGTTGGATATCGACCCGAGGAATTTCCAAGCTCTGGCGGGGATAGGATTGGTGGAAATGGATTCGTCATCTTCGGTGGAAAAGGCAGTGGATGCTTTCCGGCAATGTCTTGCTTTGAATCCGTGGTCTATGGTTTCGGCTCGATTGGCTTTGTGTCTCAGGAAGAGAGATAGAAGTAAAGACAATAATGGAGAGTGATTAAATTAGTGGAAAATATGGTAGGCGCATCTACGACACCTTGCCAACCTATGTATCACTTGCTTCTATCAACAGTCTTACTTTCTCTAACAAATTCTCGACTAATACAAATACAACTATTTCAATGCTCTCTATACCTAAAAACACTAGCCATATCTCCCCATGACGTGAGACACCGCTAATTCCCTGCACAAAGCGTTACGAATACCTACTTCTCAAAACCTCTTGTACTAACAAACACACACAGCGGTATGCTTCTTCTGATGCCATAAACGCTATGTGGACAACTCTATTCTTCATGCACAACTTGGATCAAGAAGGTAGATTGACATGACATGCGTGGACTCTCATCGCCAAGACAAACCCTCATCGAGATTTATTTGTAACAAAGGATATTCCACCACATATTCGTTGTTCCTTGTGTCATACGTTCGATAGCCAACTCAAGACGTACACAAATCCGTCATCTATAAAAAAATCTTGTCCCTTCCCTCCTCTCCCCCTGCCCCATCCCCTCACTAATACTGCATACCAAATTGTCTCGGATCATAACCAATCCCCCCAACAACATTCCCAAATCCTCCATTCGATCGAACCATACCACCCCACCCCCACCAACCATACCACCACCAACAACACCCATTCTACCCCGTCGTATCGTCAACTTCCTCGCCCTCTGCTGACTCTTTCGACTAATCAAACGACTCACCTCCATCGCCGTCATGGACGTGACGTCTTCATCATCCACCGCGAGGAGTTGATCTCCCACGAATATTTCATTGCGTATGGGACATGTATCCTTGATGGCGTGGACGAGGGGTGTGGTGGCTTGGGGTGGGACGTCGATGACTACGCCTAGTTTTCCGGGGGGGGCGTAGATTTCTAGGAGTTGTTGTTGTTGTTGATGATGCTGGAGATGATATTGTTGGTGTTGGTGTTGTTGTTGTGTGGTTGATGGTGGCGGCATTCTTGTAGATGGTAATGAAGGATGCGGACGTGAGGATGAGGGTGGCATGACACCATGAGGTTTCCCGGGATAATTCAAAGTATTGTAGGGAGCATCATTGTACAATCCACGTTCGAGGTACGAGCCGGACATGGTACCGAAGGCGGCGGAGGATGCACGGGTGGCCGATCCAAAGGCGGTGGTGGCGGCGAGGGATTGGGAGCCGATGGTCCCTCCTGCGTCGGAGAGGGAGAAGCAATCGTTGGTGGGGTTGTAGTCTGGATCGATTGTGGGAAGGCTGTTATTGTTGTTGTCGTCGTTGTTGTTGTTGTTATGATTGTTTTGGTTTAAGATACATAGTGGTTGGAACAGTTAATACAAACGTGACAAAATAAAATGAGACGAAACAAAACAGAATACAACCATCAATGCATTCCACCTCTTTCAGTTTCCATGACATTGCAAAACCAATTCCAACAAAAAACAAAATCGACACCACCCACCTGCTGCTATCATCATCCCTAAAATTGGCACGACGATTCGTCTCCAACGAAAGCACCGACAATCGAGCGGTATCCATGGTAGATCTGGAACGATCGGTCCCTGCCGAATTATAGGGGTGATACATGCCGTTGGAGTTGGTGCTGTGGATTTGGAATGGAGGCGACGACGAGGGGATGGGAGATGTGTGTGTGTGTGTGTTAGTTACAATTGGTTCTCCTGTCTTTGCAAGGCCAAACAACGAATTACTACAACTTACTCTCGTTTCCCCGACATTTCGGGGTAATTTCCCGAATGTACGAGTGATTTATTAGGAAGGGAGGTGGCATTTGCATCGTTTCGATCGGACTTGGCCGTCGTCGTCGTCTTTTTCTTCTTCTTCGTGTTCTTGTTGTTTTGTTTGGATCGAAAGAGGGGACAGAGCAAGCTTGGCATGTCGATGGGGACCAGAACGAGGATGTAATATTCTGTGCTATAATTTTTGAAATGTAAGGAATTTGGAGAGGAGGTGCGGCGGTGGATAAAAAAATATATTACTTGTTGTTCATGGTAGGTTCATGGTCGTTTTGTGTTTCGTGATAATCCCTGGCTTACCTTGGCAATGGTCGTGCCGTGGTAGTATTGAGGTAGTATTGTATCGTCCTATATCATAGTGATGACGATATGTAATAAAGAACACTCTCCGAACACTCTCACATCACTCGCACAAATTGTCCCTGACGGCAAGCAACCGAGAAAACCCACACCTACATTGCGACATCGATGCAGTTTGGCGATAGTACCGATTCCTATTTCCAAAAATGGAGAAATTTGGCGCCATTTGTCACAAGAAAGACATGCCCCGCCGAGGATCACTGACGCAAAACGTCTGAGAGGTAGACACAGTGTAATTTATTGAACGATGCCTATAATCTACTGCGAAGAAGAAGCACATTCCACTGCTACCTAGATGGGGGCCAGATTGCGAAAAAAGGCGCGAATACAGGGCAGGATCCATCGGTCGTGTAATCCTTCTTTTACACGATTTGGATCTATCATCACTACTACCTAGATCACTACTGTTGAAATCTGTCAACATGCGATTCGGATCCTCTCGTGATCATCCACTTCGATTCGACACATGATGAAAAAATCACCATTACGTTGAGACCATCTCAAGCTTTGCCTACAACCGACATCATGTGAAGACATGGTACTATAAAAGTGACAAGATTCCAAGTATTCAAGGTTGCCTATTGATTGGACCGTCCACCGAATGCCTCGGCCGAACCACACCATGCCCACCAACCATCCAGCATCGACGCCTCCAGCCCCCATGGAAATACCGTACCAAACCTCCACAAACGTCGCCATCCTCCTCTCCGTATCATCCCCTCTCGTCGCCGTCCTCTGGACCCTCCTTCCCCCACTGTCGCTGCCACTGTCCGACAATGACTCGCACCGCTCTCACCGCACACTCCAACAAACGAATCAATGCCTCATCAACACCACCACCGTCAACACCACCACCACCAACAACAACAACACCAGCAGCAACACCAGCAACAACGAACTATCCTCCCAACCATCCACATGGACCGCCATCGCCACCTCCCTCCTCATCGCATCCATCATCGCCCTCTTCTGCCTGACACTCTACGAATTGTATCGACGCGATCCCATCGTGGGGAAGTACGTCTACGATCGCAAACGGTTGCGTCAACCGGGGAGGACTCCTCCTCCTCTCATGACGAGTCGGAGTTTGTGGCGCGGACGACCAAACAGTGGTGACGATTACAACGACGATACCGGAGGGAATGGATGTGCCCGCCGCTCGTGGTGGTGGTGCCTTCGCGTTCGTCCGGCACTGTTGGAACTCTTTTTCCTCACCCTGGATGAAACGTATGTACGGTATGCGGCACGGGCGGACGAGGCGAGGAGGGAACGGGAGGCGAGGGGATACGTGTCGACATGTGGTTGTTGTTGTGGTCGGAGGGGGTGGTATCATGACAATTGTTGCAATACCGTACGCATGTCGCGGTCTGTCGTGGGTGGTGGCGGTGGTGGTGGTCATCAGGACAATAACGACGAAGAGTATGTCGATGACGACGGATACGTTTATTACCCCGGCTTTCAACACGAATGGGGATTCGTTCATACCGGGGAGAATCATTACGAACTATCGCCGCCGCGATATTCTCCACGGAATGGGACGACGGGGTCGACGACGTCGGTATTGGGTGAACGGAAATTCAAACGATCCATTGAAGATTTGTATCCGGAAGATTTTCGAGAGGTGTTTAAGGAGACGAAGTGGGATCGGGCTTCACGATCGTTGGAGGTGGGTACTGACGACAACGACGAAGAGGTGGAGGAGCCGCCACCGCCGCTGCGGAGTGATACGGATGGTTCGTTGTTCGAGTCCGCCGTGGAAGAAATGACACCCGTCGGCCGTGAAAGTACGTCGGATTTCTTACAACCGGTGGAAATGGAAACGATCGAACCGAATGGAAAGGATGCAAACCATGACGACCATACTAATGTCATTGAAGTTCCTCCCACTGTCCACGATTCCACAAAAGATGAAGAAGAACCATTGAAATACCCCTACAGACTCGTAACCTTCTTCCTCCCCCCCGGATTTCACAATTGGTCCAACGCCCTGGGTTTCCTACGAGAATTCTTTTTCCTCCCCCAATGTTCTCGACGCATTGCCAAAGCAGCAAGGGGTGCCCTCTTCGGAAGAAGCAACGGTAGAAACGACACTTCGACCCCGCCGTCGCGATCGCAACGACTCCAAATCCACGATGATTTCGTCGTACTCCGTCCTGCCGAGGAGGAGTTGCTCCGTTGTGCCGGACTCGATACCTATCTGTTGATACGGTTCGCACGCTTTGGATTCGATGTGTGTTTCTATCCGTTTTTGTTTGCTTGTGTGACGGTGATTCCGATTTATATTTCGTGTATTCCCGGGAGTGTGTTGTTTCTGGATGCGAATGGGGAGATGGTGGCGTCGGCGAGTGTTTTGATTGATGGGTTTTTTAGTTTGACGATTAACCGGATTGAGAGTGGTTCGAGCAAGATGTATGGGATTATTGTGTGTACTTTCTTTTTGTACTTTTTCGTCTTGGTAAGTCCTATTTGTGTGTGTGTGTGAGAGAGAGAGAGATGTGCTACTTTGCTTTTGCCGTCTCCTCACGTTGGTTGTGGTTTAGCGCCGCTTGTGGCTGGAATGGGAGGTATTTATCAAGTTGAGACATCGGTTTCTTTCCAATGGAGATCAGAACTTTCATGATAATCCTACTTATTTGAAGAAGGTGACGATCGTTTTGATTTGGATTGTTGTGGATGGATGGACTGTCATAGACGCTCACTTTAGTCGTTCTCTTGATTGTGTTAGTTTCGCAATACGGTGGTTGGTGAGTGCGTCGCCGTTTCGTAGTTTTATTTCTCGATGGTCGTACACTTGTCTTACCGCAAGATGTCCTTCCTCGCGCGTTTCCAAGTGGAATGTGTTCCTAGTAAGACATGCTGGTGAAAATCGTTGTGAATGCCGTTACATGCCACAGGTTCTCAAATCATCTACATCATTTGTCATCACAGAAACGCAACGATCCGATCGTCACGTTCGTCAAGTATTCGAACAACTATTTCCGGTCAAATTGAGAGTGCAGAAATGTTGATTGACACACGGGACTTGGAGCGCGTTCTTGACAAGCGAAGGACGTTTATTGAAAAGTTCGAGAGCACCGCAGCGCAATACCAATACAAACAGTGGAAGTATCATAATCAGGAACAAAATTGTTGTTCGAGAGAACCGAAAGAGCCGACGGTACGCATTGGAATTCACAATCTTTGATTCATTTCATCTCCATACCTAGAGAAAAGAAGCTGATGACGTCTTTGTCATTTTCTATTATTATGTGAGTCAGACTAGGATTGGTCGCTGCTGCTTCGGCGAACAAAAGAATGCCTTACAATACTACAAAGACTGCATAGCTAAGTACGACGAATTGGCGGACACGGAATATGAAAAGTTAGTAGAGTCGCGCTTAAACTGGCGTGACGCGAGCGTAATAAGACCTCAGTCGTCGGCAGGTCGAAGCTCTTTTGGTGAACTTTATTATACCTTCCTCCCCGATACAGTTCGCGAGGCACTTGGGATCAAAGCACCGGATTTGCAGTCTGGCACAGCGGTTGTTGAATTCAAGTCCATAGCTGCTAAGCAAAGTGGTACGTGCGCTGACTTTCACATGTCATAAAGTTGATCTTGTGATCCAGTGACATCGGCGCTCATTTCCATGTTTTTCACTAGCTGTTCAATGTAATCTCTCTGGCGAACCGTACTGGTTTATTACGAAGGATGCACCGGATCCCCGTGATATTCTGTGGAACAATGTGACAGTTAATGCAAAGTTTATCGAAAAAGAAAAGTCATTGTTGAGTTTCTATTGGTTGTTTTGCTCTTGACTTGGGGAGCATTTGGTAGGTTCATTTCCATTGTCATGAATCTGTTTTCTTGAGAAATAAATTCCTTAATTCCTGCGTTCCCTCACAGTGGCCACTGTTACAAGTGTCGCGAACTCAACTATTGATGGACTGCAGGTGTATGGCATCGACTTGAGCAGGTTCAGGCTTTACATACCTACATTGATCATTTCCTTGATATTGCTCTGGATACCAAACTTTCTCTTTTTATTTGCAATACGCATTATTAAGTTCAAGTCCTTTTCTCAGGTAAGAAATGTGTTGTGTTGGCTTTCAAATCTGTATGTCATACGTTTGGAACAGGAAGACTCAAAACGATTTCTTTCGCCTTGTAGTGTGATGAATTTGTTATCAAGTGGAACACTGCTTTCAGGGTGACGAACATCTTCTTCATCTTTTTCTCCATTTCTCTCATCCAAGCCATCCAGTGCTTCAAGGTAAGTCCATTTGCTTTGTGAGTTGTTAAAAAGGTAACCAAAACTACATCCCTTACGATGAATTCTTTAAGGATAACCCAGAAAAATTCATCACAGAGGTTGCTCTAGGGGTTTTGAGACAGAGTTCCTATCTACTCAACTTGATTATTATTGCAACGGGTCAAGAGACGATGTTGCAGCTTCTGCAGTGGAGGTGAGTAAGAAGTTTCAGTCATCTTTCCTCGGCTCTGCCCTCAAGTATTCTTACATATATCAATGCAATCAGATCGTTGATAAAGCAAGCAGTTTGCAGACCTCTGACAAATTTCAATTCAAAAAGCAAGAGACATTTAGATAGGCTCAACGAGCCACCACCGTTTGAACAAGCTTTCATCTTTGGTTTTTTCTCACCTGTCCTTTCATATGGACTAATGATTGGAATGCTGTACTCGTAAGTCATTGCTTAAAGTTTGTGGTGAAATAATGGTCCAACTTCATTAGCTGATCGTACAATGCATTCTCTTGACCCTCTAAATATCAAGCTACATGCAACCAGTTATGCTAGGGGCATGCAGCTTCTTCTTTTGGGTGGCAACCAAAGTCCACACGCACAACGCATTGTTCATTTACTGCCAACCTTTTGAAGGCGGAGGAAAGATCTTTTACTACTGGAACCGAATAGTATTTGTTGTTCTTTACAGTTCAATACTGATTTTCTTCGGCATTCTTGCATTTAAGCAATTTGCCAAGACGGCCATAGCCTTCGTCATTATGTGAGTTGACCATCTTGTGAGGTTGTCTTGACTATGCCAAATACTTTCAACAAGTATTCCCGTGTTCTAACCACCTTTCTTTCTGTCACATTTGCCTGACACAATATATCTTAGCATGCTACTGGTGACTTACATGGTGGACACAGCAATCACAAATACTTTCGTCATCCATTCTCTCAACCTCCCCATCACCATCGCCAGGGTTCACGATGAAGAGGAGGTCAGTATGTTTTGGTTGTCACTTTTTACAACGGAATCATTCCAATGAACTGTCATCTTCATCCCGCTAACATGATCGTTGTCTGTGCACAAACAGGAGGCTCTGATCAAGAAATCGAAACTAAAGAAGGATGGAGGTGAAAACTTTATGTATCGCCACCCAATGTTAAATCATAGAAATTGGGACGCAAGGCCGTTCCGTTGGATGTAATGTTGGTTTGATCGAATAAGTTGGATAACCCGAACAGTTGAAAATTTCTATTCTTACTGTCTTAACTTCAATATTTACAATTCCAATACCACATAACACTTGATCCGCCTAAAAATTCCATCTTGTGGGCGTGCCTTTCCCTTAATAGTTCACAGATGGTAGTCCCTGGCATGCTACTTGTGCATTCTTTGCCTGCAAATAGCATTGACGAATCGAAGGTTGAGCTATGTTCTTTAACATCTGTCATTCCTTATCAGCCTTCTCACAGCCCCTAAGCAACACTATGTCCATTTAATCTCCAATACCAGTCAAAACAATCATAATAAGCCCTGTCCGTGATATCAAAAGTATCACGAGACAAAGCATTTATGAAATTTGTAAGGACAACAACTTTCTCTACCGCCCCAAGCCCTATGATTAAAATACCACAATGCTTCTTGACCAGTTCCTTTTTTTAGTGGATAGTGTACGAGTTGATCTTTCTTAAGTGATGGCAGATATTATAGTTATGTGAATAATAGAATTTCGTCATACTTGACCCATTTGCTTTGAGTTGCTTTGAGTGTGGCAGTGCAAAGGTGAGGACGGTGTGTTGGGGCATTGAGTATTTTGTTTCAATACTGTCATTCCTTTGTTGAGGTGAAAACTCACTCAAAGTGAAACAGTGAATACATATCAATATGTGTCTTCTTGGATGTTTCTACCTCTCTAGTACTTAGTCACCTATTCAGGCTGGAAATCTTCCAAAAGCAAAAATTTTCATAACACCATTTATTCACCTCTTCACTCAAGTCTTTCAATTTTCTGTCCATTAATTCTACAATGTAATATGTTCAATAACTTGCACACCTGAATCCATCAATCAAAATCCTGAAACACACATTCTAATTCTCATGTCTTTTCTGCCTGCACAGTCTATGACAACTAGTACTTGTACCATTGACGGGAAAAATAATGATTCAAGCATGCAACATTGAATAAAATGCATCAGAGATTACAGAAGGACAACCTAACTGTAGCATAGGTGATAGTTCTAGTTCTCTTGCTACTGGCTCATGATATAATTGCTCAGCACAGAGAGCTGTATGTCATTGGTCAACTTGGTGGTTGATGGACCATAAAGGTGACAGCTCTTGATGTGCTCGGAAGTGAGGATACTATTGCAGTAATGAGGGATATTATCCTCTAAATTGAGTGAGTTATCATATAATTGAGGTTAAGCATATACTGAAACAGGCAAGAGAGCACAATTTAATTTCTGATTGGGAGTAGGACGTTGTTCCTGCTTGCCACATCACATTTCATGATCAATTCATAGAAACAGCCCAACAATGCAAGAAGAACTTCACCAATCTTTAAAGGCTATATCCCAACTGACAATCCTAAATCCATGTTTCTGCACAAGAGCACAAGACAATTGATTGTCAAGAAGACTGGTGGAACAACATCAAAGAAGATTATTCTCACAGAAAAAGATGACAATGATAATAGTAGCAACATCACATCAGAATGAGAGAAACCGTATATCTCAGTCCATAAGATCCACAAAATGTCAAAAGACACCATTTTAGATTATAATGATATACTGTGATAACTTTTGGTAGGACAAATGTTTGCCTATTGTATGGCACACCAAAACCTTAGAAGAAGGTAAGCTTTCTGAAAAATCTTATCGGTTTAGTACAAAAACTCTTAGTTTTTGAAATATACGAAGGTCAATAATAGGGTGGGCCTGGATTCTTATGCCCCAAATGTAGCATGGTAGGAGCGGCATCTGGTATGTATGTGTCACATCATGGGGTAAGTCTATCATATTTTTCTTTGCTTTAGGTGTGCAAGACTAGTAACTCTCTTTTAATGAGTTAGACAATGTTTAGGCAACATGGGCAACATCCTTTACAATTGTGTATTGCAGTGTGGGGAGTAAGAGAGGATATTGCTTGACTTTTTAGGTGCCTTTGTTCAACTTGGTGATGTTAGTGATTGCACACAATCAAAATCATTGTCAAAGAGAAAGGCGAGAGGCGAGATGATTGAATAAGAAAGATTAAAATCCTTGATTTGAAGAAAGAAGCTCAACAATCAACTAGATGCACATAAGTCATGATGCATACATGTTTGTCAAAACCTATTTGGTTTGTACTAATTCAAGTCACTGTGATTCCAGGACTGAGTGGAAAACAGTTGAATCATATCAACACAGAAAGTTGGCAGGGGAAGAAAGACTGGAAAGGCAAATGAGGATGGTATTCACAAATGATATCACTCATGTTTTTCATGAGATATTTTTGAAAAAAGCAGTTTGAATTCCTGCAAGCAAAATTTGAAATATGCTGGTATCACACAAATCATTACAATGAAAATACTTGCAAAATATTTGATGAGCCCTGAGTAAAACCAATCCTATACACTCCTAACAAGAAACAGATATGTTGGCATTATTCCTTACCAGGCACTTAATCTATCCACAAAATGAGACCAATAGAGGAAGCTCAAAGTACTCTTCGCTAGTGCTCTCTATTTTTTTGAATTTTCAGAATAATTTCTGACCTCTTTGATACATATTATGACTGTGGTCCTAATAAGTCTTTTTACCCAAGATTCAACAAAATGGCTCAACAATAAATCAAGAGGTGGATTTCCATCAAGGCTCCCCATCCATGATACTCATTATTCATACTGATCATTGGACCCAGTTATATTGTACTTTATCATAATCAAAATGCCATGTTCATCCAGCAGCAAGTGGTTCATTATGTCTTGAAAGTCAGACAATGAGATTATCACAATGCCTACCATGATTTAAGAGTTGATTGAATGACATTGTTGTCAGTGAGTAGCTGTGGTGGCAATGATCAATAACGTGACACAAGTATAAGTACAACAAACAGGAATAGTAAAGTAAATTATTTCATGGAAAATATAAATATGGCAGAAGTATCACTTTATGGGAAGTAAAAATGTCAATGTTTGTCAATGTGTCATCTTTTAGGTAAAAAATTTCTTGGGATATTGCCATGCCCGTCTGCAAAAGATGAATACTCATCAAGTAAAAGGTAAAAATGCAAACAATTGAATGTGGTACTCACATGACAGTGTTCCATGCCTAAGCCAGCTAGTATAACTTTTGTTTTGTTATCTCTTGATGAACAAACATGATGTCACTGATTTCTAGGCACACCAATCCAGGAGAGAAAAGAGATTCTTCTCAGAACAACACACCACTCCTTTATGACTGACAGATATCACCTTTTTGTTGGGATTCTGGAATATTTGTCCTGGTTTAGTGAGATGATGGACTTACTTGTTGACTAACAATGCAAGAACAAAAGTTGTGAATATAGGACAAGAAATATAAAAGTAAAATAACTGTGTATAAGACCTGAGCTTTCAAATTTGCCGATCATTTCCATGTGGCACAGCGGTAGCTTGTCTATAATAAGTGCAAAAAACCCTCCCAGTAGAGTGTGCTTTCTTTCACATCTTTGTTATTCCATAGAGTTTGAAACATCCAATGTCAAACATTATGCATGATGATGAATGCATCAAATTATTGAATTCATAATTCGAAATCAGATATTCATTGTATTTTTGTGTATGCTATTACCAGTGAAATATCATTTTGTAGCTGTTCATATTTGTACACTTCAGTAGTCAGAGGTCACTTGTTTCTATTTGAGTTTGAGTGCTCTTTACTTTAAAATTCATGTTTGTTTTGGGTCGATATTTTGATGAGAATATCACACCCTATGAAATCAGCTCCCTTCCATATAAAATACTCATGTATTGCAATTTAATGTGTGAGCCTGTTGGTCTCGTCCATTCAGCTTTGCCTAGTGCCATGCTGGTGTACATTTATTGGTTAGTATCATCTTTTGGCATGAAACTGTGCTTTTACTTATTCTGTGTCTCTGTTTCATCATATTACCTATAAACCTATATTCTTATGACAAAATTTGTTTTTTGTTTTTCCTTATAGTTATGTCTATGAATCATGCTGCATTTTATGTAAAACATTACATTTTTATGTTAATTATTTCACACAGGAATGTATAATCACAAGATCACACCACTCTGTAAGATGAGCAAATTGTAGGCGAATGATGATGCATATCCATTCAATTTGCAGATTTCGGACAGCCGGTGATCAGCATACAAATAATCTCTCAACAGTCAGAGATATGTGATGGTGAATCTTCCCACCATACCTGAGGAAGGGGGATACTGAGAAGTGGATTTTAAAGGAGAGGTGTAGAACAAGGGTGGGGGTCAGTGTCAGAGTCAGAGCCATGGTCAAGGAGAGAACAAGCAAGAGAGAGCAAGAGTGAGAGTGAGAGGTAGGCTAGAGGGATAGAAGGAGCCAAAGCCAAAGGCAAAGGCAATTTCAGTGGAGAGAGGCATGATAGATAAGACAAGGGAGGGGGGAAGAGAGGGGGAGAAGATTTTGATATAAGAGGAGAAGTAGAAGAACATTTTCAAAGAAGAAGATTAAAGAAGATCGTGGGAGTATGTGGTGGAAGAAGTGGTTGGAAGCAGAGAACGATCAGGATAAATGGGAAGGTATAAAAAAGAGGAAGAAGAGAAAGAAAAGGAAGGCCAGGACAAAGCAAAACAAAGAAGAGGACAAAGAAGAGTAAGGGGGCTAAGGGGACAAGAGGACTAAAGGGCTGAAGAGGTTTGCAGAAGAATAACAAGAGGAGGGAGATCTCACAAGATTGTGAGAGAAGAAGAAGAAGAAGAAGAAGAAGTGTGTGAAAAGAGAGGAACAAGGGGAAGCTGAGTGTGGGAATAGAGGACGACCAGGATCAAGATTGTGGAAGAGGAAAACTTGGATGGAGATGGTAGAGTAGATTGGAAGAGGTGGAAGAAACTGGAGAAGAAAAGGAGAAGTTGAGAATGGATTGAGTAGAGGAAAAAGAGGAGGAAGTGGAGGAATATGAAGAAGATCAAGAGTATGAAGAAGCCGAGGAAGGAAGATAAAGACAAGGACTGCAAGGAAGAAACAGAAGAAAATGGTAGAAGACTGGGTTGTATTTGGTCAAAGAAGAGGAAGAAGAAAGAAGAAAGAAGAGGAAGAAGAGGGCTGAAGAAGATGCTGGAAGAGCTTGATTTTTGAGCATACTGATGTAATACCCACTCTTATATTAGGTGAGCTCTTTGAGAATGATTTTTACTGTGAATGAAAGCTTGGCATCCATGCTGACTGTGGTATGACATGTTCAATGTTGATTACGGGATGCAATCTTTAGTCATTGCTTATATTCTTCTCACAGGTCTGACTTACATCCAGACATCATTTTTGCACTGATGGTGTATGATGTATTTTTTGCATTTTGATGATGTATCATATGTCTGCAGAAGATCTATAGACCAAGAGAATGGGTGGTGAATCCATTTCATACTTTTAGTTGAACACAGATTGATACAGCACCATGTGGCCATGTAATAACAGTTGTTTGGAGATTTATTCTTTTTAAGCAGAATCTTATGAGAAAAGTACGATGCGACGTTGAGTTGGATACAATTTGCCTATGAGCAGCTTTAATATGTCGCATGATGGATGCGAGGAAATGACTGCTATAATATATCAATATATCAACCCATGCCAAGACATAAGAGATAGATCAGGAAACATTTCACAAAAAGAGGAGATTTAAAAATGGGAAATATCGCTTATTGTTGGTTGATGTATTGTGTTGATTAGGTCTTCCGTTAACTCTGTGGGCTCATGGCTCATGTATCTACCTTGGCTTGGATTGCTGAGGAGCACTCCATTGTAAAAATCCATATGAACATGTGGCTGTGGCATGTAGAAACGAGACAGAACATTGTTTCTCATCATGTGGATCAATCAATCATTGATATTTTCAGTTTTTGTTAGTATTCTACCAACATAATGTTGTTGATCCTACGTTCAGTATTTAAAATAT
The DNA here is from genome assembly GCA_013187285.1 of Cyclotella cryptica. Taxonomy (NCBI): domain Eukaryota; phylum Bacillariophyta; class Thalassiosirophyceae; order Thalassiosirales; family Thalassiosiraceae; genus Cyclotella; species Cyclotella cryptica. The sequence goes on from JABMIG010000059.1 coordinate 186,516, forward strand.
AAGGGCTTTCGTTTTTGATGAATTGAAAATTGCACATATATCAAAACTTGTAATTCAAGTTCATTGATTAGAAAGCATGACAAAACCCTATGTTGATATCGCCTCTGTATGCATGTAAAACTGTTGCAGATACTGAAGCTGAACTCTCAAACTACACAATGAAGGACACTTCCATTTCATAACATTATTTTGAAAAGTGACGTGAGGGATCACGAAAGACGTCAGATCTCCGCTTGGGACCAATAAGTAGTAGTGTATGTGAAGTACAAGTACAGTACCATAAGTGATGAGGGGCCACTGCTGAATATGATGGTGAGCTGTAGACTGACATGCCATTAGAGTACAAATCAAATCGGAGGAGTATTCGGATGAAATCAATCTGAGTTTATACATTGAAAGGTATTGACGTGCGGAAGCCTAGTACTCTTCTTCTTCAAAAAGTAGAGTACAGCTTGAATCACAAGTGATCACAACCAAATGATTTCTTATTGATTCGTGTGGAACAGCCTCAATGCTGGGGCTGTACTGTTGACTGCATACTCCTATACACGGTAGTATCGTGTGGGCCTATCAGAATAGAAGATAACATTGCACATCATGACGTGAAAGTGCGATGGACAGCCCGCAAGTGGTGGGGAAAGCTTTGTGCCTTCTTTGGAATGATATGACCACAACAACATTTTAATTGGTTCGTTTTAATTCTTCAATTCATTCATTCTACGATCACCGCAAAGCCATTCGGCCAAGCGACCAACTCGAAGCACAAATCGATTAACCATTACATTATACGAACTTTAGTCGGCCCATCCTCGTCGACCTGCGCTCCTGCAATAATACTATCGTCTGACAACAAAAGGAAACGTCGATTCTCAAAGGCAATACGAAAAATTACAGCCATGAAGATCACACGTACAAAGAGACGATCACCACAATCCCTCCTCCTCCCCCTCCTCCTCCCCGCCACTATCTCGGCCCACTCCAAAACAATGATCGCCTACTACGCCTCCTGGCAATGGTACGACCGCGCCAACCACGCCAAACCGTCCAACCTCGACCACTCCAAAGTAACCCGATACAACTTCGCCTTCTTCCAACCCACCACCACCGGGTACGTATGAAACCCGTGTTGTTGGCCTAGTGCACTCATATTGCCTACCCCTTGGATTGCCCTCACCAATGCTCTTGTGTACACATCATGCCTTCCTTTCAAAAATTCTCCTTCCATCATTTCATCTCTCCGCACACAAAAAAACACACAATATCACCACCACAACAACAACGTAGCGAGTTATTCGGCACGGACTCTTGGGCCGATCCAATTGTCCTGTTTGGGGAATTCGATTGGGCCGCCGCCCCCGGGGTGGGGGCGCAGTATTGCTCGTGGGATACCCCCACGGATCCTCCGGCGTGTGCGGCTCATAAGTACGAGACGGGGTTGATTTATCAGGCGAAGCAGGCGGGCGTGGAGATTTATCCTTCGATTGGGGGGTGGACGTTGTCGGATAATTTCCCCGCGTTGGCGGCGTCCGAGGCGGCGAGGACCAAGTTTGCGCAGCAGTGCGTGGAGTTGATTCAAGCTTATGGATTTGATGGGATTGATATTGATTGGGAGTATCCTGGATATGCGGATCATAGTGGGACGCCGGAAGACAAGGTCAATTATACTTTATTTTTGAGGGCGGTTAGGGATGCGCTGGATGTGCTTGGGGAGCAGGAGGGGAAATTTTATGGGTTGACTGCTGGTGAGTTAAGATATCTTGATGGAATCTTGTCCTTTGCGTTTCTTTTATGGAGCATGATTCATCGCTTCGTATTCTTTTAATTACCACTCAGCCATGCCATGCGGTTTAAACCATATCGCCAACATCGAAGTCGAGAACATAAAGGACATACTCACGGAATTCAATCTCATGACCTACGATTTACAAGGCACATGGGACGCCACAACAGGAATCAACGCCCCACTCTACAATCCAGCCAACCCTGACATATCCGTGGATGGTTGCGTCAAGAACTGGTTAGATGCCGGTGCCAGTCGTGACCAGATTAACATTGGTCTGCCATTCTACGGTAGATCCTACCTCGGCAATGGAATTACGGGGAAGAATCAGAACTTTGCCGGCACGGCAGATACAGGTACCTGGTCAGAGGATGAGGGCACTCCTCAGTATTTTAACATAGTTAAAAAGATATCCGAGTTTACGAGCGTGAGGGATGAAGAAACCAAAACTCAAATTGCGTATAATGCTGAGTCTTATTTGAGTTACGATGATGAGCTGGCAATTTGTGATAAGGCTGAGTATGTTTTGAATGAAGATTTAAATGGGTACATTATTTGGGAAATCAGGTAAGTTTTGTTTGTTCTGCTATCTATCACCCCATTTACTACCAATGCTCAATATCTTTCTTGCATATCATTTGCTAATTAGTGGCGATGTACTCGACGATTTGTGAGTTACTTGCTTACTTCGACCGATGTATAATTCGTCCACCATCGCTCACTGCTAGTCTTTTCTGTATTGTCATGTAGCTCCACCCCTCTTCTAGATGCAGCCAACAATCGTTTGAATAACCCAGACATAATGTGTGATGGCGGTGAAGCAGGATCACGTGCACCAACGCCCTTTCCGACCGAATCAGATTTCTCGGGCCGGTGGTATCCCGAAGCTGGTACATGCGTTGAATCTGATGGTAAACTCCCAAAATGGATTAGTGAAGATGATTTATCTGATTCCAAAGATGCATGCTGTGAGATGCATCTTCCCTCAACCAATGGATGCAAAGATAATGATAGCACCAACAACAATCAGAATCAGAACGTCCCTACGAATAAACCGACGCCCAAACCGACTCCTCAGCCATTGAGCACTGTGGTCCCAAATGACACGTTGTATTATCCTGACTACGGAAATGACGGCACCAATGCTGAATGTAAAAAGGGTGGCCAGGTTCCCTCCTGGCTTGATAGAAACATGCTTAAGGCAAGCAGTTTCGAATGCTGTACTACCTACTTCCCATACAAAAAAGAAGAATGCGATCAAGGAACTGACAGGTATCCATTCTATCCTGACTTTCAAACGAACATTTGCGTGAGTGACGGGAATCATCCTGATTGGATGGCTGGCGATTATCTCCAAAAGAATAAGTGGCTATGTTGCGAGACGTTTTTTTCACATGATTCTGACTTGCTCTTGGGATGTCAAAATCGTTAAAATGGAATATACGTTTCTTGATAAACTCTCATTAAAAAAGGTGCCATTACTATAGAAAATCTCGTTTCAATTGTAATCATGATTTAACAAATTTGTGATCATCAATTGAATATCACTGAAATTGTCAATGCTGGATCTGGTTAAGTCTAACAAGAACGCATACAAAAAAAGGGACCATTGCGGCTTCATATGAATGCAGTGGCTACTGCAGATCACCTATTTTTGTGCTTCCGCCATCGATACAACAAGCTCCGCTGCGGCTACCAAATGGAAAGCTCACAATGCTGTAAGCTATGCGAGTTGGATGAAATTCACATATCATGCAGTACATGGGACATAGCATGTAACAATGAACAATTCAAGTGACTCTAAGCCTGTTGATACAGATTTTCTCATTTGTCCAGCCAAGGATCACTCACAACTTAAAGTTTTCCATTATCCATCGACCCAAGTACTCATACATGCAGCCTAGAATTTTATTGTTGGTACACCCTGTGTTAGATAAGAAAAGCTGGGACATTTTACAATGAACCTCACGGAAAAGTCCTTTGTGCCCTGCAACATTCAAGAATCACCAATCTCCAAAGAGTGTCTCTGTGGAGTTCTGGAGGGAGTCTGTTATGTCTTGATGTTTGCTTGCCATTATCATAAAATTTGTATGTTATCAACGCTATGTTATCCATGCTAATATGCCTACAGTGTGGAACCAATAGGATTGTGAAGATTTACCACACAACTCACACACATTGTAAAGGGGTGGACATCATGGATGAGAAAGGCAGTCAAAATGGTGAGAGGGGTACAATATTGCTACCTCTATGGAAGTGGGAAGAGTTGTGAAGATTCCAAGATTTTTTCACCATGTTAAAATCACGATTATAATTAACACTCAAATGTATCTTCTGACTTTTGTCTCACATATAATTGAGCCTATATCATATGTCCTAAAATGACTCCAAGTGAATTGACTCTATTAACTTTTTCTTCAACTTTAATCACAATGAAATGATCATTGCTCATCATAATTTTGTTGTCATCATTTTTGCACTCATGTGATCATTGATAATGATAACTTTCTTGATTTTGAAAGAAGACTAACTATGATAAATACAAATACATCACTACTATTTGAGAGCGGTATTCAAAAGTTAATAGATGTACTCACAAGTCTTTATTCAATTGTGTCCAATTTATTCCAGTTTACTCTCATCTCTTTTCTAACATAACAACTGTTATTGATGTTTTGGAAATCACTCTAAGACATAACGTTATTGTCTCAAATTAAAAACAACAGCACTTTGGTTTACTTTGACTTGGACTAAGATTTTTAATCATGATAAGACAAAGAGGACATCCAATAACTCTGTCTTGTTGATGAGCTCCTTGATCGCATTATCTACTGGTGCATTGTAAAAGGACAGAGGTAGTTAGTTTCAAATATTTAGCCTTTAGTGTTGCATACATTGTTTACTTATGTTTTTTCTCTGCCTGACTGCTTTTATAATTCACCTTGATTTCTCATGTTGTAGAGAGAGTGCGCCTTCTATAGTCCGACTATTTGCATGACTATTGCTAAGCAACAGTAATTTGGTTTGTGCAAATGATGGCACTTGGCAGCAGTGTCAGACAGAGGCTCACTCACAGACCAAGTCAGTGTTTGGACTGATGGGCTAGCATTCATATTGGATAGGTAATGAAGTACACATCTATTATTTTTTAATTATTTACCCCTTACCTCATGTTGGGCCTTACGCGTGGAAACCCACAAATCTGTTCGTCTGCAAAAAAGACGCACAGACGAAGAAGATACACGTAATGACGCGTCTTATTTTGGGACAAGGATACGCCTTCAAGACGGAATAGTGACGTGTTTGCGTAAGCACGTTCTGAATTATCGTGGGCTCATCGATTCGCCTCCACATCATCTAATCGGTCGATTTTCGGCAACAATCATAGAGCTCATGTTTTCTATTTGTGGTAAAGCCCTCGTCTTTGTCTTTGTTAGAAAGCTGCTTGGGCAGTCTAGAGAGAATATGTGGTCTATACTGTGTGGTGTCCAGTCATATTGCATACGTCAACGCATCCAGTTTTTACTTTTTCTCACTTTGAGTTAGCACATTCAATACACAAAACCATCGAATTCTGAAAGTGCTCGACATCCATCATAGGCATCATAAAACTCTCCTGCTCTGTGCCATCGTCAGCCACCTATTGTACCCTTCTCTGGCGCACGCTCGGTTCACTTGGTTTAGAGATAGATCGATCCATCGGCCGATGACTACATAGGAGCATACTACTACTTGTGTCCAAAGCATCCAATCAATCTCCAAAACAGCCCAACCAACGGAGAGGCAATAGACAGTGAAACCCAAAAATTCCACATTTGTTTTATCAATCGTCTCCACTTTCGCTCGCCTAAATACATATAAACAAGCAAGCAATGGACTCCTCTTCGGCCCTCCTCGGCATTACCGCCGCCGCCATCTTGCGAACCACTGCCACTAATGCATTCGTCGCACCTCGATCCACGTCACATTCCATAACCTCGTCCTGGCGTTCCTCCCATCCGCGTCCATCGAGACCCACCCCCATCCCTCTGGCAGTCAGCATAGGACTCGGTCCCGAATCCCAATTGTCCAACGCCACCACCCGCCACCGAAGAACGAATCATCCTAGGAGAAGACGGCCTCCCCCTCCCCATCATTACCGATCACGAACCCTACCGTCTCACCCGTCTCTCCAAATCGGACTCCGCCGCGGACGAATGGTACGCCTCCCTCCTTCACAACGATGGACCCTCCTTCCTCGGGTCGGTGTCCACCGCGGCCTACGAACGTATCATGACTCCCGTCCCGTTGGTGGATGAACTCGAGTATGAGTATGGACACGAGGAGTGGACTCCGTATGTGAATCGACGATTGCCCACGAGTCCGTTGTATCCCGCGTATGGGTTGGAGAGGTTTGGTTTGCCGGTTTGTAGGAAGGGGGCGGAGGCGTGGAGGCATTTTGATGTGGGGGGATTGGTGGCGATGGATTATTCGGGGAGTGTGGACGAGATTGGTGAGTGATCACTTTTGTCCTCTCTCCTGTTTGCTTTGAGGCATATGGTGGGGCATGGTGTGCATGATTTGTTGTTTTGAGATCGTTTCGGTCGGGTTATTGTATCTTGCAAATCGCATGACGATTCGCTCTGATTGATCATGACTTGTGCACTCTCTCCTCGTCACAGGAAAGGACATGGAACTTACAGACCAAGAAACAACTGACATCATCTCGGCACTGCAAAGTAAGGGGGCATGGCTGGACGACGATTCATGCAACGCTCGTCTCGTTTACATCAACGGTCGTTTCTGTCCCACTCTGAGTAAACAAACAAACCTCATTAAAAACTTGGATTCGACTTATTTTGATGGAACCAATCCACTGTCGGAACAAACCGTGACTTATCTCAATCGTTTACCGGATGGATTCACGGACGAACTCGCCGCGCAAGTTCCCGATGAAACGAAAGGTTTCTTGACGTCGTTGAAAAAGTTGAGTGGGCCCGATCATTCTGTGGGAGAACCGACGAGTCAATTTGCTATTAATAATCAGCAGGGGACTGCAGCGTTTGCGGCGTTGAACTCTGTCAAGGCCGGATGTGTGGCATATGTAGAGGTGGAGAAGAACGAGGAGGATGAGGAATCGAAGCCTGTCTTGATTGTGAATGCACAAACGCCATCGGGAGGGAAATTGAGCGGAGATAAAGAAATTGGTGTCTCCTTTCACCCACGTCTTTTGACCGTCGCCCATGATGAGAGCGTGTTATCTCTCATTCAAAGTAACGTCGATCTCAAAGAGGACTCGGACGAAACACCGCGTCCCACGTTTGTGAATGGCTTCACTCAAATATTTGTCGGTGCCAGCGCCAACGTTACTCATACCTACCTCGAAGAATCCGGTGGCACCGTCACACCGCGCGTCGAAATGTCCGATGAAGAACTCGACGCCGCCAAACTAGCCTTCCGACCAGGACAAGGTCCCGAGGCCCTCGCTCCCTTCATCTCTAACCCTCGTGAGGTAGAAGCCCAACGCCCCGCCCTGCGCAACACGCACTTTCAAGCCATCGATGTCCACGTCATTGGCGACGAGGGATCCTTCTCCTCCTCTCTAATGGAACTGGGCGGATCCGGCCGCTCTCGCCTCGCCATTTCCACCTCACTCCTCCGTCCAGGAGCCGCGGCCAGCATCAACGGATTCTCCCTCTCGGGCGGAGCCCAACGCACCGATATGCGAACGAACATCCATCACATTGCCCAGGGAACGTTTTCTCGCCAAGAGCAAAGAAACATGGTGGGAGGGAGGAGTACAGCGTCCTTCCGTGGGCGTATTCGCGTGGAACAGTCGGCGCAGCAGACGGATTCGGAGCAGTTGAGTCGTACTATTTTGTTGTCGGATCATGCGAGGATTTGGGCTACCCCGAGTTTGGAGATTATTGCCGATGATGTTAAGTGTCAGCATGGGGCGACGGTGTCAGATTTGAGTGAGGAGGAGTTGTTTTATTTGAGGAGTCGAGGGTTCGATGTTACGGCGGCGAGGAATATTTTGATGTATGCTTTTGCAGAGGAGATTGGGAGTAAAGTCGACAAAGCAATCGCCGGGGAATTCGATGATGAGAATGGGTTGAGATCGAGAATTATCAAGAAGTTGCGAATAATTGTTCCAGAGGGAGAAAAGGTGCTTGTTGGGGGTGAGTTTCAGAGTGTGTAACTCTCATAACGGGTTATTAAAGTGAACTGATTGACAATTGGTGTGATACGTTTGCAATGAATCCCTGATGATTCAAAAACTTGATCCATGAATTCAACGCTCATAATTTCTTTCATTAGATTTTATCTATGTAAAAGTATTGACACAAGTGCCTTGGTTTTTCTTGGGTTGGCATTCAATATAATTTGGTCAAAGAGAGTAATCCCAAAATCTACATGAGGTCAATTACGAAACGAATCGAAAAAAAGAGGGGAGAGGATCATGGTGAATGAATAAAAAGAGAGGATAAAATACACCTGCGGATAGAACATGCCAGTGCCGAAAACCCCTGTGAACTAAAAGAACTCGTCCAAAACAAACATACACCACGCCACCTCTCACTCATGGGTGCCAGCCAATTAATTAACCAACGTAAAGACTACGATCGATAACCGCAGGAATAGGACGAATTTCTGTCCCTAGGTCTTGCTCTACCTTCCTTAACGCATGACGATCATCATACGTAATCAAGTTCACTGCCAACCCCAAGTGACCAAACCTTCCCGATCGGCCGATTCGATGAAGGTACGTCTCAGCATTCTTGGGGAAGTCAAAGTTGATCACAACGTTCACACTCTGGATGTCAATGCCGCGAGTGAACAGGTCAGATGTAACGAGGTGACGAGTTGCACCGTTGCGGAATTCATGAAAGACTCGGTTACGATTAGCTTGCTGCATCTTTGCATGGATGTAGTAGCACGAGTACCCCAGCTCAGTGACTTTCTTGGCAAGAAGTTCCACGCGGTTGACGGAGTTGCAAAAGATGATGGATTGGTTGATCTCGAGCTTGGAGAAGAGGGTATTGAGGCAGTGAACTTTCTGACGTTCTTCAACGTAGGCGTAGAATTGAGTGATACCACGGAGGGTGAGTTCGTCCATGAGATTGATGGAGTAGGGGTTGGGGACGAATTTTTGGCAGAACTCCTTCACCGTGACAGGGAATGTGGCACTAAAGAGACAGATCTGATGGTTTTTATCACAGAGACCGATGATTTTCTCGAGGACTGGTTGGAACTCTGTTGAGAGGAGCTTGTCGGCCTCGTCCATGACAATGGTGCGGCATTTGCTAAGATCTGCCACGTTTTTGGAGGCCAAGTCGAGAATACGACCAGGGGTGGCCACGATCATGTGAACGGAATTATAGAGACGCATGATATCGTCTTTGAGTGATGTTCCCCCAGTGGTGACCATGCACTGTATTCCCATGTGCTTTCCAATTTCCTTGACAATAGCAGAAGTCTGCAAAGCAAGCTAAAGACGAAGCGGGGAGGAGGGGTTATGAGACAAACAGCGCCATGAAGTTGACTTTGGTACAATTTCAAGCGGAAACGCTCGATGCCCAATAGCGACCGGTCGGGCTGTAAATTATTGACTAACTTACTTCTCGTGTGGGGATGAGGATAACTACTTGCACATGAGATTTCGTTGTGTCGGTCTTTTCCAAACACGGAATGATCTATATCGGGGGGACAAGAGATACGGTAATTAGACATCTGATCACAAGTGCTGAAATAATAGCCCCCTGATTCCTTCGATCCCCCAATCCTCAATCATCTCATTGTCAATGGAAAGAACTCGCGGCACCAAATTTGCACAAGCATTCACTCACGTAAGCAGCTGTCTTGCCCGTCCCATTCTTAGCACGAGCCAACACATTCCGATTCTGCAAAATGATCGGAATCGCCTCTTCTTGAATAGGCGAGGGTTTTTCAAAGCCCTTCTCAAAGATCCCCATGAGAAGCTCACGCTTGAGGAAAAAATCTTCGAAGTCTCGTCCCTTCGTTTGGGTGACATCTTCTGTTTTGAAGCGGGTGTCTTTTTGGGGGGCGACGAGGCCGTCTTTGTAGGTGCCTGTGCCTGTGACTTTTTCTTGGGTGTTGTTTCGTGCGGATTTTACTGTCGCCATGGTTAGAATTTAAATTGGATGGGGGGAGGTAGGCCAGTGAATTCGTCAGTAGAAATGAATGGATGATGTCTTGATGATGTCTCGAGATCTTTCGCGTGTCGTGAATCGAGTCTGAGAGCAAGGATTTATTAATTATTCGGTCTTTACGATGTTAGGGTGACACTGAAAGACGCAGGGATTACGTTGTCCGGAAGAAATGAGTCCGATGATGTTGAGATTTGATGTTGCTTCGAAGTGGCCGTTGAACCTGTGCCCGACTTAAAATGCTACTTCTGGCGAAAAGTACTCCTAAAAAGCGGGAATCACAACAGAACCCCACACGCGAATAGTCAGTTTGACTGAGTAAAATGTAGTGACCGAACATTTTGGAGCAATCATTCCAAGAGAGGCCTTTAAGTAATAATCTGGCCATGAAAAGCGAAACACTTACAGAGATCCCGCAGGCTGTGGGTGTCAAAGACCAATTCTTTTGGATGGCCAGACGTCTCAGTGAGCTAGATTGGATTTCTCCTGATATGAATTAGGATTTAAGGGTACACTAGTAATACACAAGATAATTCAGGATTGTCTCGTCATGCTCTCGGCAGCGCTTTCAATCAGTTGTTTGGTTTCTCGTGGTAGGCTTGGGCTCTTAATGATCCGTTAGAGGAAGTAGCGTTGCGTTTTTGTGGGAGAGCAAACGAGGTGTTGTATGCGGGAGGTGTCGACGACAATCTACGACAACGGTAATAAAATTTTGTTAGCGAGCTGCCAAAACAGCGATAAGATTTTAGTAATTGTAAGGGCCTGACTGTATGCCTTTGAGGCTTGTAATTTACCCGCTCCACGGAGTTTTTAAAAGTTGAATCTGAATCGTTGAAGGTTGAGGTTACTTTTTTTATGAACGAAGATACGCTCGCGTTGAAGATAGTGACAGACAGACGATCGAACGCCACGACATCTCACGCGAGGAGAAAAAATTCAACTTGGCTCGTGTTTGTGCATGTTGTTACGGTATTGTATTGTAATGATGTATGTGTGCGCCAGCGTGAGATTCACGCCAAGTTGCACCGCAGATGTCTCCCAACATTCCAGTGTCTTTCGGTTTCGGTAAACTACATTTGAAAGTTGTGGAGAATTACTTCAACAACAACCCCAACAACCGGAACGGAAACACAGACATACACACATCGCAATGAAGCCGCAACACCTCTTAGCATCAGCATCGGCGTTCTGCGGCGGAACGGGCATAGTCTCGGCGTTTTCATCAACGATTACATTGTCGTCGAGCATGACGGGGTCTTCGATGACTCGTCCGATAAGCGAGACCCAAATTTACATGACAAGTCACCGCGATCGAATCGATGCCCAAGCTCTCTTGGAACTCGAAGATCGCATATTCTCCATTCTTGAACCATCTGAACAAACCGTGAGACTACAAGATTTGTCTCCCGGTCGAAGCCGTCGTTCTCGCATGTCTCTGGAAGAAGCTTCGGTACAGCACGGAATGCCGTGGACGAGCACCATTGGCCGTACTGAAGAGAAAGATCCTCTGCTTTACATGCCCTTTTGGGAATGGCAAATGAACTTTATGAAATCATCACTTACCAACCTTCACCCCATCGATTGTTCCACCCTCAACGAAGTCGACGTCTCCTACAATGAAAACAAGGAGAAACGAGCCCGTATAGTCAACCACTGCTATGCCTCCAATGAATATCGCAAAATTCGCATGACCTACTATGATGCCGGGGATGCCGTCCAAGTCTTTAATTCGGTCTGGTATCCTGATGCCAAGTACAATCTCCCCGTCTTGGGGATTGATCTCCTTTCTTTCAACCGGAAGAAATATCTCGCTATTGTTGACTTTCAACCGTTGCATCAAGAGGAAGACGGACATGCCACGTGCTATGAGCATATCCTCAAGCCAATCAAGAACAAGTATGACAATTTGAAGGGAAGGATGTCTTCCAAGTTTTATGATGAAACTCAATTTTTCTCCAAAGAGATGTTGTTTGCCAGATTTGAAGACGGGAAGATTGTGTACGACGACCTTTTCCCGGCCTTTAAGTCGTATGTTGAAACGCATGTAGATTTGGTGAAGAGCACGCCACCAGCCATGACTCGACAGACGGTACAACACGTATTTGAGAGACAGCGAGCATACGATACCTATTCGGCAGAACGTGACCCAGCAGCTGGCCTTTTTGCTGCCATGTTCGGTAAGAATTGGGCGGAAGATTTTATTTACGACTTTTTGTTCTCGTTGAGTGAGAGGAAGGAAGAAGGATTAAATTTGTCTCCTCCCATGTTTGGTGGGCCTCCTCCACCATCGGGGGCATCGAATCATGGTGGCCATGTTCCTCCATCTGGAGCTGTGAAAGCTCAAGTTCATGTTCCCATAACTAGAGTTGAACCAAAGCATGCCAAGGCAATAATAACGAGGAAATGATTTCCTTTTATGCATTAATCAGGCAAAGCGCCTGGAAGTCTGTATAAATCATGTAAATTTATTATTCAATGTTTTATTCCATCCGTGGTATGGTCTTAGTATATCGATAACTGTATCATACGAAACGAAATATTTGACTTAGTGATATTTAAGGTGTCACAAAGTTCTTCCCGTCATGATCGAATCTCCACAGACAGACCAAAGAATGAGCATCAGCCATTTCCTAGCGAAGACACTCAAAACTTCGTAACCAGGATGCACTAAATGCTTCCCCACTTGGTTATGCTCACTAGTTTGGGTGTGATCCGGGCGCGGCAAAGTTATCCAATACCCATCCGTAATGTAGATGCTACTGCTGTACTTGCGAATAATGTCATGAGCTATTTCATTGAAATGATTCACAGTGTGAGTTGATCTGGATTGGGGTTGCATTTCGGAGGCTGGCCAGGTGAAGCCGTAGTTGCCATACTGAGCGATGAAACAATGAATAGATTATGACGTGAATATGATGCGATCAATCGAGGAAACAATTGTCTTGCGAGCAATGTCTTGAGGTATACGGTAAGCTTACCTTTGGCCAGCCTGACGGACAATGATTGAGCAGAGCAAAATCAAACAATCGCATTGAAATAAATGGTATTGGATGAAAGCGTCATCATCAACAATGGCTTACCTGCCGTAGTCGTCCGAAACACCTTGATCTCTGCAGGATACGCATCAATGAATTGAACTAACCGCATCAACACGTCTCGATAGGCATCTGCACACGAGGCATTATTCACCGAAGTAATCGTTACGTTGCGACTACGCCTTCGTTTGGAGCTGCACAAAATATCTATATCATGCAAACCCGAATTGAATAATATCAACCTTTTTCTAAGAAATCCAGATTTTTTGCTTTGCCCCCTCTCGTTTATGGTTTGTAGAGTCTTCAAAGTCGCAATAATGTTGGATAGAGTGGAATGTATACCGCCATTGGTCTCAATATAGGTTATATTAACCCCTCTCATCGCGTGTGAGGTCATGGATCCACCGAGAAGCTTTGTGAAAAATCCCATTTCTAGTTTCATCACGGAATCACCGATAAAAATGACATCCACTCCATGTACATTGTCATGTTCTTCAGAAACACTCATTGGACTCGCCGCACCACTTTGATTCTTTGCCTCAACCAAAACCTCGTCCAGATATCCAAGCTCACGCAAACAAGCCTTCATAACATGCCCCCTCCCATCTCCCACAATATCTCGAATATGCATCAATTCGCACTCCTCATACACATACTGCATACGAACGCCCAACGAATTCAATCCCATACGATACCCGTCGAGAGACACCGACGCCTCGTCCGGCGTTAACGGATGATGAATGGAGCGTCCGACATGATCAATGACTCGCCAATGTCCCGCCGTGAGCGAGGAGAGGGGAGACGTTTCCGTGAGTTGCGTGAGGTTGCACCATGGTTTGTCTACTTCGTGTGGCGGCGGAAAGAGTGGATCGGCGGCATCGTCCCTCTCCTCCTCAAGAACAAGTATAAAAATGGGAAATCCATGAACCAAATATCCCTCGTATCCCGGTTCGTCCTCCTCCTCCAGCTTCTCGGCAGCATCCGCCCTATTCCTGCGCAAGGGAAAATCACGCACATTCAACGGAGCCGAAAATGTCACGACAACTTCCACGGTGTACTCCCCCGCCTCGGGGGGAAACAACGCAATCAAATACGACGAATTGGAATGATCGACGACCGTTCCCGTAATGACGGAAGGACCGTAGGCACGGACGTAAAAAAAGGCACCTCCCGTGGGAGGACAGGCGTAGTACGTCATGTTTTCGTCGTGGAGGCAGTGGAGGAGGAGGGTGAATGGTTGACCGAGGGGAAGGATGGAATGATATCGTGAGTTTTGGGGGTGCGAGGACGATGAAGATGGGGCAGTGGATGCCATGCGAAAGTATCCCGCGAGAGTTTGTTCGGGACGTGCCCAGCCGGTGTAGCCTGGCAATTCTCCGGGAGAGAGTGCGTAGGGATTTTGATGTAGTGGATGAGTGGCGGTGAAGGTCGATGCGTGGTCATTGTTGCGAGGCACTCGTCGAATGGAGGGGTAGAGAGAATGATGTGTTTGTCGTTTCAATAGGAGCAAGGAGGTCCACCCCGCAACGATCAATGCCAGCAAGGCCAGTTTTATGAACGATGGGTGGACAACACCGAGAACGTGCGAACGATGCCTCTTTTCATTAGCATAGTGTACATCGGACGAAAGAGGAGACGGCGGCGATGATACTTCTCTCCTAATTCGCGAAGGAGAGAGACGCGGAGTGCGAAGACTCATGTTGTCATGCTAAGCGTAGTCACGGTCGGATGTACCTTGATGCTTTCCAATTGCGTCCGTGCAAGTCAACATCGACTGGAGCTGTATCTATGAAAGCAATACCTCGTGCTCGTCGTCATTTCATAGAGAGCGGGAGGGAGTGCCACCGTGGCAGATAGAGCGCGCGATTGAATTGAGAGGGTTCAGAGATGAGAGACTAAATGCTGACTAAATGGTACAATACCGAGAGATCAGGGATCGCATTCACAACAAACAACGGCTTTCTTGATTCATCATGGTATGCTCATGTATGGAACCTGTGTGGAACATCGATAACGGCTCCTTGTGGATGTTGGGGTTGTCTGTAAGAAGAACGAAACCTATCAAATCCGTAGTAGAATCCTCCCATCCGTTCACAATCATTTTGTGCGATTCGCCTGTGGTTCACTGTATCTACTCAAAGAAATCGCACGCGTACCATAGGTACAATAGTCACTCGAGGTAGTCGCATTATCACTCTTTTGTAGGTCGACACACAAGAAAAGAGGCGGGAGGATCACACCTCGAAGAAATGAGAAAGGCGAAGGAGACTTCTTTCTCCACCACAATCCGTTCGAATCTCGACGTCCTACTTTCCGTTAACCCCCCTTGGCCCCTATGATGGATATTGCCCTGCAGAGAGGACTCGTTTCTACTCCCGCCTATGCCATTCCATTCACATGCAAGGCTGTTGGAATGAGTACTACCTTCTTCATTCCCAAGGGTGTGTTCCGCCTGCATGCCGACAAGATGACAGGGTGCTCCACGTACGTTGGTTGGTATCGTACGTAGTACGATACTTTTATGTGAGCGAATGACGTGAATTCTGCACAGTGTATCTAATATTATATACAAGAACACATGACACATATCATATTGAAGAAAATCAAAAAAAAATGCGCAAGAAGTAAAGTATCCCAAATCACTTGTTGTACTTTTGTGTGAGGGACCCCTTCACGGATACACAGTGTACACATCCACACACACTGTGGTGTCAGACAATTTCTCATCATCATCGTGGCATTGAATGGGATTGATGCGAATGTCCATACCGTACAATACTGATGATTGATTTGGGATTCGATCGATGCCATCGGTAGTAGAGAAACCTTTGCTTGTCATACAATACAATTCGTTGAAGAGATCGACTCTACTATTGTCATTGCATCCAGGGTGTGTGTGGCGTTTGCATTCGACGGACCGGCTGTGCGACTGCATGCCTGCATGACACGCCTTGTGTGATTCCTTCCATTCGAGACTTGGTAGTGACGGCGGTGTCATCCTTCTCCTCTATAGGATGACAGTGTAAGAAACGCACCGACTTGTCTTTGAATCTTTCAAGCCCTCGTCTTCCCTCCCTCCCCTCGATCAATTGACCATGAGTAGCGACGTACAGTACCACGCCACCCCTTCGGCAGTCGACTGGATCAACGATTTGACCTACAGCGACGACGAGAACGATTCCATCTGGGACCTCCTCGAGCGGAACGACTACTCCTCCCCCGAGGGAATGGAGCCTCCTTCGCCCTACGCCGTCCACGAGGACATTTCCAACACTGCCGCCGCCGCCACACCGCAAGATCAACTGTTCCATCCTCTCGCCAGGGGAGACAGCGCCATGACCATGATGAGTGACGACGGGAGTCACTTGGCCTACAGTCTCTCCTCGGTGCCCGGCGACGAAGAACGATGGAATATGCATTTCAATCCGGCATCGTACGGCTCCTTCGAGGATCCATTTAAAAAACCCACCTTTCGACACGGACCCTCGCTCGTCATGGATCGAACGAAGCACACCCCGGCCACGGCGGGGATGATGCCCCGACGAGACGACGAAACCTCCAACGCCAACGCCAACGCCGCCACTATACACTCGAATCGACCCACCTCCCGCACCCCCTCCCCCCAACACCGAACCCTCCTCTCCACACCCCTCCCCACCCTCCAAGAATCTCCCCCCACCAGCGCCACGGCCACCGATACCACCCTCTCCCCTCCCGCCCACGTCAAATCCACCCCAACCACCACCACCACGACACAATCACGAAACGATAAAAAACGCCGCCGAAAAAAACGACTGCAACGAATCCAAACCGCCGCCCGCGCCCGCGATGCCGCCGTCCATTCCGTCCGGGGTGTGCCTCAACCCCCCCTCCCCCGAAACGATGTCCTATGCTCCCTCCTGTTTGGGGTGCAATTCGTACTCGTGGCGGTGGGAGCGTTGGTGTTGGGTCCCGGGGCGTTGTGGGACGAGTGGTCTTCTTTGCGAACGGGGGGGGGAAGGAGGAGGAACGACGACAATATGGGGAGAGAAGGAGGTGGATTACGATCCGTTTGAGGGGTTGCATTCCGATGATGTCGTCATTTCCCTCCGCGGCAGTGGTGGCGGTGGGGGATACGAGGAAGGGGAGGTGGGAGACACGAGCGTCGTCGGTGTCGGTGTGGGCGTCACGGCGGGAATTCGTCGTATCGATTACGTCAATATCGTTCAGTTGGTCATGATTGGGAGCGGGTATGCCTCGCTCTGTTCGTTGTTGGCGTTGGGGTTTATGATGATGCTGTCGAGGAATATTTTGCATGTCATGTTGATATTTTCTGTGGGAGTGTGTTTGGTGTGGACGGTGGTGGGGTTTGCCGTGAGTGCGGGGTGGATCGTGCCCGTTGTGGGTGGGATGGCGTTGGTGTTGAGTTTTGTGTATACGGTGGTGGTTTGGGATAGGATCCCGTTTGCGGCGACGAATTTGAGTGTGGCGCTCAAGGGGATGAGGAGTGCCTTGGATATTCCGTTGGTGGGGGTTTGTGTTTTGGTGGTTTCGTTTCTGTGGAGTGTTGGGTGGATTTGTTCGTTTGTGGGGGTGTTTAATTTTTTGGAGGAGTGCGAGCAGTTGTCGAAGGAATGGATGGTGGTGGTGATTGTTTTTTATCTCTTTAGCTACTATTGGACCATACAAGTGATCAAGGTGAAGATATTGTGATTTCGATTTGTCTCGGACATTTGTCTATTGTTTGGAGGATAGAACAGCACGGAATGCTAACATCTATATCTGTTTTAACCAGGGCATTTCCCAAGCCACCGTTGCAGGAATCATCGGCCAGTGGTGGAATCATGAAGATTCTCTCCCAGTATGTAGCTCCGCTCTGAGAGACTCGCTCCATCACAATTTAGTTCGATCCTTTGGATCCATTTGCCTTGGTGCTTTGGTGATAGACCCCTGTGTCCTCTACCATAGGGTCTGTAATTTCCTTCGACTGGCAAAACCGAAACTTGGCCATTTGTCAACACAAAACCGGAAGACGGAAGACCTGAAGAGCAAGGACGCATCTTTGAATTCTGCGTCGTGTTCGTTTGATGACAATATCATTTACCCCAACGTGAATCAATGGTCCTACACCTACATTGGCCTCTATGGCTACAAATTCTGGGAGTCGGGCAATAAGGCATTTCAACTCTTTGAGGCCAGAGGCTGGACTCGTGTCGTTTCCGACGACTTGATCCTGACGGCGTTGTCGATGACGAGTATGGTTATCGGGGGCAGCACCGCATGCTTGGGACTGATTGTGGAAGAAGTCGATGGTTTTAGCTTTACCACTCTGCACAAACCAGTTGTCACTGCATTCTTGTGAGTTTTTGAAAAAAAATCCTTAGGCAGTGTTGAGGCCGTCGTCTGTTTCCTAACGTCTTGTCCTGATCTTGCTCATTTTTTTCAATTCTTTAGAGTTGGATTGTTTGTAGGCTTGGTTCTGTCCAGCACCTTCCTGAGCATCATTGAAGGTTCCGTAAGCGCCATTCTTGTGTCCTATGCCTCTGCTCCCGTTGACTTTCACGCCAATCACCCCCAATTGAGCGAAGAACTAAAGAGCGTCTGGAAAGAATTTTGGCTTTCTCGAGGTTGATAACGTGACTGTATTCCATGTATTTCCCCGCACTTTGACCAGTTATCTCCTTTATATATGAATGTATAGTTTATTTGACAGTGCTACACTCGCTTCTGGACGGTGCTCTTTTGGCTATTGAGTACAGAGTAATTGATGTAAAGTAAACCCTTCGTGAATTTCGTGAATGAAAGATGAATATGCTTAATACAATCTGTTGTGTTCGTACGAGAATCTTACAAATCTGGACTGTCTGTTCATGGTTTTTCTCTTATTCTTCAATTATGGTAAATCGATCAAGCCACGCATTGACAATTTCATATGTTAGGAACATGATTGCTGCATTTGGAACAACTTTCATCAGATGAACTCCCATGCCTCCATAGAGACCTAAGAAACATTTAGAAAAGACACAAGTTGGAAATCGAAGAGATACAATGACGAAATAATACATGCATAGAGATACAACGACGAAAAATTACATGCATAAATATAGTCATTTCTCACCTTTCCTTCCCTCCTCCCTCGCAATGACGCCTATCGTCTGCCACATTCCCTTATACTTAAACACTCAATTCCTAGTCTGCTCCCGAAACCTCGTCCTAGCAACTTCATGAGGATACGTAATCACCGACCTAGTTCCCTTGGCAATCACCGCACTAAAGCAGTACACCATCTGAGGCAACACGTCTACTGATATCAACTGAAAAGTCTGTCACTGTGTGTTGAAGCATAAGTATTTATATAGAAGAGGGAGACAGCACATGAAAAAACATTTATAAATGTTCAAGTCTGATTGTCAAAAAAGGTGTGACTCTCCTGATGTTTAATCATTTTGATTTTGTTCCACGCTGAACCCTGAGAGTCCCATTTGTATGAATTCTTGTGATGATCCAAGGATCACTTTCCTACCAACTTTCTGATTTGCTGAGGATACCATCCTTTCTAAGAAGTAATTGGTCACCAGCTGTTTCCCAATCACAGCATGAGCAATTTTCCTGCTCTGTGTTGAGGTCAGTTTGGTGCTGCCTATGGTCTTCAATTTTAGTCCAGTCAGCAAGGAAAGGAATGTTGAACAACATATCCCTGTCAAAAATTCTTTCACCTGGGGAGGTGTTTAGTACTGTAGGGTAAGTTGAGCAAATTGCACATGCTATATTTGTTAGGAACACATCTATGTCACTTGCAACTACTATACTTGTCATGTTTAGTTGTGCAGTGTGGAGCATTGCTGTAATTACTTGATGGTAAGACAGATAATGTCAATGTCTGTCCCATCTTTACCTTTGAGAGTATATGGCCCAATAAGGTCTACACACATTGCCTCCCAAGGGTTTATGATAACAAGCCTAGTGGGGAGTTTCTCATACTTGTGCTTATGACATTTATTTACTTTACTTACTCAACAGTTTTTGGCCCTTTCCAATAACTTGCTTCATGTGTACTGTCTCTGTAAGAAGGGTGTGTCATGGATGTTGCAGTAGTGGTGGTACCAACTTACTGCTCAATTTTGAAGAATTTTGGGGATGACCATTTTACAATCCTTGGATAATAATTGTGCATCCTCTACCAAACCAATTGCGTGGAATACTTATCATGCTTGCTAAGTTTCTTTAAAGCTGCATCTTTCTTCTGGGCCTGTGCCATTTCCTTTGCTGTTAATGGATATTATGTTTACATTCCTCGTCACTCCAATATTTGAACACTCTGTCGATCTGCAGTTCTAGAATGTATGGTGTTGTAACACCAGCTACCAACCAGCTTTGTCATCTTGGATTGGACCTGCTTATCTAGGATGATATCTGAAATAGGATTATGGATGTCTTTAATGCTCAAAATGTTGGGACCATAGTCCTCAAGTAATATTTTCCACCGATCCTTGGACCAAGTTCTTATGGTCTGTATACACCTTGATTATTTGTCCCAATAGCATGTCATTGAACTCTTTTAGTGTCTCCACTATGGCCAGTAGTTTAATTTCAGTCACAGACAGTTTCTGCTGAAAAGGCATGGCTTATCTTGAGTAATCACTGAGTCTGGTGTATATCTCAAACAAAGTATACTGTAAGCACTTTTCACATCCCCCTTTAATGTACACATCAAATAGAAATATGTGTCCTGTGTTTGGTATCACTGTGTTGTCAAGTGAAAAAAGTACCATTGAATGAAAACTAATTCTGCAAGAATAACTACAAGAATGAAAAACAATGTTTTGAAATTGCATCAGAACTTAAACCATTTTAAAGAAGAACACACATGAACACAAAATAACTATCCATGTATCTCAAATGATAAAAAATGTTTTTACAGGAAAGAACAATTGAATAGTGAAAAAGAGGTTAAAAGTGTCTTGTGGAAGAGGAACAAGAGGCAGAGGAGGAGGATTGGGAGGATAAGAATGAGGAGGAGGAGAAGAATGAGGAGAGGGAGAAGGAAAAGGAGAAGGAGGAGCAGTAAGTGCAAGAGAATGATAACGAGAGGTAGAAAGAGAAGCTGAAGGAAGAGTAGAGAAACAGAAAGAGAAGCAGAACAAGAGGCAGAAAAAAAGAGTAAAAGATAGAGACAGAGACAATGACAGAGAAACGTACAATCATTTTGATCACATAACACTTGTCTGGTGATGTAATGATGCGAGTGATTACTTGAGATATGCCATTCTATGCAGAAGTAGAAAATGTTGAGTGGTTGATATCATCAGAAATCATCTTTGAAATTTATTATTTTGCTTGCAGTAGTCACCGAAAATGTGACTGATGGATGGTTTGTTGATTTTGGTGGGTACTTGTGTCTGAAAAACAGAAAAATGATGTAATAAAGCAAAACAGTTCTTGTAAAAATGTTGAGTAGATATTTTGTATGGTTGTAGTTCTTGCTGTTGATTAATTGTGAGCTTGTTGTTTACAGTTTGTATTTGCTATGTACACATACTTTACCTGTGTACCTCATTACTTACACAGCTTTACCTGTGTACCTCATTACTTACACAGCGGTACAGACTTAGAACTTTACCTGTCTACCTGATTACTATACGGTATGGCTAGCATACAACAGTCATAATTTAGTAATCACCTGATTATCAATATTTACGTGTTTGCTATGCTCAGCAGTGATTACTAAATTTTTGCACTGAGCAACACCTGCAAAACATCCACGACAACAACAACCAAAATCAGCCACCACCATGTCCTCGCCCACCGCGAACGAAGCCACCGCCTATGAGGCCGCACGAGCCATCATAGCACCACTGCCTCTCGACAAGATCGTGGCCAACCAACGACCTCCACCGTAAACCATCTCCGCAACAAATCGCGAAAATCGCGGCAGCCGCCAAAACTACGAGCTGGGGTGGACGCCATGGTCATCTCGCACTCGTGCTCACCGACGCCGAGTATCGCACGGTCACGGGCAACCCGGACATCACCGCCGACCGTCTCCCAACGCCGCCGATCGTCGCGCAGGTCTCACAAACACTACCACGCCACGAATCGAGCATCGATCACGGGCCTGCACAACCTCGCTTGCCAAGAGTTTTGAAGCAAGAAGCCGCCGATGCGCCATCGTCGACAAACTCGCGGCGTGAGGCCGCCGATCCCACGCACGCCGAGGAGCTCAAGACGACTACGTGGGCTACAGCGCCAAACGATCAAGACGATCGTCCAGCATCTCCGCACCGAATGGTGCATCGCCACGACCCTCGAGAAAAACAAGCAGCCCAAGCCTTCCACGCCCAATGGGACTTCACGAGCCATATCACGAAGTTTGCCCGTGAACTCGACAAGCAGCAAAAGCTCTGTCGGGACATCGGTGTCCCGCCGCAGAGGCCACGAAGATCCAACATTACGCCGAGAGCATGTACGCCCCGACATGTTCGACGACAAGGAAATGCAGGCTTGGGAAATCAAGCCTTCTGCCGACAAAACCTGGGACACGGCTAAGGCACACTTCGTTGCCATCTACAAGAGCAAGGAAAGTTTAACGCCGAGCGTGAAGCACGGTCGGGAGGGTTCGAGAGCGCCAGCAGCTTTTTTGACAGTGGCAGCCGCCCATCCAACAATCCACCACATGTTCCGCCCAGTATCACCTCCGCCTTGTCGCCTGCAGACCACCACTCACTCCTCGAGTACACCAACAGCTTAGAGGGGGCTTTGGAGTCTGCCACCGAACACGCCGCCGCCATCACTCTGGACAGCACCACGCCACTCCACAAACTTGAAGCCCAACAGAAAGCTATCCTAGACCAACAAGCTAAGTTCTTGACTCTCCTTTCACCTCCCACTGCACCTCGCCAGCAACGCAACAGATCCAATGGCACTCCACTCCGCCAAGGCAGACGCCCCCAACGCTTCTGCAACTCATGCAAGAAGGACGGCGCCTACCACGAGGATGACGATTGTTTTGCCCCTTGACAAAAACAAGGACAAACGCCCCTCTTGGTACAAAACCAAGAAATAGGATCCAGTGGAGACCGTTAGTTATTTTAATTCACTAAACCCATGTTCACTAAACTATTGGTCTCCACTTGCCTGCCCTGAAACAAAAGTTCGCTTCAATCTCCCGCCGCACCACCGTGACAACAACAGCACAGCCTGGCGACACCACATGTCCCGCAGCAGCTCCACCTTGTATCGCCCCACTACCAAATACAAGCGGCGACGCCACCCCACACCCATGACCAAACAGCAAGTCAAGCAGGGCATTTCAGACGGCACAATACCCTCCGCCATCAGCGACACCGGTGCCACTTCGACAGCAGGAGCACTTCATGATCCATTCCACTCCACTACAAAACCTTCCACCAAGGTTTTCCTCCTGCCCACAGGTGGCACTGCACAGGCTACACATATCTCCCAACTCATGCTCAATGTCCGTGCCCCTGCTAACCAAGTTGACATTGTTCCCAATCTCACACAGACTCTACTCAGCGGCAGCAAGTTTGCCGACGCTGGGTACACTGCCGTGTACGACAAGGATGAAGTCAACTTCTACGACTCCAACAAAATCCACGCCAACGCCACCTCCATCCTCCAGGGTTACAGATGCCCACACACCGGCTTTGGCGAGTACCCTTACGCCAAATCACATGCAACATCAACAACGATACCCTCATCTTGGACTCTCCCTGTGGTACGAAATCACTCAACACTAAGTACGCCGTGCCATCCACAGAAGAAATACGCGCCCTCATTGCAGCATCTAGTACGCTGGAGCAGCACTCCATCCTCAATGTCTACGAGCTCCCCAGTATCCAACAAACTATTCGGTACCTCCATGCCGCAGCAGGGTTTCCCGCCAAAACAACATGGATGGCAGCGATTCGGCATGGTAACTACAACACTTGGCCCCTCGTAACCGCTGCCAACGTACACAAGCATTTTCCCCAGTCAGAAGAAACACAACAGGGGCACATGCGTAGCCAACGCCAGGGCGTGCGCTCCACCAAGACAACTCGGCATGCTCCACCGACCATACCTGCTCACACTGCCCCCTCTCCCTCACCATAACATCTTTGTCAAGACCTACGACACCCGGGACACAGTCTACTCCGATCAAACAGGTCGGTTTCCCCATGTGTCTTCCAGAGGCTACAGGTACCAGATGATCCTGTACCACACCGACAGCAACTCTATTTGGGTTGAGCCAACAAAGAACAGGACAGAGGGTGAACTCATCCTAGCACGCACCAGAGCTCTCTCCCAGATGCGCAGCATGTGGACTCTCACCAAAGCGCCAAGTCCTCGACAATGAAGCATCCGCAGCATACAAGCAAGCCATCCTAGATTCAGGCATGACATACCAACTTGTCCCACCTGATGACCACCGCCGCAATGTCGCCGAAAAAGCCATACAAACGTGGAAAGATCACTTCGTTGCTGTCATTAGCGGCACAGCCGACAAATTTCCACTCCACCTGTGGTGCCAACTCATCCCACACATGGAACGACAACTCAACCTCCTACGCCAGTCCAATGCAAACCCCAAAATCTCCGCCTATGCGCACCTCTATGGGCCACATGATTACAACGCCGCACCCTTCGCTCCGCTTGGCATGGAGGCCCTCGCTCATGATAAGCCCCATCGACGCAAGACCTACGCCCAACACTGCTCAAGAGGTTGGATCATCGGCACATCAACCGAGCACTACCGGTGCTGGAAGATATGGTCTCCCACCACCCGTAGCACGCGATTGCCGCCACTGTGTTCTTCAAACACAAGTACCTCACCAATCCATCCGTGACCCCAACTGATGCCCCTCATCGCCGCCGCAGCCAATCTTGCTCACATCATTAAGCACAATGCCAAGGCCCAGCACGCTGGGACAAAACCTACTAGACCTCCAACGCTCCAACAACTTTTCAGTGACGCCGCGACAGCAACCGCCGCACCAGCACAGCAACCGCCGCACCAGCAACTGCAGGCGCACCCGCCGTTATTCACGCCCCACCTCCAAGGGTGCAAACACAACCGCCTATCCCCACGGCCTGGCCGCGGCCCTCCACTAGCCACGCTATCTCTGATGATGAGGACAGTGACGACGAAACAGCGCCACCTCCAAGGGTGCCAACACGCCGCCCGCCCCCAGCCCACCTTACCAGCAGCCCGCCACTACACCACCAGCCCTCAACACTCGTAGCCGGACCCGCTCCATCACTCACGAAACCATGCTACACTTCTTGGCCACACATCACATCGGATAACAGCCGCCAAGGCCACACAGCGGCGTACTCCACCCGACATGCTTCATGCAGTCCTCAATGATGAAACGGGTGAGTTAATGGAGTACCGCCACCTCATCGCTAACCCCAAATACCGTGACACCTGGCAGAATGCATATGGGAAAGAGCTTGGCCGACTTGCGCAAGGTTTGCCCGCATCGTGAAAGGCACGGACACCATTGCTTTCATCCAGCGATCACACGCTCCACAAGACCGATGGAAGGATGTAACTTATGGGCGTATTGTGGCTAACTTTCGCCCAGAGAAGGAAGACCCGTATCGCATTCGCCTCACAGTTGGTGGAAATCGCATCAACTACCCAGGTGACTGCGGCACGCCCACAGCCGACATGATCACCGCCAAAATACTCCTCAACAGCGCCATCTCTACATTAAACGCAAAGTTTATGACCATCGATATTAAAGATTTTTATCTTAACACCCCAATGGCACGCCCAGAATACATGCGACTCAAACTATCCGACATACCAGCCGCCATCATTGATCTCTACAAATTACGAGACATTGCACAGGATGGATATGTCTTTGTGCGCATTCAAAAGGTATGTATGGACTCCCACAGGCCGGCATCATTGCACAGCAACTCCTCCAACAACGCTTCCAGGCCAACGGCTACCACCAAAGCAAACTCAACCCCGTTTCTGGACACACGACATGCACCCATCTGCTTTGCCCTCTGTGTTGATGACTTCGAGTGAAATATGTGGGCAAAGTACACGCCGAGCATCTTATCAACACTCTCACGGGCCACTACGACATCTCCACTGATTGGGACGGACGGCGCTACATAGGTCTCACCCTGCAGTGGGACTACCGCAACCGCATCGCCCGCCTCTCCATGCCAGGCTACTGCGAAAAGCCGGACAACGCTTCCGCCACTCTCTGCCTAACAAACCACAACACCAACCTTATCCCAGCGCTCCACGCACCTACGGCAGCAGACAACAACTATGTGCCACTGCTGACACTTCACCAGCACTTGGAAAGCAACAAAAGACCTTCGTACAAGAAGTCATTGGAGTTTTCCTTTATTATGCTCGGGCAGTTGACTGCACCATGCTTACGGCCCTCGGCTCTCTTGCAACACAACAGGCCAAACCTACCACAACCACCCTAGACCGGGTCTACCAATTTTTGATTATGCCTTATCACACCCCAACGCCGGGCGCCACATATCGAGCAAGTGACATGATTTTAGCCGCCCACAGTGACGCCTCTTATCTCTCCGAATCACACGCACGGAGCCGCCTGGGGCATTTCTTCCTTTCCGAAAATGATCATTACCCCACCAACAATGGGGCCGTCCTCACCATTTCGCAAATCATCAAAGTCGTTATGTCTTCCGCTGCTGAGGCTGAACTCGGTGCGCTATATATCAATGCCCGTGAAGTCATTCCCTTGCGACACCTCCTTCTTGAAATGGGCCACCCACAACCACCCACACCCATTCAAACCGACAACTCTACCGCCCTTGGCGTTGTAACCAACACCATCCAACCCAAGCGCACCAAAGCCATGGACATGCGCTTCCACTGGTTGCGTTGTCGTATCAACCAGAAACATTTCCGCCATACTGGCGCCAGGGGCCACCAACTTAGCTGACTATGTCACCAAGCATCACCCTGCTATTCATCACCAAGCAGTCCGGCCCCTCTTCTTAACAACTGACCAACCAACACTACCAAATTCGAAACTAACAGCACCCTGCATTCCACGCCACACATTACTGCATCGCCCCATCAGCAGACCAGCTGCTAGTGCCGCATAAACCAACACAGATACGGTCTACACCATACCGCTGCAAGGGTGTGCTATGTACACATACTTTACCTGTGTACCTCATTACTTACACAGCTTTACCTGTGTACCTCATTACTTACACAGCGGTACAGACTTAGAACTTTACCTGTCTACCTGATTACTATACGGTATGGCTAGCATACAACAGTCATAATTTAGTAATCACCTGATTATCAATATTTACGTGTTTGCTATGCTCAGCAGTATTGGCAAAAATGAGGGTGAACGGCCAATTCAATCCCTTTGTTCAACAATGAAACTGTACAGATTCTACTCAGAATTGGTATGGCCATAGTTCTCTAGATGGTTTCCCTTGTGGTAACAAAGATGTAAAGATATCCAGTTTTGTGTTTACAAGGATTCCTTTTGACTTGGGGGTTGCAATTCCTTCCTACTGAGGATTTTTGTGTGATGCCTAAATATGGCAGATTTTGGCCTATTTGACTTCCTCCAGAAGGGGAGGATCACGGTGACTTTGAGCGGACAATCTTCTTGAGGAAGAAATCTATCCATGCCTAATTATATGTAAATTATGTGTGACAGTGAAGTGTGTGGTACTGTATGGTAAGTTGAGCAAATGGTCCATGTGGTGTCTGGTGGGTGCACATCTTCCATTTGTTGTGTTTGTCTTATCTAGTTTACTAGTGATGCACCTGTTTCATTTTTGCATCCACTTTTGGGTCTTGACACTGGTTGGCTTACTCTTGATCCCAAATGATTCACTTATGACTTCAAAGTGAAAGTTGAATTTCCTTTCATTGCCATAAGTAATGTATTGGCAATGTTGATATTGCTAAGCTGGATCTTACTCACAAACTGTGTCTACATTTGTTTTTGCCACTATTTAATGGTAATAAGTGCATCTTTTGTTACTACCTGAAATGTTTGAGGTGGTCATCTAGGCATGCTCCAAAAGGCGCAATAAGTCATCCAATTAAGTTTGTACAAACTTTTACGGAGCCACAAGTATGGAAATTTTTGCCTGAAAAATGCTGGGAGAACCTGTCATCCCCATTGATAACTTCTGGTAAGAATACGCACCCCACCATAAATGACAGTGCAGATTTTTGATGCATCAGGATCCAAGCCTATGATATAGTAGCCTACATCTAAAACAACAGCTGGTACAAAAGTAAAAATCTAACAACTGTTGCAAAACTGTACTAATTTTAGGCAACAGGAACAGCTTTCCAACTAGTTGTTCATGTTTCTTCCTAAAATCAGTTTTTGAGTATACAATTTTTAATTGTTTGGCATTCTAAATGTGGGTGACATATATTCTGATGCAGGGTGACAATCTCATTATACTCCTAGTTAACAAAGTGCATTCAATTTTAATGATTATTTCTTTGTGTATTTTTGGTCTTGGGAATGGCCTGTCGTGGTGTGGCTTAGTACTTCCCTTTAGTTCAAAGAGGGGGGCCCAGTATTCTAATCACCTAGTTTTCTGTCAAAATTTTCTCGTATTCTGTAAGTAGATCTAGTAACTTACTTTGATCTTCGAGTCATACCTGAGTACTTTTGGTGTTTGTGACATATTGGAAATCTTCTTTTATATACCTAGCATCTGGTATATCACTACTAATGCTGTGTTGCATCTTGCATACTGCTAGGTTTTCTGTTCGCTGCCCAGCTCAGGCATTCTTTACATGGACAAAATGATCTCATCAAAGCAGTTATTTCTTTGTTCAAAAATCAAGAACAATGTCTGGTTCTTTCATTGTGTTACAACCAAGAATGAGGTTGTATATCAGCTAAGGAATCTGCAGAATGTCCGGTGTTACCAGATACTCCTTGCTTGTTGAGTGCAAAAAATTGACTTTGCTCCTTTGTTTAGTGAGGAAGCGCCCATTGGACATGTACCAAGAGCTTGGCATGTGGCTAGCTCAGCAGGGGAATCCATTGATGTTCCTTTTTCATGAAAAAAGGTAACAAGCAGATACACCTGTTTAGTTGCATCTTGGTGACCATCTTACTGCTGCCACTCCCTACAAAGTGGCCATTTGTGTGTAAGATTTGATTTTTAATTGATGTATGACACCTCCCTTTTGTTTTTGCAACTTCACCAGTGACCCTTCCCTCTTTTCAACTTTAAATCTAAAAAAGGGATCCAACACTTTTGAGTGCAACATTTCAGCAGTTATCTCACTCTATGATGTCTTGCATTTGCATAGTATCCAAAATAAACTATAATTTGATTGTGATTTCGACTTTTTAATGTTTGGGAAGATTTTTGAATCTGATACAAGTACTGATTTTGACATATTTTGTATTTAAAGCTAAATTTACATTTGACTTTACTGTTCCCATCTTTCCCTTTCTTGTTTCAGAAGAAGTATCAGTACCAATACTTACTCAATGCATGCAAGAGGCTCTAGTGAGGTCTATCATTCAGGGATCTTATGTCCTCACAGGTTGTTGAGCTCAATTCTTCACTTGAGTTCAATCTCACTTGCTGGTCTTTTATTGGTTTGTGAACCATCAAGATTTTGAACTTTAGTAGAAAGCTGTTTGCAAACATTCTTAAAAGCATACATTTTTCAGATTTAAGGAGTCTGACAAAAAGCGCTCCACTGCTTGGGGTAGTCCTTCATGCTTCTAAGCTATGATCTATTTTTTGGAATCATGTTCTTGCCCCCATGCGTGAAACATGGTTTGTGGTGATTTGCACTTTCATGGGACCTCTTCTAAGTAAATATTTTTGAGGTGAATGTTTGCAGTGATTGCCCTTGATTTAAGTGGCAAAGTAAAGATGAAAGGGCAATGCAATACCTTTCTTCCAAAAATGAAACTGTGAATTTGTATGGCCATACCCTTGTCAACATAGTTCTCTTGAGGGTGTACTCTTGTGGTAACAAATATGCAAAGATGTGAATCTTTGTCTTTGCAAGGATTCTTTCTGACCTTGGAGTTAGGATTCCTCCCTACTGGCGGGTTGTTCAGCAGAGTATCATACCAAGAAGGCAGGTTCTTCACCTATGTCAGGCTATGGCACCCAATAACACAAAAAGAGAAAATAGGGGGATCATGGATGTATGTGATTTCATTTGAATTAGAAAGAGAGAGAAGTTACACTAAATGAATGAAAATTGTCTCTCAACACTGTATCACAAACACTGGTCACTGTTGCTTAGTGGGACAGAATACAGATGTAAATTACAAGAAATTCAAGAGTATCTTTCAACACTCTATCACAACTACTTGTCTCTATCATTTAATACAAAAGCATACCTACTTTGCTCTTCTCTATTTACAACCCACCCATAATTCAGTACTTGAATGCTGTGCTATACCATAGTATATCATCATCAAAGTGGCCTCCCAGCCTCCCAGCATCTTGATTAGAATGATTGAATGGCTCATCACAACAACCTTGGGATAAAGATTTGTTACTTGATTCACTAACAGTAGTGCTTTGGCATCATCATTACACAAAAGAAATTAATTATACGGTTAGCTAGAAACAAAGTTTATCAGTCACAAAACATTCTTTGTAATATTCAAACTAATCTCTTCTGATGCATGGATCTCTTCTGATGCATGAATATAGCACAGATAAACGTCTATCTGTTTTTGACAATCGCACTGCAAAACTGAACGCATTCACTGACAAATGAAATAAAGTCATTCATGGATGAAAATTCATTGTCTGATGCAAAGTGTCCATCATTACGTTTGCTTTCTTTTTTGACATATCATGTTATATATGTTGGGCCCCAAAAAGCTACCGGCCCAGTGCTGGAACTGTGACCGACTTTTCGCCCCGTGCTGGAACTGGGACGCTGACAGCCCCGTTGTGGCACTGGCCATCAAAACGCGATCTGGTGACGATTTGGGGACATTTCTTGGTTGAAGTAGAGTCATAGAAGTACCCGAATGCAAAAATTCTGACAGGCTGTTCTGACATATAAACAGATAGGCCATTGGATCTTTCGCGTTCACTTCATCGCCATCACGTGGATCTTTCACATCGTCCAATGCACCCATCCGAACTGCGATCCAACACAGTACAATACTTGAGAATTGCACACCTTCTCTCCCATTTTTTGGCCAACCCAGCACACTCGCAACCATATCATTGCCATGGATTGTTCTCACTCCCGTTTTTTTCCAAACTACATACTTATAGACCCACACTAGTGCCACAAACTGGCACTAGTGCTGGTTTGGGGCACCCCATGGTGGCTCTAGCGCCAGAACAGGGCTAGTGCAACTTCAGGGTTTTGAGAGAAAAGTCCAGTTCCAGCACGGGGCGTCCAGTTCCAGCATGGGACATGTCAATATCTCATTTTTGGTCCCAGTTCCAGCACGAGGCGCCCCGTTGTGGCGAAAAGTCGGTCCCAGTTCCAGCGCTGGGGCGGTAGCTTTTTGGGGCCCAACATATACGTTGTGAAACTGTTCTTGCCCAAGACACCCCAGCATGAAACACATGGCTTCTATTGGCGTTTTAGAAATTGTTATAAAAGCCTACTGAACATAATACTATGTCACTGGAGTAAAGTGAATGAATTCCACGAGGAAAGAAGATGCCGTTGTTGATACCTTGTTGTAAAATCTTGAGTCAACAGTGCAATGTCATTGTCAAAGACGATGTTCATTTGAACGTGTCACTAATGTTACTTACTAATAGCTTGAATAACAGAAAACTCTACAGGCCCATTATTTGAATCTACATTTGGGCCGTCCACTCATCCATAGACAGCTTTGAAAATTTTCAAGAAACACAAGATGTAGTTATCATCATCATTTTTGCCATCACTCTCCAAAGCATACTAGTCATCCAGTTCCAGTAGATTGGGGCTTTCAAACGAGATACGATTTTGCCTTGTCAGCTGATGAAACGTGATGATATTCTTGTGCATTTCAGTGCATTCATTTTCAATCTTCTTGTCAATCTCCATTCCATTGAGTCTGTCAGAAGAGTCAAACAAGATGTTCCGCCTGTGACGGGCAGTGGATGCGCTAAGGGAAGATTCACCGACATTGATACCATGCATGGCAGCCTTCCTCATGGAAGGAATGGAAAAGTACAAAAATGGATTGTCCTCCTTTAACTTGGACAGTTCAGTACCGTTAAGATCAACAAGATAAACTTGCTTCAGGACTTCTTTGAAAACTGTTTTCACCACATAGATCCCGGCACAGTGGGTGACATTTTGATTGACTCGTTAGCAGCTGATGGTTGACTTTGATTAGTTTTGACATAGGTCACGGTAATTTCTTGAAAACAATGAAGAAATTTATTTGGGTTCATTCCCTTTGAAAAATTATGGGAACACTGATACGAACAAAAGGGTAGGAAACAGCAATGTGTCATGACATGATTCTCTAATAATATTTGACCACATCATAAGGGTCGCTTTTACAATGGAGTTATATGTGACTGTACTGAAAAATGCATCTTTTCATTTGAATGAATTGTTCATCCAACAACTTCTTCCCCAGAAGATGTCGATTCTAGGTTTGTGAGATGAATGCTTGTCTCCCTGAAAATCACATAATTCGCAGTCGATGTGTACCTACGTCTCTGGTATGGTATTTGGTACATTCTGTTGAGTGCTCTCTTTAGATCTTGTAAATGTGTGATAGTCAGTTAGTAGGTAGGTGGAGAAGCAAGAAGCCTTGAAGGTGTGTGTATCGCTGTGGATGCATGTGGTGCCAAATGAAGTCATTCTTGAGTGAAACGAGGGACTGCAGGCCTATTTCTTGGTGAACTGCAACAGAGAGCTGGCAAGATAAATCAGTTGTCTGCAGATAAAGTGGCGTCTGACTTCATAAAGCTACAACAAGTAGTTGTAATCCATGTATGACTGCAAATGGATCCAGTGCTTGTAGAGATATGTTTGCCTTGATGACAGTTGACATCATCTTGTGCCTTCTCCTCACAATACACCCCGAACTACTCAAATAAAGTAGGTAATGCAATGGTTTGTTGGAGATAAACAACAGGAAGGAACTGGATTTTCGAATTGTACCTACTTGTGCTTACCAATGCTGTTACATATACTTTTACAATTTAATTGAAAGAAATGCTTCAAATGGTTGTTGCAGAGGGTTTAATAGTTTTGGAGATGTTTCCATGTGCTGAATCCAGAAGCGCCTAATCTATGTGACACATGAACCCATTGACTACAGGTTCAAAGGCAACATGTGACACAAATCCCCACAAGTGCAACACATATGTAACCTATACTCACCACAGTCTTATCATAGAGTGAAAAAAGTTTACTGCAAAACACCACAAGTTGACTACAAGTTGAAGGCTCTATCCTAAATAATCGTACTGAAAGAACAAACATTGGTATAAGTAGGACTACTTTACTGCAGGCCCATGTAGTTGCACTGCCTGATCCACCACAATGGCATTGTTCACTGTACTATTACCGCAACTCACTGTGGGGTCACAGTGGGTCTACTGTTGATTGGTGGCAATTTTATTTTGGAGAGACAAGTCAGCGGCACGGTCCATACAACCGCCAATCGATCGTTACTTTTCTCACAAAATTGCTGCTTAACCCTCCAATGCCAACTTATGCAGAATCCTACCTAAGTTAACAAGAATTATGTCATTTCATCATATTCTTGTCACTTTCAGTTCAAACTGATGAGTCAGCTGAATTCAATGCAAAAATTTGGCGCTTGAGAGCACCATAACACCTACGATCACTCCAATCATCCATCAAGCACAGCCATCTCGTTGTCTAGCAAAGCCATATTGTCTTTGATCAAGAACCTACTTTCCATCGGACAGCCATGGGTGCCAACCAATTATCCTTCTTGATTCCTATGCGGATTGGGCCCATTCATACCACCAAACACTCTCTCCCTTTCCCAAGATTTATGGGCGGTGTCGGGATATTGGGTCTGTTCGTGCTACCAAACATACCCTCACCTTTCAAATCACAAGTGTGGAATCCCATTACTGAAAAGGAATGTGTCAAGATAGCACAGTTTCAAGCTTTAAAAGACGTAACTTTTGCAAGATTCTGTATATGTTATAAAAAACAACTTGTGCAGAATCTTGCATGAGTTAAGATGATTTAAGCCAAATTGGCGCTGGAGGGTTAAAAGAAAATCAAAATCAGTTTCCTTTGTTCTCACTGCTTATTACTGTTTCTTTGTCAATTAAAATTTGAAGATCAAGTTCCTTCTAGCGGAAGATAATATTATTCACAGCAGTTGCAGCAAGACTTTTACCCACTTTTGTGAAATCAGAAAGAAGTTTTAGTACGTCAAAATGCAGAATTAATGGAAACAATCACACTTTATCATTGGATATTATGTATTATGCAGCGGTAAATGAAAAGTAAAATACATGGTTGCTGCCGTTTGGTGATGTAGAGATCTCCATAGTTAAGGTCTGGATGTACCGAAGAGTAAGCAGATTGCATGATTTACCATCCTGTGCATAGGTGTGCAAAAGTATTTTTGCATACTGGCATGATAATTTCACTGATAATGTTTTACATCAAGGGCATGCACCAATCATTTTATGATTACATGGGTGTATGCAGGTAAAATAGGTTTTGAAAATGAAGGTAATAAAATATTTATTAGGTATCCCTGTTTACATGGACTATGCATGGTGGTGCAAGGCAATACTAACCAATGTGATATCATGAATGTTGCTAATAGAACTTAGGACTGTGTTACAGTACACAGTAAGATAATCTGTGGTGGCAACAATGAACCATTCACAGTTTGCACTGACGCAGAATCATCACGTATATATATATATATATATATATATATATATATATATATATATATATATATATATATATATATATATATATATATATATATATATATATATATATATATATTGTCTGAGAGCCCGTAAGTCATAGGTTGTTAGTTCGATAGATAATAAATTTAATCACGCTCACAATTCTCGTAAGTGCTCTATTCTGCGATATCATATTAGTTACAAATATTTCGTGTATACATATTATCTCTATGTTGTATTAAAGACTTCAAGTAAGGCGTCATACTAAGTTTAAGTAATCTTTTTTTTCTTTCAAGCCCTTGTAAATCCTCCTAGTCATAGAGCCCTATGTTATCATTCCATCTGAAATCTAGTATTTTTACTTATGTCTTTCTCAACTTTACTATATTTATCTGTCGGTACTTCATGAAACTAGGTCCTGACTTAAGGATCTTAATATCATGCAATTTTCAAAACGGCCTAGTCACGGCCTGTCAGGAAATTAATTATCCGACATGATGTTAAGTATGGTACCGTACAACATCCCATCACAAGTACAATACCATACATTACTCTCGCTGCCCCTCCCAAAAAGTTATCTCAAATCATAACCACGATGGACTCTTTCTACCGTCCAAATCAAACCCTTCGATCTCAGCCCCCATAATGAATTTGGCCCTGCCGCAACCATCGCTGTTAAGCTAAGAACAACAAGGATGAGGGCGCTGAGCGCAAGGTAAGAAAATATGGAGTTAGTTTTTGCCATGCTTCTTCACGACTAACTTTTTCAATTAAATTGTTCTGCACTGTCCACGCCACAGTGTATATCTCAGTCACCAGAATGAATTTGACCCTGCCGCTCTTGTCGATGTTGCTCTAACAACAACAAGAACAAGGGGCGCCAAGCGCAAGGTGAGAAAAAAATGGAGTTTTGACTGTTTGTGATTGTTCTCGACTAATTTTTTCAATTAAATTGTCTTGCACCGTCTGCGCCATAGTGGATATCTCAGCCACCAGGCTGAATTTAGCACCACCGCTCCCATCACCAAAACGACAACAACAGCAAGGAACAGGAGCTCTGAGCGCAAGGTAAGAAAACATAGAGTTTCTATTTTTTACCGTGCTTCTTTGCTACTAATTTTTTCAATTAAATTGTTATGATGGTCCGCGCCATAGTGGATACTTCAGCTCCTAGGCTGAATTTGGCACCGCCTTTCCCATCGCCACAAATCCAACGCCAGCAAGGATAAGAGGTGCTGAGCGCAAGGCAAGAAGAAAGGAGTTCAACTTTTTTACCGCACTTCTTTGCTACTAATTTTTTCAATTAAATTGTTTTGCACTGTCCACGCCATAGTGGATATCTCAGCCCCCAGGCTGACTTTGGCACCTCCACACCCATCGCCGCAATGCCAACAACAGAAAGGAGCAGGAGCGCCGAGTGAAAGGTAAGAAAAAAGGAGTTCAATTTTTTACCATTCATCATCACAACTGATTTTTCAATTTAATTGTTTGCACTGTTCACGCCACTGTGGATATCTCAGCCCATAGGCTGAATTTGGCACCACCTCTCCCATTTCCACAAAGCTAACAACAAAAGTAACAGGAGTGCCAAGCGAAAGGTAAGAAAGAAATGGAGGTTAATGTTTTACAATTCTTCTTCACAAGGGATTTTTTCAATTAAAATCTTTCTGCTGTCCTCTCCACAGCGAATATCTCAGCCCCAGGCTGAATTTGGCACCTCCCTCCCATTGCTACAACCCAACAATGAAAAGGAACAGGGATGCCAAGTGCAAGGTGTCATGGTTGTTTTTAGATTTTTGTTGATTGATCTATGACATACAATTTTTGCATTTAGACTACTGTTTGTGCAACTTCAGTCTGTAGTGTTCATGTAATAATTAATACGGCATCAATAACAACATAGCAAAACTTAAAGAATCAACACCATATTTCTAAAAGTCGTTACCACCGATGAGCAACAGTAGTGACATATGTAATCTATAGTTTCTGCCTTATAAATTTCATGAGTAGCAACACAACATAAGGATTGGTGCTTACAGATAGTCTTCTGTTGTACCTACACAAATCAACTGTCGGTAAATTACTCATGGGTTTTGTCACTAGTACTTACATCGTATAAGTTATTACATACACAGCTGTGACTTTCCCTGGTACTTTCCTTACACCTTTTTCGTAACTCTACTTACGATAAAATACATAGTACTACACACATGCAGATGGACTTTCGCTTCTCAGACATATATATATATATATATATATATATATATATATATATATATATATATATATATATATATATGTTAGTAGCCGCTTTGTAGACCCCCGCCTATAGACCCCACCTCACAGTCTATAGACCCCCTCTAAAAATGATTTGGCGGGAAATATTGAACTGCCCTTCTGACAATCATGGCACGAGTCACGATTCAAAATTTATTATTTTGATGGTAGTGTCCACGATGTCTTGATAAAGTCTATAGACTAGTTATCCAAAATTATACGATACAGTCTATAGACTTTTATTTTTTTGATCGCGGAGTCTATAGACTATCACAGGGGATTTATTGATAAGTCAATATACTATCGACCTCGCGAAGATAGTCTAAAGACTAGTGAGCGATTTTAGATACAAGGGTCTATAGACCCTTCCTCTCTTCACAAGTGCCAGTCACGAACAGTCTATAGACTCATCGAAAGGGGGTGGGGGTCTATAGACTAGTTGTGACAGTCTATAGACTCACACCCCTTTTTTTCGACGAGGCTATAGACTGTCATGGGGGGTCTATAGACTATCATGTGATAGTCTATAGACCCCCCCTCACAGTCTATAGACAGGGGGGTCTACAAACGGGTTTTCGGCGAATTTCGTGGGAGTCTATAGACTACAGGGGGTCTATAGACTGTGAGGTGGGGTCTATAGATGGGGGGGGGGTCTACAAACGGCTACTAACATATATATGCATCAGGTTTGAGAACCGTTTTACATAAGTCCCAATACAACCTCATGTTCATCTGTTGTATGCAGTTTTCAGACACACTGGTACATGAATACTTTTTGTCAGGCAAGGCAATGCTGCCTATGTTATTGTTATCAGTATGGTGTGTATTTCTGATAATGTCCCATGTGTATCTTTGTTGTTCTTCTGGTGATCTTTTACAATTATGTTTAACAATCCATTAGAATGAGCATTGCAGTTTTATGCATAAAAGCCCATGAGGTTGCAGTTGATTAGTTGTATAGCAAGTCTTATGTGCTAACAATGCCTGTTTATTTCAGACATTGAACAGCATCAAAGTGCAAGACATAATTTGCATTTGTTAACTTCTTGGTTGACATGAGGTGGTTTAGGGTTTGTCAATGAGATGACTTTCTGGCTCATGTTTGGTGTTGATGCTGATTAAATCATGGTTTGTTGTTCATTCTTGGAATGGTATAAATTGTTATGTGGTATGATGGTGTCCTTCTTATTATGACATCCTTGTGGTGCATGGTGCAATTCTTGTTTGGCATCAATCTGTTTGTGCCTCCATTCTTTTCTTGGTTTGACATAGTATTTGTGGTGTGTCATGATAGTGCAAGATTTGTTTCTGTTGTGGTTAAGTTTTTCACAAATCAATTTTGTGATGAATTTGAAATAAAATAAATATCCTAAATTTTAAATTTGGGTGTAATTTGTACTCAGCCTTGAACCAGAGGAAGCGCACAAATTATCCTGACCTCTCACTTTCTTTTTCAATATTCATTTTTAACTTGTAACAATGTTCAATATTCTTGAAATTTGAAGAGAACTCAAGGTTTGGTGCATTTCCCAGTTAGCCAACATTCACAAGAAATTTAGCAAGAGGGCCATTGCACTGGATACCTTCCTATTTGGGGATTTGACTGCTGTTATTCTTGAACAGAAAAAAGTGATTGTGATTGTAAACTTGGCTAATTTCTCTTTGCAATCACGTAGCACTTGTCTGGGGATGTAGTGATGAGAGTGATTACTTGAGATGTGTCATTCTATGCAGAAGTAGAAAATTGGGCGGTTGATCATCTTTTCAAATTGTCAATGATTGCTGTAGTCACCAAATAAAGTGACTACCGGATGGTTTGTTGATTTTGGTGAGCACTTATCTCTGAAAAAGGGAAAGATGTTGTAATTTAGTTGCAGTGTGCTTAGGCATTGGTGGGCAATAAGTGATGCAAAGCAGTGCAGTGAGCAAAACAGTTCTTGTAAAAATATTAAGTAGATATTTTGTTGGGTTGTAGCTCTTGATGTTGATTAATTGCGAGCTTGTGGTTTACAGTTTGCAATGGTAAAATGAGGGTGAAAGGGCAATTCAATTCCTTTGTCCAACATGAAAGTTCACAGATCCGACTCAGCATTGGTATGGCCATATTATGGTGTGCACTGGTAGAATGGAGACCAAAACATTGCTTTGATTGTTGTGTCACATAGGGATCTGATAGTGATAAGTTTCATTGAGAGATGTGTACAAAGTTTCAGCAAAAAATACCAGGAAGTGTCTTTTAAATTTTTGAAAGGTAAATCAAAGGTATCCAATGGCTTATTAGGCCTATACAAGGGATATAACATGTATGTGGAACCACCAGCTCCATGATTTGTTAGCGGTACACCAGTGAAAAGAAAAGAGGGGTGCTGACCTAAGCCAGAGAGTATTTAAAAAATCTTGATGTAGACTTTGCTGACTTTGTTGTATGAGCTTAGAACTACTGTATAAGTCATGCATGAGACACTAGTTATCTCATGCACAAACAAAACACAAATGATCATGAGAGAGATTGGCATTGATTTGTGGCAGTTCCATTACTGACCCATATTCAACTGCCCACAGGAACTGTCCCATGGGAAGGTTCCTGAGAAGGAAAACTTCTATTGGATATTCAACTTAAGAGAGCACCTACATTGTGAATGGTGGAGTCTTAGGAAGGAAAATCTTATTTGGATATGGTTTCTGAGAAACTCATATCTTATGATTTTGAGTCCTTCCCCTGTATCAAACATTGTGAAGGAGACTTATGGAGTTCCACCTGGAAGCTCCAGATTCTTGGCCTATGTCAGGTGCATACAGAATGGAAATGGTCTCAATTGCAACTATCATTAATGATATTTTAAGCAGTACTTCTGCACTTATGCATGCTTTGGGTTGCATTTGTTCATGTATATGCTTATGAAGCCAGGAGCGAGTGTGAGTACATGTGTATGAAAAACACTTATTGTATTCTATGTGTACACTTAAGTCTTATCATTTAAGAATCATGTCAACAAGCATATGTTGGATCCCGTTAGGGCACCTTCCCAGTTCTAGAACTCGACAAAAAAAATCATCCAGTTCTAGAACTGGATGTTTTCTCCCCATTGTGGCACTATGCGTTGAAATTATTTTCCAGTGCCCCAACGGGGACAAATATTGTCTGAGGTAAGGCTAACTACTACCTCCAATTTTCTGAGGTAGGGTGTTAGTTGAAGATTCGATGCACTTGCATTATTTTTTACTGCCACACATTCACCTAATGCACAAGCTCACGCATGAGTTTGTGACAGCCATTCTGCTTGTGTATGACAGCCATTTTCTATTGCCCACAGGCTCGATGAATTGTATCAGCTCAAAAGTCTGACAAAAGTGTTTGCAATCTCCACAGGGCCAGTGGCACGCAACTATGAGCTGTGGCAACCATTGTATTGTACGAGCTGCACTAGCTCGTAAGCAAGCAAGAAAAAGAACCGCAGTTGCCCCAGCATGACAGCTTGATTGCACCTCCTTTGAGTAAAATTCGACCATGGAGAATGACCATCTCTTCTCTACTGAAGACAGGAGCACTGGAGAGGAGCAACCTAAGGAGGAGCTCCAAAGCAACAGTTCAGATTCTGATGATGACTTTGTTGTTCCCAACACAGAACTTGTTGTTCCCAACACAGAACATTTGTACACTGAAGACCATGATCCTCGGGAGTACCCAGCTAATGAAGACAGAGCCCTTGATGAAGACAGAGCCCTTGCAGCCAAGAAGTCTGACTTTTATGCAGAGGTTAATAAGAAGATGTCAACCATATCCCAAGACCAGAGAGCAAAGCACATCATGAGTGATGTGTAGTTCAATGAAATATTGAACTTCTTGCTCTCCATCAGAAATGCCACACCAGAGAGAAGACTTTCCCTCATGAGGAGCTACCCAAACAAGATTGCCTACAAATGGGTGAAGTGGTATGATTTGCTGGTAATTAACACCAGTAACACTTCAATCTACGAGCAAGGGGCTGGTTCGGCATTACACTCTTGCCAGAGAGTGGACCATTACAGTCATGGCTTTGATGTGGTTCATGAGATCCATGAATTGGAGATAGGCAACAACTATCCCAAGTCAAAGAGTTTGCACAAAAGAGTATTTGTGAAATGGAAGAGTATTCCCCGTTGGGTCTGTGAGATCTTCCCCAAGTTCTGTCCTGCATGCATTCAGGCCAAGGCTAGAAAGAAGCCAAAAACAGGTCACCAACCTCTCTTAATTGGAGGGATGGGTGTGCATGCCCAGATTGATCTCATAGATTTTCAGAGCATGCCTGATGGATCATATAATTATGTTTTTGATTATCAGGATCATGGCATCAAGTTCTGTCAGTTGCGCCCCCTGAGGCAAAGAAAACAGTGGCCATTGAGCTCATCACCATATTCTCCATTTTTGGGCCTCCCTAAATTCTACAAGCAGACAATGGGACAGAGTTTAGCCAAGGGGCAAATAAGTCCAGACATGTGGAGATGGATGGAGAGGTAAAAGTATTGCTCAAATCTGTTGCATCTCAACCTAACTCATCCTTCATTTCTATAATACAGTTTTGCTCTGGTGTTATTGATGAAATAAAGAAGCTGCGGCCAGGAACTAGACTTGTTACGGGAAATCCCAGACACTCAGAGTCAAATGGGGGAGTGGAGCGCCGGAATAGGATAGAACAGGGAGGAGAAATTTTCCTATTGGATGCATGCTAATAAGTCCAAGCATTGGGCTCAAGCTCTTCCTTTCTGTAACACTCAGGTGCATTGTGGAATAGGCGGAAGCACACCGTACCATCTGATGTTTGGACAGAATCCTCAGGTGGGAATATCCAATCTACCAATTGATCCTAAGATTCTTGATGGCTTGGCAACAGAAATGGATGTTCAGACATGCTTGGGACTTCCCACAGATTTTCCTCTGGAGGATTCTACCTTCTTTGACAATGTTTCCACAGAGCCAACTGCCAAAAAGAAGACATCTACTAAAAAGGAGTAAGCCAATCACCAAGGTACCAAAACTTCAAGCTCTGACATCAACATTTCATTCGGATGGGTTCAAGGATGATGTCACTGACAGGCTCATTCACATACTCACACAAAAAGCCACAGTGAAGGATGGAAACACCTCCTATTTTGGATGGCTAGGATTAGGCATTCAATGTGGCATATGTTTCCAGAGTGTTCCCCACATTGATTTTACTTTGCCAGGATGACTTATGGAGGGGATGGAGCTACCGACATCAATGAGGAAGAGTCCTCCTGAACTTTTGAATTCAAATGAAATAGGACAAAAAGAAAGGTCTACCACTGACACTGACAGATTGGAATCACCCATGGCAACTATTCCCAGTGGCAGAAATGATGAAGAGAGGCATTCCAATAATGATGGTGATGAAGATTTCAAGCCGATGTACCTCACATCTCTTCCACAGTATCAAAATGATAGTCATCACAGATGGTTGTCTATTCTGTTGAAAACATCGACATCTATAACTCCTGTGTCTTTGACAGATGCCACCTTGCGTTTTTGTTTTGCAATTGTTGTCAAAATGCACAATTTATCAGATCCGTGGAGCCGTGTCATTGCACGGAAAGTATGCAAGAATACATGGGAAATATTGGATGAGTTCGGAGAAAGTGTGCTGGACTCTGTGGGAGATAGTAGAAATACAATGCTGTCAGCACATTGGGGTAAGTGGTTTATACATCCCACCATAACTGACTACAGGAATGCAGTACATTTGGACTTGAAGAGAAAGACGGCATCGGAAGGAAAGGAACTTGACTTGAATGAATCACCTACCAGGAAGAAACTAAGTGATGCAGCATATGGATCGATGGTCAATCAAGGTCTTTCCATGAAGAAGGCAACTGAAGATGCATCTGGAATGACTGCTTTAGCTGTGGGATCCGTTAAAGTGCCTCTTCATGACATCGACACAACAAAGGCGGATGGTAAGAATTTGACTTTGGCTGTTGTAGAGGTTGTGCAGCGGAAGGGAAAGACTTGTCCACTCTATCATTTGGCTTGCAAAGCTGGTGTTCTGGATAGATTGTATCACCCAAGCTACATGACAGCTGTAGAGTCAACAGGTGCAATCATGGGACTTGATGGTGCTATTGATGAATGGACAGGACTACCTAGGATCAAAGAGCAAAAAGCTGCAGCATCAGTTTCCATTGTTGGGGTCAAGGAAAGCATCTTGGGTGTGGGTGCAGACAGGGTACATGCCGCACAGCAAGATATTACTTTGCAACACTAAATGTCATGGGGGCATCAACAAAAAGTGTGCCAACAAAGAGTAGTTTAATGATGATGATAAGTATTTGTTTAAAGAGAGATGAGAGAAAGAAAAAGGTCCCTGCACTCTTGTAGTGGTAGTGTCCAAATGGGGGCAGCTCAATCCCCATTGGAGCACTAACTCTACTAAGTACAATAGTAGTGCCAATAAGGGGAATGTTTCAAAGACCCATTGGGACACCCGTGCCTTAATGGGACGAATTCATTGTCACAATTAAGGCACTGGTGCCCTAATGGGACTGGTGCCACAATGGGGGTTTGATCAAAATTCCCAGTTCTAGAACTGGGCACCCAGTTCTAGAACTGGAATTTCATAGCAATCCCAGTTCTAGAACTGGGCGCCCCATTCAGGCACTGTGCTACAATGGGGAGAAAACGTCAAGTTCTAGAACTGGACGAATTTTTTTGTCCAGTTCTAGAACTGGGACGGTGCCCTAACGGGATCCAACACATACAAACAAATACAGTCAATGAAATAAAGTAGCAAGTAAAATGTTGGATCAAAAATATGAATGCAAGTCTGCATTTGGTCATTTTTTGTTGGCATTCCTTTGATACTATATGCTTTCCAGATGCAATTGTATAAACATCATATCATTTGTAAGAGTGAAGACATTGACAGCCATAGCAAGTACAATTTATCAAATGGTGTTGCATTACTATTCTGCCAGTTCATATAATAGCATCCCATTAAATAAAACAAATTCTGATGTTTTTATTTTTGGCAGGAATACCTTGCATTTATAGTTACTCCAAGGAATGGGTCACAACTTGATTTAGATATGTCTTAATCAAGTTTGTGAGAAACAAATTTGTCATTATTCTTGTCTC
This sequence comes from Cyclotella cryptica, assembly GCA_013187285.1. Lineage (NCBI taxonomy): Eukaryota > Bacillariophyta > Thalassiosirophyceae > Thalassiosirales > Thalassiosiraceae > Cyclotella > Cyclotella cryptica. Next base: position 230,739 of record JABMIG010000059.1, read on the forward strand.
TTCCTCTGCATTTATCCACACATCAGTCTTACAAACATCCTTGATCATTCAAAGATCTTTACCTATTGTAGTTGGTGTAATTGAGTTTGCTTGAATCATGTTATGAGGACATCAACAGTATTGCACGCTTAGTTAGACTCTGGTAAAATGAAAACTGGCATAATCAGTATGCCTTCTGGATGTATCCTATACTTTTACTGGTATTTCACAAAAGTGCCACTATAAATGTAGAGCAAAGAAATCATACTCCAATTGAAAATTTTAACCTTGGGCACGTCAGTATATACAGGCCAAAAAGGTATCAATACTACTACTGACAGTAATAGTAATGGTCTACTGTACAAATTGCTACTAATGCAAAAACCCTTGTTATAATAATGACATCCTTTTAAAGAATGACATGCCATTATATAAATTGGCATGAAAGTTTAAATAATTTATGGGTTATAATGGCAAAAGGTTCATTGTATGACCAATACAAAAAATCTTGCAACTAGTGAAAGAATGGCCATGAACATTCCACTTGTTGGAAAAGTTCTATTAATTGTTTGGGATTCTTGTGGGTTGTGTTTGGGCAAAAGGTGATGGACAGAGATTTGTTTTTGCAGTTGGAAGAGTTTATGGACTGGCTAGGTGATGGAGCTAGCTTTACAGGGAGGAGGAATCTTGCACCTGATGAGGATATCAGTGAGAAGCATACAACGAGGAGCAGCCGAAAGACACTCATTCTTCACTTCTTCTAAAATAGGTAGTCTGGATGGGAATCTGTAGACGGATTGGTGCGGTGTATTCTATCCTATGCATTCAATGGAATGAGACCAATTGCAAAACAGAGAGGCGGACAGCATCAAAATGCCCTTGTGGTTGAATTTGCGTAGATAAAGAATAGATGATTATGAGCATTGGTGCAGAGTGGTGCACCATCAGATGAATGTTGTCTCGACAGAAGAACATCAGACTATTGATGGATTTGTACGAATTCGTTTTTGAAAAGAACTGAAGAGAGATGATGTTAAATAGTATCTCATCATAACCTCTCTTTATAACACATCATGACAAAGATCCGACAAAAAGCGTTGTTTTCACTCTCCCCCTTGGCTGAATGATTAGATGTAACAAGAGGGCTCGGTCCGTGGCAAATATGCCATTATCTGCATGGACTGAACACGATAACAGAAATAGCAGCTCCGGGTCATTGAATCGTATGGCAATGGGTAGTTTGATCCAGACATATTCAAAAGTCATGCCCTCCGTCTCCGTCACAACACAGAATGGGTGGTATAGGAACAACTGATTTTGTCAATGGGACTGAGTTGGACGATCATGGGAAGGCCCCAAAAGAATGAGCTTCATTTAAGTTTAATTTAACTAAAGAATCCATGCAGACGCATCTGCTGATGCGTTATCTCCGTCTCTCCTTCGGTAGATTAATCTAGCATACGAATATGGCCGTCTATCATGTAATACTTCTACTTCATAGTCGTCTCCTTGTCTTGATACGTTGGGAAATCGTATCACTCAGCAATCCATCACGCGATAGATGGAATTGATCTGAAAATTGAAAAACATATCATCAAAGAGTTAGGATCATTGGCACGTTTTTATTAGAAACTGCGCACGTAGCTACGAGTCATGAGGTTTTACGAGGGTTCGTGTCTTATCATAATATATCATGAGTACAGACATAGACAGAAGATAGCAGAAGTTTTGTTTGAAATGGAAGACTAGTACTACGTTAACTAAAACTAAACGACTACAACGACTCAGCACGCAGCACGCAAAAACCCCTGTATCAAAACATCACTTGTGAAGGCTACTCATCCGTAGACAACTTCGCATAGCTTTCCAAGAAAGCCAAGATGAAATCATCAACATCATGTTCATCATCGCTGTCAAAGGCATAAAGCTCATCTAGTACCGTGAGGTCAGGGCTCTCAAACGAGAGGCGACTCTGCCTATTCACCTGACAAAATGCGAGAATCTTTTCAGGCGCTTCAATATTTACAACTGCGTTTTTCTCGTCGGCGTCAACGTCATCGTCGCTGTCAGAAGACTCAAAACAGCTTATGTGCATCGCACGGCTCGTTGAGATCTTTGAAGATGTGGTAGCGTCAATGGACAATTCATCAACAATAGCACCATGCATAGCAGCCTTCCGCACGGCTGGGATAGAATAGTATAGAAATGGATCACTCTGCTTCAACTTGGATAGATCAGAGACTGTAAGATCAATGAGATTGATTTCCATGGAAACTTTCTCGAAGAATGTTGGTACTTGATATGATCCCGGCACTAGGGATGACATAGTGCATTTATTTCTTGACTCAATGGACTGGCTTGGCATTCTCTGGCTGGCTTCGATTAGGTTTGATGTTGGCATTTAAACTTTACTGAAAAAGATGAATGATTTGATGAGTATTCATTACCTTCTGAAATTTATGGGAGCACCATCAAGGAGTAAGACGAAAATGGTGGACAGTCAACGAAGTGTGTCACGAACCGACATCTCGCAATAGTCGACAACGTACGTGCATTATGTATGCCGTTCAGCATGACTGTATAGATAAATTATTCATCTCTCCTGCTGGAGGAATGCCCCGTTTTTGACTCTTCCCTTGAAGATACTGATTCTGGGTTTGTGAGATGAATGGCTTTCTCCCAGAAAACGATATTCATCACTAATGTTTTTTTACGACTTCCCAGTCTGGCTGAATACTCCGGGTTTATATATCCCTTGCGTAGATTGTCGCCTTATGATGTATTGTACCATATTCTACTGGGTCCTGTACAAAAAACATACGAATATAAAGGCGCAAAAATGACTCATGTGAGATCGTCAACGTACCTACCGTTGTCAGAACCTTCTTTGTTACGAACACCTCATCACACAAACTCTGTCTGAATCAGGCCTCAAATCCTCTACTGACTCGTAAGGCCTATCGACCGGCGAACTGCAACAGGTCTATTAAAGAATAATTAATTCCCGTGTCTGCAGATAACATATTGGGTGATTCTCGTATGGTATGGTACTCCCTCATTTGGGACAACATCATTGTAGTCGTGATGTACTTGTGACTTCAGATAGACCCATGACTTTCTACAGAGCAAATTTTGATTTACCATGAGGACCATTCACAAGCAATTCCCTTCCCCATACTCTGAAAAATCTCTGCTCATTTTACTTTGTTGAACAGAGAAATTCTGATGTTGCTCACGATACATCTCTTTCTCAAAAGTGATGCCCATGTGGGTAAAGAAAAATTGAACCATGCTTGAGCACCAGAAGTTGTTTCACCATTACTAGCTTGAGCTTCGTGAGTTCAAGATGACAAAACTATTAGTCCTAGCAGCCACTCCAAGATTTTTACAGCTGTGTAAGCTTGTAAACTAAACAAGTCTTGTTGTTTTTAACTAAACCTTTTTGGTGAAAAATATGAAGTAGTACCTTTATGTGAACAGATTTCACCTGATGTGGTTGAGTTATTGTGAACTTATTGCTTACTGATTATGATGAATAAATGAGGTTGGAAGGTAAGCGTAATAAATAAGGCAGTTAGGTCTATGTCACTCGCTCCCATGAATGGAGGATCTGAATGATTTTTGAGAAAAAACTTCGTGAGTTAAATAATTATCCATGTCTACTATGTGATTAGTGATATCAACTGAAAAGTCTGTCACTGTGTGTTGAAGCATAAGTGTTTATATAGAAGAGGGAGATAACGTATGAAAATAACATTTATAAATGTTGAAGTCTGATTGTCAAAAAAGGTGTGACTCTCCTGATGCTTAATCATTTTGATTTTGTTCCACGCTGAACCATGAGAGTCCCATTTGTATGCGAGATCCAAGGATCACTTTCCTACCTATTTCTGATTTGCTGAGGATACCATCCTTTCTAAGAAGTAATTGATCACCAACTTTGTCCCAATCACAGCATGAGCAATTTTTCTACTCTGTGTTGAGGTCAGTTTGGTGCTGCCTATGTTCTTCGGTTTTAGTCCAGTCAGCAAGGAAAGGAATGTTGAACAACATACCCCTGCCAAAAATTGCTGCACCCGGGGAGGTGTTTAGTACTGTAGGGTAAGTTGAGCAAATGACACATGCTGTATTTGATACGGACACATCTATGTCACTTGCAACTACTATACTTGTCATGTCTAGTTGAGTTGAGAAGTGTGGAGCGTTGCTGTAATTACTTGATGGTAAGACAGATAACGTCAATTTCTGTCCCATCTTTACCTTTGAGAGTGTATGTCCCAATAAGGTCTACACACATTGCCTCCCAAGGGTTTATGATGACAAGCTTAGTGGGGAGTTTCCCATACTTGTACTTATGTCATTTATTTACTTCACATAGTCAACAGTTTTGACATGCAATCAGATAATATGTCTAATACCTTTCCATGCATTGCTTCATGTATTGTCTCTTCAAGAAGAGTTTGCTGATGATGTTGCAGTCACTTTTGAAGAATTTTGGGGATGACCATTTACAATCCTTGGAAAATAATAATTGTGCATACTCCACCAAACCAATTGAGTGGAATACTTATCATGCTTGCTAAGTTTCTTTAAAGAGCTGTATCTTTCTTCTGGGCTTGTGCATTTTTCTTTCGTGTTAATGAATATTACAATTACATCTTTGTCACTTCAATTGGCAAACACTCTGGTGATCTGCAGTTGTAGAATGTATGGTGTGGTAACACCAGCTACCAACCAGCTTTGTCATCTTGGATTGGACCTGATTCCAATCTAGAGATGACATCAGCAACAGTATTATGGATGTCTTTAATACTCACAATGTTGGGACCATAATCCTCAGTAATAATTTCCACCAATAGACATGGTCAAAGATTAACCAACATGCACGTTGGATCAAGTTTTTACGGTCTGTATACACCTTGATTATTTGTCCCTATAGCATGTCATTGAACTCTTTTAGTGTCTCCACTATGACCAGCAGTTTAATTTCAGTCCTTTTTTACTGTTCTTGCATCACAGACAGTTTCTGCTGAAAAAGGCAAGAGGCCAATAATCTTGAGTAATTACTGAGTCTAGTGCTTATCTTAAACAGAGCATACTGGAAGCGTTTTTACAATATGTGGCCTGTCTTTGGTATCGCTGTGTTGTCAAATTCAAAAGTACCATTGAATGAAAACTCAATTCTACAAGAGTAAGCACAAGAATGAAAAACAATGATTTCAAAATGTATCTCAACTTTAACTATTTTATAGAAGAACACACATGAACACAAAATGACTATCCGTGTATCTCAAATGATAAAATAATGCATTGGCCTCTATGGCTACAAATTCTGGGAGTCGGGCAATAAGGCATTTCAACTCTTTGAGACTAAGGGATGGACTCGTGTTATTTTGGATCATTTGATCCTGGCTGCGTTTTCGATGACAAGCATGGTTATTGGGGGCAGCACCACATGCTTGGGACTGATTGTGGAAGAAGTGGATGGTTTTAGCTTTACCACTCTGCACAGACTAGTTGTTCAGCATTCTTGTGAGTTTTTGAATGAATTTGTTTGGCAGTGTTGTGGTCGTCGTCTGTTTCGTAACGTTTTGTCCTGATCTTGCTCATCGTTTTTAATTCTGTAGAGTTGGATTGTTTGTAAGCTTGGTTCTGTCCAGCACCTTCTTGAGTATCATTGAAGGTTCTGTCAGTGCTATTCTTGTCTCCTGTGCCTCTGCTCCCGTTGACTTTCACGCCAAACACCCCCAATTGAGCGAAGAATTGAAGAGCATCTGGAAAGAATTTTTGCTTTCTCGAGGTTGATAACGTTTCCATGTATTTCCCCACACTTTGACCAGTTATCTCCTTTATATTTGAATGTGTAGTTTATTTGACAGTGCTACACTCGCTTTTGGGCGGTGCTCTTTTGGCTATTGAGTACAGGGTATTTGATATAAAGTAAACCCATCGTGAATGAAAGATGAATATGCTTAATATAATCTGTTACATACGTATAAGAATCTTGCAAAACTGAAGTTTATGTTGAGTGTTTTTTCTTTTATTCCTCAGTTATGGTAAATCGATCAAGCCACGCATTGACAATTTCATATGTTAGGAACATGATTGCTGAATTTGGAACAACTTTCATGAGATGAACTCCCATGCCTCCGTAGAGACCTGAGAAACATTTGAAAAAAGACACGAGTTGGAAATCGATGAGATACAATGACGAAAAATTACATGCATAAATATAGTCATTTCTCACCTTTCCTTCCCTCCTCCTTTGCAATGACGCGTATCGTCTGCCACATTCCCTTATACTTAAACACTCCATTCCTAGCCTGCTCCCGTAACCTTGTCCTAGCAACTTCATGAGGATACGTAATAACGGACGCAGTTCCCTTGGCAATCGCCGCACTAAAGAAGTACACCATCTGAGGCAACTTATCCGTCACCTCCTTCCCCTCCTCTTGCCTCCGTCGATTCATCCTCTCAAAAAACCTCGACTTGATTTGTTCATACAACATGAATTGTACCGCACCCTCCGTACATCCCCAATAACTCGCCGAAATCCCCTTATAGAATCCTCCCAATCCCTCCTCCCTCCAAATAGTACGAACGGCATCACCATACCCCGCATACACCTTCTGACCTGCCCCCCGATCCGCCAACAACTGCATCCGCGTCTTCACGACCCAAAGCGGATTGGTCAAGGTATTCCCCGCCATTCCCGCCGCCAACCCCGACAACAACGCATTGCTCACGCTTCCCTCTGGCAAAATCGGGCCCAAAAATCGTTTGCTCTGCTCATACGAATAAAAGTACACCGATCGAGAGGGGATGATCCCGACCAATGTCGGGGGCAATCCACGAAAAAATCCCGCAATGCCCTCTTTTTGAAAAATGGTTTTGGCAATGGCGAGCGGATGTCCCGATGCCGAGGAGAGTTCGCCCACGGCCGCGGAGGAGGATTGGAGTTGGGTTTTATGACTTCGAGTGGGTTGGTGATGCAGGAGGCGAGTGTGCCGGCGGCTCCGCCGGAGAAGAGATTGAGGAGTTTGAGGCGGGTGGGGGTGAGTGTGGCGGCGTAGGCTCGTGAGGATCCTCCGCGGGGTTTGGTGGTGGTGAGAGATTCTTGTGAGGGTTGTTTTTTGGGAATGGCGATGGATGGAGATTTGTTTTTGCGGTTGGAAGAGTTTGTGGATTGGATGGGTGATGGAGCTGGCTTTACAGGGAGGAGGAATCTTGCCCGTGATGAGGATATCAGTGAGAAGCATACAAGGAGGAGCAGCTGAAGGACAATCATTCTTCCCTTGTTCTGAAATAGGTAGTCTGGATGGGAATCTGTAGATGGATTAGGACGGTGTATTCTATCTTATGCATTCAATGGAATGAGGCCAATTGCAAAACAGAGAGGCGGACTGCATCAAAATGCCCTTCTGCTTGAATTTGCGTAGATAACGAAGTGATGATTATGAGCATTGGTCTAGCATTGGTGCAGAGTGCTGGTGGAGTGCTGGTGGGATGAATCTTGTCTCCCTGCCATTTTGACAGAAGAACATCAGCTAACATCAGACGATTGATGGCGGCGGAGAACAAGAGAAACATATATTTACTAATTCCTACTTGGAAATAATGGAATGGGATGTCATGATACGAACTATGTACTCATAACCTTTCATAACACAACAAAAAGCACTGCTTTCGCTTGCTAATGAGCTGAAGCTGGAAACAGACCCAGCTGCCGCGGGCAAAATGGCATTATCTGCATGTACTCAGCAGCATATCAGCAAAAGCAGTTTCTATTCATTGAATAGTATGACAATGGGCAGTTTGATCGAGACGTATTCATAAGTCATCCGCTCCGTCACAACAAAGTATGGGCGGAAAAGGAACGACTGATTTTGTCAATCGAATCACGGGATGGCCGCAAGACGGCGCTTCATATAAGTTCGATGATATACCGAAGAATCCATGCAGATGCATCTGCTGATGCGTTATCTCCGTCTCTCCTTCTAGATTAATCTAACATACTAATATGTCACTTCGTCTATGATGTATTACTTTTTTACTTCATATTCGTCTCCTTATCATGGTACGTTGGGAAATCTTATCACCCAGCACGTCATCACGACATGGATGGCATTGATCCGAAAATTGAAAAACATATCATCAAAGAGATAGGAACAAGGCCACTTTTTTATTAGAAAATGCGAACGTAGCTGCCAATCATGAACTCGTACGAGGGTTCGTGTCTTATCGTGATATATCATGAGTACAAACATAGAAGAAGTTGGGACAAACATTGAAGATAGAAGAAGTTATGTTTGAAACGCACGACTAATGCTACGTTAACTAAAAGCATATGACGACCCAAAACGTTAAAAACCCCTGTATCAAAACATCACTTGTGAAGGCTACTCATCCGAAGACAACTTCGCATACCGTTCCAAGAAAGCCAAGATGAAATCATCATCATCATGTTCATCATCGCTGTCAAAGGCATAAAGCTCATCCAATAACGTGAGGTCAGGGCTCTCAAACGAGAGGCGACTCTGCCTATTCACCTGACAAAAAGGGAGAATCTTCTCCGGTGCGTCAATATTTACAAGTGCGTTTTTCTCGTCGGCGTCAACGTCGTCCTCGATGTCAGAAGACTCAAAACAGCTTATGTGCATCGCACGGCTCGATGAGTTCTTTGAAGATGTGGTGGCGTCAATGGACAATTCATCAACCATCGCACCATGCATAGCAGCTTTCCGCACGGCTGGGATAGAATAGTACAGAAATGGATCACTCTGCTTCAACTTGGATAGATCAGAGACTGTGAGATCAATGAGATTGATTTGCTTGGGAACTTTCTCGGAGAATGTTGGCACTAGATATGATCCCGGCACTAGGGAGGACATAGTGCATTTATTTCTTGACTCAATGGACTGGCTGGGCATTCTCTGGCTGGCTTCAATTAGGTTTGATGTTGGCATTTAAACTTTACTGAAAAAGATGAATATATTGATTTGGGTTTGTTCTCTTTTGAAAAATTATGGGAGCACCAGTAAGGAGTACGATGAACACAGCGGACAGTCCACGAAGCGTGCCATGAACTGAAACTCTCATAACAGTCGACAACGTACGTGCATTATGTACGCCGTTCGAGCATGACTGTACAGATAAATAAATTATGCATCTCTTCTGCTGGAGGAATGCCCTGCATCTGACGATTCTTCCCTTGAAGATGCTGATTCTGGGTTTGTGAGATGAATGGCTTTCTCCCAGAAAATGATTTGCATCACTCGATGTCTTTTTACGATTACCCAGTCCGGCTGAATACTCCGGGTTTATACATCCATTGCGTAGATTGTCGCCTTATGTATTGTACCATACTCTACTGCGTCCTGTAAAAAAAACATACGAATATAAAGGTGCAAAAATGACTCATGTGAGGTCCTCATAGTTCCTCCCGTTGTCAGCACCTTCTTTGTTACGAACACCTCATCACACAAACTCTGTCTGAAGCAGTCCTCAAGCTCCTCTAATGATGCGTAAGGCCTTTCGACCGGCGAACTGCAACACGTCGATAAAAAAATTAATTCCCGTGTCTGCAGATAACATCTTGGGTGATTCTCGTACTCACTCATTGGGGACAAAATCATTGTAGTCGTGATGTACTTGTGACTTCAGATAGACCCATGACTCCTTAAGTCTACAGAGCAAATTTTGATTTACCTTGAGGACCATTCACAAGCTATTCCCTTCCCCATACTCTGTGAAAATCTCTGCCCTTTTACTTTTCTGAACAGAGAAATTCTAATGTTGCTCACGATACAACTCTTTCTAAAAATGATGCCCATGTGGGGAAAGAAAAATTGAACCATGCTTGAGCAAAATGTAAACGGTAGGTAGAAGTTGTTTCACCATTACTAGCTTGAGCTTCGTGAGTTCAAGATGACAAAACTATTAGTACTATCAGCCACTGCAAGATTTTTACAGCTGTGTGAGCTTGTAAACTAAGTCTCATTGTTTTTACCTAACCCTTTTGGTGAAAAATATGAAGTAGTACCTTTTATGTGAACAGAATTCAGTTGTTGTGGTTGAGTAATTGTGAGCTTATTGTTTACTGATTATGATGAATAAATGAGGTTGCAAGGTCAATACAATCCATTTCATCCCAAAACAAAACAAATGGATTGTGTGTAGGATCTAAACTTTCTTGGTATGTGTGTACCCTTCTCTAGAGGTGGTGTTCTCTTGTGGTAACATAGATTGAAAGTTCTGGATCTTTGTCCCTGTCAAGATGTCTCCTCACTTGGGAGGTTAGGATGAGTCCTTACTTGTGGTTTTCTATTTGGTACCTAGGGGTAACAAATAAGGAAGATTTTAGGTCTGTGCCACTTGCTTCCACGAATGGAGGATCTGAGTGATTTTTGAGGAAAGAACAACAATTCTAAGCTCTTTCATGGTTTGACATCCAATAATGAGGTCGAACACTGGCTTGGTCATCTTTTTCTTATCCTACTCTACTACGTCTGGAGTCACTAAGTACTTGTTACTGTTCAAATATTCAAACAACGTTAAGTTAACTTTGCTCCTTCCTTTAGTTAGGAAGCTCCCATTCGACGTGTGCCAAGATTTTGGTGCACCTCTCTAGTCAAGTAGAGAAAGTGTTTCTCTATTCCTAGGTCACCATCAGATCCACTGTGTAGTGGAATCCTGATGACTTTGTTACTGATACGACACCCTGTAGAGTGAGCAAAGTTCTTATGGGCTGGATTTTCAGTTGTTTTATAGCATGCTTTGGCTACTACAGTAGTGGCCCGTCCTTCTTTACCTGTCAAATGGGGGTTCACACAATTGAAAACGTCACCCGACAGTTTGGGGTCTGACAATTTGGCAATTGTTTCACTCTGTGTTGGTTCAGCTAGAAAATTTCTTAGGTCTTCTGCTAGATTCGTACTGGTGTTGTTTAAGTCAGAAAATGTTATGTTGGCATGTGGGATAGTTTTAATCCGACTAGGATAAGTGTTAATCATATCATTCCAGTTGGATTACTACAGAAATGCCTAGTATTCCCCACCCCATCATCTCAGGATGAGTCTGAATCATCACTGTCACTCATGTCATGCTTCTTCTTCTTGTTGTTGTTGTTGATAGTGCATTTCATTTTCTTGTTGGACTTTGTAAGTTTGTCGATTTTAGCAGATAGCTCGGCATAACTACTTCCTCCTTGAGCAGGTCTCTCTGGTCCACGAGAGGCTCAATTTGGTTTTTTCCCTTGAAGCTTGGCGTTGGGGTCCCATTGGAGTCATACTTCTGGCAATCCAAAGTTTTGTTGGTGGTATGTGCACCTCCATGTTTCTCGCGGAGAGAGCAGTACTTCTCTGTGCAACATCTCTTAGGAATCCGGTCACTAAAAGAGACCATCTTCTTTTTAGACAGGTCATTTTTAGACTTGGCTGCATTCTTAGGTCCTTCTCCAGCCTTCTCCGTGGGGTAGACCTTCTTGATGCATTCAAGGACTTTGAGAATTTCCCTGACACTTTGTGGTACCAACGCTCCACTGAGCTCATATTGGTCCTGCCAGTTCCTAGGAACCATCCTGAGGATGTGGCTCGCCAAGTCGGCATCATCAAATGGCCCACATACTTTGTTGACCTTTCAGCCTTTAATGAGTAGAATAGGCACGTCAAGATTTCTTCATACCTGTTGAGGTGTTGGATCCTATGCATAATGTCCCGGATGGGTGCCCTGTTTGCTTCAGCCCATTGCTGATATAGAAACATTCCTGCTCCGCTGCATCAGTCCTGAAGACAGTCTGCAGATGCAACTGGATACACTCCCGACAGGAGTTCCAAGATGCCGGTCATTTAGTGGGATGTTCAGTCCCATACACATCCATCCAGGGCTCACAGTTGATCTGCTCCCTGACGATGGTGGTCCAAGGATGACAGGCAGTCTCCGACAGTTGAGTGGAGTACTGCATGAAGATTGCTTGGCCTTGGACTCTCTTTGTGCGGATTTTGACAGCAGCTGCCTTATTCCATGCCTGAAGGACGGGAGAATTTTCATCTGTTCCCTTCAGTTTTTCCTCAGCCTTGAGGTCTGCCTTACAGTCTTTTTCATAATCTGTGGTTGAGGAACTGCTCAGGACTTCTTTCCTTGAAGATGGTGATGGACAAGGTCATTTTGTTGGAGAACTTGAGTTTGTTGACCACCTTGATGGTGTCCATAGCAGTAGGGATGTAGGAGATGGGTGGCTTGGACCTCCCTGAGCTCCTCTTACTCTCTTGTGGTTTGAGGCCTTCTTGGCTTGAATTAATTGTTGGCATCATCTCAACTGCCTCTCCAAGGGGTGTATTATGAAATAAGGCCTGGAAAAAGGTCTTGGGTGTCCTGTGGAGGTTAGTTCGAAAAAAATTATTTTCTATTTTTTATTTTCTTCTTCTTCTCTTTCTATTTCTTGAAAGTCTTGCTTCCAACTATTTCACAAGAATTCATGATCAGGAATTTAACTCGAATTACATGATCCCCCGATTGCCAAAGTCGATTGCTTGACTTCCAATTGAAGAAGAAAAATTTAGAGAGCTTGTCAATCGTGCAACTGGAAGTTTTCGTTGATTGACAAGATGATTTCGGAGAGAGTGTTGATCACACAAAAAATGTATGCCTGATCACAATAAAATTAAAAATGCCACTTGTGATAAAAAATATTTATCATACCTTGTGTTTGAGTGGTTGGATTCTCTTAAGATAGTGACCTGAGCCGGACATTGCTAAACAATATTAAGAACTAAAATTATAGGTAGTTTTGACAGGTGTTGAAGAATTGATTTTATGAGTTATTTTTGCTACAATTGTGAGGATGGAAGAGCAGTGGAACTGTAATTCCAATCCTCACAATGAAAAGTAACATTGTGTAGAATCTACACAAAATTGGTATGATAATACCCTTCTCAAGCGTGATCTCTTGTTTGGGGCTATGGACTTCTGTGTTGGGGAGTCTATGTCGTTGGGAGTAGGGCAGTGGACTCCTGTGTGACCTGAGCCGAAAATCGTCGTAAAAAATATCACCCGAAAATTATAGGTAGGTTCGACAGGTGTGGAAGATTTGATTTTATGAGCTATATTTTGTACAATTGTGAGGATGGAAAGGCAGTGGAACTGCATTCCAATCCAAACGATGCAAACGATCATGGTGTAGGTTTCTACACAATATGGTATGTTCATACCCTTCTGATAGATGCTTAGATCTTCCTCCAGAGTGTTCTCTTGTTTGGGGTTCTGAACTTCCATGTTGGGGAGTCCATGCCGTCGGGAGGTGGACTCTCCTACTTGGGGTCCTGAGAATGCTCCTATTTAGGTTTTGTACACAGGGGTACAAAAAGGCTGATTCATGCTCCATTTAGGTTTTGTACCCAGGGGTACAAAAATGGCTGATTCTTGGCCTATGTCACTCGCCCCCACAAATGGAGTATCAGGTAAAAGGAACCAAAAAACCTAAGTGTTTTTAGGTGAAAAAATGGGTTCTCATGAGAGTAACAATAACGAACTAAAGAGTTTGTTAAACATGTGTAACAAGTAAGTGTTGTTTGAAGAGGGAGAGTCCGTTTTTGTCGTTTTGAAACTGACATTTAATACGGTTTTAAGTTTGGTTGTTAAAAAAGGTGTAACTCTTCGTATATTCAGTCTTTCTGATTTGGTTCGCGTTGAATCCTGATGGTGCCATTCGTATGAACTGATGTGATAGTCCAAGGATCACTTTCATATCTACTTTCACCTTTGCGGAGTATACCATCTTTTCTAAGAAGTACTTGATCACCAACTTTGTAGTCCCAATCACGGCGTGAGCTATTTTCTCGTTCTGTGTTTTGGTCTGTTTGGTGTTGCCTATATTCTCCAATTTTATTCCAGTCGGCCAGGAAGGGGATGTCGAACAACATGTCCCGTCCAAAGATGGCTGCACCTGGGGAGGCTTTTAGTACTGTGTGGTATGTTGAGCGAATGGCCCAAGCGACGTTCGTCACGAACTTGTCTATATCGCTTGTCTCTACTGAAGGGGCCATGTCTATTTCAGCTGTTCGGAGCATAGATGATATCACCTGATGCACTCGTTCTAGAATTGCATTCGCTTGTGGATTCTTGACACTGGTAGGCTTACTCGTGATCCCATATGAGTCACATAGGGCTTTGAAGTGAAGTTTGAATTCGCTTCCATTGTCATAAATTATGTATTGACAACGTGGATACCTACTAAACCAGGTCTTGTTCACTAAGTTGCTGATCATTGCTGATGATTTATCAAAGTATGCTAACTTAGGTTCCTCATGGGTCTTTTTACCCTTCCGCCCTTTTGTATCCAGGTTACCGGTAGTTCAACTATTTCAAACCAACTAGAAGCTGGGTCAATCATAGTCAGACACATGAAATCAATTACTGTCCCATCTTTACCTTTGATTGTATACGGGCCAATAAGGTCCACACATAGTACATCCCAAGGGTTTGTGATGGCGAATTTAGTAGGGAGTTTCCCGTACTTATGCTTATGCCTCTTGTTGACTTGGCATGCATGACAGTTTTTGACATATTTACGGACGGTATTTCGCATACCTTTCCAGTACATTGCAGCACGAAGGGTTTCTTCGAGTCTAGTGTGTCCAGGGTGCTGTAGATAGTGGTGGTACCAACTAACTGCACGGTGTTGAAGATCTTTTGGAATGACCATTTTCCGTCCTTACATAGGAGATGTGTACTTTCGACCAATTGTGTCGAGTACTGGTCTTTCAATGTCTTCAAGCTGGCATCAAGCTTTTGTGCTTCTGCAATCTCTCGTACTGTTAACGGGTAGATTACATCTTCTTCGCTGCGGTTTGCAAATACCAGATTCATTTCCTCTTGGTATGCAGAGGTGTCTATCGCACTCTCTTCTTGCATGGTGTAATGACACCAGCATTTGGTGAACGTCATCCAGTTCTCGTGCTCACTCGGTATTGGTCCAATGTCTAAGCGAGAGATGGCGTCGGCAACAGTGTTATGTATGCCTTTAATGTAAACAATTTTGGGGCCAAATTCCTTGAGGAGCAATCTCCATCGGTAGACACGGTCAGAGGTTAATCCGAGGGCGTCTTGGATTAGATTTTTATGGTCTGTGTAGACTTTTAATCTTTGTCCCCACAACATGCCTTTGAACTCCTTGAGTGTTTCCACTATGGCCAGTAGTTCTAGTTCGGTCACGCTGTACTTCTGTTGCGTTGTCGACAGCTTCCTGCTGAAGAACGCAAGGGGCCTATTACCCTGGGTGATAACTGATCCAAGTTGTTTAGACGAGGCATCAGTATATATCTCAAATTCCATTGAATAATCGGGATAGGCTAAGACTACATCCTTGGCAATTGAAGTCTTAACGTCATCGAATGCTTTTGATGCACCGTGTCCCAGTACCATGGACGTTTCTTCGTCTTGTTGGCTCTGGTGACCTTGGTGTGACCGCACTCTCCTACCAGTGAGGTGAGTGGGGCAAGCACTTGCTGCGTCTTGCCCAAAGATCTCTATAGTACTGGACCATGCCCAGGAACTTACGGAGGTCTTTGACATTTTTCGGCGATGAAATCGCGAGAATCGCCTGTACCTTTTTCTGCTGTGGTTTAATCCCTGTTTGTGTGAGGGTATAACCTAGATATTCTGTTTCAAAGGTGCAGAATGACGACTTTCGGGCGTTGATTCGCAAGCCCGCCTCGCGTAGCCTGGTAAGCACCATTTTCAATTTGTCAAGGTGGTCTTCCAGGTTTGCCTTTGTGATGCATAACAAATCATCAAGGTAAGCTCGTACGAACTCTAAGGCTCCCATTAGTGTTGACATTTTTGCTTGAAAGATGTCTGGTGAACCTGCGATGCCCATTGGCAAACGGAGGTAGGAATACTTGCCCCATGGGAAAATGAGGGTACATATTTTGGATGAATCGGGATCCAGTCTAATGGTATAATAACCCATGTTTAAATCTAGGGTTGTAGCATAGGTAAATCCTTCTAGCTCTTGCAGGACTGTACTGATTTTGGGTAATGGAAGCGGCTTTCGGACTAGTCGTTTATTTACTTCTCTAAAATCAGTGAGAAAGCGTACAGTTCCGTCTTGTTTTCCAGTGATAAATGATGGTGACGCCCATTCCGATTCGGGCTGAAACTCTACCACTCCCAGTTCGCATAATCTATTCAGTTCTTTGATAGTTGTTTCTTTGCGAGATTTTGGTACTGGGTATGCCTTGCCATGATATGGCTTTGCGCCCTCCTTAAGTTCGAAGGACACAGGCTCTGTGTTCCAATCACCTAGTGTTCCGTCAAAAAGTTCCTCAAATTCTGTGAGTAACTCCAGCAACGAGTTTTGGTCTTGGAGACTTAGGTGAGTACAATTGGTGCTAACAATTGATTGGAGGTCTGCCTTTTATAATTTGCATCTAGGATTTTAACTACCCGCTGTGTCGCTTCCTGCGTACTTTGCGGTTCATTTGCCATGCTGTTGTTAACAGCCCAGGCTTTATCCAAGTTTGATGAGGTCAGACTATTGATGTCTCTCATTGGCAAAATGATGTGATCAATGGTTATTTCTTTTGTTCGAAAATCTAGAACAATTCCGAGCTCTTTCATGGTTTGACATCCAAGAATGAGGTCGAACGCTGGCTTAGCCATCTTTTTCTTATCATACTCTACTACGTCAGGAGTCACTGTGTACTCCTTACTGTTCGAATACTCAAAGAACTTTAAGTTGACTTCGCTCCTTCCTTTGGTTAGGAAGCTCCCATTCGACGTGCGCCAAGACTTTGGCACCTGCCTAGTCAAGTAGGGAAAGCGTTTCTCCGTTCCCTTTGCATGGAACAGGAGATCACCATCAGATCCACTGTCTAGTAGGATCCTGATGACTGTGTTACTGGTACGACGCCCTGTAGAGTGTTCGATATTCTTACGGGCTGGATTTTCAGTCGCTTTATAGCGTGCTTGTGCTACTACAGTAGTGACCTGCCCTTCTTTACCTGTCAAAGGGGGGTTCACACTATTGAAAAGGTCACCCGACAGTTCGGGGTCCGACAATTCGGTTATTGTTTCACTCTGTGTAAGGTTGGCTGGAAGATTTCCTAGGTCTTCTGCCAGGTTTGAACATGTCTTGTTTGAACCAGAAAATGTTATGTTGGCACGTGGGGAAGTTTTAATCGGACTAAGATAAGTGTTAATCATTTCATTACAATCGATTTTACTACACAATTTCTTAGTACTCCCCAACCCATCATCTCAAGATGAGTCTGAATCATCACTGTCACTCATGTCGTGATGCTTACGCTTCTTTTTTCCGATAGCGCGTTTCATTTTCTTGTTGGACTTGGTAAGTTTGTCGATTTTAGCGGATAGCTGCGCATAGCTACTTCCTCCTCGAGCAGGTCTCTCTAGTCCACGAGAGTTTCCATTTGGTTTTCTCCCCTTGAAGCTTGACTTGGGGTCCCATTGAGTCATACTTCCGGCAATCCGGAGTGTTGTGGGTGGTATGTGCGCCCCCATGTTTCTTGCAGAGAGAACAGTACTTCTCTGTGCGACGTTTCTTCGGAATCCGGTCACGAAAGAGACCATCTCCTTCCTAGATGAGTCGTTAGCCTTGGCTACGGTCTTGGGTCCTTCTCCAACCTTTCGGTGGGGTAGGCCTTCTCGATGCGTTCAAGGACTTGAGAAGTTCCCTGACACTCTGTGGTACCAAAGCTCCACTGAGCTCATATTGGTCCTGCCAGTTCCTAGGAACCATCCTGAGGATGTGGCTTGCCAAGTCGGCATCATCAAATGGCCCGCATACTTTCGTAGACTTTGCAGCCTTTGAAGAGTAAAACAGGCACGGCAAGAGTTCCACATACCCGTTAAGGCGCTGGATCCTCTGCACAAAGTCCCTGGTGGGTACCCTGTTTGGTTTCTTCAGCCCATTGCTGATGTAGAAAGCGTTCCTGCTCCGCTGCATCAGTCCTGAAGGCGGTCTGCAGGTGCAACTGGACACATTCCTGAAAGGAGGTCCAAGATGCCGGGCGTTTTGTGGGATGCTCGGTCCCATACACATCGGTCCAGGGTTCGCAATTGATTTGCTCCCCAGCGATGGTGGTCCAAGGGCGACGGGCAGTCTCCGACAATTGAGTGGAGTACTGCAGGAAGATCGCTTGGCCAGCGGACACTAGGGCCTCACTGGTGTGGATTTTAGCAGCAGTTGCTTTGTTCCACGACTGGAGGACGGGGAATTTTCATCCGTCCCTTTGAACTTGGCTTTGGCGCAGTGGCGCAGTCAGTTTTGCCTCAGCCTTTGCATCTGCCTTACAGGCTTCCCGTAGTCCGTGTCTAAGCCTCTCTGGGAAATTATTTCCATCGAGGTCTGGACATGGTTGAGGAACTGTTCAGGACTTCCCTCGTTGAAGACGGTGACAGACAAGGTCATTTTGTTGGAGACCTTGATTTTGTTGATTACCTTCGGGGTGTCCATGGCAGTGGGAATGTAGGAAATGGGTGGCTTAGACCTCCCTGAACTCCGTTCACACTCCTGTGGCTTGAGTCCTTCTGGGCTTGATTTGCTGGTCGACATCCTCTTAATTGCCTCGCCAAGGGCGTATTATAAAACAAGGCCTTGAAGAAGGTCTTGGGTGCCCTGTTGAGGTTAGCTCGAAAAAGAATTTTTCTTTTTTATTTTTAAATTTTTCTTCATCGGCTTTTATTTCTTGAAAGTCTTGCTTCCAACTATTTCGCGAGAATTCTCGATCACGAAATTAATCCGACTCGTAGGAATCCCGATCGCAGAAGTCGATCGCTCGAAGTTTATCGCTGATGCTCGCTGATCGCGGGATTATTTTGGAGAGCTCGTAGATCGCGAAACCGTAGGAATTCGTCGATCGCGTAGCTGATTTTGGATAAATCGTCGATCGTGCAAAAAAGCGTATCGCTGGTGCGAAAAGTTAAAATTGCCGCTCGCGATAAAAAATTGTTAGCGTACCTCGTGTCGGAAGGTTTGGATGTCGATGGCTTCGGTGCGCGAAGGTCGCACCACGGTTATCTATAGATAGTGACCTGAGCCGAAAATCGTCGTAAAAAATATCACCCGAAAATTATAGGTAGGTTCGACAGGTGTCGAAGATTTGATTTTATGAGCTATATTTTGTACAATTGTGAGGATGGAAAGGCAGTGGAACTGCATTCCAATCCAAACGATGCAAACGATCATGGTGTAGGTTTCTACACAATATGGTATGTTCATACCCTTCTGATAGATGCTTAGATCTTCCTCCAGAGTGTTCTCTTGTTTGGGGTTCTGAACTTCCATGTTGGGGAGTCCATGCCGTCGGGAGGTGGACTCTCCTACTTGGGGTCCTGAGAATGCTCCTATTTAGGTTTTGTACACAGGGGTACAAAAAAGGCTGATTCATGCTCCATTTAGGTTTTGTACCCAGGGGTACAAAAATAGCTGATTCTTGGCCTATGTCACTGTGTGGGGGAGTCCATGCCTTTGAATCAGGGGCATTGGACTCTCTTCCTGGGGGAGTCCTGAGAATGATCCTTTAAATTTTTGTGCCTAGGGGTACAAAAAAGGGCAGATTCTTGGCCTATAACAAAATGATGCAAAATGATTCAAAATGATGCAAAATGTCACTACGTGAACTTTCCTAGCTCATGAAATGATGCTCTACTCCCGTGAAACATTCTTTGAGCGTGGTATATTTCTGACATTTGCCAAATGTGTCCATTGAAAAAAGGGTGTCAAACATAATAAAAGATATCCTCCATTTCAAAAAAAATATACTTGCTGGTTCTTCCTGGTGAATCACCAGAGTTGATGGAAGTACGATGATCCATGAGTATTTTTGAACCATCAAGACAGGCATCTTTGCCAATTTTTCTGCAATTGGTCGATAGTTGGTTGATAGCTTTTTTGTTGATAGTAGTTGATAGAAAGTCACAAGCTAAGTTGATAGGTTGACCTTCTATTGAAGTTTTGGTTGATATGAGTCTATAGTATCAACTGTTGTTTTTATACTAATCAACATAAAGATCAAGTATTGACCAATTATCAATGAATGATTAAAAACTTGATAGTTGCTCGATAGTTAGCATTGAACTATGAGTTCCTATCTAACATGGTCAATAGTTGGTTGATATCAAGAGTCAATAGTATTGACTCACATAGTCAACATGTGGACTAAAACATTGATAGATGGACTTTCTATCAACTTTTCATGAACTGGAATCGATACTATTCCCTACTTAGTAGATACTTGGTATTTTTTCGATCCCATCAATAACAGTTGACAGGGTCTTACTTAGGTTGATGGTTGAGCAAGTTTTTAGCAAAGTTCCACTTCTTGTGGACTTGTAAGCTTTGGCAGTCAACATTGTCTTCGTGTTTTTTGTGCTGTGTGATTTTTGTTTTGCAGCGGAATGAGGGTACATAAAAACCAGGCAATGTAGTTTCATTTCTTAGTGTTGCCCCCTGCAACTGCATTGCTTTGAAGAACATACTGGCATTTGAGAATCAAATGCTGAAGGTTAGGAAGACTTCAGCAATTCATATATTAGTTATGGAGAAAAAAGGCTGATCAATGTTGGTCAAAAATTGGTGCTCAGAAAGCTGGAGTAGGCCAAAAATATTTACCACATAGATACAATTTTTTAGTAACAGTACCTTCCATTGCACCCCCTAGACACAGTTCTCTAGATGGTTTCCCCTTGTGGTAACAAAGATGTTTAGATATGCAGTTTTGTCTTTACATTGATTCCTTCAGCCTTGGGAGTTAGGATTCCTAAGTAATGGGATTTTATGTGTTGCACTTCGAGATATTAATAAGACAGATTTGGCTAATTTGACTTGCCTCATCAAGTGGAGGATCAAGGTGACTTTGAGGGGAAAATCTTGTAGAGGAAGAAATGAATCCATGCCTATTTATATAAAAATTGGAACTCAACTGAAGTGTCTATGACAGTGCAGTGTTTGGTACTGATGGTAAGTTCAGCAAATGTTCCGTGTGGTGTCTGCTAGGCGCACATCTTCCATTTGTTGTGTTGGTCTTATCTAATTTACTTGTATAGAGCTCTTGATCCCAAATGATTCACATATAGCTTCAAAGTGAATGTTGAATTTCCTATCAATGCCATAAGCAATGTGTTGACAATGTTGATTTTGCTAAGCCAGGTCTCACTCACAAACCGTGTCTAAATTCGTTTTTGTCACTTTGTTTCAAGGGTATCATCTGCATCTGTTATTACTACCTGAAATGTTTGAGGTGGCCATCTCGGCATGCCTCCAAAAGGCACAGCAAGTCATCCAACTAAGTCTGTACAAACTTTAAGGAAGCCACAGGTATGGGCATCTTTACCTGCAAAATGCTGGGAGAACCTGTCATCCCCATTGATAACCTCAGGTCAGAATACATACCCCAACACAAATAAAAGTGCAGATTTTGAATGCATCATGATGCAAGCCTATGATGTAGTAGCCTATATCTAAAATAATAGCTGTTGCAAAAGTAAAAAAACATACCAACTCTTGCAAAACTGTACTAATTTTAGGCAACAGGAACAGCTTCCGAACTAGTTGTTCATTTACCTTCCTAAAATCAGTTTTAAAGTATAGTTTTTTTACTTGTTTGGTGTCATAAATGTGGGTGACATATATATTCTGATGGAGGGTGAAACTCTAATACTCATAGTTGACAAAGTCTATTCAATTTTGATGATTGTTTCTTTGTGTATTTTTGGTTTTAGGAATCAGGAATGGCCTGTCGTGGCGTGCTTAGCACTTCCCTTTAGTTCAAAGAGGGGGGCTCAGTATTCTAATCACCTAGTTTTCTGTCAAAATTTTCTCGTATTCTGTAAGTAGATCTAGTAACTTATTTTGATCTTGGAGTCATACCTGATTACTTTCGGTGCTTATGACATATTGGAAATCTTCCTTTATATACTTAGCATCTGGTATATCACTACTAATGCTGTGTTGCATCTTGCATACTGCTAGGTTTTCTGTTCGCAGCCCAGCTCAGGCATTCTTTACATGGACAAAATGATCTCATCAAAGCAGTTATTTCTTTTGTTCAAAAATCAAGAACAATGTCTGGTTCTTTCATTGTGTTACAACCAAGAATGAGGTTGTATATCAGCTAAGGAATCTGCAGAATGTCCGGTGTTACCAGATACTCCTTGCTTGTTGAGTGCAAAAAATGACTTTGCTCCTTTGTTTAGTGAGGAAGCGCCCATTGGACATGTACCAAGAGCTTGGCATGTGGCTAGCTTGGCAGGGGAATCCATTGATGTTCCTTTTTCATGAAAAAAGGTAACAAGCAGATACACCTGTTTAGTTGGATCTTGGCGACCATCTTGCTGGTGCCACTCCTGACAAAGTGGTCATATCTGTGTAAGATTTGATTTTTAATTGATGTATGACACCTCCCTTTTGTTTTTGCAACTTCACCAGAGACCCTTCCCTCTTTTCAACTTTAAAGCTGGATCACACTATTAAAAAAGGGATCCAACATTTTTGAGTGCAACAATTCAGCAGTTATCTCACTCTATTGTGTTTGTTGCAAGGGTTCTTGATCTTGCATTTGCATAGTAACCAAAATAAAACTATTATTTCATTGTGATTTTTTTACTTTTTAATTTTTGTGAAGATTTTTGAATCTGATACAAGTACTGGTTTTCACATATTTTTTATTTAAAGCCAAATTTGTTCCCGTTTTGTCCTTTCTTGTGTCAGAAGAAGTATCAGTATTAATACTTACTCAATGCATGCAAGAGGCTCTAGTGAGATCTATCTTTCAGTGATCTTAAGTCCTCACAGGTTGTGGAGCTCAATTCTTCACTTGAGTTCAATCTCACTTGCTGGTCTTTTATTGGTTTGCGAACCATCAAGGTTTTGCATTTTAGCAGAAAGTTGTTTGCAAACATTCTTAGAAGCATACATTTTCAGATTTATGGAGTGTGCTGAAAAGCACTCCACTGCTTGAGGTAGTCCTTCATGTTTCTAAGTTATGATCTATTTTTTGGAATCACGTTCTTGCTCCCATGTCTGAACATGGTTTGTGGTGAATTGCACCTTCATGGGACCTCTTATGAGTAAAAATTTTGGAGGTGAACAGTTGCAGTTATTGCCCTTGATTAAGTGGCAAAGTAAAGATGAAAGGGCAATGCAATACCTTTCTTCCAAAAATGAAACTGTGAATTTGTATGGCCATACCCTTGTCAATGTAGTTCTCTTGAGGGTGTGCTCTTGTGGTAACAAATATGCAAAGATGTGAATCTTTGTCTTTGCAAGGATTCCGTCTGACTTGGGAGTTAGGATTCCTCCCTACTGGCAGGTTGTTCAGCACATTTAGGTACCAAAAAGGCAGGTTCTTCACCTATGTCAGGTTATGGCACCCAATAACACAAAAAGAGAACAAAGAGGGATCATGGATATATTTGATTCATTTGAATTAGAGAGATGTAAATTACAAGATGAATAAAGAGTGCCTGTCAGCACTGTATCACAAATTATGTTACAATACATGCAAACATTGCCAGATCTTTGTATTAGCTGATTTCGGATAGCCACCCAATCATTGGCAAGATCTATCAAAGCCAAGCAGGAAAAGCACAATACTAATCAGGTCTTAGTTAAACTTATCTGCCACACCTTACATTTTTTGCCGCAGACAAGCCTCGAAACCTGTACCAACCAGGCGGGTCACTATGCCCTGTTAGCTCTTCTGATGGCAAGTTTTGTTCATGTCAAAATCTAATTCAATACTACTTGGCAAAACAACCACTATGTTTGGCACTGTGATCCAATGACAAAGTGACTAATAGAGCACCACCTGAGAGTGGTGTGCTGACCTAAAAAGACACACAATTTACAAGAAAACACAAAATGCAGGTTATTTTGAGCTTATGATGTCACAAACATACAACTCATTCCGCAAACTTGTGCTTGAAGTAATTTGTTCATATAGCAATTGATTCATTGCACCTAATGCTTGCCCCACTTCTGGGAGTTACAAGATTCACTTGCTTCTATTAGAATGTGTGCCCTCTGTCCATCTTTCTCATTCTTCTTTGAAGTGCCACAAAATATTGCTAAACTGATAGAAGTTTTGTCTACAAAGGAAATAAACTAAGATTCCTAAAGTGAAGGGGCACACTTGAAGTACTAATGTCATGATGCTTCTAGTTTAGTGTAGCTGTAAATGTACCCCACACAAATGAAATACCGTATATCACGGTTTGTAAGACCGAAAAAATTAAATTAATATTTTATATATATAACCGTTCCCCCTTTTCCCCCTCCCCCATCCATAAATCACCCACAAAACAACTCTACAAAAAAAAAAACTCCCCATGTTAAAAAATCTTCCATCTCCTGTGTATAGAACAAAGTAAAAAAAACCAGATCTCCCAATATTTATATGCCCCTTGTTCATTCTTCAACAAAATAAAAAACATTATCTAATCTCTTTTATAATTTTTATAAAAAATATAATAAAAAAAACATTTAATTTTTTCTCATCTTTATTAATAAATATCACTGTTTCTTTAAAATCATCCAAATACTCAAACTTGATCACCATCACACCATCTGTATACTGAAAAACTCAAATCTGCATAACAGAACACGTTCGTGCCTTCAAACAAACCTCCCGCCACCATCAACCAACTCATCCCATCCCAGTTAACCTTATTTTCATAGCAGCAAGCACAAACAATCAGGCCTCTCCATCCTCGAAGCAATTAACACCTTCAACAATCTCTTGTCTGTTTTCAACCCCAGAAGATTTCCTTGAACTCTAAAATTTCATCTATTCAAGCAGAAACTCAAGAAGAACCTTATTTTGAAATGATCAGCGATCCTTTCATACCATTCAAAAACTACAACCCAAACCAACAACACCAAACTCTACCCAAACGCCTCTTTTAAATTGGTCTCCTCTCTTCTTCTTATTCAGATGGAGAGTGGTGTGGTTCTAAAACCTTGAAGTGTAACAATCAGATATCCCCACCTATCCTGTGTTGATACCGCACCAAATTCGTCAGCATCCAACTTCTGGATTAAGAATCACATTCCTGCATATTTGTCCAAGTATTGAAACAAACCCATTAAATTTTTAGTAGTGTGTTGAGGGATGTCAATGCCAAGCAAAAGACCTCTCAAAATGTCTGTTGTTGTTTGTTACAAAACATCCCAGTAACTTGTATCCTGAAAAATATTCTAAGTAATAAATAACTGAATGTTTAATTCTAATTTAGTTTAGTTTTAAAACATCAATCAAATTAATCACCCCTCTATCATCATAATCACCCTATCATAACTTGGTACCCTCCTGTTCGAGATCAGAAGAAGACATCAGTAACACGCAACAACAAACCATCAACCTTTCCCATTTTCCCAATCATATTCCCTTCTAAACAAATGCAACCATCCTTCCATCTTCGACCTCAAACTGCCAGTTCGCTCTCCACCAACCACGCACAACTCCCCCCCGTTGTTCTCGATGATCTGCGCATCAAGATGCTTCAACAGCTGCGCCCGGCCGTCGGGCAGAAACCAACAAGACACCCAACTACCGATTTATATGGTGTGATTGTTGTGTGTTGTGTGTGTGGTTTTAGGTGTTTTGTCAGACTCAGCAACCAACCGGAGTACTGGGGCACACATGCGTGTGCTCAGAATGAGGAGAATCAAATGCAGATGGGTTTAGAACCTCCGGGTCGTTTTACTACCTAAAAAAAAAAAAAAAAAATTTAGAATTTTCCAGATCTGTCCCAGATAGTAGAGAGTGCTGGAAAAGATATAAGATAAAAAGTTATGGACTTTGGGTGCATATTTCATTAAGCTACGATGTGAAATGCTGTCAAACAACCCAATAATACTGAAAAATACATTCTTCAATGACACCTTTGCATGTTCAGTCTTCTCCATTGGCCTGGTCTTCAACTCCACAATGGAATGCAACAAATCCGGAATGCTGGATGAATGTAACATGTCCTGTATACTTTACACAAAGTTTGCAAATGATTCATCACTGAGAAATTTTCATTAATCAACCTTTGCAGTATTGATTTGTCCTCTCGTTTACTGCGCCCTAATGCGGCAACCCCAGAATATTCGTTTGCCCACCCAGAACCACCTTAACAGTATGTCAATCACCCGTGATATGTTTGGTCTGTATTTTCATTATGGTAGCATGGAAAAGAACGGCCTCGTCATGACATTGATAATTGTGACAGAAATCACATCCTTAACGCACCGCCCCAAGCAAAGATGTCACTGTTAGTCTCTTGCATTTGGCACTCGTCGTCAATCCATACGCTGTCCATGCCCTAGGTTGTTTCTCTCCTCAAGCCTCAGGACACCAACCCCTCCAATGATTTAAATTCACAACACACATGTCGCCGTTTTCTTAACCAATAATAATTGTGCCCCACAGTACTTCGACACTCCAGAAATACCGGGGTTTATCATACCCAAAAGCACTCTGTATCAATCCCGACAGATTCCTCGTGACAAAGCATCAATATCAATGTAGACACATAGTTGTAATCGCAATATCACACTTGAACAGGTTGGTGGCATATCGCAGCGAAAGACCAGGTAGTATTGGTCGTTCGTGTCTGACGATAATGATCGAGCCCCAGTTGACTTCCTATCATATTTCCTGCCGTTTTTCCGCCTTAGACGAAGAGATTTGATGGCCCAAGGGGCAGTCCGTCGTGTGGCCGGATCGTCTAGAAGGGAGGTTTTAGCGGGGCGGTGCCTAGCGTGTCATGCTCTTAGTCTTCTCTCTTAGTGGAGGTCCTTATGTCTCGCAAATGAACCGATCCCGATGGAAGCGAATGCCTTTGGGTGGTAGCAATGATCAGCGATGTGATTAGCAATGTGCCAATGTTCGATGCCATGGCAATCTTGACGAGGCGCGGTAAGCTTTGCGGCGCGATTATTCTTCGTCTTTCCCGCACAAGCTACCGTGCATCAGATGGTCGCCATGGATGCAGCAAGGACCACTCGTAGTCGTGACAACAAGAGGGCAACCTGCTTCAGAAGGATTGCATAAGGTTTCAATGTCGGTTACCACACGTCGGGAAAGAGACTCACGCTAGAGCAAGCTATAGAAACTCTAGGAACAGTCTAGAAACGCACGCAGCCTCGCACAGCGAAAAGAAGAGGGAAAACTGAGGGAAAGCCGAAATGATGTGTTAGGCTAAAATCCTGCAAGATTTCAAAAGAACACAAAAGATCTAAAAAATACTAAGTATGATTTCCCAGAGATTATACTCGAAGATTTTTCATGATTAGTTGCGAACACCTTAGGAATCAAGTATTCCTATGTTTTGGACCAACATGACAGTCAATAGCGTGAGCTCCAAGAGGCTCCAAGCAGCTCCAAGCCTGCTCCAAGCCCCCCTCTCTCTCTATCGTAGAGAGAGAGGGCACATCATAGTCTCTCATTTTTTCATTCTAACTTGCTTTGACCTGCGGACCAGTCCCTGATTGCAATACTCACTTTGCCTCAATGCAAAGATTGCAGTCCTTTCAATCGAAGGTCATTGCAGTAGATTGCAGTCGGCGCCAGAAAATCTTCCGACCCAATGTGTTTCGTCTCATCGGCAAAGCGATTCGATTCGATCAAACACTCAGCATAAGTGTCATGAAACTCACAGAACTTACGAACACCCTCATTGAAATCAATTTAGTGTCCTTTTCATGAAAATGTCGACATCGGTGCAGGAGCTCCATCAGGACGATTTATGATATCAACAAAGAAGAAATATTATTGAAGTACTTTATTGACCTTAAAATATTACTATGTTACATAAGAGCCCGCAACAACACGAAACGTAGCAACTTCATGTAGCGAGACTGCACTTGTATGGGCTAACAGTCAATAGACAACTTTCTATAACTCTCCAGGAAAGATAAGATGCAGTCATCATCTTCTTCGTCATCTTCGTTATCACCGTCAAAAGAATGTAGGTAATCTTGTACCAGCGGGTCAGGACTCTCAAACGAGATGCGAGTTTGTCTCGTAACCTGACAAAATTCGATGACGTACTCCTGCATTTCGATATTTACATGTGCAATCTCTTCATCGACTTCCATGTCATGATGGCTGTCAGTAGAGTCAAAGGAAATGCTTCGTCTCACAGGGCACGATGAGTTCCTCGAGGACGAGGGAGCGACGAGGCAAGATTGATCGACACTGATGCCATGCATGGCAGCCTTCCGTACGGCAGGAATAGAATAGTATAAAAATGGATCCTCCTCCTTTAAATTTGATAGATCAGATACTCTGAGATCGATGAGGTTGATTTGCTTTGGGGTTTCCTTGAAGAATGTTGACACCACGTAAGATCCCGGCACAGACGAGACCATTTCAGTGCATTTCGTTTTTGATTCGATTGGCTGGCTCAACATGTTTTGCTGGTTGGCGGTCCTTGGAAGCGACATAGGCGTGGAATGTTATTGTACTGAAGTAGATGAAGAATATTAAGTTTTATGTTCCTTTGGGGTTGCTTGTTCTTAGATTCTGAAATGGTATACCATAGCGAAGACAGGTGAATACAATTCCCATGATGGACAGCAAGATGATCTGAGTCATGAATCATCATGTTTGGAACGCTTTTAGTTCGTGAAAGTTGGTGATGAATGCTTCTGTTGAATGATTCATTACTTTGACGAACAGTTCGCTTTCACGATGTTGATTCTCGATTAGTCCCCAACGAATGCTTCTCTCTTTCTCTCCTGAAAATGATTGGTGTCTTGTTCTTAATTTGTGTCTTGAATTCTCGATGGGGTTGAGAGCTTTCATCATTTTGTCTCACTGCCGGTTCAAGTCTATCTCTAGAGAGGACAAGTATCTCTAGAGAGAGTATTCAAGCCAAACGTACCACACAACATAACCACACGAAACAACATAAAAATAATGTTGGATGTCAAATTGAACTGTCGTGACTTCCCCCTAATGTTGTCCACCTACAATATCTCTGTGGTATCATCCCTTGTGTCTGATAGGTACATACATGATAATCATCATAGAGATTCCTATTCAGCTAGATTTACTACTACCGGTAGTACAGCCTTACTATAGAATTTCCAATTCTACTTTTCGTAGAAGAGAAACGAGAAGTTACCGTACTACTAGCCACGAGGTGGAAGAGTGAATGCTACGTCACCTAGTGAATGAACTTTTCGGCGGAGTTTCAGTTGGGCAATATGTAGCTCGTAGAGATTTAGAGAAGAAAATTCACATTAAAAGTGACTCCAGTTCTTATTTTAGAGAGTGAAAACGCGTTGATCGATGGCTGTAAGAAAATGCTTTGTTCTGTCAATCAAGGTAGACCGGTAGTGTTAGGTACAATACAATACAGCGTTGTAGTCTACACTTCATAATGGCATAATGGCATGAAAACCGACAACAACAAGCCTCCAAATATGACTACAACATTATGTGTGTTTAGTGACACCGATGAGATCGTCTTGGGCACCTTACGCCCATTGAAGAAGTCGCGTCTAAGAAAAAATCTGTCACCCCAAAGTCTTCGCCGACAGAGCAATGACTTGGGAGAACATACAAGACATAGCTCTATTGTATTGTATTCTGATCCCATGCTCAATATAATACCGTAATTACCGGTGTATAAGAACCACCGGTGTATAAGATCCACCACTGCAAAATGACCCATTTCGCCGGACATTTTCCGTTTTCGGCCAGTTAACACACTCTGTTGACCATAAACCTTGGTCATTTAGATTCTCCTCATTGGGAGCAATACGCCCATATGTATTGGTCCACGTGGGTCCCATTATTCGCTGAGTTACAGTACTATGACTGAAAACTCACCACACATCACGCACACAACAACCACACACATCACACAACATCTCTCGCACACAACAATCAACCTTCGGCGGGAAAGAGAGTCATACAGTACTTGTACCTTACATGACAAGTAAATAGGGGACTTACTTCAGATACATTTATTTATTCATCGCGATAGGGACACTAGCTTGATTCGTAGTAAAAGAACCACATATTGTATCTTTTGTAAATGACCCGACATTTTCCGGTTCTTATACACCGGTAATTACGGTAGATCACGTCACGTTTTTTACCTCTAGTGGTCAGTAGTATGGACTATGGCCTATGAGTCATAGTCCTTTATCATGGTAATTCCTATGATAATTTCTACGGACTATATTAACACCTATATATCATTTTTATCTTACCACAAGATTATATATCAAGTAAAATAAAGGTAACACCTACTGACAGACTACTTTTTACCTCCTCTTCCGCTGCCTAACTGTGTTACTACGTGCAGCCCTTGCTTCCTGCCTCCTCCTTGCCTCACGACCTAGCTTATCTGCATCGCTTGTACCTGTCCTCCTAGTCACCTCCGGAGTCAACCCATCTGATCCCACAGAGGACTGTTTCCGACGCTTCCTCATAGCCTCTTTACATTCCTCTGATCGGTTCCTTTGGCCCCGAGTAATGTTGTATTGTATATAATCAGTTGGCAAGATGAAGGCATTTCGAGCCACTAAGTTGCAACCCAAGATCTGATCCTTTGACTGCGTATGCTCATCTATGCAACACAACTTCCTCTTTCCACCATCACTCCGGTCAACATTGCACAAGGGCATACCACAATCCTTACATTTCCACTGGGTATTTTGAGGCTTTAATTTGTACTGTCTGCACATAAAACAAGACTGTTGCCGAACCCTCAATTTATCCCCTACATTCTTAACCGGGTGTACAATGCTTCCATCTGGGCCGGAGATCCTTTCTAATGGACGATATGTATGCTTACTGGTGGGTTGACGACGGTCCCGATAATAGTTAAATCGACCGTCAGACAATGGCTTACCGATGAGGTTTGCCATGCACTTGATGTCGAAATCATCAACAATCTCATCACCGTCCTCATCAAATCCAATGTCATCCACCCTCTTGGAGTGTCCATACCTCTTTCGACGATCCCATCGCTGAAGATCCACTACAGCCATTCCCAAAAATGTGGTCAAGATTCTTACCCAACAATTCTTTGTTAGCCAGCACTTTTCCAACGCTAGTGCATTTTGACGTGTCTTGTTGTGTTCGTCAATTAAGGGAAGAAACTCATACAACATGTGCGCAATAGTCGGTCGGGGCAACTCTTTTTCCATAACATTTCCAAACTCATCCTCGAACCGGCTTACGTATGCATCCTTGTGCATCACAGTTTTGCCACAACTGGAGACCATGTAGGCAACACCTTTCGATGACCAGGCATAAGCCATCACAAAAATATCAACACCACCAATGTTGGCTTTCATTACCACCCAATGTCCAGCTGGTCGCCCTCCAAACCTTGCTGTCAAAACTGAATGGAGTACAGGCATTGGAAAATAGTTGAGATTCTGTTTCACAATGAATGTAGAAAAACATTGCAGCGTCTCTTCAACTCCACGACTGACTCGATAGAACCAAACCATGCATCACCACCGACCCACCCACCCTCAATTACATTTGACTGCTCGCATTGCCTGAGTACCTCTGCCGTGTGATACGATATCGGCTCATTCCGCGGCAAATGAGACTCAATCGGCGAAGCAGAATACTTCTTCTGCCACTGAGATGCCACACCATCAACAAGGTCATGGTTAACAAAGATACCTGTTGAGCACTCTACAGCATTCCTAATCATTGTACCAAGAGGGACAGGCTTGCGTGGCTCATGGGATATATGTGGCAGCCCGCCACGCTTGGAAGTCTTCGGTCGCCATCCTGACATTGATTCGTCTAACATCAAGTAGACTACTCGAAGGACATTTCTTCGGGCACCATTATATTGATTAAGAAATGGCGCTATGAACTCAAATGGTAGGTCGCCTCGGTTGACATCCCAATACTTCTTTTCTGCCCATAGATATGGGAACCCATGGATGAACGCTTTGAAGTACATCATGGGGATATACTTAGCATAATTTGGATAGGACTTCATCCCTGATGACGGCCCATCCTTCCACAAATTTGCAATCCCGCGGTGCACCTCCAAAGTAGCTGTGACCATCAAAGTCAAGCAAATCTTGATCAACTCATCTGGATCCTCATTGACCTCACGATGAAATCGAATGTTATGTTTCTCCACTTCATTCTTCCATGGGTTTGGTTGGAGAGGGTTTTTGCTAACTCGCCCAAGGAACTCATCCAGTACCTTTGCTTTCCCTTGAACAGAAGAAAACAAGAAGTCATGTAAAAATGAAATCAAAGTTGCTTTCAGTTCACCTGATTGCATGAAATGCTCACCTTTAACAGACGGGAAGAAATGCTCAAATAGAATTGCATTGTAATCAACATCCTCTGGTTTTGCTTTCCAAGGAATGTCAACCTTCATGACAGGATCGCATGTTGATGGGTCGTCCGTTGTGATCCCACCGCTTCCCATGCTTCCATTGGACACTCAGTGACTTGCTGAGAATCTGACAAAATTGTCCAATGGATTTTATCATCATCCTCCTGTCCATATTTGAAAATGAATGTCTCGGAAGCCGCCCTGATATCCACAGGTTGGTCAGTGAAAGCTTTGTAACTCTCTCGGATGATATCTGTTGACTTCTTCTTTTTGGAGGGGCTGTCAGCTACTTCTTCATCGAGCTCCTCCTCTTCGCCTATGGCGGCACATGTGTTGATTGTGTTTTCTGCCTCCTTCTCTCTAGAAGTGTAAGGTGTCTCCTCCTCACCAACATCCAAAACATGGATCGACGCTCGAGCTAATAATACTTCTTGCTCCCCTGGTGGGAGAAGATCGAGCTTCACCTTAAAGAGTTTACTGTTTGGAGGCTTTCCACAAACAGTCCCAAAGAAGCGAATTTGTTTGATCCATTCACCTCCAGCAGTTTATATGCCTCACTTCCTACAGGGATTCGAGAAGTAAGATGCCCTCGCTCAACATAGACCCTCTTGCCTTTGCCAATTGCATTCTTTCGAGCCTTCGATGGCTGTCTTGCAGTCTTAGCTCTTGCACCGCCGGACTTCGCCTTACTGTATTTGGTGGAGCGAGCACTGCTCTCAACTTGCACATCTCCTCAATCGTTGATTTTTGGCTCTGAGATGGCCATGGACGTACCATCATCCTCATCATTTGGGAGATCCTGTTCGTGGTCGTCGTGGAATGGGTCATGAACAGTCGGATCTGGGAGATATTCCTCTCCGTCTACGGCCTCATCAACATTCAATGGACGGGGCATTTGTATTGCTTTGGAGATGCAGATACAAGATTATCAATGGGGCGATGAATTGAATTGTAGACGTTGGTCGACCATGCAAAATGCATGAAGGAAACCAAAAAAGCGAAAAGATCTTGGATGTTTTTTCTGTGCCACATGCCATATCCTGATGTACGTAGGAATAGTATGGTGGCCAGTAGAAAAATCATCAAAAATGACCGCATGGGGTCTACCACGACTCCAAGAAACACCGACAAGATGACAATCAATTCACCGCCCCTTCAAGTATCAGGTATGGCAGATAATTCTGAAGGGGATCGTGTGCTGGGTTTGGATAGGGAGTCATTTTTCGAGGCAATATACACTGGAACGCGTACGG
Organism: Cyclotella cryptica; assembly: GCA_013187285.1. Lineage (NCBI taxonomy): Eukaryota > Bacillariophyta > Thalassiosirophyceae > Thalassiosirales > Thalassiosiraceae > Cyclotella > Cyclotella cryptica. The sequence continues at coordinate 264,314 of JABMIG010000059.1, forward strand.
ACATTTTTCGGCTATGAATCAGACTATAGATGATTTTCATTCATAGTCCATACTACTGACCACTAGCCATCATAGAAAGAATCTACCTATCATTTTTTATCCGAATCTTAAAACTCCGTGACGCGTATGGTAGTCATCAAGCAGTCTCGGTGGATTTTTTCAATATGCCACACTTACGCCCCATGTTTAGGCCTTTTAATTCTACATATTATTATTTACCCCAATGCCCCCCAACCAATCACACTCTAGTATCAAGTCTTAACTAAAATAATTGTTTGTAACACTAGCTTGGTTGGACATGGACATAGGGGTCCATTTGAACAACAATTCCTGTTGCTATTAGAGAACCCTCAATTTTGTGTATGGTGCACATTTCATGTGTGCCATACGAGTTACGGCACACTTGTTGTACCAAATGAAATTGCTTGCAAAACCCTTATAAAATTCAGTTCATATATGTGCACCATAACTATAATTTGAGCAATGTCATATATTTTCACAAATTCATTCCATTATGCGATGGCATTACATAACATCAGCGTAATAAGAATTACAACCTAAATTCCTTTTTAAGTTGCTACTTAGAAAGTTGGGTCAACACATGAAACCTCATTAAACAAGACATCATCGTGTCATCCTTCTGCTTTGTACAAAAATACACAGAGCAGGTAGAATGGTGCCAACTTGTTCTTTGGGGCTTGGTGTATTTTTGATTGGAGTAACTGCAGCCTTAATTCATTACATTTATTGAGGTTGTGTCTTGCTGCTAATGGATTGAGTAACAATTTTTAGCATTATTTCATGTCCGTTAATGAAAATTTCCTTTGCTCAACTCAACCACTTTGAATAATTACTTATTTTTTCCTATTTAAATAGGGGTTGTCATGCCCATACACATTGAGGAAAACCATGAATCAACAATATGGCGCATTGGTCGATGTTCTAATAATTATTTGTTTATTGTTTATTCTGTAGTACACACATATCTTGTGATTAACTGTATTTAGTAACCAAATGCCATCTTGTAATTCAATTGTGATGACATATCTTTACACACTGCACTGGATATTGATTACACTATCTTAATATGCATCTTGGATTGGTCATCTGTTTTCATGTTTAAAACTGGGTAAGTCAGTTGATGGTCCCACTTGCAGATTTCAGATGACTAACTCTATTTTTGAATTGATTCATCCTTTGTCACCATACATGATGGCAATTACAATGTCTTTTTTAAATATTGATTGGCATAGTTGCTAATCTTCCTTCTAAAATGGTAGCAATTAATGTAAGGTCAATGGGCCATACTTTCACATTTTGCAACTGTGTCTTTGTGTATACTCAAAATTTCAACTAACAGAACAGAGTTGATACAACTGCTCATCAAGAATAATTTCAGAGTATCTCTTTGCATAATCCATATTTTCATTATCAATGACATCATTATTGCAACTGTATGCCAGAGGAACAAATGGAATGAGAAAGTTGCTACTGTTTGAGATTGTTATCAGTCGGTGGATGGAATGGCTGGATTCAGAGGTTGCACAAATGATCTATTTGGGGAGAAATTTTGTGATTTTCCCACAGAATTGGAGACGTTTGATTGTCGGGGAGTTTTTCATCTCTGTGAGAGGTGGGCCTGTAGGGGTGTTTGTCATCGTTATGGTGGTAATTTTTGTTTGTTGGGATCGTCTTCCTCTTGGTAAGAGGTGGCCTCACAGGTTTTTTCATCATCTGCAGGCCTTAGTAAGGGGTATATGATGTAATGGTTGCAATGGTAGTGTTTTTTATTCTTGTGAACATTGAGTTTGTTGCTTGCTTGAAGCATTTCTAGGGTAGATTAGAAAGTATACCTTTGGAACTTTGTCAAAAAGGTCACTCTGAGTGAGATAGAGCTTCAAGGAATTCATGGGGATATTGTAAGGCTCCCTCCAGCTGGAAGGTGCAACAGGGCACATCAGTTGAAGAGGGGTGGTTGGAAGATCCAGAAGCAGAAGAGTACTGTGAGGAGAGTAGTGACTGTTAGGCAGAGGGAGCGGCTCGATCCAGGGGATATTCCTGTAGAGTAGTGCCAGAGCAGGTTGGAGTGTCGGGATGGTTTTTTCATCCCTGTGTGAGGTGGCTTCACAGTTTTTTTATCATATTGGTGTTTTGTTTTTATATTGAGATGGTTTCTTATTCCTGGTGAGAAGTGGGCTCACAGGTTTCAGAGTTTTAAATGTGATGTAGATGTAATGGTTGTAGTGCTTCTAGTCTTGGTGAATTTTTTCATGGTTGTAGTGCTTCTAGTCTTAGTGAATTTTTACATGGTTGTAGTCCTTGTAGTTTTGCTAGTGTTGGTACAGTCTTAGGGAATTATTTTTTCTACAACTACATCTAGTCGCATCTTAGACCTCATACAGATTATGAATATTTTAGGGATTTCTACTGCGTGATGGTCAGTTATATAGGTATATCTTTAGATCTTTTTAATCATGATCATTTATATTTCAAACGCAGTCATTGTATATGTTAGTCCCCAAATTGGCACTGACGCCGTGCTGGATCTGGGACCAATTTTTTGCACCGTGCTGGAACTGGGATGCTGACGTCCCCATGTTGGCACTGCGCCAATACAGGGCGCCCCGTGCTGGAACTGGGACCAAAAATGTAAGTCTGTCTCTCCCAGTTCCAGCACTGGCCATCTGCTGGAACTGGGCCAGAGCCTTGAAACCCCATATTTGCACCCACCCCATATTGGCACTGGTTCCAGTTCTAATATTACCCAATCCTATGCTCTTTTTATGTAATCGACCATGGTTCGCTGTTGGGGCAATTTTTTTGAGGGGGCTAGACTGCATGGTTTTGTTTCCCTGTGACAACCGGTCGTTTTCTTCACTATTTAAAAATCGCTAAGGCTGCCACATATTCTCTATATAGAAGCGATTCCTTAAGCCCTTAGATGGAATGAAACATGGTTTGCTGATGTGCAATATTTCATAGGTGGGTTTAAATGGTATTGACTGAGATTATTAATTTATTGCGAACTGTCGTTTTGTTCCTGTATCGCACAATCAAAGGCTGATCCACATGCGATCATTTTGTTACCTAAATTGACCTCTATTAATTTGTTGCGAACGGTCGCTTTGTTCCTACATTGCTCAATAAAAGGCCTATCCATGTGTGGTTATTTTGTTACCTAAATTGACCACTAGGGCTATTACTCGCGTGAAACCACTCCTATTTATTTACCTACCTTAGAAAAAATCAAGGTTCTTGCTACTCTTAAACTTCTCTACCTCAATCAAGACACGTCCTAATATTGGCACTCAGGTCGATTTTCACAACGAGTGCCAGTATGTGGATGTCAGAGTCCCAGTTCCAGCAGGCGACAAAAAATTGGTCCCAGTTCCAGCACGGGACCAGTGCCAATTTGGGGTCCAATATATATGCATATACCGTAAAACCCGGTTTATAGGAGAACACAAATGTACAAAAGATACCATTTAACATGATTTTGATATGTTGTGATAACTTTTGATAAGACAAACATTTGTCTATTGTGTGACACACCTAAACCTTCAGAAGAAGATAAGCTTTCTGCAATATCTTATCCATTTAGTCAAGCATCACCTAGTTTTCAATGATATGCACAGTTAAAAATTAAGTGTGCACCTATACACCATCGGCACTTATAATCCAGGTTTTACGGTAGGCATATTCATCATAGAATTGTTCTATGAAATTGACGACCGGGACAATAATATTGGTTCTCAAAGTTTTTTTCCCCCAGATGTGATCACTTCCTTTTCGCTATAATAGACGGATAATTACTTAAGGGCACTTATGTCAGATTTCCTGCCCAATCTTGACATCACATCTGATGGTCAAATCCCCAGTTTTATGTTTCTTCCAGCATCAGGCGCAGTCCTTACCTATCTATTTCGATAATTTTGGGGAGAAATGCCAGATACAGATTCATAAGAGCTGGTGTCAGAGGGCCACGTTAATACCATAACAGTGAAAGACATTTCGAGTTAGCAGGGTACTTTGGTTCCGGCGACCACAGTTTGTGCACTGACAAAGTATCAACATGTACTCCTGCAATTATGTTCTTCAAAGAGTGCTTTCTTCAATTTTTTGGCGAGACTGTTGACGTGTTGTTTTGTGAAAACTTATTAAAGATGGTAAATAATTATTTAGAATTGTACTAATAAATGGAATAAATCAAAAGGAAATTGTTATGTTAAATTTTGCTCACAAGCACCATACCATAGTTGACATAGCATCTTGCTTTCCCCAAATCAAAAAGAGATCAACTCTGGAAAATCCAAAACAGTATCTCTCTCTCTGTCATCTCCTCCCCCAAATCACTAGGAGTCCAAAACACTTGCATTCAAGCAATCCCTTCCCTCTACTCTACAATCAGATGCAATTGATGCTAATACCTTGTTGGTTTCAGAGATGCTGAAGCCCACTCAGGAGAAATTTGTGGAATCTCCTTGGATTTCAAGGATGATGGATATTACAGCAATGGATAGCTTCTCAGATCCACAAAGATCAGCAGGCCGGCAATGATATCAACACAACAGCAAGATGGACTCAACAAAATGTCAACTTCGACTTTCTCATAGCATTGTTTCTGTCTTGCCAGAGTAATTCATCTAGTGGATTTCACTGTTTATTAACTCCAAGAAATATGCTCAATCCCACAAGATCATCACATCTTAATCTGACAGCGCACTACCAACAGTTATCAATATTAGTGCAAACTCAATTAAAGAAACCCATGACGTAGAAGTAAAACAGAAGTCAACAAAGGCACAGATGACTAACCTTTTCAAATTTAGCAGCCTCCCAATTAGCCCATTGATTAAACAAGCTTTCCGCTTTCCCCCCATCCTCTTCCTTAAAACTGCATGCTCCTACCCAAACGCCACTTTTTCTCATGAGCACCAGGCATGTCTTATGACACCTTTGACTAAGGTGAGAATCTCGGTATCCATCTTGGTTGTCGATAACGTATCCTAAAGTGCCTTCACTGCTACGCACCGAGTTTTCAAGGAGAGACCAAATGGATTCTTTCAAGGCACGCTCTTGACAAGAGAGGGACAAGGCGATTTGGATCATGCCCACTGTGATGCCCTTACCAAGAGGACCTTCTTCTTCGAACACTTTCTAGAAAGCTTTGCCGAATATGTTTAGGGCGGTTCTGCTGAATTCTGATCAAATGGTAGTTGTCAAGGGTTTTGGTGTGAAGACTGACAGGGCGGGCAGCATGGGCAGCATGTGGTGGTGACGAAGTGGCCATGGTGTTTTTTGATGCGGCAAAATTCATTTACACGACCGTGCAAGAATTGTTGGTGTTTTGTTTTTATGGCAGAGTGAATCTTGTATAAGGAAACATCAGATCTGAGAAGGTCAGATCTGATCTCAGATCACTCAGATCACTCAGATCTGATGGTTCTTGCTAAAAACAAGCCAATTCTGGCATTAGAACACCCAAGGGACTTGCAAGATGACCTCAAGATGTGACGAAATGCCTCAGATCTCAGATGCAATCATCTCCTCTACATACGAGTCCCAGTATAGTACATCACAGAATTTGTCGGAGTGTTGATATACCAATGTCAATATCATACAAACTTTGTATGATGAAATACCTGTAAAACATAATACAATTAATAAGAAATTATATATCACTCACGATCGAATTTAGAGGTTATATAATTTACGTGATCAAAAAAAATCGCAAGATATTACCTTTCTTCAAACCATTTTTTGCTAAAGGTTTTATGATATAAGTATGTGTCGCAAGGTGATGTTTCTTTCATTATAAAAGATCTAAGATATTACTTGTAAAAAATCGACATGTAACAATAATGCTAACATTTCTAGCTACAGGCTTGATAATCTACTAGTGAAAAGGTCTTAGTGAAAAAATCCACCCTACTATTTAAGCTACCTTATTTGTCCTCATCCTACCATTTGGTTGAGAATCCCAACAATAGTGTACACTTGTCATGCAAAAAAATGAGCTACACAAATCAAAAACTTATCTGATAGTACTAAAACTTGTTAAGGATTAGATCAAGGTCACTAGGAAAAATATCCATGTGAAAGAATCTATCTATCTTACTATTTATGCTTGCATGCAGCTAACCTAAGCTTTTGCTTGATTGAGGGGTGCAATTCCACTATGCAGTGGTTTCAAATATCCATACCCACTGTGACAAATAAAACGTCATTATAATATAGAAAATCATCTTTAGCTCAACATGCTGCCCCTCTTCATTCACAAATGAATTGATTATTTGTGTGACAGCTCCATAGAAATTAACAGTATAAGTAATAGAACAGGCCATCTTTGTCATGTATGTATCTCCCACAAGTTCACAGGAAAATAACACATATTGACATCATTGAGCTCTGCAGGAGCCAGCTCTTTGAAAGGTCAAAAACAAAACTCATATCACATGCACAATCACTATTTGAAGCCCTTTTTGAAAAATGATCCTTCAAGTAACAACGAGTTGGCTGTGGTAAGCATGGACAAAAATTGGGTGCTTATAATGTGAATGTGAGCGCTCAATTCAAAAGTTGTACAATGAGAAAATGATCAGCAATAAGCCACTCCACAAATTTTGTCAATTCATATGGCAATTGACCTGAGAATTATTGTTTGCAAGGCAGTTGAATTTTATTTACCTGAGAATTATTGTTTGCAAGGCAGTTGAATTTTCAGGGATCAAGAGGGGGGAGGTGACTGAAATAGTAGCTAACCAATTTAAAAATCCTCATGCTACTATCACAACACAAAATGGCAGTAGCATCAACATCTCCACGTCTGATTGGCCCATTAAAATATAATTCAACTCAACACAAGCTCCGTCAAATTTTTCGGGGGTCTGTTAGGGTCCTCGATCTGAGGCCGACTTTTTGAGGGATTGTTCATTCTGTGTGGAGAGTGGGGAACTAGAAACTCAAGATGTCTAATAAAAATTTGACAAATAAAAAACATAGTGGCTGCAAGTTGTATTGCCCACATCGTACCACAAATTCAAGGGACAATTCAATGACGATCTCCAAGGGCATACTGTTTGAATGGTTTATTGTGATCTGTTCAGGTGGGTAGTAGATGAGATGACCAAAAGTATAAGTTGAAAAACATAAGACACAAGATTATACATCCCCACCTTTTTGGTCCCAAAAAGGATGCTTCACCCGGGTGCATCCCATCAATTATTGAGAGATGCAATGGAGTGGAGTTTTTACATGGCTGCAGTGACATGTGCTAAAGCTGGAAGTGCACCAGCAGTGCAATAACCAATTAGTTAATTAAGAAAATTAAATGAAGGAGGGGGAACATCGGTGAAATGGACAACACTTTCAGAGTATTTCATGAAGACAACGTGTAGAAAATTATTTCCTGAGTGTTCATGTAAGGGTTTACTAGCAATTTGCATACCAAAATAATTATTTCATGAATGCTAATAAAAATTGCAGGCAACATACATGCTCCAGGAAGCCAAATGGAATATTTAAACAAAAACAACCTTATAGAGCATAGATATATCTTCTAAACAAAAATCTCCGTCACTTGAGTGGCCTCCAGCAAGATAGAGATAAAACGGCATAAATATCAATAATACGCATGAACGTTCATGTGTTAACCTTGCCATTTTATACGTTGAGAATACCGAGAAACGGGGCACGTGGGGGATTATGAAAAATCATACAATATTCGTATGATTTTGATGTGTCTCAGATCACGATACACAAAAAGCATGACCGCTAACATAGTTCGCCCTTTTTTGCGACTCGTTAAAATCATACAAGATTTGTATGATGGCTAGGTCGAAATCGCGGGAAGTTGTATGATTTTGATGGTTGCTGACATGGAGATCAGATCTGAGGAAAAAAACTTTGAGAAGCACTAATATTAAGATTATGACGTATAGGTTTTTGCCGTATAATGTCCAATCAGGTGTATCCATTCCAATCTCCAATTTGTATCCAATTTCCAATTTTAGACTGTACAAGACTGTTCCAGGGGGGGCGGGCTGGCTCCTCAAGTGACTCCTTTTATTTCCTATGGTATCATATATGTTAGTAGCCGTTTGTAGACCCCCCCCCCGTCTATAAAACACCCCTAAAAATGATTCGGCGGGAAATATTGAACTGCCCTTCTGACAATCATGGCACAAGTCACAATTCCAAATTTATTATTTGGATTGCAGTGTCCGCGATCTCTTGATAGAGTCTATAGACTAGTTATCTAAAATTATACAATAGAGTCTATATGACTTGTATTTTTTTGATTGTAGAGTCTATAGACTATCACAAGGGATTTATTGATAAGTCTATAGACTATTGCCCTCGCGAACATAGTCTATAGACTAGTGAACGATTTGAAATACCAAGTCTATAGACCCTTCCTCTGTTCAAAAGTGCCAGTCACGAACAGTCTATAGACTCATCAAAAAGGGAGGTGGGGGTCTATAGATTAGTTGTTAAAGTCTATAGACCCCCCACCTCCCTTTTCAATGAGGCTATAGACTTTCATGGGGGGGTCTATAGACTGTCATGTGATAGGCAATAGGCCCCCCCATCACAGTCTATTGATAGGGGGGTCTAGAAACTGTTTTTCGGCAAATTTCTTGGAGTCTATAGATTACAGGGGGGGTCTATAGACTGTTAGGGGGGTCTATTGAGGGTCTATAGGCGGGGGGTCTACAAATGGCTACCACTAGGCTACCACTAACATATATATCATAAAGCCTCATAAAGCCTTCATAAAACTATGGTATTGTACCATATATTATGATGCATCCCAATCTACGGACATGGGAGGGTATTATGCCGTGCACGGAGGTGCGCCACCTGATTTTTTTGAGCCGCGCTCGATTCTTTTCTCTGCCAGATATGCCAATTTTCAACAAATGGTGTCGTTATCGGCTCCAATGGCTCCAATGCTCCCCCGACATCCCCCCACGCCGTTTTGTCAGTGGCGCCCTATGTCTCATGCCACAGCATCAAGAACACTGTCCATTTTCGTCAATTTTTGGCCTATGTTATCATAAGATGATGGTGGTGAGTCCCCAAGGCTTGGTGATGGGCCATCTGAGGATGGAAACAACTCTCCGGATCCTATTGATCCTGTCTTTGCGGCCCGACATGGTTTACTGACCAATGAACAGTGCGACTTATACTGCAAAGGCCACAGGTATCACGCTGCAACAAAATTACGTGTGTGCTCATGAATCAATTGCTTGGGAGGGGACGACATTTCTACAATCAGCAGGAGACAAATTCATCAAGATCTTTTGTACGTAAAATTTGCTACGAAGTGCTAGATAACAATGGCAACATCTTGGAACCAGGCGCAATCAAGCAACAGACAGACAAATGTCCAGGTGCAAAAACCTTTGATGCTTATGACATGTTTGTATTGCTTATGCTTCAAAGCTGAAGAGGACAACAGTGTAGAAGAAATCGGGGAGATACATCAAGCAGCCGCAAAGGGAATGAGGAGAGGAATAGAATGAAAGCTTTTTGATTAAGGAGAGATCCGGTATGTGAGGTCTATCCATTCTGTATCTCCCCATTATTTGCAATTTTCATCTTTGAGACATTTATGGAGGTGCCAAAGTTTTGTCTTCTGCAGAACGACCACTGGAGGACCACCTACATATTGTTTGCCAGAGTCCTCCTCAAAGCCGACCTATACTGTGTTGTAACTGACGAAGAAGTTGCAATGAACACCGTGTCTTGGAGATGCATTCGAGCCTGCCAATACAACGGCTTATCGGAGGACTTCACCAATGATGTCATATCTCAACTGTCATAACTTTGCATACCACATAAGTTTGTTAATAGTTGACTTAGGTTGACTTCTATAAATGATTTCTAAGTATGTTCATCACATTTGCAAAACACGAAGTGTCAACTAAAGAAACAATTATTAATTATTACAGCTAGAGTACTTGTGATTAACTGAAGAATTCATGAACACATTCGTGAGTAATAGAGTGCAAAATCTTTTTGTCTTGGAGTTGTTATGGTTGGGAATCTCGAGATGGTTCGTTTGGGTTTGTGGATTGAACGATGACAAAAAGTACAAGTGCTCGTTCACAGCCTGCAATACCTCATATTTATCGCAAATGTTAGTAGCATGAGATACGCTTGATTGATATGGAATCTTGGTTTTGCCATGCCCTCTCAACTTTGAGTTTTGTAAAATTGAGTTTCCCCCCCATCAAAGCAATCGTCGTATCATTCTCCACACGAAAGGACACTCTCGGCAGTGTCGCTAATGAATGAAGGATACTCCACCTCCCCTCCAGTCTCAATACAATCCTTTAAGGATCACTGCATCAAATGCACCCTCTTCGGATCATGTCCCATACAAAGAAACCAGAACAACGTTCGTGGTGTAAATACAGCTCCTCATTGTAGATACATCATCACGTGATGTCATCATCGTGGGCAAATTGACGTGGGGGAGGATAATGTGAGGCAATTTCTTTGAATTTAGGTGTGGGAACAATTCGAACGTGGTGGCAATTGCATTGATATTGAGGTAGTGGGGATGGGGGCTCAACATCTGCAACAGACGTAGAAAATGGTCTGGTCCAACAGGGAGATGTCATCTGTTGTATTCGGGCCATGAATGGTAGGGGCGTTGTCGTCCTCGATGACAGTGAAGCCGTGTGACATGCTATGTTGGCCGTGGTAGCGATCCCCTTCAGATTCATGGCCAGCGCGGCGGTCACAGGTTGACATTGTCGAGAATCGGCCAAAAATCGACGAAAATGGACGGTATTCTTGGTGCTGTGGCGTGAGAAATAGGGCGCCACTGCCAAAACAGCGCGGGGGGGGGGTTGTGGATGGAGTAAGAGATGGCGGACTGTGCTGGTTGGTTTGGCTGTCGGGGAAGAATTGGAGCTGTCGGAGCCGATAACGACGTCGTTTGGTGAAAAACGGCGGATATGGCGGAAAAAATTATTATTTCGAACGCGGCTCGAAAAAAAAAACTCAGGTGGCGCACTTCCATGCACGACATAATATGGTAAATATTGTGTTGTACCTTACTGTGTACAATCCCATACCTCCCCTATCCTCAGTTATCTCAGGTTATCTCTCTCAGTTGTTGACAGACATGATCCAGCCAGCAGCAGCTATTGTAACAGCCTTCAGAGCACCAATGCAGTTGGCTTCATTCCCCATCCACGTTATCGTCAACTCCCTTATGATCGGATGCACATCAACAGGACGTGGGCCAATGCGGGTAGTCGCTTCGTTGCTAATTGCACCACACCATTCCTCTTCTCCCAAGTGGAAATGCATACAGGGAAGAAACCATGACATAGTTAGATCGAGATATGCCCATACCTCGTCCAGTCAATCGCAGCACTTTCAGGAGGGTACAAGCACAGAAGATTTCGTCACTCCGGTTGCGGGGAAGGACGAATCGAGGGAAAATCGAAAGCATGCGCTTCATTTGCGACTACAACAATTAGGAATCGATGCGGATGCATTGGCTGATGCGGCTTTTCGTTCGGTTGCTACTACAGGTCAGAAGATTTTTCTGTGCTCTCGACATTCCTTTCTCGATTTGGCCATCTTATTTCCTCCTTAATCCTACTACAACCTTACATCGCAGATGGGTTCGATCAACGATTCGGGAAAAGTGCCATTAAAGCCTACAGAACATACATAGACCCCCGTCCCAGTAAAATGGGCGTCATTTCACGAGAATGTGTAGATGTAGGTGCCAATCGAATTGCCAGACAGATTGATTTCTTGGCGAAGAGACATCGCAGTCGTGAGGCAGATTGGGTTAGGCACACAGGCAAGTTTTTTGGCCGCAACCGATTTGTTCTATTCCGTGAAAACTCTCCTATAAGAGAGCATCATATATTTCACGCTCATTCGTTAACTATTGCAACATCCGCCTTAGATGAACCGAAAGATAGAAAAACATTTCCTCTCATTCTAGTGCTAGATAACGTACGAAGTGCCGCGAACGTAGGATCCATTTACCGCTCCGCCGATGCCTGCGGTTGTCTTGAAATACTAACTACGGGGATCACACCTCATCCGCATGGGAACGGGGCAGAGAAGTTATCAAAGTCGGCATTAGGGGCGGAGAGAGTGGTGCCGACTCTACATTTTGATACCACCCAACAAGCCTTGGAGTATTTGAGGCGTAACAGGCCGAATTTTATGTTGGTTGCGATGGAGACGACAGAAAGGAGCAAATGCTATACCGATATTAAGTATCCTGGTGCAACGTTTGTATCGGTTCACAGTGGTGATACAAATTCAAATTCAGAATATTGCGTAGTGTCAACGGGGGGTGTTGCCTTATTTCTCGGGAACGAAGTCAGCGGTGTAGATACGGAGATCATGCCGTTGCTGGATGAAGTTGTGGAGATACCAATGTTTGGAAAGAAAAATAGTTTGAATGTTGCTTCGTGTGCACCTGTTGTTATGTACGAAGTATTGAGGCAATGGGGTGCTTTCGCTTGAGGTAACTGTATTGATAATTTCAATTCAAAGCATCATCTCTTTATTTGTGCGCCTGATAGCTTATCTTGCCTTAGCACAGAATACTCAGATGAAACGAATTCAATGGGTACCCATTTCGGTATAATTCTAGTGTCAATGGTAATTATTTGCTTTGTGCATTGTGATTCGTAAGCTCCACAAAGCAAGTGCGTCATGATGCTAATTTGACAATTCATACTAATGGACAATACATGAATTACTCATGGAAGCTGCAACTACCTTGAAGAACTGTCAAGAAAATGGCGTCGCTTGTTTGGAGCGTTGTGCGTCTGGAGCGAAAACACGACAAGCATGATCAATCGATGCTATCCCTATCATTCTGTGGCAAATGAGTCTGCTTCTTGAGTCGTGGGCTTCGTTTCCAGTTATGATGGAAAGTGACTGAATCCATGGCGACTGGTCGACATCACAGCAACCCATATAGTTCACGGCAAGAAGAACAGCAGAGTACGCAATTGATGATGCTTCTTGTAGGGCCAACGAATAATCCATCATTGCTAACTCAACTTGACCTTCGGCAACCTTAACCAAGGAGTCCATTACCCGAACATTCTTCCACTGTGGCGTCAACTCCAGGAACGCATGTACAAAGTCAATCGCTGTTGGACCATTCAACTTCCATCTTAACCCACGTAGGACCTCAAGCTCAACTTGTAAGATTTCATTCGCGCTGTACAAACCATGGCACAAATGTTTTGATATAAAGTGCGATCCAACATTCATCCCAGCACGAGTTTTCATAGCAATGATAAAGCACGTAATGAAGCATAGCTGAAACTCTTGACGGCTCGAAAGAGCCAAATTTGCACGTCGACATCTGGAATTTGCGAGAAACCGATCGAGGTACGTCATGGCCGTAATAGCCACGTAGCGATTGATATTGCAAACGTCCACAGTGTCATACGCCCAAGAAAGCATGGCTTGTCTATCTGATGGTGTTACCACAATCCTGTTGGAACGCAATGATTCGTTGGCATCACGACGCAGGTAATCTCGGGTTAGTTTGTACGCTGTCGTTTCTTGGTTACGCATGACGCGAATGCTTTCGATGAGGTAAGGGTTCGAGCTCCCCTGATTTTGTTGAGGGATCATGATGGTGTATGAAAAGACAGATACAGGAATGGTCAAGGAATGGGCACAAAGAAAATATATTTTTTGTGAGAAGTCCCTAAACAGAACTCACAAATCTATAAGTCACATGTTTTTCGCTGTAATGATGTCCATCAAGTTTAGTGAATGGTCATCCACAAGAACTAGGAAATCCGTCTCAGCCAAATTCTTCACTGATGTGTTGTCCGAATGAGTACTTGTAAAAGAGAATCATTCTCGTCATCACAATTTGGGATCAAAGCAGCGTTTGCGAAGCTTTACGTGTAAGCACGATATCTACATGCATGAAAGAATGCGAAGGGATAATTGGTCTCACAGTTTCTCGCACAATACTAGGGCTTTATTAATGTCGGATTTTGATTGCTCGTGAAAGCACTGTTTCTGTAGATAGATGTGAGTGACGGTTTTGCAAGAGTTGCAACAATAGGTGCTTGGGGATTTGTGAAGAGAATGGTCATACAGCGTGACATTTGAGACAGCCACAGTTCCATATTCGTCGATTTCGTTTCGATCGTTGTCCTTGATTGCTTTCTAAGGCTGTGAGTTTGTTGGCCGATTCTCAAATGTCAAATCTTTTTCACTATCGCCAAAAAAAATTATTGGCCAAATAACCCGTAAAATGATGAGTTTGTTCTTACAAATCGACGAATGTCAAATAAAAAATGAGGAAAAAGATTTGACATTTGATTTGAGCGAGTCCAAATCTTCAAATCTCTGGGCACATTTGGGTCGTCCAAATCAAATCTCCAAATGTCAAATCTATTTCGGTTCATGTCACACATAAAAAGGTGAATCTACCCTATCTTTAGACACTTTTTTCACATATTTCTCGCAACTATTATTTAAAACCTATCTAGGCACTTTTTTAGAGCTCATCGAGATCTATTCAACGATGTATAAATGACCTATGGTTACTTAAATGATTTAACCAGTTATACTATGTAGAAAACCAAGGATGTTACGTAAAAATTGAAAGAGTTATTTAACCCTACCAAACTATTCATCCAACAACACCTTTGCATAATGCTCCTGCCAATGGTACTGGCACAGCCACAAGTTGGGGTTACATGCACAGTATGTGCGAATTTTGGTGGTGCATCTCTCACCAGAACAAGTGTATTGTTGGTATGCCTTTTTTGCTCCACGCATCCACTTCGTCCCGGTCCACTGCCTGGCATGCTTGGGCGCCGTCTGCATAGAATGCTCCGTAGCAACATTCCTGCACCTCTTACTGCGCCTGACTGTCTCCTCTGCTTCCACCAGCTCTCGATTGTTAATCATATCCCATGCAAACATCCTCCTAAACTCCAACAAAGTCATTTTCTCGTTGTCATCCCACACAAAGAATCGAAAGGCGAGGTACATATTTACCTCCGTCACTGCAAACAAGAACTGAAAACACCTCAAAGCCCAGCGAGTTGTCACCCACGTCTCCTCAATACTAGGCACTGCATGCCGAAGACTGTTGTGATCATCTACCGCGTGGCGGTACTTGAAATGGAGGTAGAAGGGCTCCGTGTAATTGAAGGACGCAGTCTTGGTCTCGCCAGCCTCTTTCCAAGTTCGAGAATGAACTCGATCGTCCACAGGAAAGAGCCCACTTGCAGTGCCCATGATCTTCATTGTGTAGTCGGGCTCTCTCATGCACCACACATTGTAATGTGTATCGTTGAGAGAGCCCTCCACGGCGGCAGAATCTCCAACTGACTTGGTTGCCATGTGGGCATCGATGGCATCTCCGGCGATGTAGCGTGGCCAGAACGTACGCTTCTTGATGAGTGCACCTGCGAAGACACCCAACTTCCACAATGCAACCAGAGCAGCCAACACACAAAAGCCAGAGTCCAGAACCACGTACCTCGCAGAGTTGTGGATTGACTTTGTTAACCTAAGGAGCAAGCGCCAGTGTTCCCATGTTCGCTAAACTCCAGTTCTCCAATCTCACGCGGTCGGTCCTTACCCTCCACAATCTCCAAGTCAAACAATATCCCACTATCTCCGCAGCAGATTGTGTGATACTCATTCCCAAAGGGATGAGGCTTCCTTCGACAAAAAACCCAACCTGGACATGTCCAACAAGAGAGCCAGATCGACATGGACTCGTCGAGACAGACAATCCAAGACGGGATGAAGACAGCAGTCATGTTATCTCTCCAAGCCTTGATCATTTCTCGAACTTCCCAAAACCTGTCACGAAATGCTGGAGGGTTTGGCTTGCATAGGCGGAGGTGTGACAGAAGGTCTTCAAAACGACGTGGCGACATGTACTTCGCCAGACGGTAAGGACAGGGTGCATTCATCTCGTCGTAGTCTGGATTTGTGATGAAGTCTCAACGAGGAAACCCATCTCGCCAAAACTGGCGGGTTGAAGACCGGAGGCACGGAGAGAGTCGCTTGTGTTCTCGACAACACAAGTCTTGAGCCATTCGATGGGGAATAGCTGGAGGAAGAACTCGAATGAAGTCTTGGAACCAGGTCTCCAGTTGTTGAAACCTGGTGGAAGCTTCTGATTGGTCATCAGCTTGCGCTGACAAACACCATTCCAGGAAAAGCGCTGGCCATCAAAGAGGCCAGAAGACACATCTCTTGGTGTCTGAGTTGTGTCTGGCATGTTTTCAGGGGCCGGGGCATTGTCATCATCGACAGCAAGCCCCTGGGTCAAGACAGTTCTGATGTCTTCGGCCGCATCCCCAGTTCGTCGAAAGTCGAACTCTGTGCCTTCGTTCTCCTCCATGGCGACTTCTCCTTGGGGAGTTTCAGGAGAAGGAGGAGCAACATCAAAGAACAAATCGGACGGGCCCTCCTCAACAACCTTGACGTAACGCTTTGCAGCGTAAAGGTCCACGTCCGGGAACGATTCGGACTTGAAAAAGCAAGCAAGGAACTTGTTGCCGTTTCGCGTCACCTCTCCCATGCGAACGGCAACCAAATCACACAGCCGCTGTCCCGCAACCTTGTTGGGAAAGCGCTGGTCAATTGATGTGCTGGGACGGAGGTAGCTCAGCAGAACGGAGCACTTGCGTCGACGCCGAGAGTCTTCCGATTCGGTGGCATGGTGTCAGTGTTGTGATGCTTTTTTTACGTAGACATACACGTAGATTTTGTACCAGGTGGATGCCAACGACTTCGGCGGAAAAAAAATTGTGAGCAAAACCATGACAGAACCGCCCCATAGTGCTGGTTCAGTGAATAAAAGGTCTATCATGCAACTGGCATTTGACCACCAAACTTCTGGTGGTCCTTCTCAGTATAGTGTTCTATACGATGCATTATTGGCTTAAAGATTGACCAATTGGAACAGTACTCAATCGTGCATCTGCCGATAGGGTAGATTCACTCTAATAGGGTGAAACTACCCTGTTGTGTCACCAACCGATTTTCAAATCGTCCACAGAGCGCCACGTGGAATATTATAGTAAAATAATAATCTCGACCAATCGGTCCATCCCTATGTATTGTACCGTTGTACCAATCGACCCATCCTATCAACACATCTACACGCAATACTTTAACATCATCAACATCTTCTCTTCCAACAGCCAAAGCCAAGGATTTACTCTCTCTTAAACAGCACCCCGATGCAGTGATAGGAGAACTCACTTCACTGTAGTCTGTTGCTCCTTACTTGGCCCAATATTCTGTTGCTGGTTATAGGGCAGGAGTTATCGACCATTTCTCTGGTATCAATCAGGGTGGAGGGCAGAGATCACCGAAAAAATGGTTTGTGATTTGTACATTTGTTGATTTGCGATTCACGCGAACAACAAACTCATAATTATATCTAATTTATAGAAAATAAAATTAATTGCTAGAAAAAGATTCAGGTCATGAAAATGTTGTTTCCTGTCATGATGCCACAGGTGCAATGGGGAGTCCATGATTCCTTTGACACCATTTTACCCCATAATACTATGATACCTTAGTTCAATTTTATGTACGATTCCAGTAAAATCGCGACGAACTATTCAACGTAGGTTAGTATGTACCATTGTTCCACGTACGTGGATACCCTGAGGTGTCAGTCAAAGAAATGACCAGAAAATGGCGATGGGGTCACAAATAATATTGTGACCCTCCAGTCTTCCGGTGCCTTTCTATCTCTTTGTGTGATCATACGATTCCCTCTTTCCTACATTTATTTTTCCCTTCTCACCACAACTATCATTTTTATACATTCCAGGGCATCGCGATTTGCAACCACTCCCGGCCGCTCGGTTTCAATGATGACTTCGATGGCGACGTAGCGGGATAGAACACCCTCGGGAGTACGGTCTCCCGTTGCTCGTCGAATGATCAACAAACCGTCCGTCGCGTTGGATTCAATTCTCGCGCTTCGCTCCTAACTCCCGATTTGTGTCACCATTCTCATCCTTCACAGTCCAACCCCCCTCGTCGACAGTTATTCGTCCTTACATCCAACACAAAATTTGTGTTCCGTCACCATGTCAAAACGAGTAACCATTCTCTGGCAGCTCGAGTTCTGTTGCCGCATCGCAATTTGCAGCCTCCCCAGACGCTCCCCCTTCCATTATGACATCCCGGTCACTAGCCCGTGGCCCCAGTTCGCCTTTCCAGTCCCCCACCCCGTTTCATGTATTGTTACTCACGTGTCATTTAAACTTGGACTTCTGAACAAGATGAATACCACTCTCAAATTTATCAAACGCATACTGTCCCAAGTCCTTGTGTTCATGATTGACATGCTTGTTGGGAGTTGCTCCCAGCTCAGACATTGTGTTGTTACAAACGCGGGGTTAGTTGTTACAAACGCGGTTAATACTAACGGATAAATGAGGAGTGACAGTTTTGATGGTGGGCCGCCGCCTGCTGATACCTGTGGGTGCTATTAAATGTCATCTGGTTTCATGAGGGGACCAAAAACGTTTCACTTGACGAGGAAGAGAGGGATGTCTTCTCTGGCACCAGTAACATTACCCAGCAAATCAATTTTTTACAAGTCTATTGAGCGGTCAGCAAGTTAAGCTTAGCCTCTTCCTAATCTCCCAGTGCTAGGTTCACTTTGCCAAGGATTTTGTAACCTGGATAAACATGATGAAGTAAAATGCGAGCTTTCTGTGTCAATCCAAAATTGTTGCCTGTCAGAATGACAGTGTGCGTATAAGTCACCTAAATCTAAGGAATTCTGAATCTTTCACTTTAACCCCAACCTGGACTGCAGTTAAAATGCTTCAAAAAAGTGCAACAGACAAAGTAGAAACAACAGAGTAAAATGAGATGAAAATGGCAAAGACTAAGAAATGAGCTGAAAATGGCTAAGACAAAAAATGAGCTGACAATGGCTAAGACTAAAAAATTGAATTCATACATAAAGCAGTTCTTAATAATTCATTACCAACAAATTCATTTCTTCCTCTTTGTTATTCCCAATTCCTTGAACAAGCCAGTGCTATACAACTTGTCGTGACACGTTCTCCAGGAAAGTTCTCCCGCTCTGCCCTTGTGGAAGCTTTCCACATCACCTTTCTTTGACTTGGTCAATAAGTGCGGCTTAATATCATCCCAGATTCCTGTCCACAGTGCAGTAACCGTACTGCCATTCCAAAACGTCAAACCCTGCACATTCCTAGGCTTCCACAATCCACGAGGCACTGCTAATAACTTAACTGCATCCATAAGCCTTCTCATCCGAGAAAGAATACTACCATTCTTATCAAAGTGCCCCACATTCTTGGAGTCGCAGATCTTGAGAGGGGGGACTCCATCCCTTGGATTACCCATGTGCCACAATGTGGTCAGCTGGGTCAACGTCATTGATTTGGGGTACCTAAAGGAAGCAGGCAAGGGGTTCCATTTACCATGAACATTTCCAACCTTAACAAAACGCTTACCTAGCTGTTCCTTTGTCTTCGCCCTAACAGTAGCTTGCCGAACCTGCTCTGTTACCTTCACCGTTTGAGACTCAAAAGAAATCAAAACATCTTCTTCCATCTCATCAACATCCAAACCGCCACCACCACAGTCACCAAAGTCACAGCAAATATTATCAACCAATGTCGTAAGTACATTCGGTGGTGGTGGTGGTTCGACCAGCACAGCTGGGC
This sequence comes from Cyclotella cryptica, assembly GCA_013187285.1. Classification (NCBI taxonomy): domain Eukaryota; phylum Bacillariophyta; class Thalassiosirophyceae; order Thalassiosirales; family Thalassiosiraceae; genus Cyclotella; species Cyclotella cryptica. The sequence continues at coordinate 284,038 of JABMIG010000059.1, forward strand.
GATCCAACAACTCTTGCAACTTTGCATGAATCTCCTTATTGAGTGCGTAACCTTCGCCTCCAACTGACCTCATATCTAGTGACTGCTCCAACCTCTTCACAATATTGTCCTCATGCAGCTGCCCGTTCCTCTCAATTAACTCAGTAAGCTTCTCAACCTTGGCATGCAGTGTTTCAATCTCTGATAAATATAGAGTGTCGATGGGAAGGCCAGTAATCTCTGGAGTATCTTTGGTTGCAGTCCAAGGGTATGCAGTCCTCACATGGTCAACATATGGTACATCCTCGGACCACAATGGGGAGCACCAAAGTGCGCTTTCAATGTGGGTGTTGTCGTCAATCCAACCTGACTGGCGGTGGAAGACAAATGAGAAAACAAAAGTTAAATAGGGCAAACACTTCCTCACCACCACCCTCAGGGACACGTTCCTTGAGCCATGAATTCAGCTCGTCTATAGCGCAGTCCCTCTCTACTTGCCCCAACTCTGAAAAATCAAAGTATGGTTTGCTAAGTGCAAAGTCCTTCCCCATCCGCTTTCTTCCAGACACACATCTTCCTACGTACATGTCGCCAGCACCCTCGTACCTCACATATCGATTCATAACACCTGGTAACTTCCAGTTTGCTCGAATGCAAATTGAACAGATGGGCGGTGAAGAGGTCACACCGCAAGCAACAAAAGTCACAGCTCCCTTTCTCAGTGAGTGCGGGTGCCGAAGTACTCAGGAGTAATTCCATTGTCGAGAAAGAATTGTCGGTGCTGTAGAGACCGAACAACTTCACGGAAGATATTGTTAAAGCGTTCATACTGCGATGCACCATCAAATATTTTTGTATTGCCCTTCAAAACCTCAGGATGCGCAATCATAAACCGGGCAAAAGCAGTAACAACGCAGATAGCAGGGTTTTTGGGACAGCTATACATATGAAAGGGGTGATCAGCGTGTTTCACACCCTCTTGGTCTGTTTTGCTAGGGCCCACAAAGCACAACAAAGCATCATTTGAAATACCAAACAGGTCAATGTGTGCATTAACAACCATATCGGCACGAGAAAGAAGGTTCCATTCCAGCAACAACAAAGAACAAAGCAGCAATATGTTCAGGTTCCTTGCTCCTATGTAACACCTCAGCCAAATACTGCAAACATTTTAAAGGAAGTGGGTCTTTACCTTCAGCAGTGCGGAGGCCCGCCTCTCTCCTCTCTCGTGCAGATGCGCGCCGGTCTCGCGTATATGCTTCAAGACCCTGTCGTTCACCATCATCCTCAACAGACCCCTCCCTTGATGTATTGGTGGGGCATTCATCGTCATGGAGGGACTCGCCTCCAGCATTGGGGACATGTGTTTCTTCAGGAGCAGGGGCGCACATCTCTGCTTCTTCACAATCAAACTCAAGACGGCCCTCCCTCAATGTATTGGCCGGATGTTCTTCTTCAGTGGGAGGGGCATTGGACTTGGGAGATGGAGATCCAATACTTCCAGCATTGGGGTCTTCTGTTGGGTCAAAAGGAGGGACTGGTGCCTCAGTAATGCCTTCAGGTCACTGTCCTTCCACCTGTGAGTGCGCGTAGGGCATGCGGTATGCATCCACAATGACCCTCGCAATTCTCCCGCCACTAACAGTCCTTCCAGCAACTCCCCTCCCCCTCCCCCCACGTCCCTGAACAAAAAGCTTGCGCCCCTCCCTCCCATGGCTCTGGTGGCCTCTTTCCTCAATGGCTTCTCTCCCCACGGCCCCAGTGAGCTGCACGTGGGGGGCGGCTATCTCTACGTGGCCAAACACGTCCTCAAAGTTAGCTAGGGGACCGGCCGGTGTGGGTGGATCAGGCTCCTCAACCCCCAGGTGACGGGCTAGGGCGATTTCTGCCTGGCGTCCACGCTCACGGGCGGCAGCTCGTGAGGCAGCACGGCGGCGTTGCTCCTCGTAGCGGTTGAGTGGTGTTTGGGGGGGATGGGGCATGGTGGCTGGATGAATTGGTTGGTTGATGGCGGTGATCACTTGGTTGTTCTATTTTATTTTTGGGAAGTAATGGTTGGTGAGAAGCTGAGGGAGCTCTCTTGTGGGGGTCTCAATATTGGCGAACAGAAAAGAAATCCTGCTGGTAAAAATTGCATGCTAAAAAAGAAAAGATACCGAAAAGATGATCGTCGTAATACTATACAATGCCAATCTCAGAATGAAAACAGCTAGCGATAGCTAGTTGATGTGATGCTCATTGCATGAAAATAGAGACGCAAAAATCGTCATTATATTTTGTTGTGACAGGGAAAATTTACCACTGTTTTCACCGTAATTTTGGAAGATGTGATAATACTATCAGGAAGAACTGGCAAAATAATATATTTTGTGAAACAGCGGATGTCTTTTTTTATATGCTCTGTGGTATCCAAGATTAAATCACTTCAAAATCTCGACTAGTTCAGTTGTTGAGAAAGGTACCCATTGATGCTTTCTTACATCATCGCTAACGTGCTTTTGTTGCTAGTCTTCAATCGTGCGGAATCACAAGAAGGGCCGCAATTTATTACTCCAAATCATTCTCGCTGAAAACTGGCAGGCTTTGGCAGGGTTTGGCAGGGTTTGGCAGCTTTGGCAGGGCTGCCAAAGCCTGCCAAACCCTGCCAAAAATCTAGATCCACGGAGTATACTTTTACGATCAGATTTATAATAGTATGTGTAGGAATAGTACACAAATATGTCATTCTTTTCATGAGGCCCCAACACAGCCCGGTCACAATACGAATGAAAATATGTGAACTAATTCCTTCGTAATCTCGAATGAAACTGACGTCACCGGACTAACTTCTCGATACTTTGGCAGACTTCGGCAGGCTTTGGCAGGGCTGCCAAAGCCTGCCAAAGGCTGCCAAAGCCTGCCATATTTTTCTTGAGAATTTGAAGAGAAATCGGCCTTAGTCACATCTATCATATTGGCGTCAATTGCCACAGAAGATCGCTTTTTTCATTGGGCCTAAGGAATAATTCTTAAAAGGAGAAGCCAAAGAGATTTTTGTCTGACTAGCATCCGTTAAGATAATTATTCGATCCCAATGTCTATTTCCTCTGTTTTGAAAAACATATTTACCTGTTCTTCCAGCCGATGCAAGATTTTCTGAAGCAAGCCAGACAAACTATAAGGTTAAAAAATAAGGTTGCTTGTCTAAGTACCGTATAACCCGGATTATAAGTACCACCGGATTATAAGTCCCAACGGGCTAGTTCTATTGACATTTGTGTTTTTCCGGTATTTACTCCCATCTAACTAAACTAAAAACCCTTATGAGTAATTTTTTCTTGTCATCAGTAACACTTCCATGTGTAGCGCTCCCCGTGACTCCAGATGGTTGCCGAGAAACCTCTGATGCCATGGGAAGTCACTACACATCTAGTGCACATGGTGGAGGGGTGGACAGCATGGACGAGCAAGGAGGGCAACAGGGTGGGAGGGGTACAATAGGGTACAATATGCCTACCTCGAAGTAAATAGAGTAACTTTTCAAGATACCGATAATTTTTCACCGTGTTAAAAACACTAACTTTGGTCGTATTATAAGTACAATCAAAAAGTATCTCTTGACATTTGTAGTACTTATAATCCGGGTCATACGGTATAGTTTGGTTAGTGGACGAGTGTGCCTCACCCACATCGGGCGCCTCACTCACTTAGAGCACCACACAAACACACAGAAATAAGATAAAAGTTTAAAGGTAAGCAAACATCAAAACATTATGACTACCAATGTACATCAAACCAAAAAATCAATTATTTATTGGTAATAATGGTAATTTTCATCCTTGAAATACCTGTAATGGTCATAATTGAAAAAATGTCTCACTGGGGGAGGAGGAGGAGAACCTAGAGGAGGAGGAGAAGAACCTAGAGGAGGAGAAGGAGACAAAGTGACTCAGTTTCCAATACAATGAAGAATTTGAAAATTTTTGATACAACCAACAAAATCATCAATAACCTGTTATGATGGATTTACCTACAATATCATACTCTACCAGGTATAAATATAATGATATCACGATCACAACATAGGTCTAAAGTAAAACTTTACACATGATACAACGATGAGTATAAAAAGTTCTACATTGTGTTCTCCAGTGTGATACCGACTGTCTCAACATTGTTCAAGGTTATTGACAAAAAAGGAATCCACATGAAGTCTAACTTGTTAGTATTATATGCAAAGGCATTCACAATTTTGATTAGACATATTTATATTGGGGAAAAGATAATGAAAAATCAACTAGTAGACAGCTAGTGCTCTAAAATTTTGCCAAGTGCTCACATATTATTTCTTCAATCAAATAGATTAAGGTCCGCTTTGTATGTTCACTTCAATTATTGTGATGTATAGTGTTTGACACAGGATCCGACTATCAATTCAACAATCAAGTGGGCTAAAATCCAAGACACAACAGCATCCTGTAAAATGAGATTGCCAGAAAGTCATGCAGCCTATCTCATCTACTTAATTTATTGCCAGAGGTAGTTTTTCAGTAGTGTTTCAAACTACGGATTGTCCTTGGATCGACATTCATTATTTACGACAGCAATTCCAGTCGAGATACTCTTCAAGAACTGATGTGAATTCCTCGAGTACAGCAGTTCATGATTGTCCCCTCTGATAAGTTGTCTGAAGTCTCCAATCATCTGAATACTTTGTTGTCATCTCAGTACTCATGCAACCTCATGTCTAATTTCATGAGTTCATTTTCAGTCATGAAGGAAATTTCATCCATCACAAGAAGACAAACTCTACTTCATTCTGCTCATTGAACTTCAGTTAAAGCATTTGTGAACAGACTGGACGCCTCCACTATAGTTTTTCCTCCAAATGCCAATGCAGCTGATACATTATATGTGGTGTAAAAGAACAATGTGTCTGTCCACATTATGTTGCAGGAAGAACAAAACTAAAACAGAACCGCTCAGCAGCCTTGACTGTGGTGGTCTTGTGTGCTCCAGCTGGCCTTGTGAGGAAGAGATGCATTTGATCCATTGCTCCACATGTGTGAAGTTGTTCCATATGAGGTTATCAATCATTTTGAAGCTGTCATCCACAGAAATAGCAATGCCCACTTGTCTGTGAACAGACAAGGTAGGATCAAGAGCTTCTACAAAAATGTGCAACACACCATTTCACGTATGATGTACTGTTTTTCATCAAGCATCTTGCTGTCGTGTCATGCAATCTTTCCGCTGTTCCAGCAATTGTTGGGTTGTCTTTTGAGATTCAGACAAACACTTTTATTGTCACATTTGTATCATCTTATCAGAAAATAGGATAAGAGGGACGGCCAACTAAAACTATGATTTAATTCTGACATAGTGTGAAAAGAATAGAAAAATCATGATAACAATGACATGTATAACATAGCCTGGACAAATATCAATGATCATGGCCAGCATGTAGTCTTTCTGCTTCCATTGTTGCATGCCCCGTGAGAAAATGTCACATTCCAATGGTATGAGTATCAAAATTACGGTCACAATCAAATTAGCTTCATGTGATTCAGAACACAAGGAGAAACAAGTCAATAAGGAAACAACTATCACAAACGTACACCTGGGTTGTAAATTCTGGCGGAATTCGGACTTACTCTGGAATACTTTGTATTTTTGATAGTAATGTGATTACTGTGGTAGCAATAATACTGTGAAAAAGTTACTTAAGTACTTTGTAAAATAAGTAAGGAGTGTGACACTGTGACATCATAATGTAAGGCTCATTGTGACAAAATTAAGGATGCTCTACCAAAAAACAGCACAAATCAAAATTCATCCCCAATACCTCTCTTTCCTTTATGCCGGGCACACATGATTCTGTATTTTGATATCATTTTGTATAATGTTAGCACCCATATTGGCACTGGCCCAGAGCTGGAACTGGGACCGATTTTTCGTTGCCTGCTTTTTGAACTGGGACGCTGATGCTGATGTCCCCACTCTGCAAATGAAAAACACCGGTAACCTCCCCGTACACTCGAGTGTACGGGGAGGTTACCGGAGCCCCCGGAATGGTATCTTCTGGTAACCTCCCGGTACACTTCTGTAACCCTCCAGTAAACTAGTGTACGGGAGGGTTACCAGAGGCTACCGGGAGGTTACCGGAAATTTGAGACCAAGAGGAGCTTTTCGATTTTTTTACGTACGATAGGAATTGGTACGTTTTTACAGGAAAACAGACTTCTCAGTAAGTCTTAAAATCGATATCAATCTAATTAGTGGCTATAACTGCATTACTTAGTAGCTAAAAAAATGTTTACCGGTGACATACTGGAAGTGTACGGGAGGGTAACCGGAAGGTTACGGGAAGGCTACCGGAGAGTACCTGAGGGTTACCGGAGCATACGGGAGGGCTACCGGAACGTTACGGGAGGGTTACCGGGAGGGCTACCTACTATTGGACTACAATAATAGAGTATGTGTAATGATTTATCTCCACTAATATAATTAGACATACTACATTAACATATTTTAGGGGCCCGCCCAACACATCGCCCACCAAAAGGACACAGGTGCCAAAATTTCAGCCCCAAGCTGCTCCAAGATGAAAAACGATACTGTGGACAATATTATCACCAAGGTAGAAGAAAATTAATTATTTAATTGAAACTAAGCTGAAATGAAAACAATTGAAATATAGTATGACTTCAATAACTCACCATAAAAATTTACATGCCTCTGCAAACCGTTGTCGGCAACATGGCGAGGCAAGGCGAAATGCCAAACTCAGTCTGTGGACTGAGTTTCGGCTGTTCCCGTGCCTGGCCTGAAATAAAATAATTGAAAATTAGATGTAGTCAAGACATGTGTAGAAATAATTGTATTCTATTCAACTCACCTCTGTTAATATACCCGCTGCTGCCAAATATTGTTGGCAACATGGCGGTGCAAAGCGAAATCTCAAACTCAGTCTGTGGACTGAGTTTTGGGGATTTCAGAACTGGGCCTGTAACTATTTAATTGAAAAAATTAACATATGTTGAGTATAATAGGGTCAAAAATGATGAGTTAATCAAAACTCACCCCCAAAATATACCCGCCGCTGCCAATTGTTGTTGGCAACACGGCGGTCCAAGGCTGAATGCCAAACTCAGTCTGTGGACTGAGTTTCGGCGATTTCGCCAGTACACCTGTAACTAATTAATTGGAAAAAAATGGACGAGTGGTGAGTATAATAGTGCAAAAAATGGTGAGTTCATCACAACTCACCCCCAAAATATACCCTCCACTGCCAATTGTTGTTGGCAACATGGCGGTCCAAGGCGGAATGCCAAACTCAGTCTGTGGACTGAGTTTCGGCAATTTCGCCAGTACACCTGTAACTAGTTAATTGGGCAAAAATGGACGTGTGGTGAGTATTATAGTGCGAAAAATGGCGAGTTCATCACAACTCACCCCCAAAATATACCCGCCGCTGCCAATTGTTGTTGGCAACATGGCGGTCCAAGGCTGAATGCCAAACTCAGTCTGTGGACTGAGCTTTGGCGATTTCGCCGGCAGGCCTGCAACTAATTAATTGGGAAAAAATGGACGTGTGGTGAGTATTATAGTGCAAAAATGGTGAGTTCATCACAACTCACCCCAAAATATACCCGCCGCTGCCAATTGTTGTTGGCAACACGGCGGTCCAAGGCGGAATGCCTAACTCAGTCTGTGGACTGAGTTTTGGCGATTTTGCCGGCAGGCCTGCAACTAATTAATTGAAAAAAAATTGGCCGTGTGGTGAGGATAATATTGCAGAACAAGACAAAATCATGATTACTCACCCCCAAAATATACCCGCCGCTGTCAATTGTTGTTGGCAACATGGCGGTGCAAGGCGGGAGGGATAACTCAGTCTGTGGACTGAGTTTCGGCCATTCCCATGATGGGCCGGTGGGGTATCAGTGATGTAATTGAAAAAAATAATTGTGTGATGTGAAAGCAGTGAGAGGGCGCACTGCTATTGTACAATACCGTACCATACTGTTGTGTCTGGGTCAAGCACCATTGTTGTAGTATGGTACCATACGTAGATGTACTAAAACTGTATTATCATACAAATACGCCACAAAAGAATTAGGTGAGGTGATACAAAGGAATAAGTAACAAACACGTAGACACACTACGCCAATTTTCAGCCCCACTTATTATTCTTATGTGTTCTCATTTTTTGGCACAGTCACTTCTGATAGTACCATATTATTTTGAAAATATGAATAGGCCCAAAGCACACTCACCAAATGAAGTCATGATCAAGCCTAGAATTGAAACCAAAACTAGACCCAACAGGTGATCTTGCTGTTTACAGCTCGTGATTTGCAAAATGTGAGTCATGAAACAAACAACCACTCGGAAGATTTTTTGCTTCAAAGCTTAGCGTGATAAACGAAAATGCGGCTTAAGTAATGTATAAAAACCGGTAACCCACCCGTACACTCTTGAAATTCGGTAACCTCCCGTACACTCTGACGTTTTGCAAGTGTACGGGGAGGTTACCGGTGTTTTTCGTTTGCAGTGCATGCTGGCACCTTTCCACTATGGGATGCCCAGTGCTGGAACTGGGCTCAAAAACGATAATGTAGATGGCCTATTTACCTATGTCAAAATGAGAATTGTAATTTGTACAACTCCGAAGTCTCTACCTCAATTCCCTAAATTGTCACCACATCAATTGTAGACAGCAAGTGCCAGTATGGGAATGTACACGTCCCAGTTCCAGAACAGGATGAAGAATTGGTCCTGGTTCCAGCACTGTGCCTGTGACACTTTGGGGTCCAACATACAACTTGAATAAACAGAGAGTATAGAATAAAGCGGCCTTGCAGAAGTGTATCAAAAATACAGAAGGAACAAATCCTAATATTTCAGTTCTTTTTTCAACTGAGCCTAGTTTAGTTTCACATCAATCCAACCCAAACTTCTACATACTAAATTGTGACAGTACTGATTGGATAACAACTATGGTTTCTATCATGACATTTCTAAAGGAAAAAAAGCTTCATATCAACAAAGGGATGTAAAGCATACGCTCGTTGAACAAAAGACTCACAAGGAACTCATGAACTTTCAAAACTGTTGGTATTGTACAAGTTGTGCTTTTGTGTTTTGTGTCTTGTATTGTAAGTCTTCATTTGGTCTTCAAGATTTTGTAACCGTCTGTTCATATCATGAGCTGTTACATGGAAGCTGTGTGTATCCAAAGATAATCCCAATGCTATTATTATGAGTGATGTCTCAACCTTATGGGCAGCTATCAAAAAGGATGTTCATCGAGGCTTCCAATAAAAACAATGTCAATTTGTTGTGTCAGAACCTGAAAATCTGTAAATTGATGTACCGGAGGAGTTGTTTGTATGAATACTACGACTAGACTTGATTCAGGTGCTACCCTCAGAACTACCATAACTTACCTACTACATGCAGAAAATGTCTAAGATAAAAACAAATAAATGCTATTGAATTAAATTTCTTACAAAAAGTGGAAATGTCAACTTTTTATCGATATATGGCAGCTAGTATCTAATTTAACTAGTAGAATACTAGAGCATATTTCACTGAGACATTTTTATCTAGACATTAAGCTAGTAATTAACCCTTCAAGTGAGATTTGTCTTTAAAATGTCAAACTGGTGTATAAGAAATAGTATAGGTTATACTTGCGTACCTCAACACAGGTCACATATTCACACATTCATCACTTTCATTGTATCACTCTACCTCTATTCAGTGCCACCCTCATTTATTTGAATTATCCTTGGAGGACGAATGTACCATCTTTTGGGGTTATGAGTTCAAAGTGTTTATCAAACAATTTAGCCCTGTTGCTGGCGAATGATCATATTAGTTGAGGGGGTCTAATGCATCAAGCAGAGAGGTCCAAGATCATGGATTTCCTGAACCCTGAATAGAGCTTTGTACGACCAAAGCTTCCTTAATCACAAGCTTCCTTAATCACAAGCTTCCTTTAGCACGAGTCTTTACATCAAAGATAACATGTTGGGCCTAGTTAAGAAGGTTCTGCTAGAGGGGGGATTTTTTGAAGTATCCAACAAATTTGTTGTGATAGAACACGTGTCCACTATCTTGTGACCAGTGTAAACAGAATTCACATGCTTGCATTCAAACAGATTTGAACCTTATTCTAACCACACCACTGTTTAATTTCAGCCTGACACAACTTATGCACTACCCTCGGAATATGTTTGCATCAGGTGTTCTTGCAAAGGCATAATATTATCAGCAGACGACATGGCTCGTACAAAGGAAACTGCTCACAAGTGTACTGGTGGTAAAGCTCCCAGAATGCAGCTTGCAAAAAAGGCGGCCCGCAAGAGTGCCCCTCCTGAAGGAGGTGTCAAGAAGCCCCATCGTTATTGTCCAGGAACTGTGGCACTCTGTGTGATTTGTAAGTGCCAGAAAAGCACAGATCTTCTGATTTGCAAATTACCATTCCAGCACTTTGCCAGGGAAGTCAGAGTTATTCAAGGTGATTTGCATTTTCAAGCCACTGCATTGGCAACAGTACAGGAGGCCTCTGAGGCATACCTTATTGGACTCTTGGAAGATACAAATCTGTGTGCCATCCATGCCAGGAGGGCCACCATCATGTCAAAAGATATGCAACTCTCCCGGCAAATTCGAAGGGAAACGTGAGAATTGAGAACAGGGCAAAAGAGGTTGGGTGTGATAGTACTTAGGCAGAACAGAACAAAGCTTCAGCCTAAGGGGACTAGGATTGGGGAACACAAAAGAATGTATATGAAAGGATGATGGAAAGGAGTGGCTGAGTTCCAAGGGGAGACACAGAGAATGAAATCAACCATAATAACTACCGGGTTCAAACATAACATATTCAATTGAACATAATATGCAATAAGGACCAAACAATAATGGGTGGGGGAAGGGATTATAGGAACGGTGGAACGAATAAAAATCCAAACACAGACTATAGAGTGCATAACTGCTTTGGCGATTTGTTGCTTAAAATATAATTACGGGATGTAATAATGTAGTAATGTTTGGGATTCCTTGATGCCAAGCATAACAACCATCATTTTATTATGGAATCAGTAACACAACTATCAAGTGCAGACACATCATCATAAGTAAGCCAAAGATGCATGTATTTTGAGATGACGGTGACCAAAACCCCGTGGAGGTTCTACCAAGTTAAACTTTCCAACCTTGCACCGGGACACTCAATCAACCACACCTTAATTCGCTCATCTCCTAAAATACATTAGTTGCCCATCAATTCAGACCCCCCTCTTTTTTGCAGTGCAAGTTGCATGTCTTTTGGTATGATGGTGACCCTCTTGGCATGGATTGCACACAAGTTTGCATCCTCAAAAAGACTGATGCTGAAAGCTTCCATGGATTCTTGCACAGCCAACAAAGAAGTTGCCTGAAAATGTTCAGCAGTGAAACATAGATAGGAACCTGGCCTATTTAAATTCTGCAGAACTTCCCTTGCAAGGTGCTGGAAGGCACCTTGCGGATAAGAAGATCTGTGCTTTTTTGGTAGCGGCGGATTTCGCGGAGTGCAACAGTGCCAAGACTATAACAATGTGGCTTCTTAACCCCTCCCATTGCAGGGGCGCTTCTTTGAGCAGCCTTGGTGGCAAGCTGAAATCAGGGAGCTCTTCGGCCAGTAGAGTTGTGAGCGGTTTGTTTGATCTGAGCCATTAGTGTCATTAGTTAAATAATGACATGCTTGACATGGTCTTTGTGTGATGTAGAGATTTAACATATTATGATTCGCATCACTTGATTAAAAATGGCATGATATCCAGAAAAATTATACATAAGAATCAGTGCAATTACAGTTGTCACACATGAAAAAAGTCAGCCCGTCAAAAATGTTCTAACAAGACATGTCACTCTCCAGATAGTCCCTCCTTGACAAAAATTTCATAGCTAGCAAATGGAATATGTAAGGTCACTCCTTTCTCTATTCCAAAAGTGTTCCTTGATTTGGGATAATGAACACAGCATCAATCATGGAAAGTGGCGACGAAAGAAACACATGGATGGGGGACTATTTTGCTCTAACGGGCAATGGAGTTCTACATAGGGACAACAGCAACACTTGCTGTAAACTTGCATTCCATATGATCTCACACGGGAACCAGAGCGATGGATCAAGGATGCTCTGAGGAATTGAAGAAGTGGCTACCAGACGATGCAACTGACGCCGAAATGTTCCACACGAGTTTATTTCCTGCGGTGGCCCCATTGTATTCTGAACTTGGAAAATCATTTTTCTGAACATCAGCACATATAATGAGTTGCAGATATTTGAAACCACACTGGTCTGGAAACAATCAGAGAAATGTGCAAACATGCCATTTGTAATATCAAGAGAGCAATGGTTATATAACCGCTGGCATAGTTCTTGATGGAGTTGAGTTTCTTGAGGAGTACGGAATTCCTCCCCATCAATACACAGATGAACAGATAAAGAGAATGAAACAAGATCTTGCTACAATCCACCAAAATTTAGGTCAAATCCAAGCAATCAATGGCTTTTTGGCACCTGCCATTGAAGAATACTTCACAGCATTGAACATCAACATTGAAACATGTGGTGGGAAGTTCCACGAGCTTGTAGCGCAATCGCATCATTGTTTAGCACCCATGTACAAATGCTATGCAGAACAAGTACTGCCATCTAAGGAAGTTAAAAGAGATAGGAGGGTTGCTAGATTTGGTGGCAACAGAGACCAAATGGGAGATGACATACCATTACACAATTACAAGAAAAGTGCTGAACATTTCTTGGCCAGTGTGGTGAGTTATGATGGACACCTTATCTGCCAGAGCAATCTGGAGGAAATTGTTACTGTCAACAAACTGGATATCCAGGATTAAAACTCCTCCTTGTCAAACTGACATACAACTTGTTGAATACCTCAAAATTGCCCTGTGTGACGTGAAAGCAAGATTTGATGAGATAGAGAAGAGGATTGAAACAATCAAGACAAAATAAAAAGCATGGTTGATTTTAGCCTGAACTGTTGAGATTTTCATGTCCCCTACGTCTTCTCTTTGGCCCCAATGCTTGACATTTTCATGTCTTCTGCCTCTTCCTTGTGCACTAAGACACTTCTTTGACTTTCATTTCCTGATAGGCTTCTTTTTCACATTAAAGCACTTGACATCAAGGCAACCCACACACTTCCTGTCCATATTACTAGTTGTATTCAGTTTACAATTTTTGCATTATAACAACTTCTTCGCTTTCAATTTGCCACCAAAACAACCTCTGCATAAACTGCAACCAACATGGGCATTCTTCTCATGACAATTAATACAGTTTTCCTTGTGCTCTGGTTTGGCATGTTTCCAGCAAAACTTTTTATCCTTGCAGACGGCGTGGACATAACTGCTACAGGATGTGATACAACACTTTGTGCATTCCCATTTCTTGACTCTAACTGTTTTGATAGCTTTTGCTTTCCCTGACATCAATGCACCTTTTACCATTGCATTGGGTTCATGACCACTGTATTTCGAAATTGTTCATTTATTATAACCAACCATCTTTTCCCACATAGAGAAAGATCTGTTAACTTTTGGGGGGCACCATTCTCCAAGTCACCCTTGACTTTCTTCCACAATCCTCTCGACTCATAAAATGATCTGTCTTTGTTCATTCTTGTCAAAACCATTTCACGTCCTAGTTTGTGCGCTTCCACAATTTTCCCATCTGTACCAACAGTAAAACCCTTACATTGAGTTGGTTCCCAATTATCCTCAAAAGCGTCATTGAAGGTTCTTTGTTTAGAACTACCTTGCCATCCTTTGTGAGGACTGCTCACTGTCATTGTCCAATTCTCATATTGATGCATAAACCTTCAAACTGTCCTTCGTTTCTATTTCTTCCAAAAAATTGACAATAAGAGGCCCATCAACATCTCCTTCTAAAATGTAAACATTCCTTATCACACTTTCATATGCATGGATGAGTTCCATTGTCCAATAATCAACAGATCATTCAAAACAAATTTCGCAATGCACAACATCGAATGCATCATGATGCCATCCTTATTCCACTAATTTCCCAGCCTTGTTTGGCATCTTGGGGTAAATTTCCATTAACAATACCTGCTTCTCGTCTGAGAGCACTATGTCACTGACATCATCGTTTCTTTCAGACAGAGTGTTCGAAGATTCCCCAATCTTGGATGAAGTCAAAACTTCAGGCTTTTAGCATTTCCGTTCAGACAACGGTTTTTCTTGAATGTATGCACTTTTTTCCACCCATTTATCATGCTTCTTGTTCAACCATTTTAGCCTGACATATTCTTTACCCCAAAATGTAATAAAACCCATCAACTGCAGGGTGGTCAAATATGATGCTCTGCTCCCAACAAAAGCACATTCATCTCTTTTAAAATGACTATCTTTGAGCACAAAAGAAGGAGAATCCTCCCTTAGCCTTTATATAACTCCATATATTTTTTTAGCCCTTTCCCCGTATGGTACTATCTCATGTACTGGGGAACACTGCATAACGTCCTTTTTCCATTCACTGTTGCCCTTATCACCATCCCAAAATGTTAATTTCTTTTGTTTGCAGAATTGATTCCAAGTCATCTTGAGAATTATTTTCTTGCATTTTTCCTGTTCCCTCACATGCTTGGAGTTCATTCGTTTCATCTCAAATCTTTGTTGATGCATCAAATCTTTGACGCTATTCCTCCATGGTTCCATTGTTACATTTTGGCCATTGCGGACAGGATTGATGTGTTGATTGATCAGTGTGATGTCTGTGTAGCACTATCGACAGTTGGTACTCATTAGTTTGTTTGCCTTACAAGTGTATATATAGCAGAAGATAGCCAGTTAGGGCATTGAAGAGTGTCACATAATGCGGGGCTGAAATTTTGCACCGTGTGGCTACATAATTCATACTTATTCCTTTATATGCCTTATCTCACTCTCACACCTTGCGCGACCTGTCAGAGGTCGTCATAATCTTGACTAGTATCATACTATACAGGAAAACTCAAACACAATAATGAGACGAGTTCAAGGGAGCTCTTCCACTTCTTTCCAACAAACTATGTTCCACCATGGCAACAAACACAGCTGATTAAAAATAAAATTCTCAGACAGGCACCATTCCCAAGGGATGAGGCAACAAGTCTGCAACTCAACCAATAATACTAGAGATGCAATTAGAAACAAGCACACCCCTACACATGATGAATGATATGATTCTTGATGGATTCAAAGTCAAGAGTAATGACAGAGCACATTAACACCCTGAGATTATGGTCTGATTTCCTACAAGGCTGCTTGATACAACAGGGAAGAATGTTGTTGGAGATTTGCCCTTGCGATCAAATGAAAATGTAATTGTCTGCATAAGCCATTGAGAAACTCCACCTCCACGAAAGAGAAAGCAGCCGAGGTCGTCAAGTCTTCCTTTAAGGATTCACTCAAGTCCCAAGTTGCAATGATCAAACATAATCTGATCAAACAAAAGAAAGTATCCTCATCAAAAATACGGATAAGAGGACCAGGTTATCGGTTTATCCAACGGCATTGAAGTTTCCAACATGACTAAATGCAATAAACTCTCTCCTAAAGATATCAAGATAGAAGGATTAGGCCATTGATTACCTGACCATACAACTTATTACCCCACAGGAACGGGAACACAATTACAACCAAAAAATCTACTCTTGTTTAAAAAAACAAGGATGACCTATCATTGTTCTTAGTTCAGGCTTTCATTAAGGGTAGTGGTGGGAAACCTTTCAAGCAAATACACGCAGTATACAAAGAGGCGCTGGCTAATATGCAGGAAATTTCCCAGGCATATGCTTGTGTACATGCTGCAACACTTAGTCCGTTCTTTATGGTCCTGTAAAGAGTGTCGATGATGACGGAACTGTGTTGGGATCAACCTTCCACTAAATAGGAGAAGATGATGGGGGTTGCACCAAATTACTTATGGAAGAGAGATGTTGAAGAAAGTAGGGCAGTACATCGATAGAGTCAGAGTTCTACCAATGGACATGTTAAAGAGTGTCATTGGGAATGCTTACACGAGCAAAACTGATAATGACAATGATTATGATGATGATGACGAGGATGACAACAACAAAAATGTGATTGACACCGGAAAGGAACTTTTGCGCCCCTTGCAATTGCTAAGATGATGCCACAACTGTTCTGGTCAGTGGATTCCCACTGCAGACTGTGCTCAGAATAAGAATATTATTTACTGTGGAAGACATGCTCCAGCAGCTTCTACCACACTTATTTAGAGTTGAAGCATCAATCATGATTGTGTCACTTGTTTCCTTATTGACTTGTTTCTCCTTGTGTTCTGAATTACACAAAATTAGTCTGATTGTGACTGTAATTTCGATACAGCCATCCATGGAGTGTAACATTTTTTCCCGGTACGTGCAGCAATGGCAGCAGAGACCCTTCAAGCTGCCTGCAGTTAACAATATTATGTTTTGTCAAGGATGTGTTGTTCATGTCTTATTTTTCACGATTATTGTGTGTTGGCATTGAGTGACTAATAATTTACACAATGGGACTGAAATTTGGACAGTTTTGTATTGATTCCTACACAACTTGTAATTTATGTTACATCTGTTACCACTTACAAATATATTTTTTTTGTCAAGAAAATGCATCTTCAAACAGAGGCACATACAGTGAGACAGGTCCCTTATTGTTATCAGGACCATTGTTATCACACAAAAGAACCTCCAAATCAGAATACACCAGAGTAAACTGCCTTTGGAATGGAAAACCCATATTTGAATAGGGTAAAATGAGTGCATAATCCATAAATTCAAGCTGGTTTTTCCAACCCATGAAATCTCACTAGTACACTCAAATCTACAGAACTGCATTCCTGTCTCATGAGTGTACATTTGCAATGTGTGATAGCAAAACATTAGGAAAGTGACTTCATGTTCATGTCCTCTTTGTTCTGGTTCGCCCCTAGTGAAGGCAACATGGATTTCATTGCAATCACCATCTAGGCAAAAGCAGGAAAATGGATCTCCTGATATGAATCAATCCTCAACTTCTGACTTATTTGGAAAAACATGATAACCTATTTATACGGATCACGACGAGTAAAAACTGACCCATACTCCCTATTCAGAAATTCCATGCCTGTAAATTTATGAAACAGCCTAATCTTTCCTTCACTGTACATTTGATCTTTTCTCACTGCCCATAGGATTGATTTTCGATCCTGAATAATTCAGGATAAAATATTAGCTCCAATAATGCTTCAGACAAGTGCAGTCACCTAAAATCTGTACTTGCCAGATTAAGGTCAGTGGACCTAAGTACTCTTGCTGATCCTCAATACTAGCCAGGAAACTAAGCCAAGCTCCTTTGTTCCATACGAAGACATTGTTTTTAATAGCGACGCCTGGCTCAGTATTTTGCATCACACTGCTTGTTGCAGTCATCTTGACATCCCTTCTGAACAACATTTTAAATAGTCGTTCCTGCAATTCTACTGTTTTCCCATTGGTTGCAGTACCGTACCCATCTCTTTGATTCTTTGTCTTAGGTGATTCATCGGCATCTTTCTGAGTCTGGCTTTGTTGGTTTGCATGCCACTGGCTGTTTGAATATCCAATTTATCAAGCAACTCAAGTATGTCTTCCCTTGAAATGTTTTGCATGAGGTCATTTGCCTTCCCCTTACTCTTGTTGGAACGGTAAAATCCTTGCAAAAAGTCATAGTTGATTTTGCTGTACTAAAGAACTAGATTTAAGGAAATCTTGGTATGAGCCAAAAAGCAAAGTTGAATTTAACTATGTCAATAATTTTTGTGTATTTTCTTACCAGGAGATCTGAAAGAAAAAGAATAATGAAACCAAACCCAAGTGACTAGAATTTTTCTGTCATGGGATGAAAACTTCAATGATATTAGAACATGGAAGAGAGAGCCACCACAGTTGTGACGTCTCATTAAGCAACAGAAAATCAGGCTTTGTTGAGTACCAAACTCTCAGCAAAGTGTTGCTACAGTAACAACAGGGTGATCAGAAAAGCATCTGAGAACACCAAACAGTTCCAACATGGAACTCCTCATATGTTTTCCCTACCTGACTAGGCTGATATCAAATTCTTGGCATACGTCAGATGGAGTGCTTCCAACAAAATGAAAGGGCAAAGTCACATGACTATGAAACATTTCAGGGTTATGAGTTTCTGCACGTCAGCATATGATGTCATTCTTGAACCAAGTCCATGAATGATCTGAAATTGTTCTAGATTTTTGAACAAAAAATAAAGCAATGATAAAAATCACCTTGCCAGTGTTAAATTGTGAGCTTGGGCTGCATGACGGCCAGGACACAAGGTATCAGTATCAAGGACAGAGCTAACCACTCAGATGCAGTGCTCACTTTGACCGAAATTCTCATACATGCAGAGCTCACCACTCTAGTGGAGTAAGAGAAAATAGCAGACCTTCCAAGCAGTGTCACACCGATGGTTGACACTAGATAGCACAACATTAGTTTCACATGTCCTGGACATGTCCTGGACATGTCCTGGACGTGTCCTTGGACGTGTCCTATATCCTTAATTTCTCCAGGACGAGTTTTTTTTTGTGGACACGAGGACATATGTTGGTGTTGAGTCCCATGTCCGCCACGTGTCCTCAGAAGTTTTGACTCACATATATTTACATAACAGTATCTAGGCACATGTCAAGGTATCTTAAGTATTTTTGTACTGCAAGCCTTATGGATTGCACTTAAATGAATGTAATATGCATGCAACAGCCACAACTCTTGGTATAGTTCACCTGAAAGTATCAAAAAGGACCCTTAAATGAAGCAAACACTCCATGTCCTCTGACGTCCTGTCGTGTCCTCTGTGTCTAAAATCGAATGTCCTGTGTCCTTCTTTGAAAACACTAAAACATGAGATGTCCAGGACATGTCCTAGATGGTGTCTTTTTCAACAATTTTTGGACGCGGATGCAGCGGACATGTGAAACTAAGAGCACAACAAGCTCAGCAACACGCATGTTACTGAAGTTTCAACAGATGTGTTAAACTGTTTACTTGAGCTTGAGTGATTGGAAGATAGTGCTTGTCACCCTGGATCATACCATTCAGGAGTGGTAATACACCAAAGTAAGATGGAGCATGACAAGTTTGAAACAAAGTAAAATCAAGAGGGAATTAACTTTGTGAACTGAGGTATTAGTTGACTGTTGCCGTCAGATATTACTGGCCAACAAACACAATACCATATCAAATTGTGCTGCATACACAACAGAAGTTCTTACAAAATAGGGGCAATATCAAACGACTAAGTGAGGAAGCTGTTCAAGCCTAAAGAACTCAGTACAGCACAGCAGAAGTTAATAACAGACATCTGCAGCAACAGAAAGACTTTCTGACAAGTCTAACAATCATTAGACTGGATACTGACGCATCCAGGCTCTGTGTCATCATGAGATTTGAGCAGGTAGTTTCCCATTCTAATCAAGATATGAATAACACAGTGTTTCCTGACTAAATTACGTGGGGACGGAGGCAGTAATTTCCGGGAAGGCTCAAAAGATCCATCAGGATCTGACGGATCTTCCAGAGGATCTTTAGGTTACGTAGGAATAGTTGAGCACAAAGAGAACTCTGACATATTATGTAAGAATCGTCAAGGACACGTGCATCACACGAGTAAAATGTAGAGGTGGTGACACCGGAGGCCACCATAATTCTAAAATTACTGACCTCTGCAACCGAGTTGCATGTCGGGGCTTACTGGCCATCAGTTCTTGTTTTTACACTAGCTTTACCCCATGTCCGCCCAGCTCGGTCGCCGCTCCGCCACAGCCAAATCAAATCAGTTTATCAGACCCACCATCATTTCGGTTGACACCATCTCCGCCGCCCAAAGACTGGAATTAAGAGGAAGCGGGTTCGGCACCTCCGACAAGGTTGCCACCGCAATTGCCGCAGGTGCGGCCACCGAGCTGGCTGATGAGTTGATGGCGGCCCTTGGGAGCCGCTTTGTTACTCTCAGCGGGGAAGATGTCACTGCCATCTTCGACCTATACGAGGCCACACCGAGTGTGGTTACGCCTGCTGGAGCCAAGCCTGTGCCCGAGGCACCGAGTTTGTCCAAAGGACTTGAAAAGTTCCGTCCACCCTTGCCGAACGAGGCAGGTGGAGATGAAGGTGCGGGTTCCCCAAGTGCCAGTGCACATGCTGTGCCTGAGGAGAAAGGTGCCCTCTCCTCTCGGGAGGATGACTCGTCCATTGATGAGTCCCCATGCGGTGATAGGTGCACCTCTCCCGGTAAGCTTCCTGTCGATTCTCGCTTCCCATCGTGGCGTACCCTTGGCCGACCGCTAAGGAGAAGAGGAGCCAGCAGCAGGAAGCTGCGCCACCTCACTCGCCGCCTCAAGGGAATGTCTTTCCCAGGCATCCAGACTTCCCCGCCGAGTGGGCCGGTGCGAACTCCTGGACCCACTGCCGTAGGGGCTGCATGGTACAGGAAACCAAACTCCAGGAGTGTCACGGTGGCAGACCCGAATGATCAGCCTTCTGACAGTAACGAGGACGACCAGGCGGGCAATGGGAACAATGGAGGTAACGATGCACCCCCCCCCCACCCACTGCTCCTCCCGCTAATCCACCCGGTGGTGGGGAAGCAGCCGCCCCGGGCGGTGGATGAGACGGCCCCGATGATGACAGGGATGATGGGAGTGAAGATGTCTGAGAACGCGAAACTCCATCTGGATGTGAGTATTACTATCTATTTTACTGTAAGTGTAGTTACAACTTAAGCGTAAGGAAAGTACCAGGGAAAGTCACAGTGGTGTGTGTACTTACATAAAGCACATAAGTTGTACTTACGAGTCACATTAGTAATTTTCCGACATATACGTCCGTACCTTCATGCAATCAAGTAATGTATTCAGTTGTTTTTAAACTTAGTTACTCTCAACGATAATTGCATATAATAACACATCGTTTTTGTCATACGATACTTAGGTTAACAAATAGTGCCCAATCATGTTAATTAAGAGTGAGGAATTGTGTTCATCATGAGCGACAACTCATATTTGTTCTGAGATAAAAATCACTTTCATTTCAAGTCTTACATCTCTGTTATTGAGAGTTATTACATACTCGCGTCAAGAGTGACTGATTATGTTCGTCACGAGAGAAGACTTACAATTATTGCACGCAATTCAGTATGCTACTCCAGTATGACATTGAATTGCTATGCCTTAACTTAGGTTAATACTTATAATTAATTCTCACTCATTCGAACAAACACTATCCCCATCATTAACCTGTTCCATCATTTCATCATATTCATCATCACCAGGTACTAAAGCCATGGCACATCTCGGCGAATCCAAAGGAGGTAAGCAATCATCAGTTGATGCACTAGTTCGTAACCTCTTGTTGGGAGCAGTGATGCCAAATTCAGCCTGAGGGCTGGGATATCCACTGTGGCGTGAACAGTGCAAAACAATTTAGTTGAGAAATTAGTTGTGAAAAAGCATGTTAATAGGTGGTCCTTTTTTCTTACCTTGTGCTCCGCGCTCCTGCTCCTTGCTGTTGTTGTCTTTGCGATGATTGGAACGGTGGTGCAAATTCAGCCTGGTGGCTGAGATATCCACTATGACACGGACAATGCAAAACAATTTGATTAAAAAATGAGTAGATAAGAAGCATGGAAAAAATAGAAACTCCATATTTTCTTACCTTGTGCTCCGCGCTCCTGCTCCTTTCTGTTGTTGGCTTTGGGGCGATGGGTGCGGTGGTGCCAAATTCAGGCTGGTGACTGAGAGATCCACTATGGCACGGACAGTGCAAAACAATTAATTGAAAAATTTGTAGACAAGAAGCAAAGTAAAAAAGAGAAACTTCATGTTTCTTACCTTGCGCTCTGCGCTCCTGTTCCTTTCTGTTGTTGTCTTTGCGGCGATGGGAGTGGTGGTGCCAAATTCGGCCTGGTGGCTGAGACATACACTGTGGCGCGGACAGTGCGGAAAAGTTTAATTGAAAAACATAGTAGCGATGAAACACGGTAATAATACGAACGCCATTTTCTCTTTCCTTGTGCTCGGCACCCCTCATCATTGTTGTTATTAGCTGAACAGCGATGGGAGCGCAGGAGCCAAATTCATTATGGGGGCTGAGATCGGAGGGTTTGATTTGGAGAGTAGCAAAAGTCCAC
Source organism: Cyclotella cryptica (assembly GCA_013187285.1). Lineage (NCBI taxonomy): Eukaryota > Bacillariophyta > Thalassiosirophyceae > Thalassiosirales > Thalassiosiraceae > Cyclotella > Cyclotella cryptica. Next base: position 306,247 of record JABMIG010000059.1, read on the forward strand.
GGTGTTGATATTTTTTTGGGAGGGGCAGCAAAAATATTATGTGCGTGTGATGAGGTGTATTGGGATTTGTTGCATGTCGGAAATTAATTTCCGACAGGCTGTGACTAGGCTTTTTTGAAAATAGCACGATATTAAGATCCTTAAGTCATGGCCTTTCATTTCCCAATTACAGTCAAACATAAATGTTACATAAGTAACTGTAGAACCCACACAAATATAATTAAAGTATATTCATAGGAAGTACACGGAATCATAGTTAAGGGTTGATTAAATTGCTACTAACAGACTGTTTCCGATCTTCTGTGCTGATGTCCCAGCAAAGATTGGTGCATTGGGAGATGATTCGGAGACTTTTTCACGTAGACCGTTAAGGCATATTAATTTAAGTGAGCATGTGCACTCGATGTAGACAGGGTTCGAACAGGATGTGTATCGAAGTCTGTTACTAAGCTTGTAAGGGATAACTATTGATGAGCCAACGTCATACTCAAATAACATTCGACTGCCCTTGCAGGTGGACGCAACATCAAAAAGAGACTTGAATTTAGGATGCTGGGAGATGTTGCAGAAATGTTGAAGAGAAAGAGAATCAGGGGGCAAAGGAATAGCTCGGCCACTCCCTTCTGCATCCCCATCTTCTGATTCATCACCAACATTGAACACATCTTCAGTTGAATCAAATTCAAAGGGCAAAGGAGTAGCACGGCCACACCTATCTGCTTCCTCATCATTCGATTCATCAACACAACCGAGGGAAAACGATGGCAAGTGAGTAGCTCTGCCACTCACATCTGCTTCACCGACCCCGTTGCATGATTCCATTATTCTTCTCCTTTTTTCAGTGAGAACACTTGGTCGGGCAGTAGAACAGGAGATATATCTTGGTTTCTTGGAGAGTTCTTCTTCAGGTGCCTTCAAGGATACTTGAACATTCTTCTCAGAATTGATCTCAGAATTGATTTGTCCAAAAGAACAGAGTTTACATTTGGCATGACATCGTTGGCAACTGGAATATGTTCCCCCGGGTTAAAGTAACGGCAAATATTTCGTTTTGTCGGCAATACATTTCAAGTATGAACTGCGTGGGCGGCCAACGGTACCCAAAAGCGATTTTTCAATGGGAGGATTGTGATGGGACATTGCTAGTACAGGCGTACGAGAACAATAATGGTTGATTGGCGGGTGATTCGAGTACCAAAACAATTCGGATTGTGAATTGATCTGTTGCCAATATTTTTCTGCTTATTCTTTGCAAAATTGTGATGTATTGATCAATTGGGAAGTATCCTAATCAATTGGATCCACTTGGAGACAACAATTTGATTGATTGCGCTGTTTAGAATCAGTGGGGAGGGACTGGTAGGTTGCGATCGGTTGGTTAAGATGGATCGATACAAGCGAGTGCAATTACGTGAAGCAGTTGAATCCACAATTGCGAAGTTTTGAATTGATGGATAAGGACTGGTAGGTTCGAGAGATGGACTGGTAGGTTTGAGAGATGGACTGGACGGTGCAAAAGATTGGTACGAGCGAGTACAGCGATTGCACAGCTTCGAATCGATGGAGAAGTACTGGTAGGTTGCGATCGGAAAATTGGTGGCCATCGAAGTGATGATGGCAGAAGTCCAATTGCACAGCTTTGAATTGATGGAGGAGGACTGGTAGAATGGTATCGGTGGGTTGAAAAATAGTGATACAAGCGAATGCGAGTATGCGATGCAGTTCGATCCACTCGTCGATGATGATGCGAGCAATTGCACTTCTTTGAATCGATGGAGATGGACTGGTAGGTTGAATCGGTCGGGTTCCGCTGCAAAAGATTAATACGAGCGAGTGCAATGACGTGAAACAGTTGGATCCACTCGGCGACGATGATACAATCGATTGCACAGGTTCAGATCAATGGAGAAGGACTGGTAGGTTGCGATCGGAAAATTGGTGGCGATTGATTGATTGATGGCAGAAGTACTGGTATGTATGTTTGCGATCGGTTTGTTCGTTGCAATGGATTGTATTGAATGCAAAATATTGAATCAAAAGATTGCACTAAGTTGTATTGTTTGCGAGGTTAGGGAGACACCGTTAGATGTGGTGGTCCAAAGGTACAAGATGGTGGTGGTGTTGGTAAACACGTGTGGTACCACAGAGTGTGGTGTTGGTAAACACGTGTGGTACCACAGAGTGTGGTGTTGGGAGACACGTGAGATGTGTGGGTATAGAGGTACCACAGAGTGTGATGTTGGGAGACACGTGAGATGTGTTGGTATAGAGGTACCACAGAGTGCAAGCCCGGGATCAAAAAGAATCTATGCCTGGATGCAAGTGGGGAGAATGATTGGACAGAATTTACTGTGAAATGTAAGTTACACATGGAATGTTTGATGAAGTACAGACAGATAAATATAGTAAAGTTGAGAAAGACATAAGTACAAATACTAGATGTCAGATGGAATAATAACATAGGGCTCTATAACTAGGAGGATTTACAACGGCTTGAAAGAAAAAAAGATTACTTAAACTTAATATGACGCCTTACTTGAAGTCTTTAATACAACATAGAGATAATATGTATACACAAAATATTTGTAACTAATATGATATCGCAGAATGGAGCACTTACGAGAATTGTGAGCGTGATTAAATTTATTATCTATCAAACTAACAACCTATGACTTACGGGCTCTCAGACAGACCCAAGGGGCGACGACTCGGACGACTCCAGCGTCGGGTCCATTGAGTCCGACTCACCTCCAGAGGACCCAGACAATGCGGGGACCAGCAAGGTCTACAAGGCGCAGACCCCGAATGGGAAAGCTATGGTCAAAATGTTCGGGAGGTTCTGTGACCTCACAGAACATAATGCCAACGCCATTGTGGTCTATTTTGGCATATACAGTGAAGGCCGCCTTGCCGAATCTCACCATGACCACTGGAAGGATACGTTCACCCAGTGGCAGAAGCGTCATCCCAATAGAGACGGGACTGAGCAGGCGATGGTGTTGTCACCCCCGCAACAGGACTGCATCAAGTGTGCCGCCTGAGCCTGCCGGCATTGTAGGTGTGTTCCTTGGCCGGTCGAGTACTTCTTGGTCAAGCAACTCAGGTCCAGACACTTTGAGCCCATCCATGCCCAGATGGAGAGCGAAGAGGAAGGGAGGGTCATGGTAAAAATGATCCCTGACCTCACGGATATTCCCAAGTGGAAAGACCGGGGACATACCTCTATGTCCAAGCACTTCCAAGATTTTGAGACCTACCTCTCTCAGCACTATGGGGTCGAGGGATTCCCCCTGGATTGGGTGGTGCGAACGAATTAGCCCGCAATCCGTTGGAGCTTGGTAGAGACCGTGCTCATTCTCTTTGAGGAGACTGACTACATTTGCTGGTACTTCAAGAGCATTGTCCCTCATAACGACCAGATGCACCTTCGTCTCCCCGGTTGGACGACGGACGATAAGGTCAGGGCAGACTGGGAGAACAGGAATCATTCCATGCGCCAAAGCAACGTCTTCCGCCACGACAATGCCATTGTACTCCAACTGGCCCGTGTGGCCTTTGCTGACTCTCCTGGAGAAATCCATTTTATCCCCAAGAGATGCAAGACATTGCCAACCAGCCGGCAGTTATATTTTGCTTGCAAGGGCCAATTTGTCGGCATCAATACTGCCCGTCTTGAGTGGTACCTATTGCGCGAGATGTTATCCAGAGATGCGGTATGATGGGGAGTCACGAAGTTTGAATTGGGATATGCACTGTTCCAAATTTCACACGCAGATCCAAGTGATTGATGAGTGGGCCACCGAGGGGCTGGTGCATGTCTAACGAGGACCAAATAAGTGCTTTTCTCAAGAATTTCCCCAAGGATGCAAGAATAGCGAGCTTCTGATCGCTAAGGGCATTATTGAGGGTGACAGATCATGGTTCCCCACCCTGGTTGGCAATGTCATCCCTCACCTTACCGTGTCCATCAAGGCCAAGGAGCACGGTACGTCAGCTGCCAAGCATACTATTGCCAACACGAGCTCCTCCACTGGACAGCACTTGGACAAGTGGCGTCGGACCAGGAAGTCGTCCCGTACGACCACCGGGAATATGTGTCTTGTAGACACTAAAGTGGTGGGGACCATTGAGGGCCTTCATTACTCCGAAGAGTTATGGAAGGCCATGACCTCTGAGCAGAGGGCACAGTGCTTGTCGCTTTGCAAGGCCAAGAGTACCAAGTGAACCTCGAAGGCCACGAGCACCGCAGGGTCTGGACCCGTCCCGATGGACGTCTCTGACCACCTCGAGTCTTTGACGCGTGCGGTCCAATCTCTTGATTCCAACCAAGACAGCGGACGCCGGTCATCGAGCCATCATGCAAGCTCCCGCCGATGCGGTTCCAGCTTGCCTGAGAACAGGGAGAGGAGCTTGAGTCGTTCCCGTGGCTCCCATCGGTCAGAAGCTCACAAGGGATGCCGTAGGCACTGACGGTTTGGGCCATCTATGGGTTTGGAACTCGAAAGTTGCTGTGGGGCTCAGTCTGAGGGGACTGGATTATTGTTTGATGCTTGTCAGCTATGCCCTGGGTTGTGCGCGAACCGAAGTGTGAGTAGCATGTGGACCATTAATTTATCCTGCGTTGTCGGCAGTACCCGTAGCCAAAGTAAAATACTAAGAGTTGAGTTAAACTCACATGCTGACACTTGTGTGGTGGGCTGGCATGCCCTTCTAATCCATGAGCATCCTAATGTAGTTATGGTCAGTGGTTTTGACCCCTCCCAACCTCCTCAAAAGGCTAAGGTTGTGGATGCTGCTGTCCGATATACTTGCCGAGACACAGGGGACCACCTGATCTTCATGATCAACCATGCCATCTATGTGCCTGAGGTTGAACATTGCCTACTCTGTCCCATGCAATGCCAGATGAATGGCGTGGTGATCCATGAGGTCCCGAAGTTCCTGACAATGAATCCCACTACCTCAACCCATTTCATCCTGATTGCCGACCCTACAGATGATGCCCGCCCGTACACCATCCCGCTACAACTTGAGGGCATTGTGAGCTATTTTGAGTATGCCCTCCCTACCTCTGCCAAGTATGAGGATGCTGACATTCCTCACCTTGAGTTGACAGCCGCGACACCGGCCTGGGATCCCTATGACAAGGATTTTGCTTCTCTTGAAGAGAGCCACCTTGACTTCAGGGGACACTTAATCTCTGCTGCGCGAAGTGATGGTCCGCACTGTATAGCTGAGATGGGGACACTTCCAGCCGACGCCGTTAGCAACGAGGAACCCCGTTGGAAACTTTGTCCAGTTTCCTTGCAGTATGATGCTGCCGATGTGACTGACAATGATAACTTTGACTCGGCCCTTGCGAGGCAACACACCAAGTGGTGTTGGTGCGAACTAACCACACCCCCAGAGACTTATGACGTCTGTGGAGTCCGCTCGGGTGAACGGCAGGGGGCCGTGGACTACATCACTCTGGCCAATCGTTGGCAGATCCCGCTGCACAAGGCACAGAACACAGTCCGACAGACCACTCAGTGCGGCGTGCGCACGGTCTTGCATCCGACGCTGTCAAGGCGTTTTCAGACCAACAATTGGATGCTTTGCTATAGGAGGATGCCGTGCAACCTCTATAGTGACACCATGTTCTGCCCGAAGGTCCCATCAGCCCAAGGCTACATGATGGCACAGATCTTCGCGACCGACTTTGGGTGGAGCCGATGCTACCCCATGTCACGCAAGGGTGAAGCCCATGAGGCCCTTGGTCTCCTATTTGCCCGGGAGGGTGTTCCCCCGAGAACGATAGTCAACGGCGCAAAGGAGATGAGATTGGGAGAGTTTGCTGGGAAGTGCAAGGACGCATCTTGCCTCGTGCAAGCACGAAGCCCTATTCTCCATGGTCTAACTCCACCGAGCATGAGATGAGGGAACTCAAGAAGGGTGCCACCAGGAAACTGACACGGTTAGGGGGCGTGTTAAGGACCTAAGTCCTGACTTCCTCAACCTTGTTCCCCACCCAGAGAACAATGAGCCCTGGGTAGATGACGACGGGCTGTCGTTCCCCAAATTGGATGATGAGCTCAAGGACGCCGAAGCATCAGGGGACTTCCTTGTGAACACTGAGGTGCTCCTCCCTATTGGGAATGCCCAGGAACTGGCAAGGGTCCTCCGCCGCAAGCGCAATCCCGATGGGTCATTAGTGAGTACTGCTCATGCGAACCCTGCGCTCGATACTCACATATATGAAGTCCATTTCCCCGATGGGAGGACTGAAGAGTTGGCTGTTAATGTCATTGCTGAGGCAGTCTATGCCCATTGTGATGCTGACGGCAATCAGTATGTCCTGCTGGACGCCATTGTGGATTACCGCAAGGATGTATCCGTGGTGGTCGCCTGGAAAGACCAGGTTTCGGTCATCGATGGCAAGAAGATTGTTAAACGCTCCACCAAAGGTTGGGAGCTGTGTTGCGAGTGGAAGGATGGCTTTGTCATCTTTCTCAACTACGGCATGATTGATTGGCTTTCAAAGAAGCAATCAACAGTTGAGACCTCAGTGTTTGGCGCTGAATTCTGCGCCATGAAGCACGGCATTAAGAACCTGCATGGCATTCGCTACAAGCTCTGCATGATGGGTGTCCCTATAAAGGGCCCCTCATACCTGTATGGCGATAACATGTCTGTTGTCATCAATGTGAGCAAGCCTGAGTCGACACTCAGGAAGAAGTCTAACTCGATCTGCTACCATGCAGTATGTGAGGCCGTTGCAATGGGTGAAGCCCTTGTTGCCCACGTCCCAACCAAGAAGAACCTTGCTGACTTGTTCACCAAGGTGCTGTATGGTCAGACACATTGATTTCTGGTTGACCGGATGCTCTGGGATGTGTACCCCAGCGATTAAGTGTCGTGGAGTTTTGTTGGCTGGGGTGCAACTAATGACTGGCCCTTGTCTCTGAGTCTTTGTGGCATTGTTTGTGTTGGAGTGTTGACTGCCCCCTTGTTTCCCTTACTAGATTTGCCAAGTTTGCTTGACTTGTGGCCATGAAACCTTGGGGGTACTGACTAAATTAAGTGGGGATGGAGGCGTAATTTCCGGGAAGGCTCAAAAGATCCATCAGGATCTGACCGATCTTCCAGAGGATCTTTAGGTTACATAGGAATAGTCAAGCATGAAGAGAACTCTGACATATTACGTAGGAATTGTCGAGCACATGTGCGTCGCACGAGTAAAATGTAGAGTGACACCGGAGGCCACCATAATTCTAAAATTACTGACCTCTGCAACCGAGTTGCATGTCGAGGCTTACTGGCCATCAGTTCTTGTTTTTACACTAGCTTTACACCGTGTCCGCCCAGCTCCGTCGCCGCTCCGCCACGGCCAAATCAAATCATTCCAAGTTATGAACAATCACAGATACTGAAACTCATGATAGCCAAAAAGTTCCAAAGAGTGAACTAACTTGAAGGATTGACTGCTACAAGTCACTTCAACGGCCAGCTTGGACAACCACACTAAACTAGGTTGTGAGGGTCTGGACCAAGTAGCAAGAATCAAGTTTGAACATCAAACTGTAACCAATTCTGCAAATAGACAGAGGTATGTGAGTTACCCAGATATCTACCCATGCAAAAAGGCATTATAAGTGCAACAATGCAGACAATACTTGCTGAAAGATCGTCCAATGGTAGTACTCAACAGTTACTGGGTGGCCCAGTACTACCAAGGCCATTGGGCAAGACACTATGACGAGATCACCTCTCTCACAAATGAATTGTAGAGAAGGTTGTACTAAGTCAACAAGGCTACCACAGTTGCCAATAAGACAATGTACATCAAAGAATAGAATGTATGGTGTAAGGCTAATGTTGAAATAACAAAAGTCCAGAGCTACCTAAATTTGTGTCGAATGAAGGTATGCTTGCATTCTTTGGACAGCTTTCTGAACAAAGACATACATAGACACAGATAACCAAAATTGAATCTCTGGCCATGAAAACTATTGTGGATTCAAAAGGAGGCTGTGTAAAGCTAGAGGACAGTCTCATCGAGACAACACTCTCTGGTATTTGTTTCTCTTATGTGAACTTTGATAGGTTACACCTTCAGTATCCCATGGAGTACAAAAATGGCATCCATATTACAGGACTCTTACAGTCACCTTACTAGGTTTGTCCCTTCCCCAAGGAAAGGACAAATGGATGGCATTTGGTAGTGCACCACTTGTTGCACTAAGCCCAACATAATGTAAGACTCAAAGGAGCAGCCAACACAACAACACAAAGACCCATGACCTTTGTTCTTGTGAATCCACAGCATTAAAATGGCAAGTAACACTGCAACATATGGAGACTATCATGTCCAAGCAGTAAAATCAAACATGACCATTTCTCTATAGAAAGACATGTAATACTTTGTAAGCATGTCTGCAAAACAAAGATGAAACAAGCCACTGTATGCACATCATTGGTATACTTAATCGGCATGACAAAACCTGCCAAACTCAAATGACAACAACACCACATGTTGCCAACATAAAAAGATTTCAAAAGATCTCTGCTGTGAAGTATCAATATCGTTCCACATACCATATGGTAAGAGTCAAAGGCAGTCAAAAAACATCACTGACAAGAAAAGTTTGCAAACAACGCATTGTCACAATCACCATCAAGAGTCAAAAAGGTGTAGACCTCACTTAAGGCGCCTCGCCACTGAACAAAGAGGATGAAATCCAAATTGAATTCCAACTCTGTTGGTATGTAAAAAGACAGACATTGACGTAAGTGCTTGACAATGTTCCTAGTCAATAACAATTATAACTAGACATTGTTCATTTGCTGGTAGTTGACCCAAAGGGCATCTATTCCCATGGATACATAGGGGCAGAGAGCAAATAGAAAGACACATACCAGCACCAAGGATGTATGAGCTAGATGACAAACTAAAAATCTACAGAAGTCTCATCACCTTAGTGACACGACCTGGAATACTATCCACATTGTAAACACATTGTTACAATTGAAGTGCAGTTCAAACACTACACTTTGTTGCCATATGATCAGCATTTGGCATCAAGCGTAAGTCAACCAGAGTCTTCCAAAAAACCCGACAGTGAATACAATACTAGAGATCAGCATCAAATTACAAGCAGCCGCTTCAAGATTTTTTAGCAGCAGCGGGAGCCTGCAAACAGGAATTTGCCTTGTTTCGTTAAAAAGAAGATACAACAGTGGCCGCAAGTTAGGGTGCGCGCCGCGCTCGCTTTGCTTGCGCTGCACGCACGGGCATGACTTTCTTAGTGCTGTGCCTCACACAAACGCGGTAGGTTGAATTTAGATACATATTTTGATTTTTAACCGCCGTTTACGTTGAAACCATTTTTTGGTGATATGAGTTACACTTTGTAACTAGTGTGTCAGATTATTTTGCTACGCTTCATGTTAAGTTTAGATATATTTTTAAAGGTAACCTCAGACTAAAAGACTAAGACAATCCATGCCTGTCGAACACGAAAACAGCATATTTACAGGTGAAGTACAGGGAAACAAACAGACGTTACCAATAATTGCAAAAAGTGAAAAAAGTGTCTCACTATCGAGAACAAGACAAAAAATTCTCAAATAATGAAAAACTAAGATTTTTCAAGAAAAAACTTGATAAATTATGGTGATACTTGTTCTGCTGAACAAATTATGGCCTTATTAGCAGCTTCTAGTGGCATTGTGTGTCCCTAATAACCACCAATGTTCTATTCACTCATACCTACTATGCAGTGCCTACCGTCTTTGTAGTGATGCAGCAACAAAGAAGGAACTGATGTTCGGCATTCCTCCTTTTGCACACAAGACACAAACTAGGACACCACAGACAACACCAAACAGACCACTACTATACCTTACAAGCAGGTAATGGTTACATGCTTGGTGGATGCACTATCATAGTACAAACAGGTAATTAACCCGCAAACAAGTAGTCTGTATGACTGTGATCCTTGGCCCATCACAAATTTCTTACGATTAGACAATCAGGGTTTCATGCGGATGAAAGTCATTATCATGACTTTGGAGAGCAGCAAAATGGCAAACGCACAGACATCATATCACACATTTCCACAAGTAATGTCAAATGACATAAGTCTCCCTCTCCACAAGCACTTACGCTTATAGTATACATGCAAACTTGTATGTAGTACATCTCACAAACCAGCTTGAATTTTTACCTGTACCACCAGGTTTTTGCATGCTGGCACTGGCTTAACAGGAATTTATTTTTTCCTCAGAGAGGTTTTCACATCCCGCAAGCCATGGGCCCCAGGACCATTTTTCCTCATGGAGGTTTTATGTTTGTCCGCAAGCCACACTGATCCTCCAATCATGGGGGCGAGTGACATGAGCCAAGTATCAGCATATCCCTTATGTAGACAAAGTGAATGATATAGTACACTTTTAGTACTGACAGAGGAGAAGGATCCACCCCTCAGGGAATCCCTATTCCTAAAACTTTGCGAAGGTATCCATGAGGATACTTCCAGAAACATGTCCCAAGTCTTGAGGAGACAAAGGTCCAAGACTATCAGGTCTGGCAAGATCAAGAGGTCTGGAAAAGAGCAAGAGCAAGAGAAACAGCAAGACCAAGTTATTTGGCATGACCAAGATAACATGGTGTGTTACTACCCTTATAGTGGATGATTATCATGGTATCACTCTGTCATGCAGTACATTAATTTTAATCTCATAAAAATAATTTCCAATCAACTGGAACTTCATGTTCTTATTATTTACTACATAGAACTTCAAGCAACTATCGGCATAGGTCAGAATCTGAAAAATTACCCAAATGAAGGTGTGCATAGTGAGCTGTTGACATGAACAGCCTCATGTTGTCCCGTGCATTATACTCAGAATTCTATTTCTTTGACATCAACAAAGATACTAGGGTGTGGTAAGCATTGATCATACACTTCATGTCTGCGACATGCATGCTAAGCTCTGAATCCAGGAAATACATTCCATATAAATAGGAAGACAGACAGACAAAGCCCATTTTATTCTCTCCAATCCATGATGCCTTTGAAAGACTTTTCACCTTACACCTTACACCATTCCAACTTGAAGGATTTGATGTGTGATGTAATCTTATTGGCAAAACTTATTTAATCTTCTTCCACTCTGAGAGAATCTGGTGATGAAAATCCATAACATGAGCCCTCATGTTATGTGCAATTGCATGCATAGGCACCATGGGAGAACTGTGTCTCTAAAAGCAATCATATTCTGAAAGCCACACTATTGGCACTAAAGCATCAACCCCAGATCTTGATTGATTGGCTTTGTCATTCTTCACCAAAGCTTTGATATGCTTGATCCGCGATTGTCTAATATTGCATGTGTGGAGGTATTCTTTCATGTTTGCCTATGGCCAATAATTACATCTCCTTGTCTCATATGCAAACAAACAAACTGACACCATGAATTCCCCTGTGAGTAATACTGGTCCAATGAATTGCATTAAAGGTCTACAAGCATGTGGTGGCTTCAATGTCTCTCCTTCCAAAATTATTCCATCTGGTCCCAAAGGGTAGTTCTCTGGGACAGGGCAACTTGATTCATATGGGTCATTTGGATTGATATTCCAGCGGAACCATTTGTTGCATTGGCAAGATTCTGAAATGTGATTACGGGAAAGAACTGCGGAAGTGATTTCTTTGTAGCATTCCTTGCATGCTGATAGTCTGTTGAAGTCAACACAGCAGGAACAATAGGAGCACTTTCCGAAATGACCTCCTTTCTTGTGTTAGTGAAAAATTGTCTTTCTGGTCTATCAGACAAGCGGAATAGGAATCCAACCGACATATGCTGAATTTCATTTGCAACTCCAAAATACATAAGAAATCCCTTCATCAATTTTTTGACCTCTCTGTGGTTGTATTCAATAACAGATGTGTGGTCCTCAGTACTTTCCCCATCACCAATACATGTGCATGTGTGTGTTTGCCAGAGTTCATTTCCTCCAGTGGGGGGCAAATGGGGGCTGTCATACACCAGACACTGATATCCTTTAGTTTAACAAATCATCAAAGGAACAAATCACTCCAAAAGTACATCCAGCCAATACTTGTCTCATGAATAGACTCATCAGATAATCCCTCTATATTCATGGCATCGACTATGTCATTGACAAGGTCAGCCATCGCTTGGGTCCCATTCAGAACGTCTTGGTTTGGCTCCTTTCTTTGACCATTCCAGGCAAATCCAAGCAATCCATGGTGGCCAGCAATAATTCTAATTGTCTCTTCCAAACCTACACGTGCATGATTGTTAATGTTAAATCGGGAAGTTTCATGATGATGTGATGGTACTTGAATACAACTTGTGCCTCTGTTTTGCCCCCAAGTATATGGGTGTTCTCATGATTGCAAGCATTCGCTCTGCCCACCAAACCACAATAACCCCCCTGTATTGTCACAATTACTTTGGCCTTCTGAATATACTTCTGATAGAAATACAGCTGGTTTTGACAGTGAGACTTCTGAACACTGTTCTTTCTTAGGAACTTATCATGTTCTTCCCGAGTGTCTAACAACAACAAATCATCATAGCTGTAATAACGATCAGTGTCCTCTTATGAGGTGGTAGCAAGCATGTTTGTCATTATCCAATTGGGTATCTTCCTCCATAAGTGGAGAATTTGGATCCAGGCCACATTATGTAATCATGATAACTTTCGAATATTTGGTTTTCTATCTCATCACATGCCGTCAGCTGGTCTTCCATTGCTTTCTGTATGACTAATGGATTGAACAGGTTTTTGTCATCTATGCAATTTTCTGCGGTTGCGTGACTATCATCAGTATCATCTTTGCAAAAATCACCCACGACCTTGCAGTCAACACAGAAATCAACTGAATCTCCGAAGCGATGTGTTCCACCCCCGGATCATGTTCTTCATGAGAATCAACATCTGCGTATTCTACACATTTTCATTTCCCCATTCGACAATATTGTGTAGGGATCTCTTTGCCGTTTAATGCATGTCTGTGTGCGACCTTGAAATGTTGTCTCGTATGAGAGGCCAGAGTATGTCCAAATCTCACAAATGTTCTATTTCCAAGATCAACTTGCAAATCATAATCAGTGCAGCAGAGGAAATCTGTTTTACATCCCATGCAGCTCACATGAACGTCGTAAATGGATGAAAGATTGCAAACTTTATAATTCAAATTCGTTTTTTGTTTTTATTCACAGTTACAAGCAATCAAGTGTAGTCATAAAGCTATTTGATTATAAATGGTTAAGAAATGCAGAGTTGATTAAGATGAGAATTCCCCATCACCAATTTGCACCAGTTTCTTTGGAGAATTGAAGTGCACAGCACCCTCACTCATTTGACCATTTCTCATTAAGTACTACATCCTACTTAAGGAACCCAAGGCCACAGGTGCCCAATTTTCAGCCCGGTGGTTGTTTGACATCATTTTTTTCATGAACAGACACATCATAACTACTTATTCTTCCCAAAATGATTTTTCAAACAAATAATCCACAACCCATGGTTTTTAACATTAATAAGACTCACAGTAACAACTATATTAACCATCCTGTTAGTTTGCCAACACTAGAGGTCACAGGTGCTGAGTGTGCTCAAGCGGGCAATGTGCTTGCTCCAAAGACACCTCTTCAAATGGCTCAAAAGAATACCACAGAACCGACGGGCTGACATAGGCCAAGAATCAGCCCATTTTTGTACCCATTGGTACAAAATACAAAAGGAGCACTCTCAGGACTCCCCAAGAAGGAAGTCCACTGCCCCTGATCCAAAAGGCAAGGACTCCCCAACATTGGAGTCCACCACCCTGGTCCAAAATGCAAGGACTCCCCACCACAGGAGTCCACTACCCTATGGACTCCAGAACACCAGAGTCCATGTCTCCTTCCTTTGAGAAGGCAAAATGCATACCAATTGTATGTAGAATTTACACAAATTTCGATTACATTGTTTGGATTGGAAGTGCAGTTCCACTGCCCTTCCATCCTCTCAATTGGAGCAAAATATACTCATAAAATAAAAACTTTGACCCCTGTCGAAAGTACTGATAATTTTTGTGTGACATTTTTTGCAACGATACGGCTCAGGTCACTATCTTAAGATAGCAATGGTGCGGCCTTTGTGCACCAAAGCCATCAACATTCAACCCCTCCGACACAAGGTACGCTAAATTTTTTTGATTGCAAGCAGCAATTTTAACTTTTTCGCGTCAGCGATAAGTTTTTTTGCGCAATTGACGATCTCTCCAAAAATCATCTTTGCGATCGACAAATTCCTCCGGTTTTGCAATTGATGAGCTCTCTAAAAGTTCTCCCGCAATCAGCAAGATAGTGATAATCTTCAAGCAATTGAATTTGGCAATCGAAGAGTCCAACGAGTCGGAATAATTTTGCGATCGAGAACTCTTGCGAATGAGCTGGAGGCAAGACTTTCAAGTAATAAAAGTTGAAGAAGAAAAATTCAAAAATAAAAATAAATTATTTCAAACTAACCTCCATAGGGCACCTAAGACCTTTTACAAGGCCTTATTTCAAAAATACGCCCCTTGGAGAGGTAATTGAGAGGATGTCATCTAGCATGTCAAGCCCAGAAGATCTCAAGCCACAGGAGTCTGAGTGGAGCTCTCGGAGGTCCAAGCCACCCATCTCCTATATTCCTACTGCCATGGACACCACCAAGGTCGTTAATAAAATCAAGGTCTCCAACAAAATGATCTTGTCCATCCCTGTCTTCGACGAGGGAAGTCGAGAGCAGTTCCTTAACCATGTTCAGACCTCACTGGAGATCATTTCCCAGAGAGGTCTAGACACGGGTTATGAGGAGGCATGCAAGGCAGATATCAGGGCTGAGGAAAAACTGACTGCGGCCACTGCAGCCAAAACCAAGTATAAGGGAACGGACAAAAGTTCTCCTGTCATCCAGGCATGGACAAAGGCAACTGCTGCCAAAATCCGTAGCAAAGAGGTCATAGAGTCTGCTGGCCAAGTGATATTCTTGCAGTATTCCACCCAACTGCCGGAAACTGCTCGACATCCTTGGGCCACCATCATCATGGAGCAGATCAACTGTGAACCCAGGACTGATGTCTATGGGGTGGAACACCCAACAAAACGCCCAGCAACATGGGACTCCTTCAGGGAGTGTGTCCTGTTGCACCTGCAGACTGTGTTTAGGGCTGATGCAGTGGGGCAAGAGCGTTTCTATATCAGCAATGGACTGAAGAAACCTAACAGGGTACTCATCAGGGACTTTGTGCAGAGTATCCAGCTCCTTAACGGGTATGTAGAACTATTGCCGTGCCTGTTTTACTCTTCCAAGGCTGCAAGGTCAACAAATGTATGCGGGCCCTTTGATGATGCCGACTTGGCAAGCCACATCCTCAGGATGGTTCCTAGGAACTGGCAGGACCAATGTGAGCTCAGTGGAGCTTTGGTGTCCCAGAGTGTCAGGGAATGTCTAGAAGTCCTTGGACGCATCAAGAAGGCCTACCCCATCAAGAAGGTTGGAGAAGGACCCAAGAATGCAGCCAAGTCTAGCGACTCAACTAAAAAGATGATGGTCTGTTTTAGTCACCGGATTCCAAAGAAAAATCGCACAGATAAGTACTGCTCTCTCTGCAAGAAACATGGGGGGCGCACATACCACCCACGACACTCCGGATTGCCGGAAGTATGACTCCAATGGGACCCTGAAGCCAAGCTTCAAGGGGGGAAAACCAAATGGAGCCTCTTGTGGACAAGAGAGACCTGCTTGAGGAGGAAGTAGCTATGAGCAGCTATCCACTAAAATCAACAAACCTACCAAGTCCAACAAGAAAATGAAACATGCTATCAGCAAGAAGAAGTGTAAGCATCACAACATGAGTGACAGTGATGATTCAGACTCATTCTGAGATGAAGGGTTGGAAAGTACTAAGAAATTGTGCAGTAAAATTGACTGTAATGACATGACGAACATCTATCTTAGCATTTTCTGATTCAAACAATGTCAGTTCGAATCCAGCACAAAACTAGGAAATCTTCCAGCTGAACTGTTGGACCCCGAACTGTCGGTTGACCTTCCCTTTGACAGGTAAAGAAGGACAGGTCACTGCTGTAGTAGCCAAAGCACGTTTTCAAATGACTGAAATTCCAGCCCGTAAGAACCTTGAACACTCTACAGGGCGTCATACCAGTAACACAGTCATCCGGATCCTACTTGATAGTGGATCTGATGGTGACCTCCTGTTTCATGCAAAAGGAATGGAGAAACACTTTCCCTACTTGACTAGGCCAGTGCCAAAGTCTTGGCACACGTTGAATAGGAGCTTCCTAACCAAAGGAAGGAGGGAAGTTAACTTAAAATTCTTTGAGTATTTGAACAGTAAGGAGTACTTAGTAACTCCAGACGTAGTAGAGTACAATAAGAAGAAGAGGACCAAGCCAGTGTTTGACCTCATTCTTGGATGTAAAACCACCAAAGAGCTCAGAATTGTTCTAGATTTTCAAACAAAAGAAATTACCATTGACCACGTCATTTTGCCAATGAGAGATGTCAATAGTCTGACCACATCTAACCTGGATAAAGCCTGGGAACAGCATGGCAAACAAACCGCAAAGTACGCAGGAAGTGACACAGTGGGTAGTTAAAATCCCCTCCAATCAATTGTTAGCACCAATTATACTCACCTTAGTCTTCAAGACCAAAACTTGTTACTGGAGTTGCTCACAGAATTTGAGGAACTTTTTGACAGAACACTAGGTGATTGGAACACAGAGCCCGTGTCCCTTGAACTCAAGGAAGGTGCTAAACCATATCATGGTAGGGCATACCCAGTTCCCAAATTGTGTAAAGAAACAACTATTAAAGAACTAAATAGACTATGCAAACTAGGAGTGGTAGAGTTTCAGCCCGAATCAGAATGGGTGTCACCATCATTTATCACTGCAAAGAAAGACGGAACTGTACACTTTCTCACTGATTTTAGGGAAGTAAATAAACGACTAGTCAGAAAGCAGTTCCCATTACCAAAAATCAGTACAGTTCTGCAAGAGCTAGAAGGATTTACTTACGCTACAACACTAGACATAATCATGGGTTACTATACCATTAGATTGGACCCCGATTCATCCAAAATATGTACCCTCATTTTCCCACGGGGCAAGTATTCTTACCTCCGGTTGCCAATGGGCATCACTGGTTCACCAGATATCTTTCAAGCAAAAATGTCATCACTAATGGTAGCCTTAGAGTTCGTAAGAATTTATCTTGATGATTTGTTATGCATCACAAAGGCAAATCTGGAAGACCACCTTGACAAATTGAAAATGGTGCTTACCAGGTTATGCGATGCCGGCTTGCAAATCAACGCCCAAAAATTGTCTTTCTGTGCCATATAAACTGAATATCTTGGTTATACCCTCACACGTACAGGGATTAAACCACAGCAGAAAAAGGTACAGGTGATTCTTGTGATCTCGCCACCAAAAAATGTCAAAGACCTCCGTAAGTTTCTGGGCATGGTCCAGTATTATGGTGATCTTTGGGCAAGACGCAGCAAAGTGCTTGTCCCACTCACCTCATTGGTAGGAGAGTGTGGTCACATGAAAGTCACCAGAGCCAATAAGACAAAGAAACATCCATGGTACTCAGACACGGTGCATCAAAAAGCATTTGATGATGTAAATACTACAATTGACAAGGATGTAGTCTTAGCCTATCCCAATTATTCAAGGGAATTTGAGATATACACTAATGCCTCGTCCAAGCAAGTTGGATCAGTTATCACTCAGGGTAATAGGCCACTTGGGTTTTTCAGCCAGAAACTGTCGACGACACAACAGAAATACAGAGTGACCAAACTTGAACGACTGGCAATTGTGGAGACACTAAAAGAATTCAAAGGCATGTTGTGGGGACAAAGATTGAAAATCTATACAGACCACAAAAATCTAATCCAGGACGCACTTGGATTCACCTGTCCCCAATGCCATCCCTTATTAGACATTGGACCCGCTCCGAGTGAGCATGAAAACCGGATGTCTTTTACAAAGTGCTGGTGTAATTATACAATGCAAGACGAGAGTGCAATTGACACCTCTGCATACCAAGAGGAAATGAATCTGGTATTTGCAAACCGCAGCAAAGAAGGTGTAATCTACCCGTTAACAGTACAAGAGATCGCAGAAGCACAAAAACTTGATGCCAGCTTGAAGACACTGAAAGATAAGTACTGAACACAATTGGTCAAAAGTACAGAACTCCTGTACAAGGACGGAAAATGATCATTCCAAAAGATCTTCAACACCCTGCAGTTAGTTGGTACCACCACTATCTACAGCACCCTGGACACACTAGACTTGAAGAAACCCTTTGTGCTGCAATGTACTTGGAAAGGTATGCAAAATACCGTCCGTAAATCTGTCAAAAACCGTCATGAATGCCAAGTCAACAAGTGGCATAAGCATAAGTATGAGAAACTCCCTACTAAGATCGCCATCACAAACCCTTGGGAAGTAATATGTGTAGACCTGATAGGCTCGTACACAATCAAAGGTAAAGATGGGACAGTAATTGATTTCATGTGTCTGACTATGATTGATCCAGCTTCCAGCTGGTTTGAATTAGTTAAACTGCCGGTAATTGCTGAGGCAATTATTCCCCTGGATACAAAAGGGAGGGAGGGCAAAAAGGACCATGAGGAACCTAAGTTAGCATACTTTGATAAGTCATCAGTAATGATCAGCAACTTAGTGAACAAGACCTGGTTTAGTAGGTATCCACGTCGTCAATACATAATTTATGACAATGGAAGCGAATTCAAACTTCACTTCAAAGCCCTAAGTGAATCATATGGGATCACGAGTAAGCCTACCAGTGTCAAGAATCCTCAAGCGAATGCTATTCCAAAATGAGTGCACCCGGTGATATGATCTATTCTCCAAACTTCGACCCCATCAGTAGAGCCAAGCAACATAGATACGTATGTAACCAATGTCTCTTGGGCCATTCGCTCAACTTACCACACAGTATTAAAAGCCTCCCCAGGTGCAGCCATTTTTGGGCGGGACATGTTGTTTGTGATTCCCTTCTTGGCCGACTGGAATAAAATTGGATAATATAGGCAGCACCAAACAGACCAAAACACAGAACAAAATAATCGCTCATGTCCTGATTGGAACTACAAAATTGGTGATCAGGTACTTCTGATTAAAGATGGTATCTCAGCAAAGGTGAAAGCATGATTCTTGGACTATCACATCAGTTCATACGAATGGCACAATCAGGATTCAATGCAATATTCGAAGAGTTATACCCATTTTAACAACCAAATGTAAACCAAAAATAATGTCAGGTATATCAAAAATGGCCTCTCCCTCTTCAAACAACACTAACTCGTTGCATATGTTTAACAAACTCTTTAGTTTGTTATAGTTACTTTCATGATAACACTTTTTTCACAGAAACTTATTTAGGTTTTTTGTTCCTTTTTTACCTGATACTCCATATGTGGGGGCGAGTGACATGGGCCAAGAATCAGCCCATTTTTGTACCCATTGGTACAAAATACAAAAGGAGCATTCTCAGGACTCCCCAGGCAGGAAGTCCACTGTCCCTGATCCAAAAGGCAAGGACTCCCCAACATTGGAGTCCACCACCCTGGTCCAAAATGCAAGGACTCCCCACCAGAGGAGTCCACTACCCTATGGACTCCAGAACACCAGAGTCCATGTCCCCTTCCTTTGAGAAGGCAAAATGCATACCAATTGTATGTAGAATTTACACAAATTTCGATTACATTGTTTGGATTGGAAGTGCAGTTCCACTGCCCTTCCGTCCTCTCAATTGGAGCAAAATATACTCATAAAATAAAAACTTTGACCCCTGTCGAAAGTACTGATAATTTTTGTGTGACATTTTTTGCAACGATACGGCTCAGGTCACTATCTTAAGATAGCCATGGTGCGGCCTTTGTGCACCGAAGCCATCAGACATAGGAGAGGATTTATTGTCATGTTTAGTCAAAATGTAATAATTTGATTAATATGTCTTGTCTGAATGCAGGTCATTGCGACTTAAAGAATTAACTGATAGACGAACTATGTCATCTAATTGTTATCCGAATTGGCCAATTTAGTTAAGAGACGGGAAAGTCATGTTTTTAAGGACACTCTCTCAGTGATTTCTGTTGCATTGTACTGTGTGTCAAACTGAATGGTAATTCCAGTCACTCACCCAAATCCCGACTGAGTATTCGGTGTGATTTATGTTGATTGAATCGTCTTAACTACACAACACACGTGGGATACAAATTCATGTTCATAGTTGTTGTTATCCTGTTGCATGACCGCAATTCTGATGTAAAGTGTTTTGTAACTCCATTAATTATATTTTACATGTATCCAAATGCCTCCCAAACGTGCATCATCCTCAACCAGTGCTAGGCAAGGTGCACGTAAGAAACCAACACCAACTAAGGAAGTTTTGGCTATCGTCACAACACCATTGAAACCCAATGATAGCGCTAATGTACAGGGATCCACTGCATCCACACAGGAGTCAACTCTCTCCAGATTTACTCTTGGGTCGCCTGGCACTATGAGTCTGACAAAGATAAACTGTAAGGATGTGGTGACAGCTGAAGTGGAAGGTGTTGAAGAGAAAAGTATTAAAGCATTGAAGGTTGGCTTGACTATCAATTGGTGTTGCAGACTGTCAAAAATGTGTTTCCACATGAACCTGTGTCTAAGTGGCATTCAATGAGGTATGAAGATCTAGCCTCTTACCTCTTGCAGTATCTTGAGATTGACGATGCCAAAACAGTATTTTTCAACTTTGCAGTGAGCATTCGTGGTATGTCTGGTATTGATATATTTGAGCGCTTGAAGCAAATGAAAACTGGTGTGGAAGTAGCCGATGAATTCATGGCTCTCTTGAACTCTCTGCTTGACAACAAAGAGAAGAGTGCTTGTGTAAATGACGAGGATGCCTCAGTGGCCAAAATCAATGCATCTTCATCAGCCAAGAAGACATGGCTTATGGAAACACCTGAAACGAAGAAACCAGTTGCCTGCAGTTTACAAGCCAAACGTGCTGCTAAAAAACGGGGATGAGGAATACGGCCAAGTACTCATCTCCAAAGAATGCCAAGAAGTGCATCCAGGTTTTCATGTTGAATTTATTTCATCACAAGTCTGATGAAGGCAAAAACATCCATGCTGTGATGGCTAATTTCTGTGAGTGTATTTGGTACATGAAGTCTGATTTCTTTGTTTCCTGTTTGGTAGGCATGGAGAAAACTGCTTTGTTTACTATGGAAGACATTGACCAGTTTACGGATATTTGATTCATGCTGTTGAACATGGCATTGACAAATACAAGAAGAGTAAGACTGGGAAGATGTTGGAAATGGTGCTGCTACCTGTGACTTTGTTTAATCATGATAACAAAGTGAGCATCGAGGACCAGGTCCATTTTATATTCGAGGATATCTTGAGAAGGGTGTTTCGTAAGTATAAAATTGGTGGAATCAGGAGAGGGAAAATGTTGCTCGATTTCTTGGCAATAAAGAGTCCAGAGAACTTTTTGAATTTTCTCGTTCAGAGCAAGGGAAGTAGAAATCGTGCTTCATGGATAAGAATGTCTTACCAAAGATCTGAACTATGCCTTCTATGCAACTCCAATCCAGTATAACTGGAACGTTGCCTTGGACAAGTTTATGATGAATTATGATGTGAAGTTGTTTTGATGGGTCTTGGGCACACATTTTTTGATGATTTGAATGAGAATATGCTGGAACATCAGAATACAAAGTGCCTGTGTGGGCTGAAGTACAGCAGCAAGCATACAATGATTGATTGTGTACTTTTTGGTTGTCACTCTTGGTTCAAATTACAGGACATTAAAATTATTCATATTACTAACAATATGTTTGTCTACTTTTACATCATAGGTAGCGCATCCTGGGATTTTTCCATGTCTATTCAAATTGGAAGACAGCCAGATGGTTCCCTGTTCTATTTGCATTTGTCATTGTCTACAAGTGCATCATAACAACAATGCATTTCACACATGAAAGTACAATATGGACATTTGATGTACAATATGCAATCACTTGCGAATGAAAAGACATAAGTGGGATTACTTCAAAAACTTGGTGCGATAAGCCCACATCCCCTAAAGCATTTCAAGCATGGAACAAGAACTTTCGCTACATCTCAAATTCACGATATCAAACACCCATTTTGCTCACAGATTGAAACATCACCAACATTTCTCTACACAATTAACTCAGACCCAAATGAAGCGAATACCGTATACAACTGTATTGCCCCTGAGTTCCAATTCAGAATTTAAGTATTTCTGACAAGCCCATTTTACGGAAATATCAACAATTATGTTAAGCAAGCACTTTAAGATTTCTCCTATTTTAAAGAAATCCTACTCCCATAGAGCGCCACTCTCTCGCTTTCCCGGTCAATCACCAGGAATCCGACTCCAGATTTGTTTCCAGTGTGATGTGAACACAGCTTCATTTCATTGCATATATCTCTTGTATCCACCACATTTACAACATCATACCACACTAATCACAACAACTCAAAAATATCCATCAATACATTCAATGACCCAATTGGAAAACACTGTCTCAAAACTTGGCACAGCTTGGTGCGGCTGTGCGTAATTTGAGTCATCACTGCCAATCAGTTATCAGTTATTAAGGCTGTGATTTTGTTCGTTGAACAGCGGATAGCGAATAGGTATTGCAGCGATTTTTTGTCTATCTGTATTTGCCCGTCAAATCACAATTTTGTTATAAAATCGGACCATCTCGAATAGCGAACAGGCTAATAGACCAATTGCAAGCTTCCCCGCCACCACAAAAACTGACGCAATCAAGTATATTTACTGAAATCTAATTTTTGTGAAATGAGGGACAGTGTAACTTATGCACTTCTGATATGATTTAGAACACAAAAGAATAAATTTGAAGTATTTGTAATGCGCGGAGTGGTGCAAAAATGGTGGGAAATGTTGTTCATCTATTCGTCTATTTGTTTTGTGGGGTGCGAACAGCACCCTCTGTTTGTCTATTCGTGATCGCTCAAAACTGATAGATGAACAGAAAAAGGGCAATTATGGCTATCTGTTTGTCTATTTGTAGGGAAAAAATAACGATTTGAGCTCCAAACAGAGAACAGCTCATTTTAGCGATATTGCTGTTTGTCTATTCGATGAACAAAATCACAGCTTAAGGCAGAACAAGGAATACTCGAAGTAACATGACCTTTTGACATCCAGTGTATAACTTCATTACACTTGAGCAAGAAAAGTGGAAAGATTTTTTGCCATCTTCCCCTGTAAGTGTCACGAAAAGTGGCACCAGGATACTATTTATTTGGCAGTACCACACTCACAAAGTATCCTCTCTTTCATGTTTCATTCGAAAAGATTAGAAATAGAATGATGTGGTCTATCTTCCACCTATTTCTGGTGAACAATTTAAAACAATGAATACATGTCTTTTAATTGAAAGAGAACTCAAAGCCGTAATCCAACCCATTTCATATGATGATAGGGATCACGCATGAGGGAAGCAGAGCATTGATAAATGGGATGGTATCTGATAAAACTGGTGACAGAAAAGAAGATGATGATAGGGGAGATTTTTCGAGGAAGGTAAAAAAGGCATGTAAACAGAAAGAGGAGGGAAGAGTTTTTTGTGAAATGGGCTGGGTACCCTTTGAAGCAGGATACTTGGGAACCATTTGAAAATCTTTCTGGCAACGAAGCATGTGAGTATCTAAATAGTATATTCATTAAGTCACATTGCGTGTTTAGATCAGAACACTAACTAATCTCTTTAAAGATGAAGAGGCAATGGCAATGAAAGAGGGGAATATATATATAGATGTATATATAAATATATGTATATATATATCCATTTGATAAAGGTTAGTGTTAGAATTGGTACAAAAATTAAATTATTTCTTTATGACATCATTGATTATCCCTGCTTTACATAAATATAAAGGCAATAGAGGAGGAACACATGGGAGAGGAATGGAGCATGATAATCTCATTCAGACAAGACCATACAATTCAATTGAAAAAGAGCACATATCGCATCTTCGTGTGCCTCAGAGCAAACACGGGGAGAATTCGAACATGATGTTTGTCATGAATGCCACAAAAAGTATTCAGAAGGACAGAAGATTAAGTGTCGGTGTTCTAAGTGATGATGATTTGATCAAGTCTTGTCATCATGAGATATGCAAATCTACAGATATGTGCTAGCATCTGGTGGTGTACGAGTTAGGAGCTTCACAATGGGTATAAGAGGCCAAGGGCTGTGATTCGTAGAGGATGTTTAATGTAGGAGATAAGTGAATGAGGATTATTGTGTTGGTAGGGGGTTGTTTTAGCCTACATGTAAGGTTTGTATGAAGTAACATAAGTTTTGAAAATTATATGATTTTTGTTTGAACAAAAGAATAAATTTCAAAAACACGGCTTGGTATCGAACAATGACTTTGTGAAGACAGGAGAAAAGTTTCACCATGATACTCCAACCGTAATGCCTGACCGGGCTGGGAAAGTGTGTGTTTGTAATTATGTTAGTAAATAAATTGGAGTGCATTTGATTAATTTTGTTAGGAATGTAAGGAATTCAGTTATCAAAAATGGATCTTGTTAGTGAGAATGTTAGCAAGCAAGAAAAAAATGAGAGTTTTTTAAGCTAAAATATTTTCAGTTTAGTAGTGGTGTTAGTATGGAATAATTTTTGCTTTCAATGTACTAAACATCTCCTTTGCACTGAAGGAATCTTGGTTGGAAAACTTTCAAATTCAAATACATATGCATGTGCAAGTTTTTTTGGTTGCTTTGATGATCTATGCTTCCATATTATGACAGCTTTGCAATGAATAAAGCATAAAAAATTATTCAACTTATGTGAACATTTTGTTGGGAGGAATCAAGGACAACTGGGGAGATGGTACTATTGAATAACATCACTGATCAAAGGTTCTACATAGGACTCTTCCTATTTGAGTTTTGTTTTCTGAGTGTCTTAAAAGTGATACCCCAGAAGGGTTTCAGTTTGTGACATTTTGCAGACAAGAAGAGCATAAAGCCTCTCATTTAACAATCAAGGCAGGTGCTGCTGAAAGCAAAAAGAACAACCAGCATTGATATCAAATTGACTTGTTTGGGTGGTCTTGAAGCTGACAGCACATCTTGCTGTCCAACCACCACAGCTTGCAGATCAGCTTCCTCTAGAGAAAACCCATATTGTGACAAGCGTTGTGACACTTCCAGAATTCACAGGTGTTTCTTCTGCTGTTTTGTCTGTACAATAGGCTAGCAGTGCAGGTGCAGAGCATCATCATAGATTCAGTAGAGCAAGAACAGTAGTAAAGAGGGATGGTGAGATGGACAGAAATCAGTAGTGGCACAACAAGGCACTGCCTTTCTTAAGACAGGGAGCACATCACTTTTGTTACATGCTCACTCCCCATTTACACAAATGTGGGGACTTTCTTTATACATGTACAGGCACTGATCTCTATTTGGATGGCTTTGTCCTCTACATGCAGGAGCACTCATAGATTGTCAGAGATAATATATAGATGGATATTTCTGATCTAGCTATGTGTATAAGGATGGGATGTAATGGATGATTGGGGGGCGAAATGAGGTTCTCATCATGGTGATGTTCATGGTGATGACCTACAGATAAACAGTAGTCATCTATAGGTGACCATGACTGTCTGGCTAATAGTCATCCCTACCTCCTACAGTATTGGGTACACACATATAGCATATTTGGCAGTACTTCAGAATCTCATTAGTGCGAATGGAATTCTAAGTTAATCTAAGTGCATCATTTGATCGAGCATTGTCAAATCTGTACTAGTTATTATTATCAAGGGCTTCACTAATGCTGAACTAAAAACTGAGGGCGTTTGAACTTTTCTTTAATGCAAAAAAATAACGTGTACCATATATGAATAATATACAGCAATCAACTAGACCAATTACACCATTGACTTCAGTTGATACACATTTGGACAAGATTCCAGTCTGCAGGTGTACAATGTCTCTTTATGGGTTGAACTATCTACCAATTTTGATCGTATTTGTTATTTTGTACATGTATGTCTGATGTATTTTGATACAGGAGCTCAAATGCCTTGTTCAAGACATTGCCGTGTACAGAACCAATAGGAATTGTAATGTTTTTTTGTTATAGCACACTTAGCACAAGGTAGAGGTGTAGATATAAAAAGTATTCTACTAGCTTTGACATAATGTTCACTTTCAATACCTTTTAAGAGGTCCTATTAACTAGCAAAGTCCTAGTGCAGTCAATAATTGGACTTGCCACATTGCTAAGCTGTTGCTGTGGTTGTCATCACCTTATTAACAAGATTCTTTGTCCTTGATGTGCTTCTATTGCTATTCGTAACATTGTTTGTTAGTTTAAACGGCTCTATTGTGCATATACGTAAATAGGCAGGAAATGCTGAGCAAGAAAAAGTGTGTGTGATTGTATGCTTTGAGAGCTCATGATGTCTCCAACTAAATGAAAACATCAATGAAGAAAATGATAACAAGAAACTCTTGCACTTAAACAGCATTCGGCTGGTTACTTCACAAGGACTCATGCGGTACATTGTATGTATCCCAATTTTATACTTGAAGGAGGTACATAAAGAGGGCACAGTGCACAGGAAATGTGAGGGGACAACAATTGTCTTAGGAAGAACCGGCAAATGTGAAACAATGGAAGTATTGTAAAGAAAATTGTGTGAATGCGATAGAGTACAGTAGTAAGTAGTTATGTAAACAAAAACAAACTTTCACCTTTTTTCCTCTTACTCAGAAATGCATACATAATGAAAACCGGCAAACATTGCAAGAAAGATATTTATTCAAAAGAATGAATACCTAGATGAAATGCTTTTAGAGCAACTGTAATTGGCAACAACAATGAATTGAAAGCAATGTCTTCTTGAATATTTTTGAACATTTTGGAACATTTTGGAACTGTTCTAAAAATGTGCAAAAATGTTCAAAAATGTTCAATACAACATAGTCAATGTACAAACCCTAATATTTGACCATTTTTGATCAGTCCACAAGTGTTCAAAAGTGTTCAAAAGTGTTCAAAATTGTTCAAAATTGTTCATTAATACTCAATTCAGTTTGGCAGCAACAATGGCTTCTTTCGTACAGGTCATACTGGACTAAATCGTCTATAGTTCTAATGGATAAAGGTTGGATATGTGTTACATTCTCTAAATTTTCTTCTGTTGAAATCAGTGATATAGCTTATACGTATGATAGAATTAAATTTGATTTTGTGGCATTACTTTTATTGATATCTTCTCACAAAATATTCTGTTGAAGGATATTGCTCTGTAGTTTCACTTCATTTGTTCCAAATTTGCCAGCTTCCAAGGCACAATGGGCAGGAATTGCTTAGCAACGAAAATTGTGTGGAGTTTTGAGAGCTTGTGATGGCTCTTATTTATACTAAATGAAATCATAATGAAAAAATGATAACTACATGTCTTTTGGTTATTTTGACCTCTGAGGAAGGACATAAGTGCTGGTGACATAGAATCAAGTGCCGAGCACTGGACCTTGGTTCTTGCTCGACTCGCCCACTTGCAACGGATACTCTGTACATCTAGGCTAGTATTGTAGGCAGATAGACTGTTGGTGGTATTACCAAAAACACTTGCGGATTTTTAGGCTTATGAAAAATCCCCAAGCCCCAATGACTTGAAAGTCGCCCATTGGTGAAAAGGGTGGGGAAGGGGAGAAAACTAAAACTAGACAATCAACTCTAAAGCCACTCTAATCCGCAGTTGCGTTGCTTCATGGAACTGCGGCAGCTCTCAACAAAGAATGAGATGGATTGGCGAGCTGTGCTCACCCTGTGCTGCTGACCTGCCGCCGAGCTCGTCTGTCCATCACCCGGATCAAGGGCCGAGCACTGGACCTTGGTTCTTGCTCGACTTGCCCACTTGCAACGGATACTCTGTACATCTAGGCTAGTATTGTAGGCAGATAGACTGTTGGTGGTATTGCCGAAAACACTTGCGGATTTTTAGGCTTATGAAAAATCCCCAAGCCCCAATGACTCGAAAGTCTCCCACCGTGTGTGCGCTTTGTCGCACACACAAACCGATAGGCAGTGGGACTTGGTCAAGTGCCCCATAGAAATATCTGGATCCAACAGTGCCATTACCATAAAGGATGGAGAATCAAGAAAGTGAAAGCATCTTTAATAAAAACGCAAACTCTCTACTTTGTTGTGAAATAAATTGACTGAAGTCTGGAAACAGGGACACTAGGGTCGGTCAGCTTCGGATAGACATAGAAATATCTGTAATCAGCAATGTCGTTATCATAATGGTTTCAAATTCCAGAAAGTGAAAGTGTCTTTAATACAAAGAGGCAAACTCTCTACTTTCTACTTTGTTGCAAAACAAATTGACTCAAGTCTGAACAAGAGTGACGATAGGGGTGATCAACTTCAGATAAGTTATGTGCTGAAGCTTTACTCTTACGCTGTGCATTGAGAGTACTTCACCCAAGAGAGTTTGGCATTACAACACTCAGCTGAGGTCTCAAACATCTGATTGACAGGAAGGGGAGGGGCAATAATTTCATTAGGGGGCGAACTCATAACTGGGAGGGATTCCTCAAAATACATCTCTCTTGTTTACTCACCTGGTCCCAAGGGTTAGCTAGTCCACCACAGTTTGATCCAGTGCCTTTTGAACAATCTTTGACACACTTGTACAATGTCCAATCTACATACCATTGTTTTGATCCCCTGTCCTCATCCTTCAGTGTAGTATTGGTGGAACGAGCAATGCATGACTCTTGGTCAATCCAGAACAACTTTGTGCTGCAGCATTCTTCAGCTTTTGCAAATGTTTCCTTCCATTTTGGGGCGATTCCTCCACAGTTCTTGTTTGCAGTTGAATCCTTCTTGAAGCATGACTGTGTGCATGAACTGGAGACATAGTCAACATAAAACCCTGCCAGGGTACTTTTTGAAGTCTCTGCTCCACCAAGGACCATGCACTCATTGAATGCCCATGAGTAGTAGGCATTGCAGCAATTCTCAAGGGAGTCCTTGATAAACTGAGTACTTTCCATGTATGGCTCATACTGACCATCATTAGAGCAAGTATTCTCTGCTGCTCCCCACTTGGGATACCACTTCATATATCGTTCAAGAAGAGGAGCCTTGAGATCACCATAGAACATGATGATTCCAGGTATTGAGGCAGTTGCAAAGAGGGTAGAATTGGCAACCTTCAATGCAGTGAGGAGAGCAGCAAGATTCTCTGCTGCATATGCCTTGATTCCATCACCAACTATATTACCATGTACAGGACATTGATAAGAGAACGCTTCAAAAAGTAGTGACCAAACAAAGGAAATATAAATGGACATACCAGCTTGCATTTTCTCATATCCGTCTCTGCAGTCATAATTAGCACATTGTCCAACAACTGAAACAACAAATGTAATCACCAAATCATTGTTTTCGGTATCATCAGCTAACTTGCGTCCACGAAATTGCTTGGGTAAATTTGTTGCATCCTTGCACATTAATGTCACTATCTGCGTGAAACAGGAGCCTGATGGAAAGTTTGTTTTGTCACAGAAGCCTATTGCCAAAGCATCCTCAATGCCTTTGATCTGACCATTAGTAAAATCATATTCGGCATCTCCAACCTTGCAACTACTGCCCCTAATTGTGATTGAGATATGGTACTCAGTTGCAAACTCCAAGTCATAGATTGATTTGTCAAAATACCCATTCAAAACGGTGGAGGATGATCGGGAGGGTGGGTGAGAAGGTGCAGAAGTAGTACTGATTGATAAGGGGGTGGGTGATGAACTGTTTTGGGAGGGTCGATGAGAAGGTGCAGGAGTAGATGATGAGCTGGGCGGAGATGAAATGGTTTGTATGTCCTCAACTACCACATCCTCAAGTTGAAAGATGCTTTCTTTCATTTCCTCTTGTGATGAAACTATGACTTGTTGGTTTGAAAGGGTGACAGTGGCATCAGTGACATCTCCACACAAACCATCAACTAAACATTCTAGATTTTCTCCACAGAGATCAGACAGAACTTGGTTATTGGATGGAAATTCCACTATGTTTTGCACTGCCTTTTCAACTTCTTCAGAAAAAGGGATATCGCATTTGTATATATCGTGAAATGATTCGCCAATTCCATATGTGAAAAGGGAATCAACTGAATCTTGAGCACACCAATTCTGTCTGCAATAGTCATATGCTTTGGAAAATAGCCTCTCTGTGTCAGTTGACGGAGGTATAAGAATAGACCCATCTGCAGCAATCCAGTCATCATCCCTGTAATTATTAAAGACAGGGAATAAGATTATGGAATAAGCTTCAATAAAATAATCTTAGAACACATAAACTCACGTGTTACCATTTGGAGTGCCAAGTAACCCAAGAAGTGTCTCACCAGAACGAAACGACCCTGGTAGAGCTACTTGCACCATTATGTGACAGCCAAATGAAACACTTTTATGTACAGTCACTTCCAGGGTAACTAATGTATCATCATGCTTTATCTTGATTTGGTTTGTGCTCTCTAGAGAAACACTGGTGCCTGTGCTTGATAGGTCAGACCCAACTCTGTACGCAGTGCCGTCTAGGTAAAAGTCAATAGGGCATTCGTTGACAGTGTTCAATGAAGTCTTACCAGATCTTGGGGTTGAGATCTGAATAATGGGCTTGCCAGTATCAACAAAGGCAACTCCGGTAGACACACTAGCCTGAGCACATGTACTAGCATCTGTAGATTCAATGGCAGTAAATCTCTCTTGGATC
The DNA here is from genome assembly GCA_013187285.1 of Cyclotella cryptica. Taxonomy (NCBI): domain Eukaryota; phylum Bacillariophyta; class Thalassiosirophyceae; order Thalassiosirales; family Thalassiosiraceae; genus Cyclotella; species Cyclotella cryptica. The sequence continues at coordinate 337,158 of JABMIG010000059.1, forward strand.
TTAAAGCTTGAGTCTTCCAGTGAGGTAAGTGTGGTGAACTCCCCAGCAGCTTGACAGTCAAACTGTACACCATCAAACGTCATGATATGTGGGTCGCCAAATAGCCCGGCAACAGTACCTAAATAAAAGGATGGACACAGAATTTGATGAGTATCATGCTGTCAATAGGTCAAAGTGGATAGAAGATATTACTCACCCTCTGGAGGGACATTGATTGAAATTATTTGTTGGTTGACAATGAGGGTGTTGTTGGTCAAGTGAACTACATGGCAAATCTCAATTCTTGATGCTGTTGTATTAAATATGACACTATTTCGAATTGTTGTTGGGTCAAGTGTGTAGAAAAATTGAGAGCTATCATACATGAAATCAAGTGAATATGTAGAGGTAGCTTGGGAGATGTCGGTGTCTCCAATAGGGGTTTCACAGTCTTTTTGCAAGAGTACTGCAGTATGTGCTTGAAGACGCCCAACCTGGTAATTTGTTGTGATTCTGTTTCCATTAGTCCAAGATCCAGTAAACAGAATCTCTTCAGGGCCAGGCTAATCCGGTGAACAAGGCACTCTCTGTGTTAGGAATGATTCTTTCATCAAGTGTAAGCTAGAGTGATTACACTGCACTCACCGGGGTACTAGATCCAGCATGGGGAATTTTGTACACCTGTTCAACTTTCACACCTGGAGACTCCTCCAGATTGACCACCACACAAACCTCAATTTCCCAGCTCTCCTCATTGTATATGTTGCTGCTTTCAATTGCATTTAAGTCAAACATTACATTTACAAAAAATGAATTCTTCCTGAGTGTCTGGCGATATTCGTTAGGGATTACCGCAAATGGTGGGTTGGTGATTATTGATGAACAGTCTTTTTGTAGGATTTCGTAGTGTACATCTTGTCCAAAACCAACAGAGAAAGTTGTTACCAATTGACGAAAACCTGGGTAATGGTAGGTGGCATTAAACTCAAGTGTGATTGTCTCAGGACCCAACTGATACAGCAAAAAGAAAGTGCAACTCAGATAATTTTCCCTCACATGCAATGCATATCGAGAATATAACTAGAATACTCACTGGAATTGGTGAGTAGTTGTCCAGCACCTGAACACTCCCATCTTGAAACTGTCCATTATCTGTACCAACAAGTGCAAAGTCTGAGCTGATTGCTACATTTCGGCCAAGACGAGAAACATAGTTCCATCCAATACTCTTAACAACATTTACAACCTCCCATGATCCAAATCTTGACCTTTTCAGGAGAGTTGCTTCTCCACTTGAACTCCCAACAACTGCGAGGTCCCTGTAGATATTCACAGATTTGCCAAAAGACCATGAGTCCCAACTGTCTGGTGGTGCCCATAGCATTTCTAATAACTTCCAATCTCCATAATTTCGGTTGAAGACACTGACAAAACCCCAAAAGTTGTTATGACCAATGAGTGCTGTATCACCATCTAATGCAACAGAAGCCCCAAACTGAAGCTGATCATAGTTTGAAGGAGAATGTAGAATGTCTTCCTCCTCCCACTGACCAAGACTGTTCTTGGCAAAGGCATACGCTTTTCCCTTCCTGACAGTAGCAATGTTTCCATCGGCATCTTGCAAGTTTTGTTGACTGGCCCCAACAAGCAGAGAATTACCGGAAATTGCCACATCTGCACCAAAGTAGTCCCCATCTGCCCCATCAGAAGCATATAGTTCTTGAGTGTCTGGGTTTGACCAATCCAGCCCGCTTTTGCTGTAGACAAAAACTTTCCCAGTACTGCCATACCCCCTTCCAAAAATGGCTGATAGCAACCAAACTGAAGAGTTAGGATAAAAGCTTAAATGAAAGGTGTGGGCGATTTTGATCACTGACCTATGTCACCGTCCAAAGCTACTTGAGGGATACGGCCATCATCTAAGTACTCATTGTCAACATGCAACATGGCACTCTGCTCCCACCCATTCTCAGTTTGTTCAAAGACAAAGAGTCGTGAGACACCTCCAATGCCTTTCGTTGCAGAAATTAGCGCTGTTTCACCATGAATTGCCACTCTGTATCCTACATACTTCGCACCAACGTCATCCGGATCTATGACCACAAGGGGTTCACCCTGTTGCTCCCACAACTCCTGGGAGTCTACACTAGATCGCTTGAAAATCCGGGCAGAACCTTGTCCAGGACCATATGTATCTGTTTCCCACTCGTACTCTGCATCAGTGTACGATCCTACAATGAAAGTTTCACCACTCACAGCTACAGACCATCCAAAGCCAAAATCTGGTGATCCATCTGGATTGACAGCAAAGATTTGGTCTTTAATATCCCATGCAGATTCTTCGGTGGAAACCTGCAGCAAGAAATGAGTTAGAATTCTTGTCAAGAGACCACAATTATTTAACAGGCAAATCTAGATATGTAAGACTCACAAGAGACGGATATTGACTGTGCTTTGATACTTGATTCCTTTTCTGAATGAGGTCACTTTCATCATATAATGCATTATAAGCATCACTGACATCTCCACACAAACTGTCTACAACACAGCTAAGATCAAGGCTGAATTCTCCGAAGTCATCATACCGCCTGCAAATATTTGACAAATCTTCATTTTGACTGGGGTCTTCGGCGATATTCATCACTACTGTTTCAATGTTTCCAGAATATGCTACATTGCACTTATTAATGTCTGCAAATGTTTCTCCAGACCTGAGCTTAAACAGAGAGGTAGGCTCATCTCGGCACCAGCTATTCACACAATAATTATAAGCAATAGAGAAGAGCCTATCTTGTTCTGTAGCTGGTGCTTCGATGATATTCACCGTGCCTTCAGGAGAAATTGACACCCAGTCATCCGCCCTATAGGAGGTAACAACAGACAACACATCTCGTAAGAACTTTAAGTGCATTGTAGCCATAGACAGTCAAAAACCACTTACATGTTACCATTTGGCATCCCAAGAAGCCCAAGAAGGGTCTCGTCAGATCGGAATGACTCAGGCAAGTAGACTTGCACCATGAAGAAGCACCCAAATGTACTGCTGTATGTTATTTTCACATCAACTGTTACATAGGTATCTGTATGGATAATCTTAATGCGTGAGGAAGAAGGATCAAGTTTCACAATAACACTGAAGCCTGGATCTGAAGCACCCAAAGTTGTAGCTACATCATCAAAATAAAAGTCAATTGGGCATCCACTAACTTCGTTCAAAGAAGCTTGTCCACTGCCTGGGGTTGAGATCTGAATAACAGGCTTGTTCCCATCCTTGAAGACCACTCCGGTGGACACACTTGCCTGATTACAGGAGCTTGATGACACAGCGGTGAAGCGTTCTTGGATCTCGAAGGTAGGATCTTCTAATGATGTAAGAGTGGTGAATACTCCTGCAGCTTGGCAATCAAATTGCATTTGATCAAAGGTAATTATGTGAGGGTCACCAAAAGATCCTCCAACAGCACCTGAAACAGTAGTGAAAATTTGCTCGTGAGAGTGAAGTAACAAGCATTACCAAAGTGAACTAATCTACCTACATTATGACTTACCTTGGGGTTTGGGCTCAACATCAAGTGTCAACACATTTGTTTCTACAAGAGCAGGTGAGGATCCATCTAAAACAGCCTTGTGACAAAATTCAACCTCCCATGTGACTGCATTGAAGATGACACTGTCTTCAATAGTTTTGGGGTCGTAGTTGTAATAAAAATAAAATGTATCATGTGTAAGATTTCGCATTGTTGCATATTCCCACTTCGAAAATGAAAGATCAGTTATGTTCCCCAAGCAATTGTTTAGTAAGAGTTCTCCATGGATTGGCTGACCATGTCCGACTTCATACTGAAAGTAAAAAGTGCCAGGGTACCACCAGCTGTTAATGTAGGTGAACTGCTCTGGTCCAAGCTGGTGTGGTCAAAAATCATAAGTATGCATAACAAAACTGTAAGTGAACCATCGAGATATAGAATGTTAGAAGCACACATCAACCAAAGCATTCTCACCGGTAATACCGAGATGCTGTCATACACATGTACACTTCCGACTTCCACTGTATTTTGAACACCCCGATCCATTCCAACGAAAGCCACATTTGTATCCAATACCATTCTGTTTCCATTTTTTATGTAGTCCGTGTATCCATAATGTCCATGAGGATACAGGTATTGCCAGTTTGATGCAGGCAAGTCCTCCAACAGAATCATATTGCCATTTGCTTCCAATAGAGCTCGGTTACCTTTCAATGAAACGCCTCTTCCAAAAGAACATACACCAGTTGGATTAACATAAACTCTGGAATCAAGCACTATTTTTTCCCAGCTTCCATCGGAATTTCTAGAGAACTCATAAACTGGGATTGGTAACTTACAGTCACCTTGGAAAGCATCATTTCCAATCAATGCTTTATCACCGTCCAAGGCAACAAACGCTCCAAAATGAAACCTATCCTGCAAAGCAGTACTATCAGGTAGCAAGATTTGCTCCTCAACCCAATTATTGCCATCAAAGACAAGAACATATGCTTTCCCCTTCTGAACATCAGCTTCTGTGCTAGACAATGTGTCCCATACTTCTCTTTCATCTGCTCCCACAAGAATCCTTCCCCCTGAGATTGCCACATCTGCACCAAAATAGTCCCCATCTCTCTTATCACTAGCTTCTACAGTGTAGGTGATCACATCTGCCCAAGATGGCCCAGTACGCTTGAGAATTATTACTTTTCCATTTGCACTCCCACTTCCTACACCAGCTGAGGGAAAAGGCCTCCCAACGACAGCTGAGGGGTGATATCGTGAACAAAAATTTGAATGAGAAGAACCCAGACATTATTGAAGAAGTTCAGGTATCAAGAATTTAATGAACCTACCAAGTTCCCCTTCGAGTGCCACACGAGGAATAAGCCCATCATCTGGGGCATCATCACCCGGCAAAATCTGATCCTGAGTCCATGTATCTCCAAATCGCTTAAATACAACAAGTCTTGATGCTCCAAACTCGCCCCTTGTGGCAGAAACTAAAGCAGTATCGCCATCAATGGCAACCCTGTACCCAACGTATTCACCAGCATAATCTGTATCGTTAATCACAAGAGGAGGTCCTTGCTGTATCCATTCCAGGTTAGAGTCCGGATCAGCACGAACAAAAACACGAGCAGAACCCCCTCCGGCACCATAAGCTGACGTTTCCCATTCATATTTCCCAGCACGGAATGAACCTACAATCAATGTATCACCACTAAAATCAAGAGACCAACCAAACCCGTGGTCTGGAGTCAAGTTGGGAACTGCTGTTGGATCAGGAAACAGCTCTGCCTTAAGTCCAAATGGTTCTTGGGCTGTGGCCTGCACATATCAAATGGAAAGCAATGTACCAGTTGTTTAAGAGCTAACACATTAGAAAGTTCGATGCAAAATGTTTGGAGAAAGAAAGTCCACTACAAACCTACCAATTGACTGAGCCCAGCCATAACCACCATGCGTAAAAGAATCGCCACGGAAGTTGAGAATGCTTTCATCGTTAATAACCTATTTGCTTTTTCCAAATGCTTCTGTTACAGATTTATGGACAACACTAACTAGGTAACGTCGCATTATTCGCTCGATTAGTTACCTGATTTGTTAAGCAATCCTGCCTCAATTGGCGTTATAAGGCTGTACGAAAAACAAGGTAACCTGAGGTAGTTGTCAAGGCAAAACATAAAAAGTAACTGTGTATCTGTATTGTACCTGATAAGCCCTCGTAATGTAGAAATCAATAACCGAATAAGAGTAATAATTAATCTACAGAGTGGGGACGTTGTACTCCTGTTCACTAGTCTGTCAATTAAAGTATATTAAAATCTTATTGTACACTCCGTGCTGTAAGAATAACATGATAATGTAATATGTATTTAGACTTCGGTTTTACTCCGCTTCACTAGGTAGTGCGTTGATTGCTTCTGCAAATAGCAAATAGTATGTTTTTATAACGTGATATACCCGTGTGTGTACTACATCTGCGCCTTGGTAAGTGAAGTCAGAATAACATTATTTATTATTATTTCTCTGATGACCTTAATTACTCTTGTTCACACTTGCTAGAGTGTGTACGACAGGAAAACAGATACCATATTGCTGGCATGATACCATACAATAGGCAGAAATCGTCGATTACCTACACCATGATTTATGATTTGAGAATTCGATGAGTCCCTATCAAAAGATTTAGCTGAATAGTCATTTTTTCTAATGATTGCTAGCTTTGCATAAAGTGATATCAGAGTGTGTTGGTGTGATCATTTTATTGAGAAGAGAGTAAGCGGCTGTACCATTTTTTTATGATGTTATTACACCTTTATTACACTATAGTATTGAATTGTAGCGTAGGTAGAGCGTAATGTAAGTTATTGTATTGTACCCTAGTGTACCTACATGTAGCCTACATGTCTTGGGGTATCGTCTACTCGTAGAATGCGACGCTTCTGCAGACATGAGTGTTGCATAGCGAGGAGAAAAAAGCACAATGCACTCGATAATCATCATTGATATAATAATATATCCCCTCACGGACGAAGTGGTTAACAACCCCTCACCCTTTATTCAAACATGACTATCGTTTTTCCCGCGTTGCAGATCGGCGCGTCTGTGTAATATTTGGGCTCCACCCTGGTGGCGCGTGACTGACCCTTTCATGGCTTCTCGTCATGTTATTATCGGTTCTTTTGCCAAGCGTGTCAGCGAAAGACACTCCTCCGCCGTGGGATGCCATAATCAACAATCAATCGCTTTCAAAAAACAGCCACTATTTGATTGTGGGAGAGGTGTGTATGATGACGGGCAAGCATGGGAACTTATGTACAGCGTTTGCAGGTGATTGGATAATGGACTGTCCGAGGACGTTGCGCACGATGCCTCGAGGAAGGATTGGTGTACTTCAGTTCGATTGCGTCCAACTGTTGGCAAATATTCACGAGATTGAGTAGAGACTATGCAACAGCGAACTAATTTGTTTTTGACTAAGGAAACAAATCTTAGCTCCGAGAAGACATTTAAATTTGAAGGCTACGTGCACCATAGAAAGGATGGGAATTATCATTCCGAGAACGAACAATACAACAATGGGCTGAGGATGATTGCTGCAGGTCATCAATCAGACCAATGAACATCTTTGGAACGCAGTTCTAACCTCAACTCACCCAATCGTATCCCACAACGGAAACACAGTGAATCCGATTTCATGTTGGAACGGCATGAAACTGGGTGTTTGATGCCTGCTAGCTGGTGACGTGGCTTTGCTGAATTAATTTCCCTCCGTATTAGTCTCCTCCCGGACATTTCGTCAGTTTCTGGATTGTTCTGTCGTCGTCTAGGCAACGCACGTGCACCTTTCTTCCTCAGAAGGTAGGCTGTTTTCATTCATATTAGTTATTTCATATTAAGATTGGGATAATTTTTGTAATACGTAAAATCATAAATAACTTGTGGTATTAAAGTGCTTTTTAGCACGGTCTGAAGCTCAGTATAATGTGAACAAAATTTTTTTTCTCCTCCGGGGCCCATAGCATCAACCGTTGTCCCTTCATGAGTTCTCGGCCCTAGCAGTCTTCCAAAAAATAAGTCCATCGTATGCTCTGGTGGATTTCTGTCTCGTGTTTCGCTTTTCCTGAAATTGCTACAATATTCATCTATATTGTACCAACATAGCAATTTAACGTCGGTGGAAAGAACAATGCAATATTAATCTATACCGACATGGTCATGCATCGTCGATGGAAAGAACGAGGCCGAGACAATAAATCTTACCCCACCAGCAAAGTTTGCCCGTCACCTAAACGAAAAGCCAGGATACACTGTATTCTGGGCGCTTTCAACACCTTATCAAGAAAATATCCTATAATATTCATTCTTCTGAAACTTTTCTCGCCAGTCCATCGAAGAGACATGTAGGCTTTATACCCAAGCATATTTATAGTCTTCGTAACTTTTATGCATTGAAATATATATTATTCTGCGGTTTTACAGCAGGCCAAGAGAATAAAAAACTTAGCACGACAAATAACTAATGCTCCAGAAATATGCAAAATGATGTCACAAAAGGCATTAAGCACCTATCGTTTCTTATTCCTCTTCCCAGACTTGGGATTCTTGTGTTCACCGGTAAACAATGAAGCTGCACTCGTAGCAGCACCCACGAAAAATGGGTTGTTGACAGGTGGTGCATTTGGATCATACGCTCCAATCCCCGTTCCCACAGTAGAATAGTAATCATAGATGACCCCACTACCGCCTCTTCCGCCTTCTTGCGGCCGCTTCGTGTTGCCACCAGTTTTCTTGGAAGTCAGTTTTTGCTCTGGCTCTCCCTGATCTGATGTCGCGTTGGGTGTTGCAGCAAGTGATTCTGCGTCTTCTTTGTCTTTGACCCATCCCATTTTTATCATGAGCTCGACATCACCCTCTTTTCCAGGTGGCATAGTATCTGTCCTCTGTCGCTTGTTCTCCCCAAAGTAACCACCTGGACCACCTCGAGATGCAAGAACAGCTTCGGCACCATTGATGTCATCTTCTTTGAACTGCTGAATGTTGGAAGCATTTTCTTTCGTCTCCAGCGCTTTTGGTGACTTCTCCTTGTTGGTACGGCGTCGGTTAGCATTGCTAAGATTATATATCTCATTCATACTCTTCGGAATGACCATGTCATCAACGTCAGTGTTGTCGTAAGAATTGGGAGTGATGTCCTCACCGTTTCCAGAAGTATCCTCGTTTTGAATCTCTCTAAAGTTGGGGCGGATATATTCCATCAAGTTGAATCCATTGCCAAACTTAGATTTTCCACTTAAAGCCAGTGCTTTCGCCATTTCATTTTGAATTAATCTTGCATTCCGCCTACCCTTCCTCAAGTCCTCTGCAGTTGCATTAAACCCTGCTGGTTTGTCCTCTTTCATCGTTTCGTCATTGGGATCGATAATCTGTGGAGACAAATCGAGACAGTGAGATGAGAAATGAGACGACTCATACCCCTGGTTCGCATTATTGACTTCTAAAAATCGGCGCTTTGACTCGTCTTCTTCTGATTCAGAAGTGACGTTTACTTCTGAGGAGGGAGTCATCCATCCAGCCTTTTGGTAGAGCACATCACTACCTAAGATTGGACTTAGCATTTCACGATTTCGAGCAGAGGGAGTGGGGAGCGGCACTGTATCGGCCGATGTAGATTTCTTAATCTCTAATTCTTGCGCATATCCCGACGCAGCAGCAGACGACGATGTCTTGACTGCGTTCAATATCTCTAATATCTCCTGGCTTTTCCTTAGAACCAATGGAGGAGGAGGGTTCACCAGTCTTTGTAGTGCTGCAACTGTGACCGGTCGATTGCTCGCGATTCTCAATAGAGCCGGATTCGGACAGACATACTGCACGGATTCATCCTCCTGTCGTGCAGTCTTGTCGCGCCAATCATACAAGGCTTTCAATGCCGCCACTTGTTGTGGTGAGAGCTCGGATATCACTTCGTGTCTCCCCTTCAGATAACTGGCGATGCCCTTGTTATTCGCACGATGTCTCCTTCCTCCATCCATAATGTACTTGTAGCCCAGTGGACGAAATGGTTCCTTGTCGTATCGTATGAGACAGACGTCCTTGCTCCTATCAAGAACGGACCGAATCGAGATATCAGCAGAAGGATGATTCTCCAACTCCAAACGAAGCTGATCATAGATGTCTAACAAGTACTTGGTATCATTCACCGCGTAAGTTCTCATATCCTCAGGCAAAGGCCTTCGCCTCCAATCACTAAGCTGATGAGTCTTATCCGCTTCCACTCGTGCATACTTTCGTAAGAGATAGGCCAAACCAGCCGAGGGGAATTTCAATGCTCGCGACGCACGACCGGTATCAAAGAGATTGACTACGTAGCATCCAAAATCACGCTGTAACCAAGGTATATCGGAGTCGGCGCCGTGCATAACCTTGAGTATGTTGGGGTCGGCAAGGACTGGACCCAGAGTGGTCGAAATGGCATGACGTAGTGACAACGCGTCTATGAGAAAGTCATGTCCGGTGGAAATTTCATCGTTGTCCATTCCATCATTAGTGATTCCCTTCCTATCCTCCCTCAACGGTTTGTGACGTCGAATACTCAACTGAATAAGACAAACAAATCCTGCAAAAGTGCGATGGGAATGCGCTTCCAAATCAATGGCTATTTCTCGAATATCTTCCTCGTCGGCGATTCGTTTTGCAAGTCGGAATAAATCATCTTCCGTCCCAATCCAAACACCTCGATCACTGTCGTTGTTCGAACTCAGTTTCTCTTTCGACATGGCATCGACACCGCTCAGATCAAACTGCCAATCGCGATACTCCAATGCTTCAATCTCTTCTCGAAAGGGATGTTCCACGTGATACGAGGGAGCCAGCATGTTGTCGTTGTCGTTTCCGTCGTCGTCATCGGCGTCCTCGCCAGTGATGGCGGAGGGAACAGAAGATCCCCGAGCCTCCATCCCATGGTAGCGGGTGTTCAATCCATGCCCCTCCCGATTGAATTTCCCCTCATCCAACAGTGCCTGTTTGGATGCATCAAAGGCGATGAGCGGATGAAATGGTTCGAGTCTCGAGTTTTGGGGTGGATGGGTGACAAATCCTTGATAGACATTTTGAGGCTGTGATCAATGGAGTGACAAAAGAAATAGAGTGAATCAACCTGCAGAAGAGCCTCGATAAAAGCGAAAAGCAGCAAGCAGTCTGACAAACAACAAACACTCAAACCAACCTTCTCCATATCCACCACACCCCGAATCATCCTCCCATACTTCCCCTCCGCCTCCCTCCTAGCCCTATCCGAAGCACCCCCCACCGCCTCGGTCCACGATCCCAATAACTCGTCCTTCTCCTTCCCTTCCCGACGATCAATGTACAACGCCACACGATCCAGCACTGCCTCGCAGGCATCCGCGCACTTTTCCCACAAGACCGGATCCGATAAGTCCTCCTCCTCTTCTTCTTCTTCCTTTTGGGCGTCATTCTCATCATCGTCGTCATTGAGAGCCCGTCGCAACAATGAAGAGAGAAGACGACGCGCCTCGTGATTGAGGGAGGCGAATTCAGGGAGGGACATGCGAAAGGCGAATTCATCGTTGGTTTCGTTGGCATCTTCATCTTCGTCGTTGTCGTTGTCGTCGTTGCCGTTGGAGGAGGATTCGGCGAGGGGAAGGGACGAGACGGAACGAGCTCCGAGGGCGAGTGCCGAGAGGAGGGCGGGGAGAGAGGGGGGTGTTTCTTCTTCGGTCATGGTGGATTTGTTTGGGTGTGGGGGGAGGGGGGGGGGGCGGGGTACAATGCCTACCTGTCAGTTGGGAGCGGTTAGTGTCCTGATGTCACGGGAAAGGATGATGTTACGGTACAATACTATTGTATGGCACAATACCGTACCGTACGTCTATCCGTCCCAAAAACTTGGACTCATTTCCCAATCATTCCCTTTCGATGTATGGTACAATATGGTACGGTATGGTATGGTATTGTACCTGTATTGTACAACAATGTACATTCCTGCAACCATCAAGATAAGACTGGTTCGTCTTGACCTCAAAAAATGCTCTCAACACACGACTTGTACGTACGGTATGGTATTGTATTGTACAATACTGCCCATGATACCGCGAAAAAAATAACTATGTCAACATCTTCTGCTGGCAGTTGTGACGCGGAGAATCTGCCAAATCTTCGCTCTTACTAGTTCCGTCGTACAGAGTATGCATGTAGCGGTAATTACCTGGGATAAACACGTGTATTTATTTCCGTGGCATATGAAAAAAAAGTATCCCACATATAAAAGGTATGGTGCGACATCTTTTAATTAAATTCCCCTGTAGCCTTTCACTTAGGTAGCGTACCAAAGGGTACCACTAGCGTACGATACAATACCAGTGCGTAACAGCGCGACACCAACAATATGGTACGATGCCTACCGTACAATACAATACCAACGGTGTACGGTACAATACCATGCCAACAGATAGATACCAACCAACTTCCACGCGATGTTCATCATTTAGGAATTAGTATGATGTGCACGACTGAAGTGCACGACAGAATTATTGAAAAAAAGGATTTTGTGTATGGAACCTCTAGAGGTAAGTGCCTGGGATGCAGGTCTAATAAGGTCTCTTTGTCGCTCAAGACTTCATTATGATTATAATTTCGTGGTAAAATACACACAATATTAGAATTTACCCCACAGAGACTCAAGCAACCTCACACTAGCATCCCATCTCTATCAAAAGAGTAGTAAAAAAGGAAGTCACACCAAGCCAAGTCATGAAACTTCTCTCTGCTGCATGGTTCGTCCTCATCTCTGCCACTAGGAATGGCATGGGACTCACTAAGGCTGCTCCTGTCGATGCTGATGGTGAGATCTTCCATGCTTTGTTGTTCGTGTTGTCAGTTGATAAACTATGACCATAACAGACATAAACCAACATACCTTTCATTTAGCTATGGATCCCAATGAATTGAAGTCAACTTCTATCCGTGGTGGTACCAACTTTGCTTCCTCTGACCCCAAGAGCATGGAGACAGCTGAACTCCTTCAACTTGTCAGTGACCTTGCAGCCGAAGTTCAAAGTTTGAAGGATGAACGTTCCGCTCGCAAGAATCTCATTAAAGATCTCGATGCTGCTCTGGATGTACAGGTTGGTGCAGAACCTGATGATGAGGATGTAGAAGGAAGTGGGGCGGCGAGACTTTTGAAAAGTGATTGCCTACTAGCTAGCCTTTATGCTGACTCCCTAAATTTTGCCAGTTACTACACTTGCCTTGAGGTAAATTGGAATTCCGGGTGTGATAAATGCTTCAGAGGTTATGATTCAAAAGCGGCTGTTAAAGTTATTCCTGGGATTAATGTGGTTCGTTATTGGTCTGTGTGCGATTAGAAAAGCTGACATTGACATGGGTACATGCAAAGGGTAATGTTGTCAATTTTCTAGCGGGGGCAGTTGGTGTTTCATGTCTGATTCCTATGTTTTGAAGGCATCAGTAAGGATGATAATATTAGTAACTTCTTTTTATCATCTTCATGTAACCATGGTTTGACAAAATGAAGCTGAGAAATGAATTGAGTTTTGTTTGATTCAAAAAAGACTGTTGAAGTTAGTCCTGGCTGTTATGGGGTAGGTCGTTGGTCTATAAATGGAATTAGGAGCTGGGATGGGAGGGGCTCAAAACCTAGAGAGATGTGATGGTGTTTTGGGGCAGTTGGCGGAGCCCCCTGTCATGTTGGCTGCAGCAAAGGCGGTGACGAAAATAGGCTTGGTGTTGTCAACGTTCATTGACTGACCAAAGCCGTTCATAGTAAAATTTGTTTATGTATTAAGGAGTAGGTTACAACTATCACTTTGGTGGCAATTGAAACAGGAAATTTTGATATTAAAATCTTTTTGATAAATGATAATTGATGCTCATCAATTATCTTGAGATTATCATTTAAATGCATGACAATTATGTGTTCATGGTATGTTGTCAAGGGTCCTACAGATCCCTTGATCTTGGTCCTGCAAATGAACTTGGTCTTACGTGAGTACTTAGTCTTGCTGGCAAGACCCCATATCCTGGGCATCTGGACCTCTGGATCTATAAGGGAGCCTATGAAGATACTAGGCCTTTGACACTTGGCCTTGACATGGGAGGAAAAACACCTAGGGGTAGATGAAGTCACTACTGTACCTGTAAGCATAAGACTTAGTCCAAAAGGGAGACAAAATATATTGGTGGGATAAGGTCTAATTCTCAAAATAAGGTGTTCGTCTTGTAATGTTAAATCGTTCTGAGCTGATTTTGTTCTGCATTTACCATTTGTATGAACTGACATGATAGTCCAAGGATCAGATTCATTGTGACTTCCTTGTTTGCAGAGGATACAATATTTGTCTATCGACACAATATCACCAACTTATAATCCAAGTCCATGTGTGTTTTTTATGTTTGGTATTGCGATCTTGCTCATGCTGCCTGTAGTCTCCTATTTTATTCCAGTCATCAGGAAGGGAATGTCCAACAGCATGTTGTGACCAAAATTTGCTTCACCTATAGAGATTCTTTAAGCACTGCATGGTAGGTAGAGCAAATGGTCTATGCCACATTTGTTATGAAGGTATCTATGTCACTGGCATCCACTTAGTTGGCCATGTTGATCTCAACAGTGCCGAGCATCACCATGATGACTTGATGCACATGCTCCAGTATTCCATTCACTGTTATGTTCTTGACACTGGTTGGCTTACACTTGATGCCATATATTTCACAGAGGGCTTCAAAGTGAAGTTAAAATTCACTTCCGTTGTGATAAATGACATGTTGACAACATGGGTATTGACTGAACCAGGTCTTATTTACCAATGTACTAATCATGCTAGATCCTTTATCAAGATACGGTACTTTTGGTTTATTATGTGTTGAAGTGCCCTTGCACCCCTGTGTACATGTGAGATAGTAGTGTCTTCTACTACTGGCCCATTTGTATGAACTGACATGATAGTCCAAGGATCAGATTCATTGTGACTTCCTTGTTTGCAGAGGATACAATATTTGTCTATCGACACAATATCACCAACTTATAATCCAAGTCCATGTGTGTTTTTTATGTTTGGTATTGCGATCTTGCTCATGCTGCCTGTAGTCTCCTATTTTATTCCAGTCATCAGGAAGGGAATGTCCAACAGCATGTTGTGACCAAAATTTGCTTCACCTAGAGATTCTTTAAGCACTGCATGGTAGGTAGAGCAAATGGTCTATGCCACATTTGTTATGAAGGTATCTATGTCACTGGCATCCACTTAGTTGGCCATGTTGATCTCAACAGTGCCGAGCATCACCATGATGACTTGATGCACATGCTCCAGTATTCCATTCACTGTTATGTTCTTGACACTGGTTGGCTTACACTTGATGCCATATATTTCACAGAGGGCTTCAAAGTGAAGTTAAAATTCACTTCCGTTGTGATAAATGACATGTTGACAACATGGGTATTGACTGAACCAGGTCTTATTTACCAATGTACTAATCATGCTAGATCCTTTATCAAGATACGGTACTTTTGGTTTATTATGTGTTGAAGTGCCCTTGCACCCCTGTGTACATGTGAGATAGTAGTGTCTTCTACTACTGGCAATTCTACAAATTCTAGCCAACTAGAAGCTGGGTCTATCATTTTCATAGTCAGGTACATAACGTCAATTGCTGTCCCTTGCCTGTAAGAGTGTATGTGTTAGGCCAAAAGTAAGGTAATTTGGGATTGCTTGAAAATTGGAAAACGGTCATTGCAATTATTCCTTGCCCATTTTTACTTTGACAAGTATTTGCATTACTCGCCTTTGAAATTCCTTGGGAACACTGGTTTAGCGTGGGATTTCTGCAAAGCCACCTAGTTCAGAATCAATTCAGTAGACCAGCATGACAGATTGGCATCAAAATAGTAGGACACCAGAATTCAGCAATTTAAATTTCAGGAAACTACAGTTCCTTAGGAATTGTAATGATTATCTGTTATATCAATATTGCAATTTCCTAGGAATTGTAAATATATGCTGATGTGCACTCAAAGAACGCTACCATCAAAAGATTTGATAGTAAACAGGGATTAGTACACACCATGTTGATTGACAGTTGGCAGTGTTTTGCCACTGAAATCATAGAAATATGCTTACAATCTCAGTGTTTCTCACTTTTCATTTGTATTAGGGCCATTCCCAAAGAATTGTTCTACATGTTCCTAATGAAAATGCAAATACTTGTCAGAGTAAAAACAGACATGGAATTGCAATGACTGTTTTGCAATTGTCAAGCTATCTCAAATTACCTTACTTTTGGACTAACATGAGGTCCACACAGTGTGGCTCCCAAGGGTTTTGGATCACAAGTTTGGGGGTACTTTACCATGCTTGTGTTTGTGCCATTTGTTGACTTTGCATTTGTGACAGTTTTTGACATATTCTGGAAGGTAATTTGCACACCTTTCCAGTACACTTCAGCACACAGTGTCTCTTTGAGACCTCTTTGAGACGGGTTGCTCTGGTGTGTCAGAGATAGTGGTGGTAACAACTTATAATTATAGCTCTCTGATGGAGAGCAATAGGAAGTACCATGACTGTACCTTTACACAGAATTTGTGTATTTTTCACAGTTACATGGTATATCTGGTATCACTATTCAATTTTTGGATGTTGGGGTTGGGGTCCTGAGCCTCAGCATCTCTTTGGCTGTGAAAGGATTAATGGCACGCTCCTCACTGCAATTGGCAAACACAAAGATCATGGAGTCTTGGTGTATTGCTGTATAGTAGCAACAACACTGGGTGAAGGTCATCCAGGTATCCCTTTGCTTGTAGATAGGGCTATAATCAAGACCTTAGATAGCATCAGAAACCGTATTATGGATGCCTTTGATGTGAATTATTTCAGGGTCATAATCCTCCTGGAGTAATTTCCACTGGTATACAATGTCTGAGGTGAGTCCAAGGGAATATAAGCCAAGATTCTTGTGGTCTACATATACTTTGATCTGCTGCCCCCATAGCATGCTTTTGAACTCTCTTAAGGTCTCCACTATTGAAAGAGTTCAACCTAGTTACACTATATTTTGTTGTGCGTCAGAGGATTTTGTTCTTGCAATGGGCCTATTCTATTGTGGTACTACTATCTCCAATGTGTGGATGAGGCATCGGTGTAGATTTCCAATTCCTTGGAGTCATCAGTTTAGGCCAAGACCACATCTCTTGCAATGACGGCCTTTACATCATCAAATGATTTCTGAGGTACGTCATCCTAATGCCGAGAGACCTCCCGCTGGTCTTCAAGGCTTTGATGACTTTTGTATGACCACAACCTACCAGTGAGGTGAGTGGGGCAATCATTCCTCACTTCTTTGCTATCAAGATGCACCAGAATCAAAACTTCCATTACATTTCCAAGCATATTCGGCAAGAAAAAATGCACACTGTAAGTGGAGAGTGCTGGTAGTTTACTAATAATTTTATACACCTAAGTTTTGTTGGTAGGGTTGTTATGATGTGCAACCTCATGCAATGGCACAAAGGTCCAATTGACATGTCAGGGGGGCATCCAGACATCACAACTGATACCAATGTCTCAGCAAAAAATGCATTGCATTCATAAATTGTTTCATTGAAAAAGGTAGCAATCAACTTAATGAGAAATGAGAAATGAATTGTTTGCTATCCTGTTTACAAGCTCTATTCAGAAGCAGCTCAGAGGAATTGTTATACTTGGGATTCCGTCCATCAAGAAAAAAGATTGTGTTTCAGTCTCATGCACAGTAATCAATAATGTGTTACTCAATGTTTTGGTTCAAGGATTTGCTGGGATGTCACTTCTTTTGTTCAGAATCAAGTTTTGTCAAAACTACAAGAAAACGAATACCTATTATGTATTATGAAACAAGCAACATAGTGACCAGCTACCTACATATAGCGTCTTTTGGAGTCCATCCAATCTATTAATCTTGAAAACCAGAGACTATTGAGAGGATCCGGGACATTTATTGTGCATTCAAACACTTCTTTGTCAAGAGTATCACAGTTCATGGTTCTCTGTTTTTGATATGGCAGCAAATCATTCATGCCTCAAACACATATTCAAGCAGTGTGTTACACATGCCACATTTGATATGCCATTGAGACCATGAGCTGCTGCTTATATGAGTCACGGATGGAGAGACTTTGTTGCTAACAACGTGTGAGGGATCTAGCAGTTAGTCTTGTTCTGATTGTTGTTGCACGGCAAGCCTCAAAGAGTTCAGGAGGCTTTGAGCCATGCACCGACTATGCATTGTTAGCAGATGCACATGTTACCCTGCAGATCAGAAAAAACTTGATGATTTGTCAGATGATGGTCATGCAGTGTGCTATCAAATCTCGGTTAAGTCTCAATTTTTATCAGGATTCAAAGTGAAATGGTACGCCACTTCTTCTCCTTCTCTGGCAGTATTGCTAACTAAAGGAGATGATGAGCATGATTGTGAAGTGTAGTGCTCATGCCAATGTGGAATGATGCTTTGCCCATTGGTAGTGCTTAGTTCCACTCAAAAAATTTGTCATGATTGAGGAGACCTGTTGACCAACAAAGCATATGGTATGATGGGAGAGCATCTCCAATGTTTCATTGTTTAAGGTAACCATTGTTTTGGCGTGCTATGACTATTCTTATAAAAATGCTAAGTCACACACAAAAATGAGAATGGATATATTTGTCTTTTCGGCAATTATTACAATATCTAATATGTGTATATCTGATTGTCAGTTTTGAGTGCACTTGTATATTTGCTGTGTTATTTCTATGGCAGTACCTTGTTTTGGGGAATAAATCGTAGAAGTAAGCAATGTATTATCAAAATTTACCAGGCAACTTTCAACTTAGCAATAAAAGTCATCATTTGAAACTCTCAAGTGTTGTCAGACGCAATTTTTAATGATTTGTCATAAGGGTCATCACATAGTAGTCACCAGTCATCATTATGATTGTTAGGGTTGTTTTAAGATTGTGACTTGGGCCATCCCACACCTTCACCTAGGTTATCACACCTTCACATAGGTCATCAGGATCATCCCATGTTGCCATCAGTTGTGCTTGTCATTCTGTAGTTGTCAGTGTCATCAGTGGGTTGTGATTCATAAGCAAGATGCAAGGCATGGAAGGATTGGTGTCATCACAAGGGTTGTCAGTTTCAACATCATGGATCAGCAACAGATGCCATCATTGCAACTGTTGGCAGGTCATCATCAAGGGTTGACATGGTCACCAACAGGCCTTCACCAGTCACTACAAATATCATCACATGGTTGTGAATGGTGATTAGATGAATCATAAAATTGACACATGGCAAAGTTCCCCATCTTGAAGGGTTTGTAATGAGATGCTGAATCATTGATTTTACTTCTTTGATTTATGTGTTTTGATTGACTTAAGGTAAGGTGTGGTATAATGAGAAAGTAGATAAGAGTATGTACCCCTGATGTGTCTTACAGTACAGAGAATTTAACTTGAAATCCATGCCATTACTTTTATCAATTGCTAGCAAACTTCCTATGTCCAAAAATGATTTGCATGCTTTATCTGATAGAGACAGACAGAGGTCAACCCCTACATATTCAGAGTACTACTTTTTGCAACGATGAAAAAAATGCAAATATCCCTCCGACATCCACCACACAAGATGTGGCAGGACTTGTCACACACAAGCCCATAGATCTTTGCACTTTATCGGTGGCCTGTCGAACACCCTCCCATCACACTTCGCGGTCACACCATTCATTTCTAACATCAACATGACCAAAAATGACTATTCAGCCAGCAGTTCCTATTTGGAGCCCCCTGATGATGATTCCATGAGTTTGGATGGTCGGTCCTTCCTATCACATGACAGCAATGAATCTAAGCTCAGCCTCCTTGCTCGCGCTCTTGGCAACAACCATCAAGATGTCACTAGCCAACAACCTGTGGATAGATTGTCACCAATTATGCAAGTCGTACCTCCAGAAATTGTTGAATTTCAAGGAGACACACATGAAAATGACCCTACCACCAACACTTCAACTACTGAGAATAATATGAGTCTCAGCAACAATGATGATGACACCCAAGGCCATCCACGAATCAAATCCATCATGCACTGGTCCTTCATTGAAAACAACACTCTCTTTGTCTCGTTAGACATGGAGACAGGTGGCACACACTGTGGTATCGTGCAGTTATCTGCTGAGCTTTTTCCTTTGGTGCACCTGCTTGGGGTTAAAAAAATCAACAACCAACAGCTGTGTGATTGTGGGACACCTTTGATGAGTATGTTTACCCTGGTGAGAATGCTCTGTGGGATCCCCATGCGACTGCAGTGCATGGGCTACACTCACAGTCACCAGAGATTGTTGATGCAGATCAAATATACTTGGTGTGGAAGCGTTTCAGAGCTTGGCTGGACTTATATCTTCAGCCGGATGATGATGGTGTATTGGTCATGTGGAATGGTGAAACATGTGATCTGACATGGTTGTGGCAACTCACACGAGCACCTAGGAGTACGCTTTTCTTCCCACCTCAGCTAAAGTACTTTCTTGACCCGTTGAAGGTTATCGGAGAGTAGTCTAGTGACCTAAGCCGTTTCAATGTAATTTAATATTATGTAGTAAACGGTAGATACGTTGTTGTAGACTGATTTTTATGAGTTAAGTTGTCTGCTAGTAACAAGCAGCAATGAAGCAAATATGCTTCATTGCACAAAATGAAACTGTGTAGGATCCTACACAGATATACTATGTCTTTATGTCATTAGTTGATGACATAAAGCATTATTCCCCAAATGGTATTTCTGGGTAGTGAACCTATTCTTGCTATTTGCTGATTCTTGCCATTATTGGGAGATATCCCTCATCTCCTGAGAAATTAAGGGTATCTTTCAGATTACCCTAGAGTACTACTGTAGGGTAGATAATTGGCCTATGTCACTCACCCCCACGATTGGAGAATCAGCGTGGCTCACGGAAAAGTAAAACCTCTGTTAGGAAAAAATCGGATTACGAGCCAGACTTGCAGAAAGAACCTCCTGGTTGAGGTTAAAAATGTGCAAGCTGCCTGTGACATTTTTACATACATATTATTGTATGTTCTATGTGAAGTGTAAGCTCTTGTGAAGAGGGAGATTTGGAATGGCTTGTGATAATCTTGGTGTTTTTGTACTCTCCTAAGCCAAATGTATATGACTTACTTATGCGTGAAACCCTGATTGTCTTATCGTATAACTTTTGTGATAGTCCAATTATCACAGCTGCACAGACTTTGTGCGGGGTAAAAGACCTTGGTATACTGAGCATTGCTTTCACGGACCATGTGACCTAGCTTTGATGAGGATCAAGTAGGGTTGGTTTGGTGTTGCCCAGTGTCTCCTGTTGATTTTGTATGTGTGTGCAAAAGTGGATTGTCGAACAACAATTCCATCTTTTTAATTGCTACACTACATTGAGGCCATAGGCACTGCATAGTAGGTATGAGTGAATGGCATCTGAGTGTTCGTTTAGGAAAACACTGTGCCACTAGAAGCTGCTGACAAGACCATGATGTGTCAGCAGGCCAAGCATCTGCTTGATCTCTAGTTAATTATTCACGTTGTGGGTTTTAATTATTGAAGACTCTGGTTGACTTACACTGGGAATCCAAATGAAATACATATGGTCCGAAAGTGTAGTGTAGAAACTACACCTTAATTGTTACAATGTGTGTACAATGTGGATATTGAACCAGGTCTAGGTACGTAGGTGCTGATAGTACAGATATTCTGTTACTTCCTTTTATGCTTAGTATGATAATTTGTCCTTCTATTTGCTCTATCACCCTTATGTATCCATGGGAATAGTTGTCCAAAAGGGTCAACTATCGGCAAGCGAACAATGTCAAGTCAACTTAATGGATTGACTAGAATCATTGGAAGGTCCAAACATCAACGTCTGTGTCTTTTGTGTACCTTGTCTCATGGACCATGGTAGTGGCTTATCCCAGAAGGTATTGATAGTGACCTAAGCCGTTTCAATGTAATTTAATATTATGTAGTAAACGGTAGATACGTTGTTGTAGACTGATTTTTATGAGTTAAGTTGTCTGCTAGTAACAAGCAGCAATGAAGCAAATATGCTTCATTGCACAAAATGAAACTGTGTAGGATCCTACACAGATATACTATGTCTTTATGTCATTAGTTGATGACATAAAGCATTATTCCCCAAATGGTATTTCTGGGTAGTGAACCTATTCTTGCTATTTGCTGATTCTTGCCATTATTGGGAGATATCCCTCATCTCCTGAGAAATTAAGGGTATCTTTCAGATTACCCTAGAGTACTACTGTAGGGTAGATAATTGGCCTATGTCACTCGCCCCCTCGATTGGAGAATCAGCGTGGCTCACGGAAAAGTAAAACCTCTGTTAGGAAAAAATCGGATTACGAGCCAGACTTGCAGAAAGAACCTCCTGGTTGAGGTTAAAAATGTGCAAGCTGCCTGTGACATTTTTACATACATATTATTGTATGTACTATGTGAAGTGTAAGCTCTTGTGGAGAGGGAGATTTGGAATGGCTTGTGATAATCTTGGTGTTTTTGTACTCTCCTAAGCCAAATGTATATGACTTACTTACGCGTGAAACCCTGATTGTCTTATCGTATAACTTTTGTGATAGTCCAATTATCACAGCTGTACAGACTTTGTGCGGGGTAAAAGACCTTGGTATACTGAGCATTGCTTTCACAGACCATGTGACCTAGCTTTGATGAGGATCAAGTAGGGTTGGTTTGGTGTTGCCCAGTGTCTCCTGTTGATTTTGTATGTGTGTGCAAAAGTGGATTGTCGAACAACAATTCCATCTTTTTAATTGCTACACTACATTGAGGCCATAGGCACTGCATAGTAGGTATGAGTGAATGGCATCTGAGTGTTCGTTTAGGAAAACACTGTGCCACTAGAAGCTGCTGACAAGACCATGATGTGTCAGCAGGCCAAGCATCTGCTTGATCTCTAGTTAATTATTCACGTTGTGGGTTTTAATTATTGAAGACTCTGGTTGACTTACACTGGGAATCCAAATGAAATACATATGGTCCGAAAGTGTAGTGTAGAAACTACACCTTAATTGTTACAATGTGTGTACAATGTGGATATTGAACCAGGTCTTGGTACGTAGGTGCTGATAGTACAGATATTCTGTTACTTCCTTTTATGCTTAGTATGATAATTTGTCCTTCTATCACCCCTATGTATCCATGGGAATAGTTGTCCAAAAGGGTCAACTATCGGCAAGCGAACAATGTCAAGTCAACTTAATGGATTGACTAGAATCATTGGAAGGTTCAAACATCAACGTCTGTGTCTTTTGTGTACCTTGTCTCATGGACCATGGTAGTGGCTTATCCCAGAAGGTATTGATAGTGACCTAAGCCGTTTCGATGTAATTTAATATTATGTAGTAAACGTTAGATACGTTGTTGTAGACTGATTTTATGAGTTAAGTTGTCTGCTAGTAACAAGCAGCAATGAAGCAAATGTGCTTCATTGCACAAAATGAAACTGTGTAGGATCCTACACAGATATACTATGTCTTTATGTCATTAGTTGATGACATAAAGCATTATTCCCCAAATGGTATTTCTGGGTAGTGAACCTATTCTTGCTATTTGCTGGTTCTTGCCATTATTGGGAGATATCCCTCATCTCCTGAGAAATTAAGGGTATCTTTCAGATTACCCTAGAGTACTACTGTAGGGTAGATAATTGGCCTATGTCATCTAGATGTCCACTCCACAAGTCTAGGAGTAAACTTGAGTCTCTCGAATTAGGTTGTGTCTGGAAATTTTTTTCTTGTGAGAACCTTAATGGTGCACACAATGCTCTTGTCGATGTGCAGGCGCAAATGGATATTGTGACTTCAAAATACTTCATCAACTTCATCAACCTGGCAAAGTTGATTTGTTCAATAAATGATATCTTCACGGAGACAGAGCAACAAGAGTTGGCCAAGCAGCTAGAGCCATCTTGGCCTGACACAAGCTATGGCAGGAGGTTGATCCAGATAATGACATTCAGTGGGAGCCTAAAGAGAGCGACGAATACACTAGCGCAAGTGGCGGCGCGAAAGAAGGACCAACACTAGGTGCCAATGTTGCAGTTGTCATTGGTCTCTCGCAATTGTCCTTCTACATCCTGCCCTTGCCTCTTTTTACTTATATCGCCAATGCAACCAAGAAATACGCTTATTATGACTGGGTTGTGCCGAAGGATTGGCTTGATCGTGATGGCAACACTACTGTGCGTCCAATTCTAAGTCCAATCACTGTTGGTGAATGTGAAACTCTGCCATCCAATGCCAGACATCGCGCTGATAAATCTCCTGTATCCCCAAGCATTACATGCTATTTCATTCTTGCATGGTTGTCTATTGTAATATTGGCTGGAGCCTATGCTGGCGGTAACAACAATCGATTCATTTGAAATGTCTATAGGAATTCACCATATGGGATATGCATCCCATTCATCCAAAACGCCTGGAGGTCCCTTCACTTTGCCGACAATGACAAATACATTAGAAAAGGCATTGAAGGATACGACGTCCTATTTAAGGTCAGATATGTGCTCGATGTCATCATGAAGGGATTGGGCCGTGCCTGGAATGCTGTGGAAAGGGTTACCATAGACGAAAGCATGATTCGATACAATGGCCGATCAGTAGACTTCGTTCAGTACATGCCACGCAAACCCATCAAGCATGGCATAAAGGTGTTTGCTACTTGTCGCTCTGTCACAGCGGTTCTATTGGGATTGAAATTTATACAGGAAAGGAGAATGGTGCATCAGCAGCTGCAATTGCAATTGTTGATAGGTTGATTCAAAAGTCTGGCCTCTCAACAGCACGCGACCGCATTCTTTATACCAACAACTGGTACACATCGGTTGACCTTGCGACATTCCTTTTCAAAAAATATGGTTGGCGATTTTGCGGAACAATTGTACCAACCGCAAAGTATGTGCGCAAGGATGATGATATCCCATTTCATAAATTGTCTAGTGGAGCAATGGGATCAATTCCCCGTGGTTGGTATCGTGAAGCAGCTTTGGCAAAGAAGTTTAGGAGGAAGGAATATTATGTTCAGGCAACTACATGGAAGGATCATAAACAAGTCATGTTTTTACACA
The DNA here is from genome assembly GCA_013187285.1 of Cyclotella cryptica. Classification (NCBI taxonomy): domain Eukaryota; phylum Bacillariophyta; class Thalassiosirophyceae; order Thalassiosirales; family Thalassiosiraceae; genus Cyclotella; species Cyclotella cryptica. The sequence goes on from JABMIG010000059.1 coordinate 361,851, forward strand.
CAGTAAATATTGGATCAAGCAGAGGGATGCATACAGTCAGAAGAAATAAGAGAGGTCGCAGGGGAAGGGAGGTGTTTCCTGCTCCGCTTGCCCAACTTGACTACACAGAGAACTATGCAGCTGTAGATCGAAATGACCGCAATCGTGCAGATTACAGCACATCGATGAGAACAAACTGCTTCTACTTTCGCATATTCTTTTTGCTCCTCAATCGTGTGATTCAGATGATGTTTGTTATCTGTTGTAACTTAGCACAAGAGAGAAGAGGTCCACATTTGTACCAAAAATATTTGAAGAAAGATGGTAGGTTCAAATTCCAGATCAATCTGGGTATTACTTTACTGAACCATGCTCTTGCAAACGAGTGGAAGGACTTGGAAAGTGATCCTCCTCCGACAAAGAAGATTGATTGGGTACCATGTAATTGTGAAAAATGTTTCTTCTGTCTGAATGGGTTGACAAATGGTATGGCGCATAAGAAGCAAAAGGTCAGAACAACATTTGTTCAACATGATATGAAAGGAGGAGGGTATTGTAAGATGTGCTATCAAAAGCTTGCGAATGGGATAGCTGAAAATAGAGCATTGAGTAAGAATGAGAAGAAGAAGCGATGCAAAGCTTCAAGGTTGGGGTGTCCGTCATGTGACGAATGTATATGTAAAGATTGCTGGGCTGAGGGGTACGATATGCACAAGAAGAAGTAGATTGTTAATGCATTTAATGTCCATGTATTAGGTACAAAACTCAATTGAGACATCTGTGAGAGCATGATGAGCAACTATTGATACTTCAAGTCACTAAAATCGGACCAATATTGACAAAGATACACGATACCATACCAATTTATCAAAATGTCGACACCGAATACCTTGCTGGTAGACTCCGACCGTCTGTCTGGCTCCCGCGTGGTTTTAGCTCATTAGGAGCTCTGTAGGTCCCCTTATAATCTAAAACCTGGTTCGACTGCAGCAGGTTATGACCCTTTACGCTTGGGGGAGAGCTTCACCATGTCCGCTTCGCTGGTGTAGCATCTCCTCCCAATCCTCCGCGACACTTCCTACGAGCCTAAAGTCAGTCGCTATTGTTATTTCTCCCGCACCGCGGCCATGGCGTCGTCGCCGCCACCGCCTCCTCCTCCACCGCCTCCTGCGGCGACGAATCTTCCGTTTTCCTCCTGGGGTACCAACCTTCCATTCAACACTAAGGCCACGCATCCCTGTGGCGTCGTTTCCTTCACCCGAGTCGATGACAGCGGCGAGGCACATACGCACCATGTCTGGTGTGTTGACAAGGCCCTCTGGCCACGAGCGCAACAGTACTACGACAGCCTCTCCTGCACTGGCTACAAATTCACGCCCATGTCCGCCCCTGACGGTTGGAACCGCAAATATCCTGATGCCCACCTCGAGGCTCAGGCAATAAATCACGAAACCTTCCCCGATGACGCCCCGGACATCTCTCGTGGCTCCTCCGCCCTTCCCACACCGCCCCGCCGTCAAACCCGCCAACCCGATCCCGATCCGGTTGTACCGCCCTTCCCAACCCATCCGACACCAGCTACCGGCACGGCCGCTGCCGCCGCCACCGGCCCTACCCCACCCGATGCCACGGCCGCCCTCCTACAGAGCGTCCTTCTTCAACAACAACAGCAACAACAACTTCACAATGAAACCATCCGTGCCTTCATGGACGAACTACAACGAATGTCCACTGCTACAACCACCTCGACTTCGCAAACTCTCATCAAACCACCTATCTTTCCCGCCTATACTAAAGACACTCCTCTCGACGTCTTCACCGCCCAGGTTACCACCTTCAAACAACACGAATACTTCGAGGGGTGTACCTGGGACGTCAAAGCCCCCGGCAAAGACAAAGAAAGTATCTACCTTCGGTCCGAACTCCTTTGTGTCCTCCCTCTCGATTTACAACGTTTGTTCACCAACGACACCAGGTTCGATAACGACGGCTTTCTAATGTTACAACGCCTCCTGGACCACCTTCGCCCTCTCTCCCATCAAAGCAAATTCCTCACCATGATGGAATTTGCGAATCTCTCCAAAGGAGATAACGAGTCTGAAGCTTCGCTTATTTCTCGAGCGAAGGGCATAGACAACGTCCTCTCCGGCATCTCTATTGCCGAATGCATGCCCCTCAAGATCTTGTCCTGTCTCAGTGACTCATATCCGGGTCTCATTGCCCGCTATTGCCAAGGCGATCCTGCTGTCGTGCATGCCACCGTCACACAACTTGAAGCCCTTATGGCCTCAGAACGTGAGGCTCAACGTGCCTTTCCCCATCTTTATCCTACTTCTTCTGCCAACCGGGCTCGCGGCCAACCCACCACTTCTCCTGCTCCTTCTCCAACACCCGCCGGCTCGATTTACCCTCTTCCCAGGGGGGCACCATGGGAAAAGGTCGAAGATCTTATTTCTTCTGGCACCGTATGCCCTGTATGCCACTCCAAGGGTAAATGGCACGTTAACGAGGGATCCTACCGCTGTGTCCCCCTCGCTCGGCAAGGCAAGATCATCGTATGGGATCCGGATGCCGCTGATAAACTCATCACTGAGTATGAAGCTTACACTAAACAATCCAACTCGAATACGGGGCGTGGTGGTTCCGCCCGTGGCCGTGGCCGAGGTCGTGGCAGACAACGCACCAACCCATCTGCCAACACTGTCTCATCGACGTCGACAGCACCATCAACACCTGCCACCCCACCCCCAACAAACCCGCCTCCTACGGACTCTCAAGTCCGCCGTGCCACGTCGTTAGAACCTCCGACTCCACTTTCTCCGTCGAGAGATACTAACACATATACAATTCTTGACCGTGAAATAGACAGTGATAGTGCTGATGATGCTGCTTATGACGATGCGGACTTTGCACTAGCAGATAACTCTAACACTGATTACCACTATGTCGCCTCTGCATGTCGCACTACTACCTCCCCACCTGTCTCCACACGTTATGTGTCCACTGCACTCAATACTCTTGCTACCAAGCATCTCCGATCCCATGCTCAATCTATTGCTCAACCCCTACCTCACACTACCCAAGCAGTCGCTGATTCCGGGGCCACGGATAACATGTTTCCTGACCACTCTGCTTTCATCAGTTACCACCGCCAACACAATCGGTATGTCACTCTTGGCGACCATACTAAACTACCCATTCTTGGCATGGGTAGTACCAAAATCAAACTAAACGGAAAAGTCGTCATTCTTCGGAACTGTCTTCATGTTCCTGGTCTCCGCAATCCACTCTACTCTCTTCGGCAACACCGCCAAATGCCTGGCTGCGGCACCTACAGCGATTTTGACCATGGGGCCTATATCTTATTTCCACGGTTCACTCTACGAATCGATGATACAGTGGACAATTTCATTTCATATGAACCACTGGGTAACTTGGCTCCTACTATTAAAATTGATTATTGCCAACCACGTCATTACACCCCTCCTGCCACCCGCCCAGCCGCTCATCTCTCAGTCAAATATTCCATCCCACTTCCTAAATGTGTACGTGTGGCGGCTCCACCTCATCCAACCTCTCTTCAGCCTCCCTCTTCCATCCCCGATCCCGCCACCATTTCCACTGAATCTTTACATCTTCATGACAAAGAAATCATTCGTACTTCGGTTACTCCTCTTCCTACACGTCTACTCAAGTCTGTCCACTCCGATCCCGCCAATCTCCCACCTATTCCTCCCTATGCCACTCCCTCGGCTATAGAATCCCGAACACAGTTTGATTCTCTCAAACTCCATCGTATATTTGGATGCCGTCGATTCCGCAACCAGGAACACATTACCTCCGCCTCCCTTAATGCCAAACTCGTCAAAACTGGTGAATTCCCGCCCACTCTTGGCGACTTTGCCACGATCACTAACCCTCCACGGGGTAAACCTATTACCAAACGACGACTCTTCTTGGACAAAGTCCATATGGATATTGTGTTTGGCGACTGCCTTTCTCTAGGGGGGTATAAGTATGCGTTGTTGTTAGTTGATGTTGCAACACGCTATTCATGGATTTATGGTCTCCAAACACTTACCGGCCATGACATCACCAGTGCCCTCGATGCTTTCATTTCTGAAACAGGGTCTGTCCCTCATACCTTTCACGCCGACTTCGATAAGAAACTGATTGGTGGATCCGCTCTCCGTTGGATACATTCCCATAACAGCCGCATCAAGGCTGCTCCCGCCTCTCGCCAGTCCTCTAATGGCCTTGTCGAAGCTACTTGGAAAACTATTGTCAAAATGGCACGGGCGTACATTACAGAAAAGCAAATGACACGTGAGTTTTGGTTCTACGCAGTAAAACACGCTACGCGTATGATGAATCACATACCTGGTCGAATGGGCCGTCGACTCGTCAGCCCATTCGAGTTGGTTCACGGCACCAAGCCCGATTCCACCACCTGGTTCGAACTTTTTTCAGTCGGTTTTTTCAAAATGGACTCCTCCTCGGACGGTAAACACTCTAAAACACAATCAATGTCACTTGCTGGGATCGCAGTTGGACGAGACGATACTTCCAACACCATTCTATTTTATAATCCTCTCACTCGATCTTATTACCGACCCCAAGCCTTCACCCTTGACAAATCTCGTCTCCCTCTTGCCCAGTGGCCTGGCCTCATTGTGCCCTGACGGCAGCCTCGTATGCGGTCTCCTTCGCAACAACACTGACCCCACACCCGAACCATTTCCTCCTGGTACTCGTGTCACTCTCCTACGCGACAACACTCAAGTCAGAGGCACCATTTCCAACGTACCCTCTCCGACTACCTCCGCACTCATCCGTACGGCGGCGCTCCCCACTGTTCCACCTCCCACACACACCTCCTCTCCTTCTACTTCTCTCTACACAGTGCTCCTCGATAATGGCACAACAACGGAGTGTGAATTTGCTGAATTAGCGCCACCTGAACATCAACAACTCACCTCTCCTTCTGCAGACCAACCGAATCCCTTTCAATCTCTCCCATCCTGGCTGCAACAAGACTGCAAAGTCACACTTGACTGTCGCGGTGCCTTTCACAAAGGCTACCTGCATTTTTGCCCTGTTCGGGGTTTCCTGTTTGTTGTTAAACGAACCGCAAAATCTGCCAAACTTGACTGGGTTGAGCCTCTTCCTGACTTACCTCAACACTGGACAACCTTGTGCGCTGATAACATCCTTCTTCCCGGCCACAATTCCATCAGCAGCTTTCTCAAACCCAATTCCAGCAACAATGCCCCAGCGGCGAACTTCGTCTCTGCTAACAACCTTCTCCACCCCTGTCCGCCCTCACTTATTAAAGCACTTCACCCTGATAATCCTGACCGTGACGCCTGGCTTCAATCATATCATGAAGAGAAAGGGGGGCTTGAGTCTATGGACGTTTTTGAACGTATTAACAAGAAACAGTACCTTATGCTGAAGCGCTCTGGCCGCATTGGAAAAGCCTTGCCGTCCATGTGTGTTCTCGTGGTGAAAACCGACAAAGACGGCAAACCCAACCGCGCTAAGTCTCGCATCGTCGTGCTTGGTAACTTCGAAGACCGGATTTACGACAAATCCCAGAAGTATGCACCTGTACTGAAATACACATCCCTGCACCTTCTGACATCAAAGGCAGTTAGTGATCGGCGTGTTTTGCAACAGGGCGACTGCAAAAACGCGTTTTGCCAAGCATACTTACCCGACAACGAACTCACCGTCGTTCGACCCCCTCTTGGGGATCCCGCCTACTCCCGTGATGAATATTGGCTCCTCAAAAAGACTCTCTACGGACTCCGGCGCAGTCCACACCACTGGTTCCACAAAATCACTTCCATCTTAAAAGGCATGGGTCTCCAACCCTCTCCTCACGACCCGTGTCTCTACTCTGGCATCCTCGATGACCATCCCCAGCCTACTCGACCGCCGTCTCCCACCTCTGTGTCCGTTGTTCCTGACTCTCCTTCACCATCGCCTCGCCAACCCATCCATGTGGGTCTCTATGTCGATGATTTTGTCTTTTATTCTGTCAGTGATGCGGAAGAAAACAGATTTAGAAACATGCTGGCAAGCAAAATTAAAGTGGACTTCATGGGCACCGTGGATTACTTCCTTGGCACTGCCTTTACCTGGAAACGGCATGCTAACGGCGAACTCTCCGCTTTTCTCTCCCAAACAGCGTTCACCGAATATATGGCTCACCGCTTTGCGGTGGACACCATGAATCCCGTCCCTAACATGACGCCCTACCGCTCAGGTTTACCCATCGATGCTATCCCACCCCCAGATCCTAAAGATCCTGACCTGAAACGACGAACGAAATGTTATCAAAGCATGGTGGGATGTATAAATTGGCTGGCCACCTGCACGCGCCCAGATGTGTCCCCTGTTCTTACCTTCTTGGCCTCGTACTCTCAAAACCCGGCCCATCAACACTACAAAGCTGCCCTTCACGTGATAAAATACTTACTCTCCACGTCAGAGTATGGCATCTCTTACCACTCTCAGGCCACCTCCACCGTGCAAGCCTTTAATCACTTTCCCCACCATCACGACAAAGAGGCTTACACTGACGCCACTCCCCCACCCTCACCCTCCGACTGCCGTAACCTCACCGCCTTCAGTGATGCTTGTTGGGGTGGCCAATTCGGTGCTGCGGTCAAAGATGGCACCCCTCTCGAACTCTTTAAATTCCGCTCTCTCTCGGGATTTGTTATTAGCCGCGCCGGCGGCCCTATTGCCTGGAAATCCATCCGCCAAACACAAACCGCTCGCTCCTCCTGCGAAGCCGAAATCCTCGCTACCGACGCATGTGTAGCCGAACTGATGCATATACGGCACTGCGCCCTCGACCTCGGCATTACCGATGCCTCTCAGCGCATCGTCGTATATAATGACAACCAAGCCGCTGTTAATTGGGCGGACAACATGACTTCTAAAGGCACGAAACACCTTAACTTACATGAAAACTGCGTGCGTGAAGCCCACCATGACAAAATTGTCCAAATCACGCATATTCCAGGCCTTATTAATGCCAGCGATCTCTTTACAAAAGAGCTGAAGGACTCAGCTCACTTCCGTCGCTGTCGTGATTCGATGATGGTGTCACGTTCCAATTTTGTTAGGCACCACCACTGTGTGCCTGCACACATGGCATCACCTCACAACCTTCCCTACTATTCTCCTCGGTCCGGTCAAACTCCTGTTCAGCTCGCTGCCAAGCATGGCGCGAAGCGCCATGTTGTCGCCCGGACGGTCTCCGACCGTCCTACCGACATCCTGCCGGAGAGGGGGGTGCTGGTAGACTCCGACCGTCTGTCTGGCTCCCGCGTGGTTTTAGCTCATTAGGAGCTCTGTAGGTCCCCTTATAATCTAAAACCTGGTTCGACTGCAGCATACCTAAGGGTTAAAAATAAAAAATTAGGTAACTAACGCACAACGCACAACGCACAGACGACATCCACTAATACCTCATGACTACTACTTCATGACCATGATAAAAATGGCCAGAACACAATAACCATTGTTCCGTCCACCCCATATCGCCGTTGTGCCCACCCAAACAGTCTCGTCTATCCGACCAGCTCGGCAAGCAGTGACCAGAGTACAACAATTCTAATTGTGCCAACGATCTAGTACTCACTAAGAACAAGCGACAAGAAAACACCAAGTAGTCTCCATCGCCATCATTCCATCCTCAAATTCGACAACATCCAAAACTAGACTCAAACAATCATGTCCTCCCCACCATCACCACCCACCCACGCCGAAATCCAATCCCTCCTCTCCACCTCGGCCTACAATCCCGCCATAATCCCCCAACTCGAATCCTACGTCCGCGCCCAACTGTCCACCGTGGCCTCCTCTCTCGTGGCGTCGCAATCTCCGGCACAATACAGCTTCGAGGCGAATCGGACGTTGATTAAATTGTATCAATTCTTCCCGCATTTGCTGACGGCGAGTGGCGGGGGGGAGGGCGTTGCTTGTTTGGTGGGATTTTTGGCCTTGTTGTCGTGGCCGGAAACGGAGTTTGTGGCGTTGGGGTGTTTGATTCCTGAGAGGGTGCAGAGCGTTGAGCCCTTTGCTACCTTGGTTCGGTGAGTTTTGTGAAGTGTTGTTTTGTTGGCCTGTTATGGTGCATCATGTTTTCAATGTGGGGCTGTGTAGGGCTTTTGCATTTTTCGTGGACTCGTCGTCTCCTCTAGATATTCTAGACTGTTGTCGTTATCATGGAACTGTCTTTTTTCACAAATCAATATCAACGTGGTCAAGACAATAATGGCAATGCTCCTAACCAAAACCTCACTCTCTTTACCCCTCTCACACAAACAAACTACTCATCAAAGCTGCAATGAACTCCTAGAATCATGCCGTTTCTCCTCCTTCTGGCCCGAATTCCGTAAACTCGGCATACCGGAATACGGAGCCCCCGAGGGACAAACTTCCGTATCCGATGATCGAAAACTCCTCGCCGATGCCGTCAACGGATCTCGTGCCTCGCATCAAATCCGCGTCAGTATGATACGAATGTTGGCCAAAACGTACAAGTCGGCACCTCTTTCGTACGTCTTGTCGGCATTGGATTTGAAGGACGAGGCGTCGTTGATGTCGTTTGCTTCCAAGGTCATGTTTGTGACTTCCGGCGGGGGAGGAAGTGAGAATGAAATGCCGATTGTGGAGAAGGTGGAGGGGGGATTTGTGACATTTGTTTCGTCGGCGGAGAATACTAAGAGGGTTGGAAGTGCGTATAAGGAGGGGGTGAATTATCAGGCGGTGGCGGCGATGATGTCCAAATCAAAGATTCGGGGTCAGTAGGTTGTTGGGGTGATAGGGCAGTAGACGTGCAGCTCATGATTAACTGACAGCTTCATTAAAGAAAGTGATGATTCATTAAACAAGAGAGGCTCCATTTTATAGTTGCACCAGTTTCAGTTGTCGTTGATACTCGAATTTACGATTGTGATCGAATGAATTACTTTTTTGCTGTTTCGATATCACTGCTTTCTTCGAGTTCTTGTTCCACTCGCGGCAATCATCATGAATCTGACTTCCAAGCCAACATCTGGCGAAACTCCATCCCAAGAAAGCAGTCACTGAAATTCAATGTATTGTTATGTCCACAAGAAGTAATGTCACTTCATTTGTGGATAAGAGTTGAATGTCTGATATTGATCAATCGAGGAGCCTTTTTCCTTATTTTGACGTCATCGCTTCCGTCAAACCCTTGTTCCAAGCCCACCAATCATGACGAAAATCCAACACAAAGTAAATCCCACTGAGTTAATTCATTTTATTGTAATTTCTATAAGGAGTAGTATCATGTTCATGTGTGGTTAAGAGTTGGATTTATGATATTGAGGAATTGAGATCCTTTTTATCTCAGTTTGTTATCACTTCATTGCATCCTGTCAGCTCTTGTATGGTACCAAGCCCACCACAATCATCATGCATCCGCCGTCCAATCCAACATCTGACGAAAATCCAACCCAAAATAAGCCGTCACCGTCTTCAACCTCCCATTCAAATAATGCTCCTCCAACTTACAATTCCCTCCATACCCCGCCTCCAACGCCGCCTCCGCCAACGACCGCCGATTCGCATTCCTCGGCAAATCGTACACCACAAACCTCGTACTGGTGGCCGCCGCGGCAATTTTCAAAAGACGCACCCCATCCACCTCCGGAGTGGGCGGGAACCCCACGCATCCCCGTTCACAACCACGAATCTTCATATCACGCGAGAGGTCGTACCCATCCTTCCCGGTGGAACCGTAGTCGACGCCTCCCCAGGGCGGATCCATGAAAATGGCATCAATCCGGCTGGCGTATTCGTTGAGGAGGTCGATGCCCCCGATGGTGAAATCATCGTAGATTTCTCGGGGAGGGTAAGCCGACAGCGCCGCGGCGGTGCGGGGAGGTGGATCCATGACGAGATTGCCGTCGCGGTAGCATCGTTCCATGACGGCGACGGAGTTGGCCTCGACGAAGACGATGCGATTGGGTGGGATGTTGTATATGGATGCGTTGTGGGCGGCCATGCGTAGTTTTTGTCGATCGACGTCGATGCATATTATGAGAGATACGGAAGAGGATGGAAGTTTGGCGAAGGCTATGGCGTTACCTCCGCAGCCGCAGAATGCATCCAGTATTACCATGGACTTGGGTGGTTGTTGAATCGACTGTCCCCTTTTATGATTCAGGGGAACATTGGCCTTTATGTTCCTTCTCCCCACCGTCTTGGAAGAAGAGGTAAATGCATTATTCCCATTACCACCACTGGCGGCACACCTCACCACTTGATCCGCCGCCTCTACAAATCTCTCCGCGACATGATCCGCCACCACTTCCGGTGTGACGGAATACCACCCCTCCGCATCAAGTTGTATCCCCTCATCAAACCTTTTGAACAATCGACGCCGTTGCGCCCAGTACTTATCGTGAACGACGGCTGGATCGTGAGGATTGGGTTGTGACGATTCCCTTCGGAGGTGTTCGTATCTCGATTGGCAGATGCATTTCCCGTTGCGGGTGGCATTGGCACTATGACTGACGGTGGACGGTGGAAGAATCTTTTTGACGACTGTTTTGGTGGGTGTACGAAGAATGAGAATCCTTCGTTCTTTGGAGATGTCATTGGATGGTTTGGGCGTTTCCTTGACTGGTTTGGGTGGTTGAGATGTGACGAAATTGTCAAAGAAGGAATCGAGTCCGCCGCCATTATCTTGTTGTGTAGTATCGGAAGTGCACCCATTCATTGTGTCTCTGCACTGCCGCGTTTCCTGCGTCCCCTTCATGGGATGTAAATTCGGATGAGAATGACCCGAAAAGAATTCCGGTAATTCCACCAATGGAGGACAATACTTATATTTCCCCACGGGTGGATGATGAAACTTTTTCATCTTCACCGCACCACCAATTCCACTTCCACTTCCACCGCCCATGTCTCCAACATTCTCCGGAATCAAACCATGATTATGCGCAAAAATCGTATCAATGGCCAACGAACGCACCGTCGTCTCTTCCCTCCGCCTCACCCCATCCACCGCACATGCCGCCTCCTCCTCGGCCCGATGCGTCCCACCCTCGGCGGCAAACAAGAATGCAAATCCAGGATGTATCCCCACCGGCGGCGGTGCGTCACACGCCAAACCGCGAGAACGGCCCTCGTCCTCGTCGTCCTCCTCTATCAGAGAATGACAAAAGACACACGGGGTACGACACGCACAACCCCCCTCGAGGCGTAAACACCGCACGGGGACCAACGTTGTTGGACCGTCCGTTTCCGATAGCATGGTGCCACCACGAGTCGGCACGAAGTCATCAAAGAGATCGACGCGATGACAAATCAATGTCATTTCGGGGTAGGAGGGACGATGGTTGACATCCCCCGCTGCGGAGGATGGCCGGACCGCGTGGGGACGACGTTGGGGACTTTTACGTGACTGGGGACGAGGGTCGGCGCCATGACGCGAGTTGCTGCCGCAGCTTCCGTAGCCGCTGCTGCAGGAAGATCCGGTGCGTTCTCGATTGGATAATTGTCCGTGGTTGGCGTGGGGCATTTTGTAGTGGATGGAGGGATGATGGGCTGGGCTGGGCTTGGGGGGGTGGCGGGGAAGAGTTTATTGCTTGGAAAGAGGCATCATTCCGAGTCTCTTGGGTTGATCTGATTTCTACGGTACGAATTTATGCAGACGATTTTAAGAGGATTGCGTTGTAAGTGTTTGGGGCGTTTGCAATCCTTTGTCTTGACGATCGGGAAGACACACCATATCGGTCGTCAACATCGTGAATGGTTGATGTCAGGCGCTGGACTGGCGCTGGATGAAAGAGGAGGTGCACCCGTCACACCGGGGTCGGAGAAAATCGATTTTTAAAGAAAAGAGGAAAAGAGTGAGAACGCTGTAGCCCCCAACTGTTGATTTTCTGAAACAATGCAAAGGTACAGCTACAAATAATTTTGTGACCCTTCTAAGGCCATTCACCATCGAGTGTGCTAACTGTCCATGGGCTAATTTTTCGTTGATTTTCTTTAGCCCGCTGCATGCTTTGTCTTCGACCATGCTATTTCCAGTGTGCTATCCGTTTTGAGAGCCCGCCTCAATTTCTGTCTGCGTTATTTCTTAAGTCACATAGCCCTTTTGTGTTCACCACACATCTGACAATTCCATTTCAATTCTTCCGCAAATCTCCCATCATCGTCAAAACAACCATCCAGAATGTCCAACACAAACGTAGATTCCTATCTTTGGGTTGTGTTTTCTACCTTTCCACATGTCGCGGCAGCAGCTGCTGTCGCGATTGCTGCTGCCACTCTCCCCGAAGACTTCGAAGTCCCACGTGATGTTGCCTGGGATATGGTTGATGATTTCATTCGTGAGAACAACATAACATCAGTAAACGGGCTGATATTATCATCGTATGATGTATGGTGGAAGATGGTTTTGACAGCAACGTATGAAATGTGTTCTCAGACCAAGTTGCACCTTATGATAGTTTCATCATCATTTTATTTATAGTCATAAATTAAGTGTGGATTTTATTGCAAGCGCACCAATTATATTGTTGGTTCTTTCCTTCTTCACTCATTAGTTTGTAAGTTAGTTAGTTACAGATGAAGTTAGTTAGTAGTTAATGAGACGTAGCTGTTTAACAAATACTTCTTCTCATTTTCAGTTCTGAATTGTTCTTAATTCATTCTCTATTGAACCCGTAGAGCAAAAACAAGTGCAGGAACAAATCGCACACTCAATATCCAGCTTTGCACCCCACAACTCCTCCATAATACTCTGGTTTATTGTTGAGTTCAACCAATCAACAAAACACTTGCAATTGATGACTTAGCTTGGCGAGGAGAGCGGAAGAGCAATTGGAAGGGGGAGCAGGCGGTGAATTGTTGAGTTTGGAGTTTAATTGGTTGATTGTCGAATCGTTTGCAGTGCTCTTTCAAATCCCCTGCTTAGCATCAATGAAACGACAGATTAAACCCAGCAACCGGGTCATTGACGGCCCGGATAGCATGGTTGTCAACCGACAACCTCAATTGTTCGATGCCATCTGCCTTCCCAGCCGTTTGTCAGGCCTGCAAGGAGCGTACTCTATGAATTCGTAGTGTCTGGCCAAGTGTACGTCGACAGGGGCATCATTGTATGGAAACGCGGTGGCGTCGCTGGGGGCGTCGTTGGGGGCGTCGTTTGGGATTGCCCCGGCGGCGGTGGCAAGGGCAGCGCAGAAGTCGTCGCCGTCAGCGCAGAGTTATTCGGCGATGACTAGGTGGAATTTGCAGCGGCAAGGGCAGCGCAGAAGTTGTCGCCGTCAGCGCAGAGTTATTCGACGATGACTGAGTGGAATTGGCAGGGAACAACAGCGTCGACGGCAGAAATGTCAGCGGGGAAACTGGGGCCGTCGACGAGAAAGGAGAGGAATGTGGATTGACACAGTGTGATACGTAGTGATAGGCAGTGATGCAGATCAAAAATGAGTGGGCGACGGCTTTAGCGCTCCGGGCAAAGAAGCCTCTTTTGCGCATGGAAATCGGATTTAGCGCTCCGGCAAAAAAATCGAAAAAACTGGGCGAGCGGACGTGGACACGACCAGCGAGGGCTTAAAAATAGGTAATGAGCTCAAAAAATGATGTTAGCCCAGCGTTTAGCACGCTCGATGGTTAATGGCCTAAGGGGCGGTCTTAGCAATTTTGTGCAATTGTGCGATTGTGCGATTTTTGGCCACTTATCTATGACCCTAACACAAAAAAGTCAATTGTGTGATTATTTCGAACAGTCACGCGCGGCGAACTATTTTGAACAATCACACGCCGCCATTGCCTTCAGGGCCGCAGACAACCGCGATTGTCGCTACATCAACCACCATGCCCTCGATCGACAATCCATCAGAAGCCCCGACTGCCGCCTCCACTGCCCCCTCCACTGCCGCCAGTGACGAGCCTACAGCTGTAAATGCATCAGACATTGTCAACGCTGTCGTCAACAATTCTGCCGCCGCAAACATCAATGGCAATTCTGTAGCCGAATCCCAAGATCTTCATGTGGGAGACAACGCTGAATCAACCGCTTCAACCGACGCACTTATGCTCAATTCACCAGAGGACGCAGAGGAACTAGACGCGCCCCTCAGCGAGGAGACAAAAAAGGCTGCAGCAGAGAAGAGGCGACGAGAGAAGCAGAAGGAAAAGCAGGCGCAGCAGAACTGCCAACTGGAAATGATGAAACAGACTCCCCTCGAGAACATCCAGTTCACTGCTGACGGGAAAGACGTCCTCAAGATTGGCTCTGTTTTGTGGAAGGATGTGGATCTGCAGTATCGTTTCCAGTACTTAAAGGATAAGAACATCAAGTACGGCCGCTCTAGATCAAAAGATCAGCTTGGCGGTGTCATCGTAGAGTACATGAAGGCACTTCCGTACAAGAACGCGGTATCGACAACTCGGCGCATCGCTGACGCTGCTGCTACAACTCTAGTCTCCTCAACCGTTCAACGGGGCAATGGTACAATTGCCCGCAAATCTGCCAAGCCCAATTTTCTCACAGAAGGCCGCGATGGGACATTTTATCGAGTTGCCAACGTTCTACGTGTTCACAAGGAGTGCTACGTTGCCACGAAGAATGCATTGGATCGATCCGAGCTCGGCAGCGGGATTGCCCATATTGTTGAATGGAATACCATGCTCAATGCATTCAACAAAGAGTCGAGCCGTAGCAATCCTGATCTTGAAATTGATTGGGGCGTAGGATTTCCACCAATTCACTATGTGCTTCGTAGGACATGGTGTACTCGTTGACAAACAGACCCTCGTGAAGAAGTTGTTGGGCGTGATCCCGCCATGACATCCTAGAGTGATCCAGCCGCTCCTTCCGCATTTGGCTGTTCCACTGCTCCATGTTGGCGAGCTGCTCGAGCGTTTCCAGGGCATCGGCGGCATGTCGTGTGCTCTCGAGAGCGTGGTGGACGTCTACATCTTGATGGACATTCATGTTAGAGGCAACAGGAGAAGGAGCGATGGTTCCTTAAAAGTGGTCTGAATATGGTATGCGGGCGCTGGCGCGCTGATGAGAGAGCGATCTTGCGCAACTTTTGTGCTGGAAGTGCAGTAGAACTTGGAATTGCACAATTGCACATGTGCAATTAAAACGTGCTTTTTTTACACTTCTCCGTTCGAGTCGGTCATTTCTCGAAATGACCGTCTGAAAAAATTACACATTGAAATGACCGTAATGTGAAAAAATTGCACATCGTTTACCGGGTTTTCCTAATTGATACTGCAAAAATTGCACAATCGCACATAATCGCACCACTTGCACGCTTGCTAAGACCGCCCCTAATGTGATGATATCGGAGGGAGGAAAAACAAACCAAATGGCATGTCCCCAGTTTCTTATAAAACAATTGTTTACCATAGCGGTTCATGACACACATAAAAAGGTGAATCTACCCTATCTTTAGACACTTTTTTCGCATATTTCTCGTAACTATTATTTAAAACCTATCTGGGGACTTTTTTAGAGCTCGTCGAGATCTATTCAACGATGTATAAATGACCTATGGTTACTTAAATGATTTAACCAGTTATACTATGTAGAAAACCAAGGATGTTATGTAAAAATTGAAAGAGTTATTTAACCCTACCAAACTATTCATCTAACAACACCTTTGCATAATGCTCCTGCCAATGGTACTGGCACAGCCACAAGTTGGGGTTACATGCACAGTATGTGCGAATTTTGGTGGTGCATCTCTCACCAGAACAAGTGTATTGTTGGTATGCCTTTTTTGCTCCACGCATCCACTTCGTCCCGGTCCACTGCCTGGCATGCTTGGGCGCCGTCTGCATAGAATGCTCCGTAGCGATATTCCTGCACCTCTTACTGCACCTGACTGTCTCCTCTGCTTCCACCAGCTCTGGATTGTTAATCATCTCCCATGCAAACATCCTCCTAAACTCCAACAAAGTCATTTTCTTGTTGCCATCCCACACAAAGAATCGAAAGGCGAGGTACATATTTACCTCTGTCACTGCAAACAAGAACTGAAAACACCTCAAAGCCCAGCGAGTTGTCACCCACGTCTCCTCAATACTAGGCACTGCATGCCGAAGATTGTTGTGATCATCTACCGCGTGGCGGTACTTGAAATGGAGGTAGAAGGGCTCCGTGTAATTGAAGGACGCAGTCTTGGTCTCGCCAGCCTCTTTCCAAGTTCGAGAATGAACTCGATCGTCCACAGGAAAGAGCCCACTTGCAGTGCCCATGATCTTCATTGTGTAGTCGGGCTCTCTCATGCACCACACATTGTAATGTGTATCGTTGAGAGAGCCCTCCACGGCGGCAGAATCGCCAACTGACTTGGTTGCCATGTGGGCATCGATGGCATCTCCGGCGATGTAGCGTGGCCAGAACCTACGCTTCTTGATGAGTGCACCTGCGAAGACACCCAACTTCCACAATGCAACCAGAGCAGCCAACACACAAAAGCCAGAGTCCAGAACCACGTACCTCGCAGAGTTGTGGATTGACTTTGTTAACCTAAGGAGCAAGCCACCAGTGTTCCCATGTTCGCTAAACTCCGGTTCTCCAATCTCACGTGGTCGGTCCTTACCCTCCACAATCTCCATGTCAAACAATATCCCACTATCTCCGCAGCAGATTGTGTGATACTCATTCCCAAAGGGATGAGGCTTCCTCGGACAAAAAACCCAACCAGGACATGTCCAACGAGAGAGCCAGATCGACATGGACTCGTCGAGACAGACGATCCAAGACGGGATGAAGACAGCAGCCATGTTATCTCTCCAAGCCTTGATCATTTCTCGAACTTCCCAAAACCTGTCACGAAATGCTGGAGGGTTTGGCTTGCATAGGTGGAGGTGTGACAGAAGGTCTTCAAAACGACGTGGCGACATGTACTTCGCCAGACGGTAAGGACAGGGTGCATTCTTCTCGTCGTAGTCTCGATTTGTGAAGAAGTCTCGACGAGGAAACCCAACGACGGTGGCAATTAGGAGCCACAACCCAAGAAAGCGGCACATCATTTAAAACTGGTGGGTTGAAGACCGGCGGCACGGAGAGAGTCGCTTGTGTTCTCGACAACACAAGTCTTCAGCCATTCGATGGGGAATAGCTGGAGGAAGAACTCGAAGGAAGTGTTGGAGCCATGTCTCCAGTTGTTGAAACCTGGTGGAAGCTTCTGGTTGGTCATCAGCTTGCGCTGACAAACACCATTCCAGGAAAAGCGCTGGCCTTCAAAGAGGCCAGAAGACACATCTCTTGGTGTCTGAGTTGTGTCTGGCACGTTTTCAGGGGCCGGGGCATTGTCATCATCGACAGCAAGCCCCTGGGCCAAGACAGTTCTGATGTCTTCGGCCGCATCCCCAGTTCGTCGAAAGCCGAACTCTGTGCCTTCGTTCTCCTCCGTGGCGACTTCTCCTTGGGGAGTTTCAGGAGAAGGAGGAGCAACGTCAAAGAACAAATCGGACGGGCCCTCCTCAACAACCTTGACGTAATGCTTTGCAGCGTAAAGGTCCACGTCCGGGAACGATTCGGACTTGAAAAAGCAAGCAAGGAACTTGTTGCCGTTTCGCGTCACCTCTCCCATGCGAACGGCAACCAAATCACACAGCCGCTGTCCCGCAACCTTGTTGGGAAAGCGCTGGTCAATTGATGCGCTGGGACGGAGGTAGCTCAGCAGAACGGAGCACTTCGAGTCGACGCCGAGAGTCTTCCGATTCGGTGGCATGGTGTCAGTGTTGTGATGCTTTTTTTATGTAGACATACACGTAGATTTTGTACCAGGTGGATGCCAACGACTTCAGCGAAAAAAAAATTGTGAGCAAAACCATGACAGAACCGCCCCATAGTGCTGGTTCAGTGAATAAAAGGTCTATCATGCAACTGGCATTTGACCACCAAACTTCTGGTGGTCCTTCTCAGTATAGTGTTCTATACGATGCATTATTGGCTTAAAGATTGACCAATTGGAACAGTACTCAATCGTGCATCTGCCGATAGGGTAGATTCACTCTAATAGGGTGAAACTACCCTGTTGTGTCACCAACCCATAGCCAAACATTACCCCATTTGTCGTCTCTCACAGGGGACGAGAGATAACAACCAAGTGGTCATTGGACCAGTGGCCCAGTGGCAGTAGTAATATTTCACACAAATGACTGTTTTGTGAAGATATCATGGTTCCAATTATGTGATAATGGGAGCATGCTGAAAACACATGTCGCAAATCGCATTTACACATTTACACAATATTTTTGTGTTTTGGTGGAAAAATGTAAATTTAGACAAATTATGTGTAAATTACACAAAATCTTGGTCAAGGAGAGGTCCTCGTCGACAATCGACACAAATTGCAAATCACATTTACACATTTTTTCACCTATGGTTGTTCCCTCTCTTCTCTACTTGCACGCTATCTCTATTATGCATCGTTACACAGAGGTACTGAGAAAAACTACATAAAAACATTGGAAAATGGGACTAGTGACTGGGATTCGAAATGTGATCGGCGAGAAATATGATTTATGATTTACATTTTAGGTTAGTTTTATTATTGCTTAAACAAATTTATGTTAATTTGATATGTGTAAATGCGATTTGCGAAATGTGTTTTTGGTATGCTCCATTTGTGGATGGGGGATTTTTAATATCTAAGAAACCCCATGCTTTTTCCATGCGAAATAAAAAATTTCATCATCACTTGCCATCACTCAGCATCAATGTTCTCATTGCCATCACCCATCATTAACATCGTCATCATTAATCATTGACCATTGCTTGCTGTCAACATCAACCATCATCATCATCGCTTGCCCCCACCCTCATTGTCCATTGTAAAGCATGCAACAATCAGTCGTTATCATTTCTAAGACTGATCCTCTGTCATAGCCCCTCAGCGCTCACACAACCACCAACACAATTGTAATCCCCATCCGTCTTTGTGACAGGCTAAACCCCACACCCCATCCACTGTTCCACCAACCAGTAACATTGCTCCATCATTCAACACCACTCCATCCTCCTCCTCTCCCACTTGTAGAGAGCCCCGTCGAGAGCGCACCCTTAGGGAGAAATACTTCCCATCTCTCATGAACCTCGTGAACTGGAAGAATGACCACCTTGTATTCACCAAAAACACTACCTTCACAACCAAGCAACTGTGCTCCATTGCTGGCAACGATGTCTACCAATGGTGCAAGTGGCGCGTCAATGGCGACCCACATGCAGCAAATCAGTCACACCGCCAGTTAAATATGGCAGCAATGCATTGAAGACTTGGAAGAGGGCCATCTTCCATTTGTGCAGCAACCCCACAAAGTCAGCTCTCATGGCTTGTCTCATCAAGAACATGAAGCGGACTCAGAGTCAACCTCGTGGTATTGCATCACAAGCAGGGGACACCATGCTTCCTAGTGAGTATAAAGCTCTCATGGATGCAATTTGGGATCTGGATAATGTTGAGACATGTCTTTGTGCAAGTGCCTTCTTCTCTCTCCAATTTTCATTGATCCGATGGGTTGATGATACTTCCAAGTTTTGAGAAAAAGATTTGAAGCCATATTCTTGTACACACAATATGGAGTTACTGCACAGTTGTGTTGGTCTAAAATTTTCACAAATGAAAGGGATGCCCCCAATCAAGTCTTATTCAGTGCTATGGACCCCAAGTAGTATGATGTGTTGTCTGCTCTAGGTCTTTGGATTGAATACCATTGTGAGACAAACCCGGAACCAAATGAATTTGTCTTTGGTTGCCGGGGTCTTGATGATCCCATCCAAATCAAGGAGCCTATGCCATGCATACTCTCAAATATTTTGAAGGTGTTGAATGTTTCTAGTGGTCGCAGGTTGGGTACTCATTCTTTTTTGCAAGTTTGCAGTCACTTTTGCTCATGGAGCAGCATGTTCTAAGGTGAGTATCACTCCCAATATTCTTTCACTGTGCTGTGTATTGATTGATTAATTTGTTACTATTGAAATAAATCAAGATTTCTTTTATAGGATGATACAGACTATTGTGGGCATTGGAAGAACTCGGGCTGCCAACATGAAACTTATGCTAACACAATGATACCTTTTGTTGATGCTAAAGTTACCGGTGAATTATGGCATAGTCGTAATTTGTGAGTAATAATATTATTGTATTTGACAATTAGTTGCACATTGTGAAGCGTTGAGGATTTCATGCTTGGTGCTCTGTAGTATGATAGATAGTATGTATTGCACCATATTGTAGTTCATGTAATTTTGTGTTGATTTACCTTTACATTCTCAATTGCAAATAAATTAAATTAATAGTGATAATGAGATACGGAAGGTCTAGCAATTAGATAAAATAACATGGGTTAACATGAGAGTTTTCTAAAAAATGAGTATACTTTTGGGAATCTAAATACATAAAAATACCATATTTCTGTCCCATTGATTTCAGACAACAACAGCAATGTCCCCCAAAACACGCTGAGAGGTAATAAATTCACCAAATGCGCCCATAGGAAATCCAAGTTACCAAATTGCTCTAGAAGATGAGAAGCTTTTTGATGATCCACGATGTAATGACCCCCTGTTCATTGTAATTGAGAAAGTGGAGTACGAAGTTTGGAAGGCACATTAAATGTGGCTTAAGAACTTTCAAAATTCTGAAACCATGCTCCTTTAGAGTATGACTAGCCCTAATAAATTTATAACATGCACAAAGGTAATGACGGACTATGTTACAAGAAAGAATCCGCTAGCTTTTGAATAATTTTGCCAGGCGGGGCATGGATTCAAAATTTTGAAGCAACATATGACATGGATTCAAAATTGTAGCAGTCACAATGGGCATGGTTTTGAAATAGTGAAGCCACAATGTTGAAGCCACCTGGGGTGTGCCTTCAGAATTTGTATGATACATGCCCACTATGGAAACTATAAATCCAATAGCTACTTATTTGTGTGCAAACATCTTTCTTCTTTCTCATTTCTCAGTATCTGTGCAACTTGAGATTTTACAGTGAAATCTCTCATTATCCAATCAAAGGCTTTATCCATAATGTCCCTTTTCCAGGACCTTGCAGGAATACAAAGCCATGTATGATTTGTGAGATTTTGACCTTTTGAAGCTCATTTCAATTGGTTAAACTTTTTTATGTCTTCGGATCTCTGCTTATCTTTGTCTTGTCATAAAATTAAGCCACCCTCAATTCCACAAGATTTTCCCAGCATGTTCTCACCTATGCAAACAAAGACAACCACACAACGTGCTAGATATAGAAAAAGAACATATTACCAACACATCACCAAAATCTAATGTTAGTGGGAAATCAAGATCAAATAATTTATGTCACCATCACAAAGTTGGCATTACTAGATGTGATCAATTCAATTTGCTAACAAAAAACTAAGATGAAATTACACTCCAACCTCTAAGCACCAGTAATGCAATAGTACCAGAATCATACAATCTCATGTGATTTTCTACTTCAACCACAAAGAAGCTCAATTGTGGCTTTCATCAGTCCACTGTCCTGAATCCAAATCCCAACTTTCCTCCGACTGCAACCCAGCCCACCTGATGGAAAATACTTGCTGACAGTTTTGCCTGTAAGGCAATCAACAAGACATGCAACTTCACCAAAAAATGGCCAACTACTCGCAAAGTATTGACTCTATCAACCATTATCATTATCAATGAGATTGAAAAATGTCAATATTATTGACTACACAGTTGAGGTTGATCTATCAACTTTTTTAATCAACATGTTGACAGGGTGAATTGATACTATCAACTGCCTGGTATCAACCATCTATCGACCAACTATTTCATAGCTAGTCGTAGTTAGTGCATACCAACTATTGACCAACTTACGGCTTGTCAATATTATTGACTTAGTGGTCAACATGTTGACAAGTTTAAATAACAAAAGTCAATAGTATCAACACATATTGACCAAAACGTTAATGGTAGGTCAACATATTGACTGTGACTGTTTGCATACTATTGACTCCTATCAACCAGAAAACAAATTATCAAGCAACTGTCAACCAATCACCAAAAATTGGCAAAGTTGCCTGTCTTGCAGCCCTATATCAAGACTGAGCTGCAGTGGACTTGGTGGTGCATGTTGAAAACAAATGAGCTTCTTCTCATTCTTGGAGCACTGAGAGGGCTGGTGAGCAAAAAATCACAATTGAATAGGAGCAATGAATACAATTCCCATTGGCCCATGATGTTGCTGTTAAATTAATGGCAGAGTTGATATTGGGTATTGACAAGAAATTACAATTAAGATTCAAAACAATCATTGTGCATCTTACATGGAAAAAAGCATACATTTGTAAATGTCTCAAGAAGGCTTCATGAGAAGCTATGAGTCCTTGGGCACATAGTATTGAGGAAACATGTGATCTGCTATTTAGCGTGTTGATCACCCATGTCCCATGTCAGATCATGTTGCCAAATCTGACACAATGGCCAATGATGCCACCCAAAAGACTCAGAATAATATGATCTCAAGTGCCTCTGGTGCTTGGACCACAGAGAATTTCAAATATGGCTTTCATCACGATTCTACTATTCTGAATCCAATACAACCCAGCACACCTGATGGAAAATACTTGCTGAGAGTGTCAACGGCAAGGCAGCCAGTCCTGTGTTACAACTGAACTTCATCAGTACTTGGTGGTGAATTGCTGAAAATAAATGAACCCTCCCATTAGTTCTTGGAGCATGAAATTTGCATGCCAATCTTACTTTGAGCCTAATAGTTCAGGTTCACCTCATAGACTCACAGAGGCTAATCCGAAGCTTATCCCAACAAGCCTTGGCTCATAAAGCCCTAGGCAGATACAAAAGAGCAAGCTTGGTCAAGCTGTACCTGTGTAATAATCTACCAAGTTACAAGGGACTGGATTCTATCAGTATGTCTATCATTCATCTAGCTACACTGTGATTCAATGTTTGGCACTGTGGCTCCATAAAGTTTACAATATATATCAAAGCAATGTTAACACAGCCACTGGAATTGTTTCTATCTTCTCAAAGATCCACTGAAGAGTCAATTAGGTTGGGTGCTCCATTTTAGATGTATTCTGGATCCAAAAATATGACATTTTTGTAATCCAGTGCATTTTGCTCTATCTCCATTTATTTGGGCAAGGCCCAGCCCTCGTGTCTTATATAAGAAAACAAAGCAAAGCAAAGCAAAGCAAAGATCAAACTCTATGCCTACATGAAACAAGACATGGATCGATATTCAGTAATGGTCCTATAAATGACTACATGTGTTGGCATTTATTTCTGCTGAGCAGAACAAAAAACATTGATTGTCATTAATTAGGTGATTACTAACGTATGAGAAATGTTTATTTGTCACTACTTTTGTCTGTATTGACAATGCATTTTGAGTGGTTTAGAACGGCCCTTTGGGGGCCAACGCCGTAAGGAAGTACGTACATGCTTCTCGTATACTGTTATTCAAGTACATGGAGATGTGATGGATGTTTACTACTATGGCTGAATTAGCACACCCTTGCAGTGAAAATCCATCAAGTGTAGATGTGGATGTACTTGATTATGCTGCACGAGCTGTCATCTTGGGTTTGGGGAGTATGTTGGGATTTCATAGAATGTGACTTAGTTTCTGGCCTTGGCCCTGGAGTTTGTGGAGCAAAGTAAATGGATCCAATATACTGGTGAAAGATGGGAGGATTATGTTTGGTGAAATAGTTAGCCAAGTTATTGTATAAACATGCCAGAAGATTCAAAAATTGTGTTTGGATGGTGTGGCAGTGAAGCCAATGACAATGTATATCCATTGCTTTGGTGTGTTTTGGTTGAATGATGTTGGTAACAACACATAGAACAGTGGAGTTTTCAATTTTGATGGGAGTAGGTGGTTGTGGGTTTCCTATTTCTTGGAGGAAGTGTTGTTGAGGGATGTCTTTTGTGCATTGATGCATTAGAAGGCTTTAAGTTCAGCTTCCGCTGCAGAAGACATGACTGGTTTGATGATTTGTGCAAGGGTTAAGATGGTGCCGTTGTTGTGCAGAGATGGATCATATTCTGAAAGAAAGAAATGCCCTCTCACACGACTGCAAGCTTTAGTCTTGGAGAGGTAGGATGCATCACTGTGGACAGTGTGTGTCATGTTGCTGGCCCAATATGTGACAATATCATCTTGATGGGACATAGCATGGTCAAGGAATTGGTTGACTTTTGCTAAAGTTGGTGTTTTCTGCTGTGTGGCAAAGGATCCAAGGAATGGCAGCATGGTGCAGTCCACAGCACATGTGTAAAAAAGGGGTACCCCAACAACTTCTTGAATGAAGGTTCTTTGTTTTTTAGCAGTTGGAGTCATCGACAGTATCAGTGAATTGTTGTTTGGCCCTGTATGTGTGAGGTGTGTGGGGGTAAGGTTGATCTTGTGTTTGTAAGGAGCTGGATGGTGGAAGCCTTGGCCTGCTTTGTGGGAGTAGCCTAGCATGGAGAGGTGGACTTTTTGCCGTGGATAATCCAGTAACACTCTCCTTTCCAGTCGTGTAATGTTTAATACTGTTCATTGAGGGTTTATCAAGTAAGTGTTGTGCATGTTTGATGCCAAACTTAACACCAAAATATTGTCAACACAATGGGTAAACGAGATGGGGTGCCATTAGTGTTTCCAGAAACCAGTGGTGGTGGTGCTTTGGTGTTATCCCTTGGTGACTAGGTGCTTTTAAAGAAGTTGTTGTGCAATGATTCCTGCTTGTGGGAGACCGTATATTCCTTTTTGAATTAGGACATAGACATTGAGTTAGTAGAGGCAAATGATGTTGTCAGGGATGTTGAATACCTTGAGTTGCATGTATTCTTGGCAAGCCATTGGTGTGTTAGGGTAGAAATCTTTGATTGGGCACCATAGCCAATGTAGTTGTCGTTGAGCTCCTCAACATACATGTCATCAACAGCTTCATGGACAGTCTTATCCACAATGATCACATGGATGCTTTCATGCTTCCAGAACTCTTGGCACTGGTGGTTTTGATTAGCCATGATGCGTGTTTGATGAGTGAGAGTGGTGTTGTTGGCGAGATTTGCAGGAATGATGGGTGGTAAGACAAGAAGTGTGGTTGTGAATGTGGGGAGTCCGGTTACTGTTTGAAATTCAGTGTTGTTGTGGACAGGCGCAAGGTGACCATATTGTCCGCCCCAGTTTGTGGTTTTGACAGCAGCGGCAATATTGGCAATTCGTTGTTTGAAAAGTTTTACAATAGAGTTTGAGGGTTGGCCAATAATTTTGTTAATTGGCATGGGTGCAATGATTGCACAGTTAGCGGTGGGCGGTGACACGGAGGGGAGGTTAGATCTAGAGAGCAATTGTTGGTTGGGTTAGATAATGAGGTTGGCTCAGGTTTTTATTTGGTAAAAAAGGAATCACTGCTGAGCAGAGCAATATACATTGATTGTTGTTAATTAGGTGATTACTAATGTATGAGAAATGTTTATTTGTCAATACTTTTGTCTGCATTAAGAATGCATTTTGAGTGGTTTAGGATGGCCCTTTTGGGGCCAATTACCTAAGGGGGTACTTACATGCTTCTCTCATTCTGTTATTCAGGTACATGGAGATGTGATGGATGTTTACTGTTCTGTGGCTTTATAGAAATTTCTACCAATTTTCTTGTCTCTAACATTATTTTCAATATAAAATGTATGTCCAACTATGTAGGATTCTTGCATGAAAATTGACTCCATGATACTTTTTATGAGCAATCATGTGTCCCGTCATAGTTTCAGTGTAGACTGATCATTATGTATATTGGACCCACTTCCACAATTGTAATATGGCAAACACACCTTTCAGGATTGGGGGTTGTATGAAACCCCAGTACTTTGTCTGATGACATTTGCTTTTATAGTGTCTTTGTGTAATGAAGTGTACCAGGGAGAAGTAGACAAATAGACACGAATGTAACATGCTTCCCATACAACTGGTGATATATTTTAGTCTGCTTACAAATTCCAAATTTATTTATTGATGTCCAAATTATTCGGGTGTGGAATGTGGATAGACTCACTAGTCCTAGAGAGCTTCAAATTGACAATGAACCCTAGTTCAATTCCCTCTTTTGCACTCTTGCACTGTTTTGTCACACAAAACACATAATCACATGTACGTGTCACAACATCACAACTCAAATTAATTATCATTTGTATGTGATTATTCAGACACAACCACTTCTGTTTTGAATTTTCATGTATTTCTTTTTTCCCAAAATAGTACCTGCTTTGACACCAAACTGACACCTACTTACAAAAATACTTTGTCTGACAAAATAAGTTCGTTTTGTCAGACATACCAGTGTTCTGTTTAATTGCCCCATCTTGCAAACTTCAGACTTCCTATCAACCAATGACTGCACGCATTATTTCAAGTGTGCTATTGATCGCAACTTCATTGCTACCGTATGAGCCAGATTATAAGTAATGCAAATGTCAAAAGATACTTTTAAAAATACTTATAACCTGTCCAAAGCTAATGATTTTAACACGCTGAAAAATTATAAGTATCTAAGAACCTTACCCTATTACATCGAGGTAGACATATTGTACGTCTCCCGCCCTTTTGCCTACCTTGCTTGTCCGTGCTGTCCACCCCTCCATTATGTGCGCAAGTTGTGTGGTGACTTCCAACAGCATCGGAGGTTTCTTGGCAACAATCTGGAGCCACAGGATATGGGTGTATTGCTTGTGTGAAGGGGAAACTAGTCTTGAGGGTTTTAGCTCTAGTTGAGCGGATCGAATACCAGAAAAACACAAATGTCAGTGAGACTCGCTCGGTGTTACTTATACACTGGTGTTACCTATAATCCTGCTTATACGGTAGTTGGTTTTATTCTACCACAAAATCTCCAATAAATCCAGGCTATAATGATTTTTGAGGTCTACCATTCACTGTACTTGAATTCCCCTCGTTGGAGTCACCATCCCCAATTACTTCCTTTTGCCATAATGTTGGCTTCTACATCACAGAGGCAGATACTGTAAGTTTTTGTCACTGTGACCACTAATATGTGTCAAACTTCATTAGCGGAACCACTCGTGTTTGTATCATCCTTAAAAATTCCCTATTTCAACATGAGTAGACCAATCCCCTATTACTCACAGCCAGACAAAGATGTAACCGTTTTTTGAGCAGTGACTTAATCATTCATTTGCCATAGTGTGGGTGATTGACCAAGAGTAGGATTTTTTTGTTGGTGTATTGACACTGATTCTCTCATCATTCTAACATTGGATGGAGAACCTGACAAGGCGCTCTGGTTTCATAGCCAAAGTTGAAGAGTTGTTGGTTTAAAACCTAGCCCTAACCCATAACTGCTCCAACAATGACAGGAGTCCAACGACAAAAACATTGAACACCCAAAAACAGTACATCAGTCTCACCATCCCACAGTTGCATCACTCTGTCCAAACAACATTGTCAAAAGAAAATGGAGCAAATCCCAAGTAAGAACACTGCCCCCACAACCACATCAGCCCAAACATCAAAACAAATTTAGTTTACATTGCATGCCTACATCAACTTGCAACATGAAGACAAACAACAACAATCACTAATGGTGATCCTTTGTTCACATCTGTATAACTTGACACAGCAAAAATGACTCTATCAAGGTGTGATGTGTTGAGGGATACACTAATATGCTGTCTTTACTATTGTTAACAGCAAGGACTTTCACAACCCTACTAGTTTCTTCAAAAACAATCCAATGACCATCAATCAAAAACCAATCAATCTGTTGTTGTGTACAGAAAAATTACATCAATCATCACCTTCAACAGTATGCCAAATATTTGTAGATCCCATGCACTTCACAGAAATGACAGGTGGTGAGCAACTTTGCACACTCCTCTGCCGTCAATTTGTTCGATCATAATTTTCATATCCCTGGAATCAACCAGTTTGGTTTTTCAAATGTCAGTTCATTTCTTAATGAACTGAATTGCCACTATGTTACCTTGGAACATCATTTGAAGATATCACCAAAGCATTGGTATGCTACTTCTTTGGTTTCTTGTTGATGCCATACAACAACAGGTTGTCAAGTTTTATGCTTGGGACATTTTTGTACCCCCTTTTGATGAATTATCTGGAGAGAACAGAAATCCTTCCAGAAAGGATCAGTTACATCAACATCCAAGAATTTCAAGTCAGCATTGCATCACCCTGTGTTGTAGACAAAGTAGTAATTTCAACCCCAGCTCTGGTAATTGCTATTTCATTACCTTCTGTAATAATACCAATAGACTTATGTGCAAAGCCAACTTCCTCAACACCACATCTGAAAGAGCATTCTATTTTCAAACAAATCAAGTCCCCAAATCTGGAACTGGAGAGAAAGGTATACATCCAAATACAATAGATGTATTGGTTAGCAACCTTTCCATACTAGGATGAGGTTGTGACCTGTTGGCGGCATACTCTTGCATATTAGTTGATGACACAGTCATTCAGTGAACAGGCATGAAGATCAGTTGACTGTTTGAGTGAAACTGATGTGAAAAAGGAACTCTTCACCAACCTTGCCCTTTTAGACCCACATAGTTTGATGGGTCCCTCCACAAGATGTTTAGGTTAAATACCATTTCACCTATGATATACTTAATTGTATCATTCTTGAACCCATGGAGTCAACATGAAATCAGATTTCTCATGCCTTGAACAAGCATAGACATGTCATTGAGGTTGAGGGAAACTGTAATATAGCTGAGCATAAGCACAAATAAAGAAATAGTGTTGGTTGATCAAAATGTGTAGGAAACTTCCATCAACAAAATGAACCCCATTATTACCAGATGTCACTGGACTTTGAGAGACAATCAATGAGTAGAAGAAACTCCATTCAAGTTAAATAGTCCGTTCTTATTCATATAGATCTGTTAACAAAAAAATTAATGTGCAAGATGTCAATGTTAGTAATGGGTGATATGGATTGAAATAAAGCAGCATTGAACAGTAAATTTGAAATTTGTAACACATGTTAAACAATAACAATATTTAATCAAAGTTCACGTTATTTTTCACATTATGATCTCTTGAAAATCATATTATGGTCGAAAATGGCATCACATCACAAGTAGTAGGAATTGTATCTTTCTTACATATAGTTTAAAATACTGTTATGTCTTGAATTTTTATTTATAATTACATCATTTCTTAAAAATAAGTTTAAAATGGTTTTTCTTAACAAAATAACCTCATTTCCAAGGGTCGCTGCTGCTTTCATGAAATGAAGTAGTCCTTAGAGGTGCATGATGATCAATGTGAGAAAGATTGTTCAACCTTAACCCACTGCCATTACTCAACCAAACCACAGTGCATATTTTGAGTGTTATCACAGAAATAAACTTCTCTAGCAAAAAATGTTCATTTTGTGAGAATGGCGCCTGTCCCAGATCATATTCCCCCTACACACCATTTTATACCGTATTATCTTTCCCTGTCATAAAGTGTTTGATATCACAACTTTCATTTCATTGCCTCTTGATTTTATTGTTTATTTCCTTTTGGTGACTTCATTTGCAATCACAGGTGCACTATCTATTGTATCGTAGCATACTATATACTTTTTATTTTCCTCTAGAGCTAGTAGACCTCTAAAAAGAAGCAAAAGATACAACTCATTGGTGGCCCAATATTTACCTACATCTACCTACTAAGTGATATGTAGTACAATTAATTGATCCACGTCAGCTCGAAGCTTGTGCAGAGTTGCGAGTGCTCTGACTGTTCTATTAGGACTCGCAGAAAATCTAATTAGTTTCATATTGTCAAATTGGCAACGATCGGGTTAAATACCTTGTAAAGAAAGAGATAGCCTATATTCAAGAAATGCGCTATAGTTGAGAAATAATTACGCAATATTCGAGAAATAGCCTACATTCGAGAAATAGTCTATATTTGAAACTCGAATATAGCCTATTTCTCAAAAATAACAATCTTGTCTACGTAGGAATAGTAAACCGACCTGTGGATCTCAAACATAGGCTATTCCTCGATTATAGCCTATTTCTTGAAAAAGCCTATCGAATAAGCTATTTTCGAGAAATAGGTTATATTTGAGAAATTGACAATGATAAAAAAATAAGCAATTTTTGAGAAATAAGCTACTTGTTTGACGTTCAAAGTTAAGCTGTTACTTCCTTCATACTATCAATCGTCCAAGTAAATGTTAGTGAATGAAGAATGAGTGGAGTATCAACTTTTCTCTTTTTTTAAACAAAGTGATGGGCCTTTCACCGAACTACAGATAAACACCATCATGTTTTGTGTCGTTTGTTTTGTATACGTCTATCATGCAGTTTTCCCTGTTTTGTAAATCTTGCTACGTGTGAGGCCAAAATCTTTAGCATAACTATTCCCGGGGGATAAGTTGATTGTATCACTATAAAATCTCATAAATTATGATTAACAGAGAAAAAAGAATGTTCTCATTCGCACCCCCTATTCCATGTGAGTTGTAGAGGTTAATTCCTCAGGAGTGATAATTCAAGAGCTTGTAGCCTAACTTAAGATAAAAACACTGAAATTGTACCAAACATGAATGAAGCTCGGGTGATATCAGTCTCAATTTTAAGACAAGTCATCTTAGAATCCATCTGTATTATGACAGCAGAGAGAACCAAATGACATCTCTTGTCAACCACAAGTCATACAGGGGGTCCACTATTCTGAACTTTTTTGACACACACAATCTAAGGCTCTGTCTAGAAAACTATACAACAACCCTGTCTGACTCATGACCTATTCGGCCCTTAATGCATAATAGTTAATGCATTAGAGACAAAAATTGGCTATTTTGGCACATCTCGTTGGCATGGAAAAAGTGCTTTCTCACTGTTCCAACGCTTAGGAAGCCATCAATAGGGTCTGATGATGCTTCCTTTTGGATGGGGCTACTTGATTCGACGTATTGCCCTTCCCACAGGATGCAGACCAAAAATTGTCAATGAGAAATTTCACAGGTTCTTACCATTTTTTATTAATTCCTACGTATCCTGAATCGTAGCAAAAAATCCGCCAAAAGTGTGATGGCTTGCTTCTCATCACCTGTCAGTATTGCAGAACCCAATTCCCTTCCACTGCTCACAAGACACCCCCATACACCACCGCCATGGCACTCTTTCCATGATACAGTTAGTTGGCATTCTTCTGCCATTCCTCCTTCGTTTGCCATCATACAATCTATCCAATTTTATCAGAAAACACTGTGTAGTCTCCCATCCATTGGTCACTCCTTCTTCTTTGACTTCTCCGTGGTCGTGCCAACCAATTCTGCGCAACTACTGCACTCATTGCCTCAATTTAATCATTTTGATCGTGTCAGAACATCGTTCCTCTGTCCAGTTTTCATCTACTGGTGGGCATATGATCTTCCAATACACTGACGATCGTGACTCCTGACCATTGTGCGCTGACCCATTCCATCTACAGTTCTCAATATCGTGTCTGTGTCAGCTCCATCTGCTGCACGTAAGCATTCCAATCCCAGCTGACTTCGTCTCCAACCTGCACATGTCGTATCATCCAAACTGTGTCCATCGCTTCCATTACTTTTCAACGATTGTGTCTGAACGAACGCCTGCTTCGCGAAATTCCTTTGTCGCAAGGGGCCCGGTACAATGTCCAATCCTATCACTACACCGCATGAAAGTACCCAAAGAGTAACCCGCTCTCGCAGCGTCGCCGCCGCCAAAAGCACAACTGACGATGGGGGGTACGAATCTCCGCCATGTCACAGTACTCTCCTTAGTATTTTGAACAGTGGCGTTCTTTCAACTCCAAACTCCAGTCCCGCTGCATCGGATCACACAAGTACTTCTCCTGTGACTCGCGAGAGTGATAAAGAGGCGATCATTGCATGTCTTGAAGATGACACCGATACTCAATCATCAGATGAGACCTGGACTCCATCCATAGATGGTGAAGACTCAGATGATGACAACCTGGATGATGATGGGACATCTTGGCAAGAGACCCCAATTCAATTCAAGGACTTCAGCATATCCTTAAATACGGTTGACAGTGACTTAGAGCTTGGATATTTTGAAGAGGTCAAGGAGCTGAGGAAGCATGTGCTTTGCGAGTTTGATACCATATCCAGTGAGAGTAGTAAGCAGAAGGCTTCCCTTAAATGCGAATGAGGTTATGAATGCGGTGTATAACACTGATATACTCTTCAGCGTTTTGACATTTTAGAATAAATCACTCATTGCCAACAAGAGGGATCCAATGGATTCAAAGGAATTTGAAGTTTTCCTTCGCTGCTTCTTTGGATTATGCCTTTATGGCTGCAGCCTTTCTGATGTGTTGAAGCATCCACATTGCACCCTATCATAACAAACTCCATTCAGGCGTTGAACTCCAAAAGCAACAATAATGTCAAGAGTAAGATTGCAAGGATGAATGTATTGCTCAGGAGCTTTGAGGGCCAGGTGGAATCCAGTTCCCCTCACCAAACAGACGACTCCGAGAGTGGTGTCTTCTGGTCCCCCATTTATGGCATTGACCGTGACCTAAGCCGTTCGGTGATAAAAAATATTAAGTACAAATACGGTAGGTAAACACATACAACTTGTTGGTGTTGATAAATTGTGAGCTAATTGTTATCATTTACTGAGGATGGAAGGGCTATGCTATCCCTTTCATCCTAAAACAAAACAATGTGATTTTGTGTAGATTTATACACCAATCTGGTATGTTTATACCCTTCTCTTGAGGGTATTCTGACCAGGGGCAGTGCCTCTGCCAAAGATCCAAAGATATGGATCTTTGGGGCAGTGCATTTCTAAAGATCCAAAGATATGGATCTTCGTCCCTTTGTTGGGGCCTCTCTTCCTGGGGAGGTCTGACTTAATCCCTATCTGGGTATTTTGATTTAGTACTTTACAAGTACTAAATAAGTAGGTTCTTGGCCTATGTCACTCGCCCCCACAAATGGAGGATCAGGGTGAATAAAAGAGCGGAAAAAACCTTCGTGAGGAAAAAAACTTAATCCATTTCTCTTTTTGCTGTGCAAACTGAAAAGTCTGTACATAATACTAAAGCGTAAGTGTTTGTATCAAAGTAGGAGTTGACACACATAAAAAATGACATGCTTAATTCTTATTAAGGCTGCTGGGTTAAAAAGGTGTGACTCTTCTGATATTTAATCTTTCAGATTTGGTTCCGCGTTGAACCCTGATTGTCCCGTTTGTATGAACTGTTGTGATAGTCCAAGGATCACTTTCATACCAACTCTCTGATTTGTGGAGGATACCATCTTTTCTAAGAAGTACTTGATCACCAACCTTGTAATCCCAATCACGGCGTGAGCGATTTTCCGCTTCGTGTTGAGGTCTGTCTGGTGTTGCCTATGTTCTCCTATTTTATTCCAGTCAGCAAGGAAAGGGACGTCGAACAACATGTCCCTGCCAAAAATTGCTGCTCCTGGGGAGGCTTTTAGTACTGTATGGTAAGTTGAGCAAATGGCCCATGCGGCGTGTGTTAGGAATGCATCTATGTCACTGGTTACTACTGTTTCGGCCATGTCTAGTTCAGTAGTGTGGAGCATTGTTGTGATGACTTGATGCACTCGCTCCAGTATAGCATTCGCTTGTGGGTTCTTGACACTGGTCGGCTTACGCTTGATCCCATATGATTCACATAGGACTTCGAAGTGAAGTTTGAATTCGCTTCCATTGTCATAAATAATATATTGACAACATGGATAATGGCTAAACCAGGTCTTATTCACTAAATTACTTATCATTGCAGATGACTTGTCAAAGTATGGTAACTTAGGTGTATCATGAGTCTTGATGCCCTTTTGCCCCTTGTTATCCATGGGAGTAACCGCATCTGTGGTTACCGGCAGTTCAATTACTTCAAACCAACTAGAAGCTGGATCTATCATAGTAAGACACATAAAGTCAATTTCTGTCCCATGTTTACATTTGAGAGTGTATGGTCCAATTAGATCCACACATAATGCCTCCCAAGTGTTTGTGATGGCAAGCTTAGCAGGGAGTTTCCCATACTTGTGCTTGCGTTGTTTTGTGACTTCACATGTTCGACAGTTTTTGACATGTGATCGGACGGTATTTCTCATACCTTTCCAATACATCACGGCGTTTAACGTCTCTTCAAGACGTGTATGTCCAGGATGCTGCAAATAGTGGTGATACCAGCTAACTGCTTGACTTTGAAGGGCTTTGGGGATGACCATCCTGCCATCCTTACACAATAATTCGGTATCCTCTACCAATTGAGTAGAATACTTATCATGTAGACTTAGTCTCTTCAAAGTTGCATCTGTTGCCTGGGCTTGTGCAATTTCCTTCAATGTTAATGGGTAAATTACATCTTTGTCACTGCGATTTGCAAACACCAGATTTATGTTATCTTGGTGATTAAAAGTGTCTTCTGCACTTTAGGCATGCTCAGTGTAATGTGTAATGACACCAGCATTTCGTGAACGTCATCCAATTGGCGTTGTCATCTTGGGTTGGACCAGAGTCTAACCTAGAGATGGCATCAGCAACAGTGTTATGGATGCCTTTTATGTGCATGATTTCGGGACCATACTCCTCAAGTAATAGCCTCCACCGATAGACTTGGTTAGCTCGAGGGCATCTTGAATTAAGTTTTTATGGTCTGTATAGACCTTTATGTTTTGTCCCCACAGCATGCCTTTGAACTCTGTAAGTGTCTCCACTATGGCCAGTAGTTCAATTTTGGTCACACTGTATTTTTGTTGCGTTACAGAAAGTTTTCTGCTGAAGAATGCTAAGGGCCTATTACCTTGAGTAATCACTGAGCCAAGTTGTTTAGACGAGGCATCAGTAAATATTTCAAATTCCTTTGAAAAATCAGGGTAGTCTAAAACTACATCTTTTGCGATAGCAGCTTTTACATTATCAAACGCTATTTGATGTACCTCATCACAGTACCAAGGTCGCTTTTTAGTCTTCTTGGCTTTGGTGACTTTGGTATGGCCACACTCTCCTACCAGTGAGGTGAGTGGGGCAAGCATTTCGCTACGTCTCGCCCAAAGATCTCTATAGTACTGGACCATGCCCAGGAACCTACGGAGGTCTTTGACTTGTTTTGGCGTTGAAATTGCAAGTATCGCCTGCACTTTTTTGGCTGTGGCTTCATGCCCGTTCTGGTTAGTATATAACCTAGATACTCTGTTTCAATAGCACAGAATTTTGATTTGGGGGCATTGACTCTCAAGCCCGCATCTTGCAGTCTGGTTAGTACCAACCTTAGATGATCTAGGTGGTTGTCCAGACTTGCCCTGGTGATGCAAAGCAAATCATCCAGATAAGTTCTCACAAACTCTTGGGCTACCATTAGCTCTGACATCTTTGCCTGAAAGATGTCGGGAGAACCTGCAATCCCCATCGGAAATCTAAGATAAGAGTACTTCCCCCTACAGGGAAATGATGGTGCAGATTTTGGATGCATCAGGATCCAATCCTATGGTGTAGTAACCCATGTTCCAGTCAAGTGCTGTGGCAAAAGTGAAACCTTCTAACTCTTGCAAGACTGTACTGATTTTAGGTAGTGCAAACGGTTTCCTAACTAGTCGTTTATTTACCTCTCTAAAATCAGAAATAAAACGTACAGTCTTATCTTTTTTTGGTATTATAAATGTGGGTGACGCCCATTCTGATGCAGGCTGAAACTCCAGTACCCCCAGTTCACAGAGCCTGTTTAGTTCTTTGATTATGGTCTCTTTGTGAATTTTTGGGACTGGGAATGGTCGGCCATGGTATGGCTGAGCTCCTTCCTTTAGTTCTAAGGAGGCGGGTTCTGTGTTCCAATCACCTAGTGTTCCATCAAAAAGTTCCTCAAATTCTGTGAGTAACTCTAGTAACGTATTTTGGTCTTGGAGACTAAGGTGAGTACAGTTGGTGCTAACAACTGATTGGAGGTCTGCTTTTTCATATTTTGCATCTAGGATATGAACCCCTCTTTGTGTTGCTTCCTGCGTACTATTGGGTTCATGTGCCATGCTGTTGTTTACAGCCCAGGCCTTTTCCATATTAGACTTAGTCAGACTATTGATGTCTCTCATTGGCAAAATGGTGTCATCAATTGTTATTTTCGAAAATCTAGAACAATTCCTAACTCCTTCATGGTTTTACAACCAAGAATGAGGTCATACATTGGCTTGGTCATCTTCTTCTTATCATATTCCACAACGTCTGGTGTTACCAGATACTCCTTGCTGTTGGAATAATCAAAAAACCAAAGATTGACTTTGCTCCTTCCTTTGGTTAGGAAGTTCCCATTCGACGTATGCCAAGAATTTGGCACCTGCCTAGCCAAGTAGGGAAAATGCATGGATGTTCCCTTCTCATGGAACCTCAAGTCACCATCAGATCCACTATCAAGTAGGACCTTAAGGACTTTGTTACTAGTGCAACTCTTCCCAGAGTGTTCGTGTCTCTGTGGAAGTTTCTTTTCAGTTGCTAATTTATGCCATGCTTTGGCTACTACAGCTGTGACTCTTCCTTCTTTTTGACTTTTGGAGGAAGTGTTCACACTATTGAGAAAGACACCCAACAGTTTGGGGTCCGACAGTTCGGCAGTTATCTCACTCTGTGTGTTCTTTTCAATTTTTACTGCAAGATTTTTTTGATCTTGCTTCATCGTGGTATTAATGATTGAATACGAGTTAACGGTAGTTTTACTTGGACTGGGGTAAGTATAACTTGTTCGTTTAATACTTTTTAGTTTCTTACAACATGTACTTGATTCCCCAGTACTACCGTACCCATCCTTTCAGGATGAGTCGGAGTCATCGCTGTCACTTTTGTGATGGCGCTTGCATTTCTTCTGAAAGCACTTGAGTTTCTTATTTGATTTCTCAAGCTTTTCAATTTTCACGGAAAGCTGCGCATAGGCACTATTTCTGCGCTGCAAAGACTCAGTCCCACGGGAAGGCCCACGTGGCTTTCTTCCTGTGAAGTCTTTCTTGAAGGTTCCATCCTTCTCATACTTGCGGCACTCCGGAGTATTATGGGTCGTGTGCACGCCTCCATGCTTTTTGCACAAAATGCAGTGCTTTGCATTTGTGGTACGCTTCTTAGGAATTCTATCCTTAAACAAAACCATCTTTTTCTTGGAGGAGTCTCCAGATTTTGCAGGAGTCTTATGCCCCTCACGATCCTTATCGGTCGGATAAGCCTTCTCGATCCGTTCGAGGGCTTCTAAGAGCTTCCGAACACTTTGGGGTACTGAAGCACCACTGAGTTTGTATTGGTCTTGCCAATTTCTTGGGACCATGCGTAGTATATGACTCGCTAGGTCTGCATCATCAAATGGCTTCACCGCAGTGGTGAGCTTAGTTGCGCGGTTTGAGTAATACAAACAGGGCAATAGATCCAAATTGCCATTCAGCTGCCGGATGCGGCCTATGAACTGACGTATTGGAACCCTGTTGGGCTTCTTCAACCCATTACTTATGTAGAAGTGCTGCGTCTCTGCCGCATCATTGCGGAACACAGTCAACAGATGGAAGTTGACGCAATCCATGAAGGCATCCCAGGACAAGTCACGCTTCTTGCGGTGTTCCCCATAAAGATCGGTCCAAGGTGCACAGCCAGTCTGTTCACTCACAATCTTCTTCCAGGGGCGCCTAGCTTCCTCCGTGAGTAGGTTGGAGTAGAGGCTGAACACCTGGTTGATTACGGGCTTTAAAGCCTCGCTCGCTTTCATTGCGGCTTCTTGGCCTTTTTGAATGCTTTCTCTTCGGGTGGATTCTCATTCAATCCCGAGTATTTCTTGAAAGCTTCTTCGGCCTTTGTTAGCCTCTTGATGCAATCCTTCTCATCCTTGCAGACTTTATCGTATGCAATGTCTAGGCCTTTCTGCCTGACTGCATTGAGTGCTGCTTGGACATGCATCAGGAACTGCTCAGGAGTCACTTGTGACCATATGGAGACTCTCAACTCCACCTTTCCAGGTAGAGTGAGCTTAAGAGTGTTGGTGGTAGTATCTACTGCCAATGCTTCTTGCACTACATCCCCGTCCCGGAATCCTCTCACACTCCTGGCTTTTAAGTCCATCATAGGGACTGCCTTTGAGTTGCTCATTCTCATGAGTGTGTCACCTAGGTGTGTACTTATGAATAGGGCTTTAAAAAAGCACCTAGGTGTACCGCTGACGTGAGCTGATGTGTTCTGCTTACGTGACATAGTTGCGTTTTGCAAACTCTCGTTTTTACGTAGCTGACGAAGGGTCTGCTTACGAAACAGAGTAACTCTCGTGATTTTGTAGCTGACAAAGGGTCTGCTTACAAAAGATTGATTAATAATCCAAATAGTCTCCATTTCTCCATGACTACAATGCATGGCGACCGTGGTTATAATGATGATGAGTGCTTCCTATTGTTAGAAGACGCATCCATGGGTTTCTTGAACACCAAGAAGCATGGACCATCTCTTGCCTTTAAGTTTGGTATGACACGTTACAACACTTCCAGGGAGCAGCGCAACATTTCTGAGAATGGACCAGTTTTGAGTCTTGGAGCTGTATGATCAGTTGGAAATGCGTTGTGTCATTTTGTCGCGTATTGTAATGGGACTGGCAGAGTGACCTTGCTTCAGAGCACAAGGCAGTCTTTGAGCTATGGCTCATTTGACGACATCACAACTCATAAAGATATGAGGTAAGCTAGGCAATTCAAGGTGACATAGGCCAAGAATCAGCTATTTTTGTACCCCTGGGTACAAAACCTAAATGGAGCATGAATCAGCCTTTTTTGTACCCCTGTGTACAAAACCGAAATAGGAGCATTCTCAGGACCCCAAGTAGGAGAGTCCACCTCCCGACGGCATGGACTCCCCAACATGGAAGTTCAGTACCCCAAACAAGAGAACACTCTGGAGGAAAATCTGAGCATATATCAGAAGGGTATGAACAAACCATATTGTGTAGAAACCTACGCCATGATCGTTTGCATCGTTTGGATTGGAATGCAGTTCCACTGCCTTTCCATCCTCACAATTGTACAAAATATAGCTCATAAAATCAAATCTTCGACACCTGTCGAACCTACCTATAATTTTCGCATGATATTTTTTACGACGATTTTCGGCTCAGGTCACAAGGATATTCTACAGAAAGAAAAGCACAATGATGACAATTATGACTGGGAAGAATACTTAACCATCTGGGAATATGAAATCAGGGAAATTTATGATCGTCATTGTGTTTACCTAGCGTGCAAGGGACAGGGTGGAGATGAATGGAGGTATATGAGATCCTTCACCATTACCTCCACGCTTTGTCATGCCATTCTTCCAAGAACCGAGAATCAATTGGCAGAGAATGAGGTGGAGCTTTTGAGGGAAAATTTGGGACTGGACATCGAGAGCAAAGAAGATGTAGAAATTGATGATTCTTGGCAGCACAAGACTCTGGCCGAACTCAAGCAATTGAGCAATGATCAATTGAAAAGCATCTGCAAATCAAACGGCTGACCATTCTCAAACAAGAATGAAGAAAAGTTGGCAGAAACAGTACTACTTGGGCCTTTGGTTAGTCAGAGTATTACCGAGGTGGAAAAATATTCAAGTATTCCTTCCTTCAGCCGCTTAGCCAGGAAGACCGATCAGCCCACAGGTTAGGGTCTCGAAATGAAGAAAGAGTTCATTCTGTCTTACATTCAATCATTGAGAAGTTTGGGTGGGAATTAGTTGACTCTTTCGAATGTGGGTTGCTCCATAACAAAATGCGTGAGTATTTGGCAACATCTCTTGATGGCTGGATCGTGATGAGATATAACGAGGGATGTGACAGTGACCGATCGCTTCACCGTGACTCTGACAGTGGCCCTGTCTCCATGGATTGTCGCACCTATAACTGTGGGTTGGAAATCAAGACTCCCTCAAGCAAGAAGATCATTCAAGAAACCATCAAGAAGGCTTTGGACTTGCATGGTCCTTTTTCCCAATGTGAATTTGGGAGTAGTGCATTCAAGCAATTGGTGTACAAGCCTGAATATCGAACACAAGTCTTACATCATGCAGTTGTTGCAAACCTCAAGTATGTCTTATTTGTTGTTGTTGGTACTACGAAGGTCCATTATTCCATGCAAATACGCTTTCCTGATGAGAAGCTAACTGTCATGAGAGGCATTCTTTCTGGTGTTTATCATCGTAGCTTGAAGTGGGCATATACATCAGCGTGGACAACAAACAATCCAGTGTCAGTTATGCCACAATTTCATGAAGATGTAATTTCCTCAAAATCCTATCCAATTACAAAGGATGGTGTGGTGTTCACATATATCATCTGGAAACAGCTCTTGCAGATGGTTCAGCGTACAATGCTTCCACTTCCCAAAGCACACAAATCATCCCTGAAATAGCGGCTAGATGGAATCATTCCAAAAGAAGGGTAAATGAAATGACCTGTTACCTTGATGGTATGAATTTTCCATTTGCAAAAGGGACGCCAAAGCAACAGCTGGTAATGAGGGAGTTTAAAAAATGGCAGTCAATGTGCGCTTCATTGTGAAGCATTGCTTTCCATTGAAGCCAACTCCAAGTGTTAAAGGGTACAGTGCAATACAGCATCATCACAAACATTTGAAGACATCAATGAAGTTTGTAATATTTGAACTCGCGACCTCCTATAAACTGATGAATCCAATTCGAGGAGTAGTACCAGGCTCTCCTTTTCAAAGCCAGCAAGAAGTGATGGACACTGCAGATGTCATTGATACAAAGATAGCCGCAGAAAAATCGCATTGGGCAAAGGAAGCAGCTGCGTATGTGAAGGAGCGTACCACTCCTGACAGTCGATACAAGCTGAAGAAGTTCATTGATGACAAAGTTGAATCACATTAGATTAGACAAGACTTTGTTTCACATCCCCAAGTCTCATGGCAGTTATGTCGATGCAAAAACTGGTAGGAGAACAGTAAGAGGAGCAAAAGCAAAGGAGAGGGTTGTCACTTCGAATGAGAAAGCTAGGTAGCAAAGGTCAGGAAATGTCCTCCTAGATGCATTGTATGTTGTGCGATAAGTAATCCGAAGAGAAAAGACTCAAAAATCACTCAGACAACCATTTATTGTTTGGTTTGTTTGGTAAGTTTATGCACCAAGAGGATAGCAAATAGGAAGACGACTTGCTTTGAACGTTCCATCAAATCCAGGACCTATCTGACCTACAAGGGAACAGATCGCCATCAGCAGCCAAAGCATCAACATCAAGAAAGAGAAACAACACAGATACTGAAGACAATTAAGTGTTAAAAGAGAGATTATTGGTTTGACAGGTGTATTCCAGCAAATTACTAGTTAATCTCTCATGTAAATGTGTTGCATACAAATCTATGAATAAAACAACTAGTAGCTTATCTCGCAATGCATAGATTTGCAAACATTAGACTAATAGCTACAGTTCACGAAATAGCACTTTTTCGGCCTAAAACAAAGGTGTATTTGGGGGAGTGCTGAAGGGTGGAAAACAACCATTTCACGACAAAAATGTTACAGACCATTGCTATTTGTCCTGTACTTTACGCCAGAACACATGGCACCGGAATCAAGTCACCCTCGTAAACTTTTTTATTAGTTAAAAATTATGTCTACATATACATGCACAAAAATAGTGGACCGGGGGTTAATTTTGCGCACCTACCTCCTAAAATACACACCCCCTCATTGTCTGTCGGTTGTCCGGGTATGCAACCTCATCTGGAGGCATTTCATAAAAACACATGAAATAAAATACCAAAACCCAACTAATATTTTGGGATCGATTGATTCATTTTTGCGGGTTTTGTGTTTTTTGTGTTTTTCGGGGTTTTTTGCGGTAGATGCTCGGAGGAGCTTGGGGGTAGGCATCTGGGGTATGCAAAAATATTTTTCTGATTCGAGGTGGAGCCAAGATCAGAATTTCGATCGTGCCTACCCCAAAACACATACCCTCATATACGCTCATTACCTATTGGGGTGTGTATTTCACGAGGTAGGTGCGCAAAATCAAATGCCTCCAGACATAGCCTAAGTACCGTACACTAATAATCGTCAGCAGTATTATAGAACAATTTTATGATGAATTATGGTACCTACGTACCGTAAATCTTGGGTCATAAGAGCCCACGGATTATAAGATATATTTCCCCAATTTTCATGAAATTTGTGTTTTTAACCCTTAAATCAACCCCAGACATTCTAAAACCATCAGTGATAGATTCTCATACTCAACAGCAACACGCCAGTATGCATAGGTCCCTATAACTCCGGTTGGTTAATGAGTTCTCTCAATTCGTCAGAAAAGTCACCCCTTATTTCACACACAACACACATGGGGAATCAGAGATGCATCGGGACAAAATCAAAAGGAAATTGGCACGACATACAGTACCAACACGTATTTTGGTAAATTGGTTGGATGCTTATATTTCCCCCCGTGTTAGCATGTCTAACTTTGCACAGATTATATGATAAATTTAATGTATCTTTTGACATTTTCCTGTTCTTGAACCGATATTTATGTGCAGAAGACAGGCAATCTACAAGATCATTGTGGTCAGTTCTGTTATCTAATTTATGACTATCTTGATGATGCTTATTAGTTTTCGTGCTCTTGAGGTAAGACAAGTAGGCACAGGATGGGTATACTATATAATAGCATCATCACCTTTGTGAGTTCACTCAATTTGTGTCATCCAATAGAGAGGTTTTTTCCTGAGATGATAGGTGACAACTGTTTCAGGCAATGTTCTCTGGTAGATGATATGTTGGTCAACTTAATACTTTCTCTCACCAAAGGCTTCTTGCAATAATTGGCCAATGATGCTGACCCGTGTATGATTGATGAGTGTTTTGATGGAATCCTCATTCTCCAAGTGCTGTCCCTGTGTCCACCAGGATTTATGGAATATTCTTTTGGTGTAAATGCTGATCCAATTTACTCATGTCCATCTTCTTGACGGTGACAACAACTGATTCAATAAAAGGTTGTTCATTTAACTGCAGGCCTAATAAATGAAAGACTAGGAATGTCATCAAGCTTGAGACATGTACCCAGGAGGACTCATTGAGGTTGAGGGAAACTATAATATAGCTGAGCATAAGCACAAATAACGAAATGGTGTTGGTTGATCAAAATGTTTAGGAATTTTCTGTCAACAAAATGAGCCCCATTAGTAACAGATCTCGCTGGACTTTGAGAGACAATCAATGAGTAGCAGAAAGTCCTTTCATGTTCAATAGTGCATTCTCATTCATGTAGATCTGTCAACAAAACCAAGAATTAATGTACAAGATATCAACATTAGTAATGGCTGATACGGATTAAAATTAAGCAGCCTGGAAAAGAAATTTGAAATTTGTAACACATTTAAAACAACAACAATATTTCATCAAAATTGAGGCTACTTTTCACATCATCTCTTGAAAACCATAGTGCTGTTGAAAATGGCATCAAGTCAGATCACGTCACCGGTAGGAATGGTATGTTTCCTACATATAGTTTAAAATCTGTTATGTATTGAATACATATTTACAGTTACGTTATTTCTTAAGAATAAGTTTGAAATAGTTTTTCTTAACAAAACATCGTCATTTCTAATGGTCGCTGCTATTTTCATGAAGTGAAATAGTCCTTAGAGGTACATGATGACCAATGCGAGAAAGCTTGTTCAACCAAACCCCACTGTCACTACTCAACCAAACCATGATGCGTATTTAGAGTGTTATCACAGAAATAAACTTCTCTAG
The DNA here is from genome assembly GCA_013187285.1 of Cyclotella cryptica. NCBI lineage: Eukaryota > Bacillariophyta > Thalassiosirophyceae > Thalassiosirales > Thalassiosiraceae > Cyclotella > Cyclotella cryptica. Next base: position 405,617 of record JABMIG010000059.1, read on the forward strand.
CAAAAATTATCATTGAGTGGGAATGACGCACCTCTCAGATCATTCCCTCTGCACACCATTTTATATTGTATTATATTTCCCTGTCATGAAGTATTTGATATGACAACTTTCATTGCCTCTTGATTTTAGTTTTTATTTCCTTTTGGCGACTTTGTTTGTGATGTCTTCTCATATGAGGCCCCCTCTACTGTATTGAACATACACTATGTACCGTAAAATGCGCATTCTAAGGTCAGCAAATGTCAAAAGATACATTTGTGAAGAAGACCAAAGCTAGTGACGTTAACATGTAAAAAAATATTTGTGTCCACTTCTGGTTACCAAAGTACCCAGAATTGTATCGTAGAGAAATCATTTTTATTATGAGAGTGTTAGCGCAGTTCATTTGTGGTGAGTTGTGCATGTTAAATGGCATAACTCGCGAACCGGAAGGAGTTCCGTGGAGCCATACATATTGTTGTGACGTAGTTGACTAAGGCTGCCACTTTGTAATAGTTGATGGCTCTGAAGAGCAAGTTAAGTGCGTGAAAAAGACATTTTTTATTGCTGTAGGAGCCTAGGCCTTAGAATGTGTGGATCTTAGAATGCGCAGTTTACGGTATATTGTTTTATATACATATGGTATCGTTAGAGCAAGTAGACCTCTAAAAAGCCAAAGCATACAACTCGTCTGTTATATCTACCTATATTTACGTACAAACTGATGTAGTACGATTGATCCAGGTCCGATCGTAAAATGTGCAGTTTTGTGAGTGCTCAGACTGTTCTGTCACAACTCGCTACACGATTCTTATTAGTTTCACGTCATCAAATTGGCGACGATTGGCTTAAAGACCATTTAAAGAATAAGATAGCCCATATTCGTGGAATACGCTATATTTGAGAAATTAATCGGAAATATTCGAGAAATAGGCTATATTCGAAAAATAGCCTATATTCGAAACTCGAAAATAGCCGATTTCTTGAAAAAGGCATATTTCTCGAAAATAACAATCTCGTCTACGTAGGAACAATAATCTGACACGTGGATCTCGAAGATAGCCTATTTTTGATTATAGGCTATTTCTCGAAAAAAGCCTATCGAATAAGCTATTTTCGAGAAATAGGCTATTTTCGAGAAATAATCTAGTTTCAAAAATAGGCCATTTTCGAGAAATAAGCCATTTGTTGGACCTTGGAAGTCAAGCTGTTACTTCATTCAATATGAGTTCTGTATAAGCAGGGGTAGTTTTTAGTTTGGTATTTACCAGATCTTGTACCATGATATGCTGTTGCACAATACTTTACCTCTACTGGATCATACCAACAAAATTATAATAACAAGCCAATCCTACTACACACTATTACAACATCTCTATACAACATCAGACATCATATTTAGGTATAGTATGATGTAAGTTCTACACTTTCAAACAAATAGGTGTAGGAATCATATGCATACATAATAGTGGTGTACACTTTACAAAATGCACACTTGAACCTGCCTACGGTTTTCTCAATTGTTGTGGCATAGCTAGATTCTTGGTACAATTAACCCTCATTACCAATGAAGTTTATATTAAAAATGGTGTATTTTTATTGGACAAGAACCAAGTCATCACCAAAAACTGTCAACTTGAAAAAGGCAAACCAGTCATGTGGGTCATGAGTGGACAAAAGATTGTACGGGGTCTACATGTAGACTGTTGGTGGGGTTTTTACATATAAACCTTAACTGGTGTTTGAAAGACTTTTGATTGGGGTATCCAATGAATAGATATGCTAGACTTGTTGTGAGGGTCCTAGTCTAAGGCTGGTCAGTATGTAATGTTAGGCTTCATTACACACATGTTATCATCATTAAAGGATAAATGCACAGATTGTGGATGAATGAGAGCATCACTATAAGCTTTGTAATAAAATGTGCGACTTATTCTATTCCATTTTTTGAATTAAATATCACATCTATCTAAAATGTTGGTCAGCTGCATTTTCACACACCTGACTTTCGTTTCATAGCCTTTTTAGAGTGAGCATTATATTGACTTTGACACTGTGTCTACTAAAACATCCAACTATACAGTCATTTTCAACAAATATATAACATTTTCAATCAAGTTAATGTTTTTCCTTCAAAGATTGAACTTTATTTTTGATACATAGTGCTAATATTTATCAGCAAACAATAAATTTCCCAGTCAACCTCATTTTCAGAAAAGAAAAAGAACATCACTTGTCTAAACTACATTATCATTGCATGAAATCAGGACTATCTATCGATAGAAGTATTTAGTCATACAATAATATTGTTCCATGAAGACTATTTTTCTGTCGTCCATCAACCTCATTAGCCTTTGACTTCAAGTATTTTGTCTGACTGAGTCCAGTATTGGCAATGGTGGCTGCAATGGAATGTAGGGGATAAGAGTTCATGAAATCTGTTATATAGCTTTTAGAACAATAAACATAGAGCGCAAAAGAAAGATATCTTGATGGCAAGCATGAATTGGCCAATTGATGGGTAGCGCTACACACAATTCTCTGCACTGAAGTCACAAAGCACGACAAAACGCTGTTTTTATAGATGTCAACATATGCATATCTTTGAGCAGTGAGAAATGACAGGCTTGGTGACAAAAGTGGATGGAGGAACACGTTCTTAAGAGGATTTTGCATGATGTGTCTTAGTTCTTGTGATACAACATGGGAGAGATGCCTTGACAGCTCTCTAACAGTTTTCAGAGCTAGGGGGTGCCATGGCTGTTGTTATACAGATGGAGATGTTATGCTCTGGGTGACAACTTAGTTCATTTGGAGTAGTGTCCCATGTCCTAGGTGACATTTGAAAGTCTTATTCTTTGATGGATATCATCGTTTTTTAGTGTAGCAGATACAGTAGTATCAGCTGTGCTTGACCTTCACTCAATGCCCTACTTGTACTGTATGGCAGACTTTAACACTTTTCTCGAAACTCTGTACCTGGAATGATGCAGATGTCAGGCATCCGAATGATCTTGTAATGGTTTTGTTGTGAATCTTCGGCAATTGACAGAATCCAGATGAGGGATCTGAACATGATTCATGAAGTGCAGAAGTTCATTCAGGAAAGATCACAATCAGACATCGTATCCTACGTAAATGTATGTGATGCTTCTACCCTGACTAAATGAGCAGCTCATATCAAAGCAACTAGCAATTAGAACATGAACATGAACATGGAAAATGGCCAATGTTGTGATAACGAGAGAGATTTTTGATTAACTCTTGTTGTGGCTGCAAACTTACTGCAAGTCCACAGGATGATGCACATAATTTGTCTCAGAAAATTTGACAAAGTTCTTACCAACCAATGTGAAACTATACTTCAGATTTTATTTCTCCAGCAATCAGGATTGTATGTCTGTCTACTCCTCTGTCCTCCATGGTAAGTGTGCCAACCAAAGGCCAACCCAAGCCAGTAAAATCATCCTTGTTTTCACACCTCCTGATATCATGCACAAAGCAGCTGAATACATTGAGACAACCTTATCACCAAACAATGAAACAAGAATGTAATGGCCATGAGCCACCTCAGATATATCATCTTGCCTTGTTCTCCTTTTGATGCTCACATTGACTTTTCAACCTATCTTGTATTTTGTGCATAGCTTCTAAAGAATATGCTTGATCCAGATGAATCCAAACACTTTTTCGATTATGAAAACAATACTTAGAATTCTAGGGAATATTATTTGTGTAGGTCACTTAGCGTCTAATCCCAACCATGGTGAGACAGCTCACAATAGTTAGTGTGGCTTGTTAGAGCTTTCCTACCCTGGCAGGTGGGTGATATTGTGAGAATTTTTGTCAGCTTGCTATTCAAGAGTAAGTGCCTGTGACAGCAAGATGACCCCCCAAGGGCCATGGCCCCAAGGAGGCACCACAAGTATTCCATGGCAATTTGGACTTGGAGACGACATCAAATTTCCAAGAGACAAGTCAACAAGGTCCTGGGCATTCTAGACCAAAAGGCATCAATTGTGGCACCAAGGACTTGACACTCAAAGAGATCATCATACAGATTTCCTTCTAAAGGCAATGAGGCTTGATGTTTTGACAAAGCAGGGAGGGCACTGAAAGGGGGTTAAGGTGTGGTCTCCATTTTGAATGCACTTGAATCCAGCCTCATCCTCTGGGACTACTAAGTGTTTTCCTTTGAAGTCAAGAGGCCCTACCACTCTTGTCAGGTTGAGGATTTGAGGGGCGAACCACTTTGCATGCCAAAATCACTTATATTCCAAAACTCTCCACAAATTGATCCACAATTGGTGCAAAATGTGATTCTCTCCCAATTCAGACCTCTCCTTGAACACTTCCTACATTTTCTTTCCTGTTTTCACTACTTCTTGAGCCCCTGTGGATTGGATGATCTGTGTGAATGGAGAGGGATAAAAATACTGAAAAAACGATTCTCATCAAATGTCATAGCAGAAACAGGAGCAAAGTTCAATCAACAACCGAATGTCTCTTTCTCAACTAGGTTGTAAATTCCGATTTTGATTACTGTCTCAAAACAAGTAATGAGTAACAAACCGAATTTCTGCACTAATTACTGTAGGTTGCTAATATTACTGTAAAATTTGTCAAAATGAGTGTTATTTTGTGACGTCATGGTGTCACACTTGTTAAGTATTGTACAAAGTACTTAAGTAATTCTTTCACAGTAATCTTGGCACCACAGTAATGACATTACTGTCAAAATTACCAAATATTCTGGATCCCCGCCGTGGCAGCTGACTCCGTCAGCTAGGCCATGCCGGGTCCTCAAAAAAGCCCCTCTCCCATCAAATGGCTTTTCTATCCACCCTCCCACTCTATATCCAAAATCGTTTTCTATCCAATTGTGGGTTCAACCGTGTCCTACAATCAACACATCTCAGTCCCCGTGACTGCCCTCTGTGTATACCACTTTTTAACTATGTTAGTTGCTGTATAGTTGCTAATTAACCACTGACGAGCCACCAAGGGCGAAACAAGAGATGCCATTGTTTGGTCACTGGCAACTCCCGTTGTTAACTAGTAGGTAATGGATAAAATCCGATTATTGACCAATTAAAAAGTTAATTTTGGACATCCCCCCTCAAAATAAAAAAGTTTTCTCAATTGTTGTGGCATAGCTAGATTCTTGGTACAATTAACCCTCATTACCAATGAAGTTTATATTAAAAATGGTGTAATTTTATTGGACAAGAACCAAGTCATCACCAAAAACTGTCAACTTGAAAAAGGCAAACCAGTCATGTGGATCATGAGTGGACAAAAGATTGTACGGGGTCTACATGTAGACTGTTGGTGGGGTTTTTACATATAAACCTTAACTGGTGTTTGAAAGACTTTTGATTGGGGTATCCAAACAAAAGATTGTATGGGGTCTGCATGTAGACTGTTGACAGGACCGTTACATATAAACCTTAAATTATTTTGAAAGAAATTTGATTGGGGTATCCAGTGAATAGATATGCTAGACTCTTTGTGAGGGTCCTAGTCTACGGCTGCTCAGTGTGTAACGTTAGCTTCATTAGACACATGTTATCATCATTACAGAACAATGTACAGATTGTGGATGAATGAAAGCACCACTATAAGCTTTGTAATAAAATGTGTGGCTTATTCTATTCCATTTTTTGAATTAAATATCACATCTATCTAAAATGTTGGCAGCTTCATTTTTGCACACACCTGACTTTCTTTTCATATCCTTTTTAGAGTGAGCATTATATTGACTTTTGCCACTGTCTACCAAAAGATTCAACACTATATATACAGTCCTTTTCAACAAAAAGATAACATTTTCAATCAAGTTAATATCATTCCCTCAATGATTGAACTATATTTTTGAGAGATAGGGCTAATATTTATCAACTTCCAATAAATTTCCCAGTCAACCTCATGTTCAGAAAGGAAAAAGAACATCACTTGTCTGAACTACATATTCAAGTCATGAAAACAGGAGTATCTATCCATGTATAACTGTTTTGTCATATAATAATATTCTTCCATAAAAGTCTATTTCTCTGACTTCCCTCAACATCATTGTGTAAAAGATGAAACTCCTAAGCTATTTTCTTCCATTACCGAGTTCACCATTGTTGGATACAGCACAATAGTTGATCTTGGTGTTATCAATGATTCAGTACAATCCATAATCTTACCCATGGGACACAGATGTGTTACTTCTTCCCACAGTATAAAAGATTGTGATAAGCCATTAGCTTGATTCCCATTTTTCAGCCAAGAACCTTCTGAGCCTTTTTAGATTGATACACTTGATTGCACCCATGGTAAAAGCTAATGTTTATTGATTGCAACACATGGGGTTAGTGCATGCTGTCCTTAGCAAATTTTGTTCTGACTCTTGCACAGTTGTCAAAAGTCATAATCGTTTTGAACACGTGATATGTGATATGTCTCTTTTTATTAGATTCGGCTCAGCCCCTCATTTTGCTGCATGCCTCCAAACCAAGACAATTAAATCTATGATCCTACTGAGCTCCGCAATACCCAAAAAGATCACTGTGGGCACAGGAGGAGAGTTGTCACAGACCAGTTCAATCTTAGTTTGTGTATCAATTTATCTGGTAAGATATTGAAATTTTTGGTGGTAACCAAGAGATGGTTTGCATTGCACGTTTCAGATGAAAAAAGGAAAAAAATCATGTTATGTTTTTGGAAATACTCTGATTGGATTGTTCCTCTGTCTTCTGTGATCCTTCTTGATGTATTTCTCTTCATTTATTTGTAATGTGCAATTGATTTCATAAAGGTAGGCTGTAGCTTCAGCATCATTAGGAAAACAGTTTTGTTTGTCTGGTAGGAATCATAGCCCAATTGGCCTACCACCAGGTGGCCAGCAATGGCAATTTGGAATACTTTGATCATATTGGTAGAGCTCATATCTGTAGTATGGCACCTTCTTGTAACCACAACTAACCTCAGGTCTAACAATCAACATTGGATAGTGAAATTTTGATCTAACAATGTTTGCTTACATTCTATTTTTACAGATGAAACAAGGCAAATATTGATGCTCCTCTCTACAGCTTTCTTGGGAGTTGTAAGATTTGAGGCAAATTACTTAGTGTAATTTTCTAAAATCATTTGGGGAATCCAATGTCTGCCTGGTGGGTATCATGATATCACTAGGCTGCCTAGTACCCCTATTGTTTGTAGCTGCTTCATATCATCACGTTGATGCTTGATCTGTTGACCTAGGACCTAGCATGGCCTTATCAGCAGCTTGTAGTAACATCATGTGTCCCTAACATACACACATGTCTCATTTGCTCAAAACACCTTCCAATCAGTGGATGACAATGCCACATGGAGTGAAGCAATTTAAGGACAGTGAAAGTTGTTTGGTATTCACTCTCATGCTCACACACATTCACCAATGGAGACAACAGGCGACACAACAAACTGATCATTCTATGCCCTCTCAAATTATAAATGAACAGTAAGAACAGCAACCCCTCACACTATACAGTATACAGTCTGTAGTACAGGATATTGAAACTATCACAAAGATTATAGTGAAGCAAATATCACAACAATGCTTGACATGACTACTTGCCAACCCAAATAGTAGATCATGTCATCAAGTCCTCTAATTCAAAGTCATCAGAGCAGATGCTCCTGCTATTCATTTTGAAATGAGTACTTGGCATGATGGGTCCAAATATCAAACAATGGCTAGAAACCTACTGCGGTGGAATTGTATTCATTTTTGAGGTTGAATCTTATGAGAGAAGCTTCCCTGTGGTATTAGTCAAGTCCTCACTCAATATCATTGGAAACTTGTGTGAAAAATTGCTATTATTGACTGTCTTGCTTGTGCTGGTGATTTGAACTCTGAGGGTTGGTCGGATGGATCCCACCTTTTCTTCTGGAGATGGAGACATGGGAGGAAATCAGCCAGAGAAATCAAAGTATCCTTCCACAAAGCAAATCCCCTTGTTTGATAGGGACAATGTCTCCCAGCCTGTCATGGCACCTTGAGTTCCTGCTACAAGAGAACAGAAGCTAAACTTGTGTACCAGAGATATGTAGAGTCAAGCTTTCTCAACTGTATAGTCCATTGTTTTGGAGTCCCAAGAGTGAAGATAACACCCAACTTGTTTGGGGTGCCAGCAGCATGGTATAAATGGGACTTGTAGACACCATATTTCTGGATGTCTACAATATGGAAACTACTTAATCTCATCGTCAGGTGGTCCCTTCTTCAGTTTAGGACTATTTTCATGGAAGCATTCCATAGAAGCCTCAGAACTGTGATAGTAAATTTCCACATTGGTCTGGCATGGATGTTGGAATAATGTTTCTAAATTAAATGCTCCATTATTCTGGACAGCATTCTTTTAAGACTTGAATTTTGTCTGGCAATGAGCATGACTCGACTTATTCTATTCATTTCTTTTGCCAATTTATATTTGGTGCAACTCCATGTCCTAGCTTTTTTGTCCAATGGCCTGCGTAAGAGCTATGGGGCTTGCCTATGATGACCTCTTGGTTCCTGTTAACCCTCTCTATTGGAACTGTGTAATCAAGTGGCCTTTCGCAGGGAATTATGGTTGCTTGATGATGCAAGAGTTGGAGCAGATGATGAAATAGCCTCTGGAACTCGAGCTTTTTGGAGGTGATGACGACAGTGCTGGAGTTAAGCATAAACTTTGTGATGATGCCAATTGCTGGCTTTGAACGAAGTCAAACTCTCTTGGAGATCAAAATGCTAGTAGGATGTGTAGTCACACTTCCACCACTCCCAGAGCTTGGGCTAGTAACATTCTGCGAACCAATCAACCTTGTCCTTGGAACAAAATCGTACAAGAAAAATGGAGGGTCCATTGCCAGACTTAACTACCTGAATATGCAAATTGATGATGGGATTGAGCCAGATAAGAAATTTTCTTGGCAATCACATGCTATGACATGCCCTAGACTCAGTAGTTTGACCCCAAGCCGTACTTCAAGTCACTTTCCCTGGAGGTCTGGTACTTTAACAAGGACAATGAATAGTAGGTAGAGGAATGGTGATGAGGAAGTGCTCAATGATAATATATTTGACACTGAGAATCCCACTGCATCTCCCCAATCCACAATAAATATCAAGACAGAAGTCCATCTATAGATTTGGATGTGCTTGAGCAGTTTTATGCATTGGATGAGCCTGAATTCTTGTCCATGCAACCTGGCAAGACTCTGAGATTTGGTCACAACATTATGTGTTGGAAGTAGCTTTGCAATGTTAAAGTATCTATTTGGCCCAAGAATTGGAATGCCTCTGGGACGGCTCTTGCAAGATATGGAAACTTTAACTTGGCTCAAGCACTACTTAACGAAATTCAATGGGGTTTCTTAGCTGTAAAGGAAGTGTAGATGGCCACCAATACTCTGGTGTAGCCCCGTGAAGTGAATTCAGGGATGTAGAGACATGAATTTAGAATGCTATTGCCAGGAAGTCTTTTGGGACCTGTTCCATGTTTCTGGAAGAAATGTGATGCACGTGGGTTTTGATGGACTTTCCCAGAAAGAACTCTGCTTCTTGGATAGTGTTACAGAAAAATATTTGTATTCTTGTCCCCCTCCAAGTTTCAGCATTAGAGTATGAAGAAAACTCTGTGCGTGATTAGCCAAAATCTTGGATAAGGAATGGCCTTCACTCCATGAGACCATCCTGGCATACATTTTTGGGTCCGCTTCGAGCCAGAGCATTAATAGCATTAGAGGATATTGTTCAATCATAACTGTCCTTGTTTGTTGTGTAATGATATGCCAAAAGGGCATTTTGAGAAACTAGGTTGTAAGTTCCGGAGTTATTCCGCAGGAATTCCGTGTTACTCCAGAATATTTGGTAATTTTGACAGTAATGTAATTACTGTGGTGCCAAGATTACTGTGAAAGAATTACTTAAGTACTTTGTACAATACTTAACAAGCGTGACACCATGACGTCACAAAATAACACTCATTTTGACAAATTTTACAGTAATATTAGCAACCTACAGTAATTAGTGCAGAAATTCTGGTTTGTTACTCATTACTTGTTTTTGAGACAGTAATCAAAATCGGAATTTACAACCTAGTTGAGAAAGAGACATTCGGTTGTTGATTGAACTTTGCTCCTGTTTCTGCTATGACATTTGATGAGAATCGTTTTTTCAGTATTTTTATCCCTCTCCATTCACACAGATCATCCAATCCACAGGGGCTCAAGAAGTAGTGAAAACAGGAAAGAAAATGTAGGAAGTGTTCAAGGAGAGGTCTGAATTGGGAGAGAATCACATTTTGCACCAATTGTGGATCAATTTGTGGAGAGTTTTGGAATATAAGTGATTTTGGCATGCAAAGTGGTTCGCCCCTCAAATCCTCAACCTGACAAGAGTGGTAGGGCCTCTTGACTTCAAAGGAAAACACTTAGTAGTCCCAGAGGATGAGGCTGGATTCAAGTGCATTCAAAATGGAGACCACACCTTAACCCCCTTTCAGTGCCCTCCCTGCTTTGTCAAAACATCAAGCCTCATTGCCTTTAGAAGGAAATCTGTATGATGATCTCTTTGAGTGTCAAGTCCTTGGTGCCACAATTGATGCCTTTTGGTCTAGAATGCCCAGGACCTTGTTGACTTGTCTCTTGGAAATTTGATGTCGTCTCCAAGTCCAAATTGCCATGGAATACTTGTGGTGCCTCCTTGGGGCCATGGCCCTTGGGGGGTCATCTTGCTGTCACAGGCACTTACTCTTGAATAGCAAGCTGACAAAAATTCTCACAATATCACCCACCTGCCAGGGTAGGAAAGCTCTAACAAGCCACACTAACTATTGTGAGCTGTCTCACCATGGTTGGGATTAGATGCTAAGTGACCTACACAAATAATATTCCCTAGAATTCTAAGTATTGTTTTCATAATCGAAAAAGTGTTTGGATTCATCTGGATCAAGCATATTCTTTAGAAGCTATGCACAAAATACAAGATAGGTTGAAAAGTCAATGTGAGCATCAAAAGGAGAACAAGGCAAGATGATATATCTGAGGTGGCTCATGGCCATTACATTCTTGCTTCATTGTTTGGTGATAAGGTTGTCTCAATGTATTCAGCTGCTTTGTGCATGATATCAGGAGGTGTGAAAACAAGGATGATTTTACTGGCTTGGGTTGGCCTTTGGTTGGCACACTTACCATGGAGGACAGAGGAGTAGACAGACATACAATCCTGATTGCTGGAGAAATAAAATCTGAAGTATAGTTTCACATTGGTTGGTAAGAACTTTGTCAAATTTTCTGAGACAAATTATGTGCATCATCCTGTGGACTTGCAGTAAGTTTGCAGCCACAACAAGAGTTAATCAAAAATCTCTCTCGTTATCACAACATTGGCCATTTTCCATGTTCATGTTCATGTTCATGTTCTAATTGCTAGTTGCTTTGATATGAGCTGCTCATTTAGTCAGGGTAGAAGCATCACATACATTTACGTAGGATACGATGTCTGATTGTGATCTTTCCTGAATGAACTTCTGCACTTCATGAATCATGTCCAGACCCCTCATCTGGATTCTGTCAATTGCCGAAGATTCACAACAAAACCATTACAAGATCATTCGGATGCCTGACATCTGCATCATTCCAGGTACAGAGTTTCGAGAAAAGTGTTAAAGTCTGCCATACAGTACAAGTAGGGCATTGAGTGAAGGTCAAGCACAGCTGATACTACTGTATCTGCTACACTAAAAAACGATGATATCCATCAAAGAATAAGACTTTCAAATGTCACCTAGGACATGGGACACTACTCCAAATGAACTAAGTTGTCACCCAGAGCATAACATCTCCATCTGTATAACAACAGCCATGGCACCCCCTAGCTCTGAAAACTGTTAGAGAGCTGTCAAGGCATCTCTCCCATGTTGTATCACAAGAACTAAGACACATCATGCAAAATCCTCTTAAGAACGTGTTCCTCCATCCACTTTTGTCACCAAGCCTGTCATTTCTCACTGCTCAAAGATATGCATATGTTGACATCTATAAAAACAGCGTTTTGTCGTGCTTTGTGACTTCAGTGCAGAGAATTGTGTGTAGCGCTACCCATCAATTGGCCAATTCATGCTTGCCATCAAGATATCTTTCTTTTGCGCTCTATGTTTATTGTTCTAAAAGCTATATAACAGATTTCATGAACTCTTATCCCCTACATTCCATTGCAGCCACCATTGCCAATACTGGACTCAGTCAGACAAAATACTTGAAGTCAAAGGCTAATGAGGTTGATGGACGACAGAAAAATAGTCTTCATGGAACAATATTATTGTATGACTAAATACTTCTATCGATAGATAGTCCTGATTTCATGCAATGATAATGTAGTTTAGACAAGTGATGTTCTTTTTCTTTTCTGAAAATGAGGTTGACTGGGAAATTTATTGTTTACTGATAAATATTAGCACTATGTATCAAAAATAAAGTTCAATCTTTGAAGGAAAAACATTAACTTGATTGAAAATGTTATATATTTGTTGAAAATGACTGTATAGTTGGATGTTTTAGTAGACACAGTGTCAAAGTCAATATAATGCTCACTCTAAAAAGGCTATGAAACGAAAGTCAGGTGTGTGAAAATGCAGCTGACCAACATTTTAGATAGATGTGATATTTAATTCAAAAAATGGAATAGAATAAGTCGCACATTTTATTACAAAGCTTATAGTGATGCTCTCATTCATCCACAATCTGTGCATTTATCCTTTAATGATGATAACATGTGTGTAATGAAGCCTAACATTACATACTGACCAGCCTTAGACTAGGACCCTCACAAAGAGTCTAGCATATCTATTCACTGGATACCCCAATCAAAAGTCTTTCAAACACCAGTTAAGGTTTATATGTAAAAACCCCACCAACAGTCTACATGTAGACCCCGTACAATCTTTTGTCCACTCATGACCCACATGACTGGTTTGCCTTTTTCAAGTTGACAGTTTTTGGTGATGACTTGGTTCTTGTCCAATAAAAATACACCATTTTTAATATAAACTTCATTGGTAATGAGGGTTAATTGTACCAAGAATCTAGCTATGCCACAACAATTGAGAAAACCGAAGGCAGGTTCAAGTGTGCATTTTGTAAAGTGTACACCACTATTATGTATGCATATGATTCCTACACCTATTTGTTTGAAAGTGTAGAACTTACATCATACTATACCTAAATATGATGTCTGATGTTGTATAGAGATGTTGTAATAGTGTGTAGTAGGATTGGCTTGTTATTATAATTTTGCTGGTATGATCCAGTAGAGGTAAAGTATTGTGCAACAGCATATCATGGTACAAGATCTGGTAAATACCAAACTAAAAACTACCCCTGCTTATACAGAACTCATATTGAATGAAGTAACAGCTTGACTTCCAAGGTCCAACAAATGGCTTATTTCTCGAAAATGGCCTATTTTTTGAAACTAGATTATTTCTCGAAAATAGCCTATTTCTCGAAAATAGCTTATTCGATAGGCTTTTTTTCGAGAAATAGCCTATAATCAAAAAATAGGCTATCTTCGAGATCCACGTGTCAGATTATTGTTCCTACGTAGACGAGATTGTTATTTTCGAGAAATATGCCTTTTTCAAGAAATCGGCTATTTTCGAGTTTCGAATATAGGCTATTTTTCGAATATAGCCTATTTCTCGAATATTTCCGATTAATTTCTCAAATATAGCGCATTCCACGAATATGGGCTATCTTATTCTTTAAATGGTCTTTAAGCCAATCGTCGCCAATTTGATGACGTGAAACTAATAAGAATCGTGTAGCGAGTTGTGACAGAACAGTCTGAGCACTCACAAAACTGCACATTTTACGGTCGGACCTGGATCAATCGTACTACATCAGTTTGTACGTAAATATAGGTAGATATAACAGACGAGTTGTATGCTTTGGCTTTTTAGAGGTCTACTTGCTCTAACGATACCATATGTATATAAAACAATATACCGTAAACTGCGCATTCTAAGACCCACACATTCTAAGGCCTAGGCTCCTACAGCAATAAAAAATGTCTTTTTCACGCACTTAACTTGCTCTTCAGAGCCATCAACTATTACAAAGTGGCAGCCTTAGTCAACTACGTCACAACAATATGTATGGCTCCACGGAACTCCTTCCGGTTCGCGAGTTATGCCATTTAACATGCACAACTCACCACAAATGAACTGCGCTAACACTCTCATAATAAAAATGATTTCTCTACAATACAATTCTGGGTACTTTGGTAACCAGAAATGGACACAAATATTTTTTTACATGTTAACGTCACTAGCTTTGGTCTTCTTCACAAATGTATCTTTTGACATTTGCTGACCTTAGAATGCGCATTTTACGGTACATAGTGTATGTTCAATACAGTAGAGGGGGCCTCATATGAGAAGACATCACAAACAAAGTCGCCAAAAGGAAATAAAAACTAAAATCAAGAGGCAATGAAAGTTGTCATATCAAATACTTCATGACAGGGAAATATAATACAATATAAAATGGTGTGTAGAGGGAATGATCTGAGAGGTGCGTCATTCCCACTCAATGATAATTTTGCTAGAGAAGTTTATTTCTGTGATAACACTCTAAATACGCATCATGGTTTGGTTGAGTAGTGACAGTGGGGTTTGGTTGAACAAGCTTTCGCATTGGTCATCATGTACCTCTAAGGACTATTTCACTTCATGAAAATAGCAGCGACCATTAGAAATGACGATGTTTTGTTAAGAAAAACTATTTCAAACTTATTCTTAAGAAATAACGTAACTGTAAATATGTATTCAATACATAACAGATTTTAAACTATATGTAGGAAACATACCATTCCTACCGGTGACGTGATCTGACTTGATGCCATTTTCAACAGCACTATGGTTTTCAAGAGATGATGTGAAAAGTAGCCTCAATTTTGATGAAATATTGTTGTTGTTTTAAATGTGTTACAAATTTCAAATTTCTTTTCCAGGCTGCTTAATTTTAATCCATATCAGCCATTACTAATGTTGATATCTTGTACATTAATTCTTGGTTTTGTTGACAGATCTACATGAATGAGAATGCACTATTGAACATGAAAGGACTTTCTGCTACTCATTGACTGTCTCAAAGTCCAGCGAGATCTGTTACTAATGGGGCTCATTTTGTTGACAGAAAATTCCTAAACATTTTGATCAACCAACACCATTTCGTTATTTGTGCTTATGCTCAGCTATATTATAGTTTCCCTCAACCTCAATGAGTCCTCCTGGGTACATGTCTCAAGCTTGATGACATTCCTAGTCTTTCATTTATTAGGCCTGCAGTTAAATGAACAACCTTTTATTGAATCAGTTGTTGTCACCGTCAAGAAGATGGACATGAGTAAATTGGATCAGCATTTACACCAAAAGAATATTCCATAAATCCTGGTGGACACAGGGACAGCACTTGGAGAATGAGGATTCCATCAAAACACTCATCAATCATACACGGGTCAGCATCATTGGCCAATTATTGCAAGAAGCCTTTGGTGAGAGAAAGTATTAAGTTGACCAACATATCATCTACCAGAGAACATTGCCTGAAACAGTTGTCACCTATCATCTCAGGAAAAAAACCTCTCTATTGGATGACACAAATTGAGTGAACTCACAAAGGTGATGATGCTATTATATAGTATACCCATCCTGTGCCTACTTGTCTTACCTCAAGAGCATGAAAACTAATAAGCATCATCAAGAAAGTCATAAATTAGATAACAGAACTGACCACAATGATCTTGTAGATTGCCTGTCTTCTGCACATAAATATCGGTTCAAGAACAGGAAAATGTCAAAAGATACATTAAATTTATCATATAATCTGTGCAAAGTTAGACATGCTAACACGGGGGGAAATATAAGCATCCAACCAATTTACCAAAATACGTGTTGGTACTGTATGTCGTGCCAATTTCCTTTTGATTTTGTCCCCATGCATCTCTGATTCCCCATGTGTGTTGTGTGTGAAATAAGGGGTGAGTTTTCTGACGAATTGAGAGAACTCATTAACCAACCGGAGTTATAGGGACCTATGCATACTGGCGTGTTGCTGTTGAGTATGAGAATCTATCACTGATGGTTTTAGAATGTCTGGGGTTGATTTAAGGGTTAAAAACACAAATTTCATGAAAATTGGGGAAATATATCTTATAATCCGTGGGCTCTTATGACCCAAGATTTACGGTACGTAGGTACCATAATTCATCATAAAATTGTTCTATAATACTGCTGACGATTATTAGTGTACGGTACTTAGGCTATGTCTGGAGGCATTTGATTTTGCGCACCTACCTCGTGAAATACACACCCCAATAGGTAATGAGCGTATATGAGGGTATGTGTTTTGGGGTAGGCACGATCGAAATTCTGATCTTGGCTCCACCTCGAATCAGAAAAATATTTTTGCATACCCCAGATGCCTACCCCCAAGCTCCTCCGAGCATCTACCGCAAAACCCCGAAAAACACAAAAACACAAAACCCGCAAAAATGAATCAATCGATCCCAAAATATTAGTTGGGTTTTGGTATTTTATTTCATGTGTTTTTATGAAATGCCTCCAGATGAGGTTGCATACCCGGACAACCGACAGACAATGAGGGGGTGTGTATTTTAGGAGGTAGGTGCGCAAAATTAACCCCCGGTCCACTATTTTTGTGCATGTATATGTAGACATAATTTTTAACTAATAAAAAAGTTTACGAGGGTGACTTGATTCCGGTGCCATGTGTTCTGACGTAAAGTACAGGACAAATAGCAATGGTCTGTAACATTTTTTGTCGTGAAATGGTTGTTTTCCACCCTTCAGCACTCCCCCAAATACACCTTTGTTTTAGGCCAAAAAGTGCTATTTCGTGAACTGTAGCTATTAGTCTAATGTTTGCAAATCTATGCATTGCGAGATAAGCTACTAGTTGTTTTATTCATAGATTTGTATGCAACACATTTACATGAGAGATTAACTAGTAATTTGCTGGAATACACCTGTCAAACCAATAATCTCTCTTTTAACACTTAATTGTCTTCAGTATCTGTGTTGTTTCTCTTTCTTGATGTTGATGCTTTGGCTGCTGATGGCGATCTGTTCCCTTGTAGGTCAGATAGGTCCTGGATTTGATGGAACGTTCAAAGCAAGTCGTCTTCCTATTTGCTATCCTCTTGGTGCATAAACTTACCAAACAAACCAAACAATAAATGGTTGTCTGAGTGATTTTTGAGTCTTTTCTCTTCGGATTACTTATCGCACAACATACAATGCATCTAGGAGGACATTTCCTGACCTTTGCTACCTTCTTTTCTCCTACATCATCATTACTGCTAGCTTTCTCATTCGAAGTGACAACCCTCTCCTTTGCTTTTGCTCCTCTTACTGTTCTCCTACCGGTTTTTGCATCGACATAACTGCCATGAGACTTGGGGATGTGAAACAAAGTCTTGTCTAATCTAATGTGATTCAACTTTGTCATCAATGAACTTCTTCAGCTTGTATCGACTGTCAGGAGTGGTACGCTCCTTCACATACGCAGCTGCTTCCTTTGCCCAATGCGATTTTTCTGCGGCTATCTTTGTATCAATGACATCTGCAGTGTCCATCACTTCTTGCTGGCTTTGAAAAGGAGAGCCTGGTACTACTCCTCGAATTGGATTCATCAGTTTATAGGAGGTCGCGAGTTCAAATATTACAAACTTCATTGATGTCTTCAAATGTTTGTGATGATGCTGTATTGCACTGTACCCTTTAACACTTGGAGTTGGCTTCAATGGAAAGCAATGCTTCACAATGAAGCGCACATTGACTGCCATTTTTTAAACTCCCTCATTACCAGCTGTTGCTTTGGCGTTCCTTTTGCAAATGGAAAATTCATACCATCAAGGTAACAGGTCATTTCATCTACCCTTCTTTTGGAACGATTCCATCTAGCCGCTATTTCAGGGATGATTTGTGTGCTTTGGGAAGTGGAAGCATTGTACGCTGAACCATCTGCAAGAGCTGTTTCCAGATGATATATGTGAACACCACACCATCCTTTGTAATTGGATAGGATTTTGAGGAAATTACATCTTCACGAAATTGTGGCATAACTGACGCTGGATTGTTTGTTGTCCACGCTGATGTATATGCCCACTTCAAGCTACGATGATAAACACCAGAAAGAATGCCTCTCATGACAGTTAGCTTCTCATCAGGAAAGCGTATTTGCATGGAATAATGGACCTTCGTAGTACCAGCAACAACAAATAAGACATACTTGAGGTTCGCAACAACTGCATGGTGTAAGACTTGTGTTTGATATTCGGGCGTGTACACCAATTGCTTGAATGCACTACTCCCAAATTCACATTGGGAAAAAGGACCATGCAAGTCCAAAGCCTTCTTGATGGTTTCTTGAATGATCTTCTTGCTTGAGGGAGTCTTGATTTCCAACCCACAGTTATAGGTGCGACGATCTATGGAGACAGCGCTACTGTCAGAGTCACGGTGAAGCGATCGGTCACCGTCACATCCTTCGTTATATCTCATCACGATCCAGCCATCAAGAGATGTTGCCAAATACTCACGCATTTTGTTATGGAGCAACCCACATTCGAAAGAGTCAACTAATTCCCACCCAAACTTCTCAATGATTGAATGTAAGACAGAATGAACTCTTTCTTCATTTAGAGACCCTAACCTGTGGGCCGATCCGTCTTCCTGGCTAAGCGGCTGAAGGAAGGAATACTTGAATATTTTTTCCACCTCGGTAATACTCTGACTAACCAAAGGCCCAAGTAGTACTGTTTCTGCCAACTTTTCTTCATTCTTGTTTGAGAATGGTCAGCCGTTTGATTTATGCTTTTCAATTGATCATTGCTCAATTGCTTGAGTTCGCCAGAGTCTTGTGCTGCCAAGAATCATCAATTTCCTTGATAGACTCGGGCCAGCTGCCAAGACAGCTGCCTAGTTGCACACGCTGCCGTATCGCCTCTATCTGTAGCCAGCTAAGGACTACACTAGACAGACGTAGCACGTAGGATCTCCATACCCCACGCATAACGCTATCCTACTCAGTACAGACTGTCTTCTCACTTGCCTGTAAGACGACAAAATGAGCGGGAGCACCACACACACCGCCATCTTACAATGCACATCTTTGCGTGGACACTCATGTCCTCACTAATCTCTCCTTCGATTGCTCGACCGACCTGACCAATCGAACGCTTAGCTTCCTCCAGGCTAACTCCCTCCAGAAAAGTTTTCGCCTTCCTCCGCTTACGCGCAGACGCTCCGCCTTCTCCTCCACCATGTCCTCCGCCTTTTCCCCGCCCTAGGTACGTATCCGGTCGCCATGGGTTCGATCTGCCAATGCAGTGGTTCCGACCATTGGCGGTTCTCGCTTTCTTCCTGCACGGACGTGGAACCTACCACGCCCTGTTCCTCTCGAACGCGCCCGCCGTTTCACCCGCTCCTGCCACGGCAGCTCCTCGCCGCGACTCCTGCGATATCTCACACAGGTCCCCTGTCTCACTCCTCAGTTTCGACCACTTCCGTCTGACCTCCACGCCCACTCGGTGCTCTCCCCACCCTCGCCATCACGCCCACAAGACCAGCAGCGCCGATGCGACCACGCCGACTCCAGTTTCAAGAAGTCCCTCTCCAATGCTGCGCGCATCCTCGCTCTGGCGAACAACAACCTGTTCGCTGGGTTCTACGTGATCACGCCCCACAAGCGTATCCGCCCGGTCTTCCAGCCACAACGCTGCACACTAACCGACCCAGACGCTGGATCGAACTCGAGTACCTCGCCGGCCACAGCAGCAACGCACCCCAGGTTCCTCAAGGCAGAATACACCCCGTGGAAGTCGCCGCACGCACGCCTGCCTTGTCGACACCGCCTCCGCCGACGTCCCGCCTGCTACCGCTCTGGCCCCGCTTTCACGGCCGCCGATATCACGGGTACTCACACCTCGACCTCCAGGAAGGCGCCACCTACAAGGCGGTACACCTCCCTCTCCCCTGCCTATCCCCTATGGCGCCAATGACACCGCCAAAGGTACGGTCACCGAGTCCACCATGGACATCCTCGACACCACAGTCGCGGACGGTGCCTTCTGGGCACGATGCCTCCTCGCCCACGACACGCCCGCTTCGACGAAGCTCGTCCGCTGCACCGCAGTCGGCATTGAAAAGTCGCGAACCGCCTCATCCTCCCGCGCTTCCACTCGGCAGTCCTGGGGTCAACCTCGAGCTGCAAGCTCACTCCCGCCGGGCGAAGACGAGGAAGACGAAGCAAAACCGCCATCGACACCCTTTCCCGCGACTCGAGATCTCCGACCTATCCACCCGCAGCGTCGCCCCGCCCGCCACGGTGGCCACCTTACGCTGCGAACTCGACGGCCTGGATCTCGCCGCATTGGCAATGCCACTCTGCCTGTCCTCGGAAGACGGGCGCCACAGCACCCGAAGTCCATCCAGAAGGACACACCTCTCAACGAGCGCCACGCGACCAAGGCTGAAGCTCGCGAACCTCGGCTGGGATCGAATTGCCGAAGTCTCTCCACCTCCCCACACTCACGGAGAACGGAGAGTGGCTCTACTGCAGCCCGGACAGGGCAGGCATCAATGAGGCCATGGCTAACATGTTCGCCAACATTCCTGAAGCCCTCTCCCAGTCCACGGACTTCCTCCACCGCGAGGTAGACCTCCCTCGCCACGCACCCTCTCGTATGCCCAGTACGCTGCCGAAGCTACTACGAGGTTTCCACGATGCAATCCATCGAAGCTAACCGGGCGAGAGCAAAAACGGTTCCGCTTCTTCTACCTCGCCCCGACTCCAAGTCCTCGCCGAGGAGCTGGCCGCTTTACGACCGCTGGCCGAGGAACTCGGGCGAGGCCACGACAAACCTCAGCAAGGTCAACACGACCATCACCACGAGCACGGCATTAACACCGTGTATCATCTTCGCTGCATCTCGCGAACATCTGCGCCGTAATCGAAGCCCAGTTTGCTTGTGACCTGTCCCTCCAGGACATCCACACGCCCGCCATGTTCGCCGCCGCCTCGACCTTCGCTGCACCTATCGCCTGCCTCCATGCGCCTCTCTGAAAAAGAGCAATCGACCCCACAAGCCACTGGTCCTGTGGACTGTGCAGATGCTCGACCAGCTGAGCATCCTGCTCACGCATCCACTCCGCCACACCAAGAACACTTATCTCCTCGCCACCGACAGGATCGCCGAGATCGCGACCGACAAGTTCGCCGGCCTTCGAGCTCCTCGACGACAAGGCCGGCACCCCGCGAAAATTCGAGGCGGTATCGGGACTATCCCGCCCTGTCCTCCCTCCAGGCCGACGAGGCTAAGACCGCCAAGTCTAAGCTCGACAAGAGTGCAAAACGCTGCTACCCCCATTGACCATGCCGGAACGGGCCTCGCCACGCCAGACCCTGCGCCAGCGACGGGAAAACCCGGGACTCCACGCCTTCCCCTGACGACCTCTCTGGTACTCTCGTACACCGGGTCAGACATGATGCCGACCGCCAGCGAGGCTACTCCTCTCTCCGCCTCTGCGCAGCCCGCCATCGCTGCCGGGCCGCAGCTGCCCGCAAGGCGCCTCCTGCATGATGATCCATGAGCTGGACATCTCCAGGTGGCCGGACTCGACCTTCGCTAAGTGGTCCGCCCTTATTGACAAGACGCCGCCCTCGACTGGAACCGTAAGGTGGTCGAACCCGCCAAGGTCTCCGCCCGCATCGCTAAACTTTCAGCGCCCACTCTCCAGCGCCACCGCCGAAAACTAACAAAATCGTAAGCCTAACTATAATAGCTAGTCTTTACCCTGCACCTACATCGACTTCCTTAAGTTTCACCAATGACATAACCCACTCTATTTCTTCTGCCGCCAACAGATACCCTCGCGAGCCACCAGCGCCGCACCCAGCCGCTCCAACCCACCAGCCTAAGCCGACACCTCCGTCCCCACCATACGCACCTAAGCTCCTTCCGCCATCAGTGCGCGACCCCGCATCTCGCCCACCACAGACATGCACCACCTCGAGGCATTCAACAAGAAATACCTCGGCACCAGGACTACGATCCTCTGCCGCTTCCTCGTAAGTCGTTTCACGACCGCTACCTTCGCTTTCGCCGCCGGCAATGACACCATCACCAACGACGCACCGCCACAACGCACTTCGGTGCCACGCGACGCTGCTTCGTCGTCATCCTTCGACGCCTCTAGCACCAACCACTCCTTCAACCAAGCCGCTTGCTTCAAACAACATATGTTCTCGCCCTCAAGTCCGCTACTTCAACCTGCGGACATCCTCGCCTCCACCGGTGCCACCCACTACTCTCCCATCTACTGTGCGCCTGCGGCACCTACACCACCACGACTTTCTCTGGCTATCCCAGTACAACTTGACTGGGCAACGCAAGAATCCCTCGACCCGCAAGGCCTATGCCTTTCTCGCCTGCCTCCTCCACTACAACCTGAGCGCCGCCCACGGATACGGTTCCTCGGTAACAACTACACGGGGCATACCGCAACCTCGCCGAGATCGCCGCTTCCCTGCGCACTCCACGGCATCGCCGAGGCACTCATCGCAGACTACTCCCCGCCATGACTGTGGGTTGCCCGAACCACTTCAACGCGAAGCACGCACTCCGCGACAACGCCGCTCTCTATTGGCGTGAGGGAACCACCCCTCCATCCGCAAGAAAAACTCGACCAGGTCATGGCCACCATGAACAAGGAGGAACGTAACAACCACGCTTGTTCACGCCCCACACTGGCTTTGGCGGTTCGCACTCCCACTGCTTCATCACCCCACAACACATCCTCGAAACCCGCAAGAAGGATCGCCAGATCTTCGACGCATCCCGCAAGTACGACTGGGATTCGATCCCGATCAACGCAATGACGCCCACCCTCACGGCTCGAACTCAGTTGCGACTTTGGGGCGGTGCGCGACGACATCCTGGTCCGCGATACAACCTCCCGCTATCGTACTCCAATGACGACATCGCCGCTCACGCCAATGACGCCAAGTCCTGCTTCCGCCAAATTAAGCATCATCCCGACGTGGCGGGCGCTGCTCGCACATCCTCGCCGACTACCTGTTCTTCCAGATCGGGCTAGCGCTCGGCGCCGACTTCAGCCCCGCCAATTGGGAGGCGGTGCGACGCGCCCAGTCAGCCCTCGCCGAACGGCTCTTCTTCGATACGCCCTCGCACAAACACAGGGCAGTACTCGACAAGATCAAGTGGTGCCGATCATTGCGCTGCACGAAGCGCGACGCTTCACACAAGCATCCCGCGACGCCTCAACTGCAGCGCCTGCGACGCTTCAGGAACCCCCGCCCTACGCCACACGGCGCTTTACGCCGACGACGACGCCTACCTCGACGCCGCCGACACTCGCCGGTTCGAACAGGCCATCGCGCCCAGCATCGAGGCCATCTTCCTGCTGCTGGGCGACTCTGACGCCGCTACCGACAGGACCCTATTTCATGGGATAAGCTACACGAACTCCACGCGGGCCCCGTCAACAGGATTCTGGGGCTCACCCTAAACCTCCGGACACTAACTGCCGCACTCCGCCGGACTTTGTTTCCGCCACCATTTCCCTGCTACTTAACGACTTGGGGTCCCCACCGCCGCTCCTTCCACGCAAAGGAGGCCGAGGAGCTCACAGGAAGCTCAATCACATCGCATTCAGCGCACCGTGGTTAAAATTCCTCCTCGGGAACATATATGTTTCCATCGCGAGCGCCTCCGCCAACAACTCTCACCTCGCCCGCACCAGTCAGCGGTTCCGCAACGCACTCACGCATCATCCGCACTGCCGCCGCCACCTCGGGAGTCGCTGCTGGCGTTCCACACTAGCGCGACGGCCCGCCAGTACACGGCTGCCCCCTCCTCCATCACATCGGGCCGACCTCCGCAGGGACTCCGCGCCTTATCGAGAGGGCCCTGTCCTCTCCCCTGGTGCCCTACCTCATGCCCCATCGCGATACCTTATCCCACGCATCCCCTTCGGGACGGCCCGCAGCGACTCCAGCCTGTTGGCTGCAGGCGGGTACTGCCCCGAGGCCAAGTTCTGGTGGTATTTCAATGGCCCACCAAGTCCGCAAAAGACGCACTCCCTCAAGTACATCACAACTCGGGACAACCCAGCCCTGATCAGCATCAACTCGCCGAGTATGCGGCACAACTCATCACAATGATGGGGTGCCACTTGCACCACCTCGAGACACGCCGCCACTCGAGGCGACCCCCACCCTCTCTATCGCCCGAGTGTGACAACACTGCCGGGAATCGTGGCTAACGAAAGGCTGCACCTCCAGCGCCACCGCCGCTGGCTCGCCTCGCTTCAGGCCGCCTCTGCTCCGACGACGCCGCTACCGCTTCGGGCGTGTCGACACCAAAACAAATGTCATTGCCGACGGCATCTCACGTATACCGCGGCGAAACGCCTCTCACTCACGACTTCCCTCCTTCTCGCACAGGCCCCCAGCTTGCTTGGTTGTCGGCGCTTCCTCCCCAATGCCGACCTCATCTCCTCGACTGTGGGCGCCCTATTATGGACCGCTTGCTTGATCCTCTCACTGCAAGCAAGCAGTTACTGATCGATCCCGAAGATTCACTTCCTCTCCTGGTGCCACGACGTAGGCTTACCCGACCCCTGCACTCCAGAGCTACCCCTTCAGGGCCGCAATTGGGTACTCGCTCTACGCCGCCTCGCCATCCGCTGCCGCACCATCACTGGCGCGGCGATTCGCATGCGACGCTGCTCGGGTACATAAAGCAGGCCTGCACTCTGCACACCGACCGCTGGCTACCCTGCCCTCACCAGGTCGACATTAATTACGCTAAAATAATGACCAATGCGATAAAAAGTACGGAGTAGTTCCTAAACGCTAGGAGATGATCTCCGATAGCATGTTTCACTACATTGCTAACCTCGCCTCCGGCCTCTGCGACTCACTCGCCCGCGCAATCGCAGACTGGATTGCACTCGCTGCTACACCGCTTCCGGAAATCCGAAAGTGGTGCAACGACCACCACGCTTCCTTCGACACCATCGATGATCCTAATTGGGGCGATCGCCAGCCCACCCTGCCCGCCGCCGCGGAGGATTTCAGTTTCTCCACCTCCACAGGACGCCAAGGCCCACGATGTCTTCGCCACACCCGACGCCGACATAACCTTTCACGACCCTCTGTTTCCGCAAGCAAAAACAATGACAATGGCTAATGCCTCACCTACCGGGCGCAGGACGGACTCCAACTGGATGTGCCCGACACAAGCCAGCCTCGACATAGTCCGGCGTGCTCAACGCCTGGCACTCCCAGCGGCTACCCCGCCGCAGTCTACCTCGACCCAAACACAGGGACCCGGGCGACAGATCACAGCGCCCAGTTCGCCAGCTTCCTGCGTCACGTCGCCCACAAAGTGTTCGACATCCCCGCTGGTCACAACGATCTCCTCGCCTGGTCCTGCCACTCGATGCGCGTCACGGCGGCCAACCTCCTCCACCGAGCCCGGTTCTCCGACTCTTACATAAAGAACCGCCTCCGATGGCGCAGCGACACATTCCTCATGTATCTCCGCAACACATTCTACACGGCCGACCAGCACACGGCCCGTCATCACCTCGGCTCGATCCTCCCACACGGAGCACGCCCGATCCCTTGAGCCGCACGAGGAACTCCTCTCTGCGCCAGCGCAGCCTAACGGGAACCACGCCAACGCCGGGTCCACCGCTTTGACAAACTGCGCATACGTGCTAGTCCTTAACAACTAATCTTTAGGTTATTCAACTCACTTTCCTAACACCAGTTACTGATCAATACATTCACTTTTACTATTAACTTAACAAGTCTCTACTCTTTAACTACAACACTAACTACTCCGCCGCCACCCTCCTCCTCTCCCCCGCCAGTCCGAAAGTGCACAACCTCGCGAACATACCCGTGCCGACAAGACGTGGCTCGGTAGCGACCTCGCCGGGCGAACTGGCTCCGGCGGTACTCGCCGCCAGATTCCTCCTCCGCCATCTCGGGCGTCCCCCCGCTGTCCCACTCGATCTCCAGCTGCTCGCTGGTCGACTCAAGTAGTCGTAGTCCGCTCCTGTTGCAACGCATTACACAATGTCAGCTCGCCCGACAGCAACGACTTAAATTACCATGGGACTCACCGGGACGGAACTCGACCGTACCGCCTACCGGACAGCCCGAGGCCCCCCGGCGGCGGTTAGTCCGCACGCCACGCCGCCGACGAAGGCCCGAACCTATCATTCGGGTTCCTCGAATCTTGCCTTGGCCGGGTGGCGCGAACAACTCCGCCAGGGTCTCGCCCACCCCCACCAAAGCACCTGCGGGCGAACAACCAGCGCGCCAGCAACTTGCATTTCATCGCCCTGCTTCGCCAGGACTCACCTGGGTCTCGTACCACCCACCCAGCTCCTCGGGATGACGGACTTCACCCGCACGCGGAGCAACCTAAGCGCCGCCAGCACGCGGGTCGGCTCCTCGGCCGGGCAACCCACGCGCCGACCAGTCGACTGCCTCCCTCGGAGGACGCGTTCCAGGTACACGGCGCCGGCGGTCCCGCCCCCAACCGCCCTGCACGGTCCCACGCTTTGCCATCCGCTGCTCCACGCGGCGCTGCCGGTCGCCGCCGCCAACTCGCGGAAACGCCAGCGCCACACCGCCGCCCCCCGAGCACCTTTCAGGTGCACCCCGGTCATTCCCATCCCGGATCACCCACTCCCCATCTACTTGCGGTTGAGCTCAGGCTGCCGCCTGAACCAGCAGACATCTCTTCCGCTGACATCGCCTCAGATATTTCTGCCCTCCCCACGCTGGCCGTGGCGCCACCCTCCACGATACTTTCTACTCCACCCGCACGCACCAGATGCATCCCAGTACCATACCTCATGGAAAGATTTTTCTTTCTTTCTTTTTTTCCCGCCCCTGCCTACATATGGCCGCCTGCTAGATGCCTTCACCTCTTCGCACTTTGTGTCACCTCGGTGGCACGCACGCCATGTCTCTACGACTACGCCAACGGACTCCTCCCCAACATGCCACACTCCACCGCTCCTCCACTCCAGGAGCGCATGGGTAGTCGCGACGAAGCTTCAGCTGCCGCCACAAGTACGCGAGGGGACGATACTTGTCTAGTATTAGTCCATAAGCCCGCTACTTTAGGGACTTTGTTACATCCCTATACACTATGTCCCACTACCTACTACCTATAGTTATCTCTCACCCACTATAGCAATCTAGCAGACAGCCGCATGCAGCCTAGGACCAAGGCGCCAAGTGGTTATTCTGCTTGCAGAATATCCTTGATAGACTCGGGCCAGCTGCCAAGACAGCTGCCTAGTTGCACACGCTGCCGTATCGCCTCTATCTGTAGCCAGCTAAGGACTACACTAGACAGACGTAGCACGAGGATCTCCATACCCTTACGTATAACGTTATCGTACTCAGTACAGACTGTCTTCTCACTTGCCTGTAAGACGACAAAATGAGCGGGAGCACCACACACACCGCCATCTTACAATGCACATCTTTGCGTGGACACTCATGTCCTCACTAATCCTCTCCTTCGATTGCTCGACCGACCCGACCAATCGAACGCTAGCTTCCTCCAGGCTAACTCCCTCCGAAAAGTTTTCCCCGCACCACCGTCCCTCGCCGCTTTGACGAAGCTTCAGCTAAGCCGCCACAAGTACGCGAGGGGACGATACTTGTCTAGTATTAGTCCATAAGCCCGTTACTTTAGGGACTTTGTTACATCCCTATACACTATGTCCCACTACCTACTACCTATAGTTATCTCTCAATGAACTCTTGAAAATACAGCAGACTTATAATGCACAAAACTTGCAGAGTTAGAACGTCGACTATAAATTATCCATACACTACTTCCAATCTTGATGATTACACTTGTTTTCAGCAGCGATAGGTAAAATAGGCACAGGTTTTGCCCATTCCATAACAACACAAATAGCTCTTTCCAGGGTTTGAGTAAGTTTGACATATTGTTGCATTCTAATTAAGCATGTGTCATTGTATTGCCTTGAAAGATGTGTCACCCTTGATCCATTAAATTATATTATGGACAGTATAATTGCTTTTGAAGGATTGAAGCAAAATCGTTCCTTGACAAAATCATTGAGACAGGTCTTGGATTTATTTGACAGCTTGGGTGAGAGATTACAGCAATACACAAAATATGAGTGAACACTCCATAAGGAACCCAGCAGTTTCAAATTGATAATCATCCAAATAGGGTACAAAGTTGTTATTGTGATGATCCAAAAGAATAATTTGTTTTGCATTGTATTTAAATGGTATGTCATGGAAAGAACCTTCTGATTCTCAGTATGGAACACATGGTAGTTTTGTTATTTTTTGTCATATCCATGCAGATCACAATGAATCAGACCCGCTGAAGCACTTCTGCGCTAGTAAGAAACAGTGAAGGAAATGTGTGTTTTCCAAGGTTCACAATTTTTGTGTTATGCTCAAGGTAAAGCTACTAAGGCCTGTGGCGGAATGAACTCTTGAAAATACAGCAGACTTATAATGCACAAAACTTGCAGAGTTAGAACGTCGACTATAAATTATCCATACACTACTTCCAATCTTGATGATTACACTTGTTTTCAGCAGCGATAGGTAAAATAGGCACAGGTTTTGCCCATTCCATAACAACACAAATAGCTCTTTCCAGGGTTTGAGTAAGTTTGACATATTGTTGCATTCTAATTAAGCATGTGTCATTGTATTGCCTTGAAAGATGTGTCACCCTTGATCCATTAAATTATATTATGGACAGTATAATTGCTTTTGAAGGATTGAAGCAAAATCGTTCCTTGACAAAATCATTGAGACAGGTCTTGGATTTATTTGACAGCTTGGGTGAGAGAGATTACAGCAATACACAAAATATGAGTGAACACTCCATAAGGAACCCAGCAGTTTCAAATTGATAATCATCCAAATATTGAAACTAGATTCTGTAGCTAGTCTTCCAAGTACATGTGTAACAATGTGTCTTATGATGGTAGTGCCCAAATGGGGACGGTACATTATCCACAATCCCCATTGGAGCACTAACTCTACTAGAGTACCATAGTAGTGCCTCAATGGGGACAAGGAAATCGGCCCATTGAGGCACTAGTGCGTAATTGGGATGATTTCCTGTCCCCAATGTGGCACTGGTGCCTCATGGGGTTGCCACAATGGGGTTATAGTAAATCTCCCAGTTCTAGAACTGGGCGCCCAGTTCTAGAACTGAACTTTTGTCTCGGTCCCAGTTCTAGAACTGGGAACCCCATTGAGCATGGTGCCACAACGGGGAGAAAGCGCCCAGTTCTACAACTGGGAGAATTTTTGTCCCAGTGCTAGAACTGGGACGGTGCCAGTATGGGGCCAACATGTGCTTACCTATAACAATATATCTAAATATCCCTTCGTCTGTTTAGGTGATAGTATTCTTTTAATAGTGGTTACCTTCTAGGTCATGACTTTTGCAATCAACGGCACTTCTTAACTGTAGAACATTGTGTTACCTTCAATCTATGCCTAAAATGGATTCTTGACCCCCAAGAGGTCAATTTTCAGATTAAAATGACCATGTGACCCCAATGGAGCCCTCATTGCCAAAGTTGAAATGTTCCTCCCAAGAGGCTTTGGTACACTTTGTTCACCTTCTGTTAGGAGTGTATTCTGAATTCATTTTGTGCATAGGTTCACTTGGGATACAAGATTTGACCAACATGTTTTCAAGAAATTCAAGTGATATGAAGTAAACTCGATCGGAAAGTGCCTCCTTGTGCCGCGACAGCCATGGCGGTGATTTTAGGAACAAAGTTACCGCTACATAAAGGCCTTCAGAATACTCAATAAGCCAAGAAAGTTATACAACATTGCCTGAGAGCGAACCAAAAATATACTCTTTTACTAGACATAGACTTATCATATATTGCTGAATCACTGTTAAGAAACAAAATGATCTGCCATGGGCCTGCACCTAGGTCTACATAAAAGCGACCATGAGTCAAACAAGGAAAAGATATCAGTTGTCCTGTTGCCAAGATTCTCGTGATTGCATGATTCTCCCAAAAGTAGTATAACTGACTTCTGCTGTATTCTAACTGGGAAACATGAACTCCTCAAATTCTTTCAAATTTCAAGATTGAATAGAACAAAAGGCTGCCTTTTTCATACGTGAACCTATAAATTATTATAAGTTACCCAAAAATTGGAATATTATGATTAGAGACATTCCTTGATAGACTCGGGCCAGCTGCCAAGACAGCTGCCTAGTTGCCTGCAGCGTCGTATCGCCCTATCTGTAGCCAGCTAAGGACTACACTAGACAGGCGTAGCACGTGGGATCTCCATACCCTTACGTTACAGCGTTATCCTACTCAGTACAGACTGTCTTCTCACTTGCCTGTAAGGCGACAAAATGGCGGGAGCACCACACACACCGCCATCTTACAATGCACATCTTTGCGTGGACACTCATGTCCTCACAAATCCTCTCCCGATTGCTCGACCGACCCGACCAATCGAAGCGCTAGCTCCTCAGGCTAACTCCCTCCGAAAAGTTTTCCCGTTTCCCTCCGCTTGGCGTGCGCTCCGGCTTCTCCTCCACCATGTCCTCCGTCTTTTCCCGCGCCCAAGGTGCGTATCCGGTCGCCATGGGTTCGATCTGCCAATGCAGTGGTTCCGACCATTGGGCGGCTCTCGTTCCTTCCTGCGGGCGTGGAACCTACCACGTCCTGGGTTCCTCTCGAGCAGCGCTCCGGCAGTTCACCCGCTCCTGCCACGGCAGCTCCTCGCTTCGCACTTGCGATATCTCACACAGGTCCCCTGTCTCACTCCTCAGTTTCGACCACTTCGGTCTGACTTCCACGCCCACTCGGGTGCTCTCCCCACCCTCGCTCATCACGCTCCACAAGACCAGCAGCGCCCGTGCGACCACGCTTCGACTCCAGTTTCAAGAAGTCCCTCTCCAATGCCAAGCGCATCCTCGCTCTGGCGAACAACAACCTGTTCGCTGGGTTCTACGTGATCACGCCCCACAAGCGTATCCGCCCGGTCTTCCAGCCACAGCGCTGCACACTAACCGACCCAGGCGCCGGGATCGAACTTCGAGTACCTCGTCGGCCACAGCAGCAGCGACCCCAGGTTCCTCAAGGCAGAATACACCCGGTGGAAGTCGCCCGGCGCGTGCGTCTGCCTTGTCGACACCGCCTCCGCCCGGCGTCGGCCTGCTACCGCTCTGGCCCGCCTTCCGCGGCCGCCCGATATCACGGGTACTCACACCCTCGACCTCCAGGAAGGCGCCACCTACAAGGCGGTACACCTCCCTCTCTCCCTGCCTATCCCCTATGGCGTCAATGACACCGCCAAAGGTGCGGTCACCGAGTCCACCATGGACATCCTCGATACCACAGTCGCGGGCGGTGCCTTCTGGGCGCGATGCCTCCTCGCCCGCGACACGGCCCGTTTCGGCGAGCTCGTCCGCTGCACCGCGGTCGGCATTGGAAAAGTCGCGAACCGGCTCATCCTCCTGCGCCTCCACTCCGGGCAGTCCTGGGGTCAACCCTCGAGCTGCAAGCTCACTCCCGTCGGCGAGCGAGGAAGGCGAAGCAAAACCGGCCATCGACACCCTTTCCGCGCGACTCCTCGAGATCTCCGACCTATCCACCCGCGGCGTCGCCCGCCCGCCCGCGGTGGCCACCTTCTGCGGCGAACTTCGGCGGCCTGGATCTCGCCGTCATTGGCAATGCCACTCTGCCTGTCCCTCGGAAGACAGGCGCCACAGCAACCGAGTCCATCCAGAAGGACACACCTCTCAGCGGCGCCTCGCGACCGCGCGGCTTCGCGAACCTCGGCTGGGATCGAATTGCGGAGTCTCTCCACCTCCCCACACTCACGGAGAGCGGAGAGTGGCTCTACTGCAGCCCGGACAGGGCAGGCATCAATGAGGCCATGGCGAACATGTTCGCCAACATTCCTGAAGCCCTCTCCCAGTCCACGGACTTCCTCCATCGCGAGGTAGACCTCCCTCGCCACGACCCTCTCGTGTATGCCCAGTGCGCGTCGAGCTACTACGAGGTTTCCACGATGCAATCCATCGAGCTAACCGGCGAGAGCAAAAGCGGTTCCGCTTCTTCTACCTCGTCCCGGACTCCAAGTCCCTCGCCGAGGGCGCGAAGCCGCTTCTTACGACCGCGAGCCGAGGAACTCCTCGGCGAGGCCACGACAAACCTCAGCAAGGTCAACACGACCATCACCACGAGCACGGCCATTAACACCGTGTATCATCTTGCGCGTACCTCGCGAACATCTGCGCCGTGTCGAAGCCCAGTTTGCTTGTGACCTGTCCCTCCAGGACATCCACCGCCCGCCATGTTCGTCGTCGCCCGGACCTTCGGCGTTGCACCTATCGTCTGCCTCCATGCGCGCCTCTCTGAAAAGAGCAATCGACCCCACAAGCCACTGGTCCTGTGGACTGTGCAGATGCTTTCGACCAGCTGAGCATCCTGCTCACGCATCCACTCCGCCACACCAAGAACACTTATCTCCTCGCCACCGACAGGATCGCCGAGATCGCGACCGACAAGTTCGTCGAAGCCTTCGAGCTCCTCGGCGATTGCGTCGGCACCCTGCGAAAATTCGAGTGCGATGCGGGGACTATCCCGTCCTGTCCTCTCCTCCAGGCCGGCGAGGCGAAGCCGCCAAGTCTAAGCTCGACAAGAGTGCAAAGAGCGCTACCCCCATTGACCATGCGGAGCGGGCCTCGTCACGCCAGACCCCAAGCGCCGCGCGGGAAAACCCGGGGACTCCACGCCTTCCCCTGACGACCTCTCTGGTACTCGTGTACACGGGTCAGACATGATGCCGACCGTCAGCGAGGCTACTCCCTCTCTCCGCCTCTGCGCAGCCCGTCATCGCGTCGGCGCAGCTGCCGCGCGGCGCCTCCTGCATGATGATCCATGAGCTGGACATCTCCAGGTGGCGGACTCGACCTTCGCTAAGTGGTCCGCCCTTATTGACAAGGCGCCGGCCCTCGACTGGAACCGTAAGGTGGTCGAACCCGCCAAGGTCTCCGCCCGCATCGCTAAACTTTCAGCGTCCACTCTCTCCAGCGCTACCGCCCGGAAAACTAACAAAATCGTAAGCCTAACTATAATAGCTAGTCTTTACCCTGCGACCTACATCGACTTCATTAAGTTTCACCAATGACATAACCCACTCTATTTCTTCTGCCGCCAACAGATACCCTCGCGGCGACCAGCGCCCGACCCAGCCGGCTCCCACCCAACAGCCCAGGCCGACACATCCGGTCCCCACCAGCGGCGGTCACCTAAGCGCTCCTTCCGCCATCAGTGCGCGACCCGCATCTCGTCCACCACAGACATGCACCACCTCGAGGCATTCAACACAAAATACCTCGGGCACCAGGACTACGATCCCTCTGCCGCTTCCCTCGGTAAGTCGTTCTCACGACCGCTACCTCTCGCTTTCTGCCGTCGGCAATGACACCATCACCAATGGCGCACCGTCACAGCGACCCCGGTGCCACGCCGCGCTGCCGGTCATCGCCGGACGCCCTAGCACCAACCACTCCTTCAACCAAGCCGCTTGCTTGAAACAACATATGTTCTCGTCCTCAAGTCCGGCTGCTCGAACCTGCGGACATCCTCGCCCTCCACCGGTGCCACCCACTACTCTCCCATCTACTGTGCGCCTGCGTGCACCTACACCACCACGACTTTCTCTGGCTATCCCAGTACAACTTGGACTGGGCAGCGCAAGAATCCCTCGGGACCCATAAGGCCTATGCCTTTCTCGCCTGCCTCCTCCACTACAATCTGGCGTCGCCCCGTGATACGGTTCCTCGGTAACAACTACGCGGGGCATACCGCAACCTCGCCGAGATCGTCGCTTCCCTGCGCACCCGCGGCATCGCCGAGGCACTCATCGCCAGACTACTCCAGCGTCATGACTGTGGGTTGCCCGAACCACTTCAGGCGAGCGCGACCAGCGACAGCGCTACTCTATTGGCGTGGGGAACCACCCCTCCATCCGCGCCAAAACTTCGACCAGGTCATGGCCACCATGAACAAGGAGGAGCGTAACAACTTCGTTGTTCCCGTCCCACACTGGCTTTGGCGGTTCGTACCCCACTGCTTCATCACCCCACAACACATCCTCGAGAAACCGGCAAGAAGGATCGCCAGATCTTCGGCGCATCCCGCAAATGCGACTGGGATTCGATCGATCAGCGCAATGGCGTCCACCCCTCACGGCTCGGAACTCAGTTGCGACTTTGGGGCGGTCGCGGCGACATCCTGGTCGCGCATACAACCTCCGGCTATCGTACCCCAATGGCGACATCGTCGTTCCGCCAATGGCGTCAAGTCCTGCTTCCGCCAAATTAAGCATCATCCCGGCGTGGCGGGCGCGTTCTCGTACATCCTCGCCGACTACCTGTTCTTCCAGATCGGGCTGGCGTTCGGCGCCGACTTCAGCCCGCCAATTGGGAGGCGGTGCGGCGCGCCCAGTCAGCCCTCGCCCGAGCGGCTCTTCTTCGATACGTCCCTCGTGCACAAACACAGGGCAGTACTCGACAAGATCAAGTGGTGCCGATCATTGCGCGGCACGGCGCCGCGCTTCACACAAGCATCCCGCGGCGCCCTCAACCAAGGCGTCTGCGGCGCTTCAGGAACCCCCGCCCTCGCCACCGCGGCGTCGTCGGCGGCGGCGTCTACCTCGGCGTCGCCGACACTCGCCCGGTTCGAACAGGCCATCGCGTCCAGCATCGAGGCCATCTTCCTGCTGCTGGGCGACTCTGGCGTCGCGCGCCGACAGGACCCTATTTCATGGGATAAGCTACACGAACTCCGCGTGGCCCGGTCAACAGGATTCTGGGGCTCACCCTAAACCTCCGGACACTAACTGCCGGCACTCCGCCCGGACTTTGTTTCCGCCACCATTTCCCTGCTACGAGCGACTTGGGGTCCCCACCGCCGCTCCTTCCACGCAAAGGAGGCCGAGGAGCTCACAGGGAAGCTCAATCACATCGCATTCAGCGCGCCGTGGTTAAAATTCCTCCTCGGGAACATATATGTTTCCATCGCGGCGCCCTCCGCCTCAACAACTCTCACCTCGTCCGCACCAGTCAGCGGTTCCGCAGCGCACTACGCATCATCCGCACTGCGGCCGCCTCACCCTCGGGAGTCGCCAGCGGGCGTTCCACACTAGCGCGACGGCCCGCTCGGTACACGGCTGCCCCCTCCTCCATCACATCGGGGCCGACCTCCGCAGGGACCTACGCCTTATCGAGAGGGCCCTGTCCTCTCCCTGGTGCCCTACCTCATGCCCCATCGCATACCTTATCCCACGCATCCCGCCGGGACGGCCGCAGCGACTCCAGCCTGTTGGCTGCAGGCGGGTACTGCCCGAGGCCAAGTTCTGGTGGTATTTCGAATGGCCGCCCGAAGTCGCGCCGCGTACCCTCAAGTACATCACAACTTCGGGACAACCCAGCCCTGATCAGCATCAACTTCGCTCGGTATGCGGCACAACTCATCACAATGATGGGGTGCCACTTGCACCACCTCGAGACCGCGCGCCACTCGGCGACCCCCACCCTCTCTATCGCCTCGAGTGTGACAACACTGCCGGGGAATCGTGGCTAACGAAAGGCTGCACCTCCAGCGCCACCGGCCGCGGGCTCGCCCGGCTTCAGGCCGCCCTGCTCCTCGACCAAGGCGCCGGCCACCGCCGGGCGTGTCGACACCAAAACAAATGTCATTGCCGGCGGCATCTCCACGTATACCGTCGCGGCGTCTCTCACTCCACGACTTCCCTCTCCTTCTCGCACAGGCCCCCAGCTTGCTTGGTTGTCGGCGCTTCCTCCCCAATGCCGACCTCATCTCCTCGATTGTGGGCGTCCTATTGCGGACCGTTTGCTTGGATCCTCTCACTGCAAGCAAGCAGTTACTGATCGATCCCGGAAGATTCACTTCCTCTCCTGGTGCCACGGCGTAGGCTTACCCGACCCCTGCACTCCAGAGCTACCCCTTCAGGGCGCAATTGGGTACTCGCTTGCTACGCCGTCTCGCTCATCAGCGGCCGCTGCATCACTGGCGTCGCGGTCGGCATGCGGCGCTGCTCGGGTACATAAAGCAGGCCTGCACTCTGCACACCGACCGCGGGCTACCCTGCCCTCACCAGGTCGACATTAATTACGTTAAAATAATGACCAATGCGATAAAAAGTGCGAAGTAGTTCCTAAGCGCAAGGAGATGATCTCCGATAGCATGTTTCACTACATTGCTAACCTCGCCTCCGGGCCTCTGCGGACTCACTCGTCCGGCGCAATCGCGAACTGGATTGCACTCGGCTGCTACACCGGCTTCCGGAAATCCGAGTGGTGCAGCGACCACCACGCTTCGCCGACACCATCGATGATCCTAATTGGGGCGATCGCCAGCCCACACTGCCCGTCGTCGTGGAGGATTTCAGTTTCTCCACCTCCACAGGGCGCCGCGTCCGCGATGTCTTCGCCACACCCGGCGCCGACATAACCTTCCACGACCCTCTGTTTCCGCAAGCAAAAAAACAATGACAATGGCCAATGCCTCACCTACCGGCGCAGGGCAGACTCCAACTGGATGTGCCCGACACAAGCCAGCCTCGACATAGTCCGGCGTGCTCAGCGCCTCGGCACTCCCAGCGGCTACCCGCCGCAGTCTACCTCGACCCAAACACAGGGACCCGGCGACAGATCACAGCTGCCCAGTTCGCCAGCTTCCTGCGTCCACGTCGCCCACAAAGTGTTCGACATCCCGCTGGTCACAAGCGATCTCCTCGCCTGGTCCTGCCACTTTCGATCGCGGCGTCACGGCGGCCAACCTCCTCCACCGAGCCCGGTTCTCCGACTCTTACATAAAAAACCGCCTCCGATGGCGCAGCGACACATTCCTCATGTATCTCCGCCAACACATTCTACGGCCGACCAGCACCACGAAGGCCATCACCCTCGGGCTCGATCCTCCCACACGGGAGCACGCCCGATCCCTTGAGCCGCACGAGGAACTCCTCTGCGCCAGCGCAGCCTAGCGGGAACCACGCCAGCGCCGGTCCACAGCTTCTTGACAAACTGCGCATACGTACTAGTCCTTAACAACTAATCTTTGTGTTATTCAACTCAATTTCCGTAACACCAGTTAATGATCAATACATTCACTTTTACTATTAACTTAACAAGTCTCTCTACTCTTTAACTACAACACTAACTACTCGCCGCCACCCTCCTCCTCTCCCGCGTCAGTCCGAGTGCACAACCTCGCGAACATACCGGTGCCGACAAGGCGTGGCTCGAGTAGCGACCTCCCTCGCCCGGGCGTAACTGGCTCGGCGGTGCCCGCCGCCTCGTATTCCTCCTCCGTCATCTCGGCGTCCCGCTGTCCCACTCGATCTCCAGCTGCTCGTTGGCCGACTTCGAAGTAGTCGTAGTCGCTCCTGTTGCAGCGCGTACACACAATGTCAGCTCGTCCGACAGCGGCGACTTAAAGTACCCGGGACTCACGGGCGGAACTTCGACCGTGTACCGCCCCGTACAGCCCGAGGGCCCGGGCGTCGCGGTTAGGCCCGTGCACGCGCCGTCGGCGAAGGCCGGAACCTATCATTCGGGTTCCCCTCGAACTTGCCCTTGGCGGGTGGCGCGAACAACTCCGCCAGGGTCTCGTCCACCCCCACCAAAGCACCTGCGGCGAACAACCAGCGCGTCAGCAACTTGCATTTCATCGCTCCTGCTTCGGCGTCAGGACTCACCTGGGTCTCGTACCACCCACCCAGCTCCTCGGGGATGACGCACTTCACCCGCCGCGTGGAGCAACCCAAGCGCCGCCAGCAGCGGTCGGCCTCGTCGGGGGCAACCGCGCGTCGACCAGTCGACTGCCTCCCCTCGGAGGCGCGTTCCAGGTACCACGGCGCCCGGCGGTCCGGCCCCAACCGCCCGGCACGAAGTCGCCTGCCATCCGCTGCTCCCGCGTGCGGCGTCGGTCGCTTCGCCGCCGCCAACTTCGTGAAGCGCCAGCGCACACCGGCCGGCCCCGAGCACCTTCAGGTGCACCCGGTCATTCCCATCCGGGATCACCCAATCCCCATCTACTTGCGTTCGTGCTCAGGCTGCCGCCTGAACCAGCGAACATCTCTTCCGCGGACATCGTCTCAGATATTTCTGCCCTCCCCGCGGCGTCGTGGCGTCATCCTCCACGATACTTCTACTCCACCGGTGCGCACCAGATGCATCCCAGTCCCATGCCTCATGGAAAGATTTTTCTTTTTCTTTTCTTTTTTCCGCTCCTGCCTACATATGGCCGTCTGCTAGATGCCTTCACCTCTTCGCACTTTGTGTCACCTCGGTGGCACGCCGCGTCATGTCTCTCGACTACGTCAACGGACTCCTCCCCAACATGCCACACTCCGCGCCTCCACTCCAGGAGCGCATGGGTAGTCGCGACGAGCTTCAGCCAAGCGTCACAAATGCGCGAGGGCGCATACTTGTCTAGTATTAGTCCATAAGCCCGTTACTTTAGGGACTTTGTTACATCCCTATACACTATGTCCCACTACCTACTACCTATAGTTATCTCTCACCCACTATAGCAATCTAGCAGACAGCCGCATGCAGCCTAGGACCAAGGCGCCGGCGTGGTTATTCTGCTTGCAGAATATCCTTGATAGACTTCGGGCCAGCTGCCAAGACAGCTGCCTAGTTGCACCTGCGTCGTATCGCCCTATCTGTAGCCAGCTAAGGACTACACTAGACAGGCGTAGCGCGTGGGATCTCCATACCCTTACGTTACAGCGTTATCCTACTCAGTACAGACTGTCTTCTCACTTGCCTGTAAGGCGACAAAATGGCGGGAGCACCACACACACCGCCATCTTACCATGCACATCTTTGCGTGGACACTCATGTCCTCACTAATCCTCTCCTTCGATTGCTCGACCGACCCGACCAATCGAAATGCTAGCTTCCTCCAGGCTAACTCCCTCGAAAAAGTTTTCCCGCCCACCGTCCCTCGCCGCCGTCGCGGCGAAGCTTCAATAGCGTCACAAGTACGCGAGGGGCGCATACTTGTCTAGTATTAGTCCATAAGCCCGTTACTTTAGGGACTTTGTTACATCCCTATACACTATGTCCCACTACCTACTACCTATTGTTATCTCTCACCCACTATAGCAATCTAGCAGACAGCCGCATGCAGCCTAGGACCAAGGCGCCGCGTGGTTATTCTGCTTGCAGAATATATTTTGATGCACAACATGATGGTGGAGGCTCGTGTCGAAAATGAGGAAGTAGAGAGTGCATATCTGTATAATACTTTGGCGGCAGCGGAGGGGCAGACTGCTTCAGGAGAATTGCTTGATGATTCTGATGAGATGGAAGCATTGATTACAGAAGTTCAGGAGGATGTGATGGACAGGAACATGAAACACAAAATCGTCATGAGGAGGTGGGCATCGCTGTATGATCATGACAGTGCGCAGAAGTTGAAGAAGGCGATGATGCGGCATTTGTTTCGAGTAAAACATGGTGATGCGGCGTTGGAGACAAGTCATCAGATCTGTGATGAATACAATCCACTAAGCTTTTAGTTCCAGATCTCTTTTATGTTTAGAATCTATTTTATGTTTTGAAGTGATATATATATTTGGTAAATAATAAATTTATCTCAGTCAATGGCAGTTGTTACATATATCTTATCAATTCGATCAGTTAACAATAAATAAAAGCAGAACTTAAACACTCTCGCGTACAGTCTTCCCAAAAATGCATGCTTCTTTGATTTGTTCCTTCGTTGGATGGCGATACCATCCATAGGGACCCCACTCCTTGCTAGGACCTTGATCCTCATCTTCCACGATGTGATCAACGACTACAGTGGCAGTCACGTGCAACAAATCCCAGCGAGGAGGATCATTGCTATTCGTCCTCTTCAAAATGAAACGTTGAAACTTGGATTCGTTCATGAAATCGTTGGAGTCTCTGTTGTGTAGACAAGCAAACTCTGTTCCTTTTCGACACTTCGATAGCTCCGACGCCTGCACCTCGTCCCTACTCAATGCGAGTTGCACCCAACGAGATTGGTTGTGAATGTCATCCGCACCGACCAGGTCATCCTCTTTCTCTGAGACATCCTCTCCTACTGTTTCGTCATTTACTGATGAATCGACACTTTCTCCACTTTTATTGTTACGAGACAACAAAGCTTCTAGCTCTTTCTTTTTTGCAGCCAACTCTAGCTGACGTACCTCCTCCTGCATCCTCCTATTCGCAGTCTCGAGTTGAATTGTCGCATAGATGTCCCCGAAGTACGACTCACGAATCTGGACTGGAGCACTCATCATCACCTGATGATTGGCCATGGTTGCTTGCTGATGGGCAATGCTACTCATGTGCTCGTTGGCTTGATTGAGTGTTTTCTGAAGCACACCCATCATTGCATCGGTATCAAGAGTGGGTGATTTCAGATTGTCGGTTGCCCTTTTCAACACCTCATCGACAATAAACTTCACTGCATCGGCCCTCTTCGCAAGTTCTCTGCCAGCAGGACGGGACGTGCACTGTGGATGGATGACGAAGCTTTGGTCAGGCTGTGAATCTTTAATTGGGTTCTACCTGAATTGAGTTTGGATTTTTTGATGGCCTCTTCTGGGAAGGGTTCAGTGGTATCTCGACATCAAACTTCGGGTGAGTGCTCAAGAACAAGTATGCCTTCATACATTTTGAGAAATCCTTGGGGACATCTCTCTTGAAAGTGTGAGACATTTCAGAGTAGATGAGTCGCATCCTTGAATAATAGCGATCCATAATCTGATCATCGTTGACCGCGCCAGACTGAGGCGGGTTTGTAGCAAGGATGCCACAGAATTTCTGCACGGAGGGCTGAAGACAACGCTGCCAGCAGTTGCGTAGCGACTCCGCATTCCTCATGATATCAATGTTCGTGTAGTCGATGTTGTCTTCATTGATGTGGTTTGCTTTTCCAACGAGCTCAACATAATGGAGAGCGATGTCGTCCCAGAATTTCTCTGCCTTCTTGTCGGTGCCGTGTTTGGCATTACAACTAACCTTCATGTATGCTTTTGAAAGCAGCAATAGTTCATCGGGAGTGAAGGTTGTAGAACCTGCCTTCTTTCCCTTTCCTGTAGTGTTCACAGTGGTGGACTTCTTCCGTTTCTTCTTGCCTGCTTGCTTCTGGGGTTTACGCTTGCGAGGAGTCTTTGGGAGACGTGATGATGAAGAGCTCTCATCATCAGATGACTCACGTGACTCCTGAATTTGTTTCTTCTTCGTAGTCTTGCCACCGCTGCCACGATCAAGAGAAGATGATTGCTTGCGAGGCGCTTTCTTCTTGGGCGTCTTGTTCACAGCTTTGGTCTTGCAAGGTGGTGGAGCCTGCTCGGAACTGCTGTCGGAAGAGCTCTTGTTGCCTGGGCCGGAAGACTCCGTTTCACCGGAAGATTCCTCTTCCTCGTCAGCCATCATCTTCTTCCGTAGCTTGTCGAGTGTTTGCAACTCACGTTCATTGGATGATCCGTCCTCACCACTAGAAGAAGGCTGGTAGGAATCGTTGTTGGCGGGCATGGCTGTGTGATGTCCGCGATGAATGGGGAAATGTGCGAGGGATAGGACTCAAAATGAGTGGGCGACAGCTTTAGCGCTCCGGGCGAAAGACGCCTCTTTTTGCGCATGGAAATCGGATTTAGCGCTCCGGGCGAAAGAAATGTCAGAAAAAACTGGGCGAGCGCGGACGCTGACACAACTCGGGAGGGCTTAATAATAGGTAACGAGCACAAAAAAAATTGTAAAGGGCCTAAATGAGGGTGGCCCTGGGCCTGCCCTGGGCTATAGATGTACAGTGACGTAATGAATGGATGATAGTGATGAATGTGTGAATACGTGACCTGTGTGCATAAAAGTAATAAAAATGTGTTGAGGTACTATACAGTTTTTATACACCATGTTGACATAATAAAGACAAATCTCACTTGGAGGGTTAACTACTAGCTTCATTTCTATATAAAAATATCTTAGTTTATTCTGTTGCTAGCATTCTACTAGTTAAATTCTTTCCTGTCTTTCATCTAGAGATAAAAATGTCAGCGAAAAATTTGCATCTCTCTACACATTTTCATTTTTAATTAGACCTTTAAATGTTATAGTATTTTTTTGTTTTTATTTAAGACGTTTCCGACACTTAGTAGGTAAATCGTGGTAGTTCTGAGGGTAGCGCCCGATTCGGATATAATCATAATATTATGGGAAGAACGAATAAGATCAGTCGGCCCTGCTACAAGGAACCGGAGACATCACCGAAGATGTCAAGGGTATCCTGGGGAAGTGCGAAGGAGTGTGTTGGGAAACCTCGACAGTTGGGAAGTAGGAGTGGATGGTCACGAGTGATGTCCACTCTCCAAGATGTCTCTAAGAAGTTCCTAACTCGGTAAAGGACGTGAACACGGCTAGCAAAGTGTGTAGAACTAGCGCACTTTTCTAATATCAAATATCACTTAGTAAATCGTGCGTTTATCTATAATTTCTAATGGTAGGCACGGACAATAGTCTTTCTTTTCCGGCTAAGCAGAGCAACGGCAGGAGAGCCGTAAGAAGTAAGCAAGTCTTCTTTCATATCCCTGAAGGGGCGCATTCAGCCCATGGGCGGGCTAAGCGGAGTATTACCCGAGTTTAATGGAACCGGCTGGCAAAATTATCTGTTTCTATGGTGACGCGACAAGCCTTTGGTCTCTCGTTCTGTATCCATTCCGTACACTACGTACATGTTGGCACGCCTCCAGAGCCGAGGTAAGGGTAGCAATCCAGTACTGTCGATTGGTGGTCGTGCCACTCCCGAGTTCAGAGAAGTCCAAATCTAGCAAGTAGCAGTGTTGTGGCAGTAGAAGCTCTG
Organism: Cyclotella cryptica; assembly: GCA_013187285.1. Taxonomy (NCBI): domain Eukaryota; phylum Bacillariophyta; class Thalassiosirophyceae; order Thalassiosirales; family Thalassiosiraceae; genus Cyclotella; species Cyclotella cryptica. The sequence continues at coordinate 448,681 of JABMIG010000059.1, forward strand.
GGTCAGTAAACAGTAATTGACTTACTTGTTCCATGATCGCATTGTGTTCTGATTCGGTTTTTCCATCCATGAGGCATTTGTGTTTTCTTGTATTGCGAAAGATCCACTGTTTGTGTGTTATCCCCAGCACTTGATGGATAAATTCAGTGGACCACGATTTTATGTGTTGACGAGAGCCTGCAAGACAGGCAAGTTTGCCACGTGGATGATTTTTGAGCGACGAACTGACGTCAACTGACGACAACTGACGACAACTGATGGCTTTTACATTATCTCATTAATGTGACTAACCAAGTGACGACATAAGGAGGCACCATGTGACGACACTGAAGACAAAATGACGACCCTAAGTGACGACACTGAAGACAAAGTGACGACCCAAGTGACGGCACTGAAGACAAAATGACGACCAAACAGAAGGCAGTTAACGACATTTTAACGACCCTTAGTGACGACACTGACGAAGTTCATGATGACACTAACGACTCCTACGAAGTATATACGACTGCCTACTGACGATAGTGACGAACAAAGTGACGTCAAAGACGACTGACGACCCCAAGCAAAAACATAATGAAGACAAACTGACGACACAAGTGACGACCGTGAAGTCCTTTTGACGACCCAAGTGACGACACTGACGACACAGCGACGGCTCAAGTGACGACACCTGACGACATTTTAACGACCCGTAGTGAAGGCATGAAATGACCCGATATTTTTAAGTGACGTCAACTGACGACATCGGACGACATTGGACGACTCCATCTGGCGATACTTATCGCCAAAGTCCAAAGTTGCCTGTCTTGCTGCACGCTTGAGAGACTCCTTTTGCAACTCAAAGAGTTTGGATCCAATCCGACCTTCCATAAAGTTATCCCACCCCAACTCATCCATTTCTACTGCCCACTGCGAGAGATGAGGAAAGCTAGCAGCAATACTGACCAACGATCTCTTTCCGCGACGAAGAAAGTATTCTTCGAGGCATTCTACAAGATTGACGTCACAGTGTGAGTGTTCCATCCAATCTAGCAGGCTATCCACCGAGTGTTGGAACACTCGTCACCGGCCTGGATTAGTACACCGCGTAATATGAGCAGTCGACTCATCCATCTCCCCACAGCATGGGCACTTGTTGACAATCGAAGCGTCTATGCGTGATAGTTGACGATTAGTTCCACTGAATCCGGAGACATGTTTGGTCACCCAAAGAGCAAACATCTGTGGATAGGCCGACAGTGCTCGACCAACCGCGTCCCATGCCACCCTCTGAAACGCTGACTCACTCAGTTTCTTTCTTCTGATTAACAAGGTTCTTGCTTGTTGAGATCCCCAACTAGTGTACAATGCCAAGCGAATGGATGACGTAACCTTGTTGTCATTCACCCAGATACTAATCGGTTCACCAGGATATGTCGGGCCAAATACCAACCCATTCTCGATCCCGTGCACCAAACACTCCTTGGCTCTCTTATCCGCCATCACGTTCATCTATTGTGGTAGCGCGAGTTGATCAAAGCGTAATCCATCATCCAAGTGACCATACACATGTGTGTACTTAACCTCTACCTTCAGGCTATCCAGATTGTGTCTCAGAAGAAGAAGGAGATCTGCCTGTTGTTGCTTCTCGGGAAGGGGCTTGTACCGATTATTTCCATGCAACACAACGCCCATGTTATCACAGTAGATCTCTGTCGAGCGCGAAGAGACTGGTGTGACGAACTTTTCTAAGGCCAGTAACACGATGGTTACTACCACTCCACCGATGAGTTCTCCACGATACTTGGAGGCAACGTCAGGCTCAGTAGTCTCGCAGTATGTGACCGTTCCGAGCTCGCCAGTGTCCTTACACAGTAGAATCACCGCAGCGGAACAGCGGGAGTTGTCAACCTCTGGCATGAAGGACCCGTCATGACACGCAACCAAAGAGCCACGTTCAAACGCCGTTAATAGCCACTTGCCATCACCGCTAATTCTGAGTCCATTCAAGAGACTACATGTAGGCATCGTGAAAAGCGCCTGTTGGAGTGAGGAGACCAATGGAAGTGAAGCCGACGGGACCAGGACCAATTGCGAGTGCATCGCAACCGTTGTAGGAGAAATGATCTGTACCGAGGCAATATGTCCACACTCGTCTGTCCCGCTCGTTGCCGATGCCAGGCTATACACTTGTCTTCCGCGGGTAGCATGGTGGGTGCTTACGCTTCATAGACTCGCCTCTCACTCCCATTAATTACCTGAACAATCTTTGTATTATCCCCATTCGTTAGCCATTTTTCCAGTCGTGGCGATAGTCGATAAGTGCTAGAGGTGAGGATGGCAATAGTGTCCTTCCAGACTTTGAGATCTGAGTTTGTTGGTTTCTCGACAGGGAATCTCATGCCGGAGTCCGCAATGGTCCACCGGGGGTGTCCGAGTCTGGCAGGATCAACCGTTATTCCATCACAGAGTGTCAGTTGAGACATGAAGTATACCTTATAATACTTTCGTGCTCTATTAAAACTGACCCACTGTGACTCTGGTATGAGTCTGACTACTTCTTCCATAACTACTCTATCTCGCTGACGTACTGCTGGTATATCCACATTCCCAAGGTCCAAGTTCACCTTGTATCGACTAATGTACTCCCAAAGTACTTTAAACCAGCTATGTGTGGCAAGTACACGAAAGGTGGATAGTCGCGGTTTAGGAAGTTTCCCGCTAGACCCACTTCAACTTGAGTGAGTTCGTACACACTTCGTAGTATTTTCCCCATTGCTGTAGGCCTCCCCCAGTGTCGTTGTAGATAATGCAGTGATATGGCGAGTTTCTCGAGAGACATTTGCGGTAGCCCCAGCCCTTGATACTGAGTCGGTAGGGTTTTCCATTCTTTAGCAATGTTTCTGTTTATACCGAGTGCTGGAAGAATTGTGTAGTACCAAGAATCAAAGGCGTCATCTACCTCTTTCGTAGTGTTCATCAGGGCGATGAGGCCATACCGGACGGAGGGCAGTGCTTGCGTCTTGAAGCTATACCAGACCTCGGAAGGCCTGAGCGAACTATGTAGCACCCGTCGGCCCCACCGACGGCCTTTGTTTAACATATGGTCCAGGTGGGATGTTCCCGTGCCACTGGGACAGGACCAGACACCTAAGACCTCAGACGCAACCGTCGGGTCTTTGAGTTCAATGCACACTTCGTCTGCATTGGGTTGAGGAATCTGCAGCTGGTACCGTTGTAGTTCCTTCGCAGATTTAAGTACCACGACGCCCTTGACAAACTTGTAAGACATAAAATACCAGTAGCACTTTTCTGGTTTCAGGTTGCCACCAGTGGACTGTAGTAGATGTGCCCAGTATCTTGTACCACGTTGGACTTTCTGGAAGAATTCCATCTGTGGTACCTCATCGACTTCCATGTGCAATAGATCAGTGTGGTCCACATACAACAGAGCCGCCAACCCCAGACAGATTCCAGACCATGCCGAAAGGAAGTATGTGCCATGTCCTTGAGACTTATACGCCTTTAGCATGACTGTGCTTATTGCTGTCCATGCGGCTGGTGCAGCGCCACTGCCCTGGACCAAACCCATGTATGGGTTCCTTTCTGAACCACCATAACTGTGCCGAGCCAGGCCAAATCCGGTTTTTAGAAAGAAACGCATGATTTGTACACACAGCAGATAGCATTTAACAATTGTCAAGGGTACATTCATCGCTTGAAGGGCGAAGCTTCCCGCTGCATGGTTAACAGCATCATAACAATTAGCAGCATCTGTACTCGAGATGGTGACGGTGCGGTGTAGGATGTTTGCTTGATCAAAAGAGAGTTGTTTTGAAAGCGACGAGTCTAGTGCAGTTTTGCCAGACGTGGCACCTTGTTCTACTGGTAGGACCCCAGATGTCTTCATTCGAGAAGTCATTCTCCTGGCAAAGTGCACTTTAAGCCACCAATTAAAATCGGCCTTGAGTAAACATATGGCTCGGAGCTTGTCAATCCGATTATTACCGGCGACTTTTTCCAATAATACCGTCACCCCTTCCCGCCATCGATCGAGAGGTTGTCCCCCACCGCGCCGTTAAATTGATGCTGCGGACTTGTAGTGCAACTAGCTGCTCATTATTTGTAATAGCCCGATAGTGTCCAAAGTGTCTCCCACTCTTAGAAGAAGAGGTGGCTTCTTTCGACCTTGCCCAGAATTCGACAAAGTCATCAGAAGTTACGTTACAATTAGTGTCCTTGTAGCCGTCACTTTCTAAACGCAGGCGAGCACAGGCCTTGAGTAGATCCACCGTCACTCCATCCCAGCCATTGGAGAAGGTATAGTCATTTTCTAGAATTCTTCGTGCTGCATTTGAATCACTTAGGTCTCATATTTCTTTGTGCAGAGATGCAGCAGAGAGCGGAGCTCATTTGCCTAAGGAGAAGCATTCCCCCAGATATTGTCCACATATATCCTTGAGTTCTCGTTGATCTGTCACCGTGCAAGTGTCCCCGTTGGTGGTCACCCCTACACTCAGTACTGATCTTCCTCTAGCGTCTTTGACAACTCTGTTTATATTTCGTTGGCGCTGACGCCCCGCTTCTCTACATATGATATGTAACACTTCAGTTGACGCCTCTTCATCCCCTTGCCGTCTAGCCACATCTTATCTCCACTGAAGGTGTTTCTTTCGCAACGCGGGCGCCTCCGTTTTTAATTGGAATAAATGCTCTAGGCAAGCTTGCAACCGCTGCTCGACCTCGGTCTTGCTCAATGACAAAGGGTCCTGGATGTTTGCTCGGCGTGCTGCACGAACCAAATTGCGCGTATCCGGCACTTTGCCATCTTGCCATCGTAATAGCCAGCGTAGAGCAGATCTCCGACGCAGCCATTGCCCAATTGTTGGACTGAACTCTATTGCACAGCTTTTGAACTTCGTGCATATCTTCTCAGAGTGCCTCATCAGCTGTCCCATTTCTTTGTCCCACCTATTATGCACGTGATGTAATATTTCCACAGGGAGTGCCTCTGTAGTTTCCTTAATCGCGTCCAGTTTTTCTTCCATCTTGTGTCTCTCAACCAAGGAGGAGAGCTCATTGCAGTATTTGCATCGAATACGTGTGATTTTACAGGTGAGAGAGCAAGATTTGGGACGCACTATCGTCGGATATTCACCACCAAAGAGGGACGTTGCAGATATTTCTAACAGGAATACCCTATGGTCGCCCACTCCATACCAGTGTGGATGACACATGGCGTGTCCTCCCTCTAATCCGGGACTCCCAAAAATGGTCGAGATCTTACCCGTCCTACAAGAGTGTGAGTTAGGAACACGCTCTCCCAGACTCTGTTCCATCATGCACTGCAGGGATATATCTGATTGCGCCAGCCTTGTCGCCAGTTGACCATTGTAGACGTCTTGGTTCGCGTCAATACATAAAATTACCTCTTCTCCGTTTGCCCTCCAGGACGCAATCTGCCTAGCTATATCGTCAACGAAGATCGTGGAAGGAACCCGAAAGTCCCCACGAGCTTGGAAGTACCGTGTGTGTTGTTACCAGACTGTATGCCCTTTTGCAGACTTGCCAGGCTTGCACGGAAGATAGCCCGCGAGCACTCGAGTGCACCGTTCAGCCGATCCCACTCTTATCCACGACCATCTAGCTAGACCTGTCAAGTAAGTCCCAACCTCTGTCACCATATCACTAAGCCGCCCAATTGCAGACACCGCCGTTCCACCCTTTTGATCCCGATTAATAGTCTTGTTAACATTATTAGTTGCTACCCCAACCGTCGAGACGCCTGGGCACAAAATCTGTGAGAACTGTCGTCGTGCAGGGACTAGTTGCCAGTGACACTGACTCTCGCACCCTGCCACAATATCCACTTGCAAGTCGCTGACCATTTGATTGAGTCGATCCACTTTCCAACCATGGGAGAAGATCCCTAGGCTGTTCCAATTTTCGAACATCAGCCGCACCCAACCCCCACTTTTCTTTTTCGGCATGTACCCCACTCCCCCATCTTGTAGAAGCTGTACCAATTGTTCCATCTCTCTCATATCTGTGTCTGCTGGGCTCGACGGCTCTACCCTATCATGTTGAAGGTAGTCTTCCCTGGAGAGAAAAACACCGTCTTGCCTTTTATTTCCCTGGGACAACGCTTCCTCTATCCTTGAATCTGATGGCACGCATTTAGAGTGAAAAGACTTGTACCCCTTTATGAAGGCTCTATACTTCCGTCGCTGCTCAGTAGTCGTCTGTGAACTGCGCCATTGATCTTGCCTTCTTTGACTTTTTGCCCGTATCTACCACTTCTTCGATTGAACGTTGGAGTACTATTAGTTACATTTGATATTTGAGTAGTGTCCATTCGCATGTACTCCCTACTAGTGCCCGCCCCCACGGTCACTGACTGGTTATCCCCAATTGTACTGGCCCTTCCGACCACCGAACCAGTAGCCAGGCTCGCTGAGTCACGGTTAAGCCCCGCCTGTGCCAAAGAGCCTAACCGTGTTTGAGTACTCGAATCGGTGCCCCACCCCTTAGTACTCGTCAGGGATGGGGTTCTTGAATTACTTATGTCCCCTGCGGAGCCACACCGCCTCCCTCATCCTGGGGATGGGCGGCTCCGCTTCCACTAAGGTGGGGGGGAACCAGCTGGTTAATGCCAGCTAACATTTGCATGAGTTGTTGCATTTGTAGTTTCAATTCATTGATCTCAGCAGCCTGTTCTGCATTACGTGCCTTCGAGTCTGCCAGTTGTTTTGCGTATTCTTTTGTTTTGAGTACCCCATTTTGCGTGCCCTCAGAGTTTACCGTGGAGGCTCAAACCGTGTCTCCGTCCCCTGTGAGTGCCGACGCTCCACTAACTCTGCTACCAATGTCCGATGGCTTGACGTCCGGGTCATACCCCAGTTCTTTGAGCAGACGTTTCCGCACTGTATCCGACATGTCAACGAAGGTGTTCTTTTGCTCATTACCAGCAAGCATTTGCTTTCGGAGATATGGGTCATAGTGAGCATTGCCTCGTAGGTACGTATCCGCTTTGGCTGCAAAGTGAGAATTAGCAGTTAAAGTGACTGGATCCCACGACGACTGAGAGGCAAGTTGTGCCTTTTCGATATAAAAGGAGCGCATAATTCGAGTTCGTGTACTCTCACAATACCCGCATTGCTGGAGCCAGTGGTGCTTAAAGCACGCCAGGTTGGCCACTGTCCTCTTGGCAAATTTGTACTTGTCTAAATACAAGGGATCATGAGGGTCATAAGCGACCACAACACCAGATATCCCAGTCTCAGGACCTCGACAAACCATTACCGCTGTGTGGAAGATTTGCTGGTTATTGAAGCGGATTCTCTGGAGTTCTTTGCGTAGTGTCGTTTTGGCATATGGAGGCTTGGGACGTATCACTTCGCCCGAGGGCGTCGTGATCTGTTCCATTTTGACTTTTACTTCGTAGTCGTAGAGTTGAACCTCTCCACACTCAATAATGGTCGGTGCGATGTTATACCCCATGTGTATCCTACCATGTTTGTGATGGGCACGCGTACAGTCCATGTTGACTTGACTACCGGGAACATTCATGATGAAGGCTGAAGAACCAAAGGTGTTTGACAAATCGCTCGTTTCAATCATAATGGAGAGAAGTGGATCAAGACGTGCCCAAGCTGTGTCACTGGCTTCAAGGAAGTAGGCGAATTTGCTTGCTCGAGGAAAGTCGTCGAAAGTGAGTTGAGCTCGTTCTTCTTTATTATCAGGCAATCTCAATTCTCTTATCGTACGAGTGGTGACGTTGACCTCCGGGAGGGGGGTATCGTACCACTCCAGGGTATCCATTTTACCGTGCCTGCACAACTTCTTTTCCATCTCCTTCAAGCGGTGGAGTAGCAATTGTTTCACGCCCTCAACACAGAGTCCGTTTTGTATTCCACACAGCATCTTCCTTGATTCTGACTTCCAGCATTGAAGTGGCTTAAGAGAGACACGTACATTGTAGCGACGAAGGTCAATATTCATGGAGTCTAGTATCACTGAGATCTTTGGAATTGAACAGAAGAGATTGATGGTAGCGTATATTGACATTGGACCTTTGTCTACCGTGTCATCCACTTTCTTTGACTTTCTTCTTTTGTTTTCACTGCCAACCCGATAGCGATTTTGCCGCGTCTCTAGTCGTGCCTGTAACTGTTTTTCGGTGACAGGGGCCTGAGAGAAGACATAACCGGCAGATACTTGAAACCATTGTTGAGCATTGACAAAGTTCTTTGGCCAATGATCATCTTTAGAGGACACAAGATCCGGGTAGGGTTGTCTATTGGCGTCCAGATCCTTAGAGACAAACTTAGCCGTTGGGTCCAACTCTTGCACATAATCAAGAAGACGCTTTGTCTCCTCTAACAGCACAGTGAGGTGCTCCTTGTTTGGTTGCAATTGAATCTCTACAGAGAGTAGATGCTGCCCACTGTTCGGGTCGATGAACCTCGATGGATCAGTGGTGTTGGACAAGGAGGAGAAGGCTGTATTGGAGGATGTGGTGACCACTGATCGGGTTGGCATGATATCCTTCAAATTAAGCCTGGGCGGTGTTTTCTCATCACCAGACCGTGCAGCTTCGCCATCCGATTCTTCGTCGCACCATTTGGGCGTATGAGGTGTGATGTGAATTTCCACCGGCTCACGGGGTTCGTGAGTAGTTTCCTCGTCACTTTCCTTTGCTTCGTCCATCTTATCCTGAACAGGCTCTCCGTCACTGGGATTATCTTCCATGTCCTCGTCGTTGTTGACTTCGACTTCGTTGTCTTCGTCCTCCTGGCTGCTGTCATCTTGGGAGTCTGCATCATTTTCTTTGGTGTGTTTTACACCTGATTTTTGTACACCAGTCGATTTCTTGTTAGTCGACTTACTCGTGGATGACTCTTTTAGGGACTTGCTTTGAGAGTTACCTCCTTCTGACAGAATACTGTATCTGTTATTATGCTCAGTAGACTCTTCCTGCTTCTGTTTTGACTGGAGGCAAAAGCTTACTCAATGTTTGAGAGAACTTGATCCCTGCTGTCCCACCGGTATCCATTCTTCATCGGTAGGACGTGGTGTTTGTAGGATGTCAAAGGTGTGGAACACTCCCTTATCATTTGATATATCAATCAACCGGGCATTCTTTAAATTGCGAGATAGGCGAAAGGGGCCTGAGTCGGTCGTTGCCAGCTGGGATCTGCGACGAGCAGTGGCGATTTGCATGGAGATGGCTTTTGGTCCAGCGTAGCAGAGCAAAGTATATGTCGCGGTGTCATCAAGTTTGAAGGACAGTTCACCAGTAGTGAGAGAGAACTCCTCAGGCTTGAAGAATAGAGCCTTTATTCCTCTACAGTTCACTATCTCGAGGTCTGAAGAATCCTGAATGGGTTGCAGCCGAAACGGGTTCCACTTGGGATGCGCTTGTGATCGATCTTGTTGTTTACAGCGCATTACTTTTTGTCGCATGCACTCTTCCAATTTGACCGCATTCAAGGCATAGATGTGCTGTTGTGTGTAGGCATCGTCGTCGTCGAAGATGTAGGATAAGCATTCCCCTTGGTGTCGGTGGTTTGGGTTCACTGATCAGTTCCTCGAAGGCTTTTTCATCTGTGAAATCAATGACATCGTTGGCTTTTTCCACGACATCGATAGAGTCCAGTTGGTCCGAGTTGTGGGGAGATGTTGACCTAGTCTTCTTCTTTGGGTGTGCCTCAAATTTGTCTGCGAGACGAGCTGGCTTTAGCTCAGTGTCACAGTCCTCTTCTCCAGTGTCAAGAGGAGCTAGTGTTTGTGTAGCTCCTTGACCAGGAGGAGTGATGGCAGGAGAGTTGGCAGCCGCTCGTTTATTACCAGCCATGCGAGGTGGTGACGATTCGTCCATCGTAACGTCGGTGGATTCCGGCGCAACGGTGGGCATTCTTGTCCCTAGAGGCCAGTTGCCAATCGTCGAGGCTCGTGGCAAGCTCTTCGATGCCAAAGAAGATGTCCCACAATGAAGAAGAGAGGGGTTTAACGAGTAGTCGAGCAGAAGTTGATGCAGCCGAAGTCGAAAAAAGGGATCGTCGTCGATTAGCGAAATTAAGATGATTTTTAATGTAGAAAAAACGTCGTTTGTTCGTGTAGTCAGGGGAAGGCGAGTTGGGGTGGTTTGGAGATCACAGTGCCACGGATGTTGGTGATGTGATGCAGTGAAACCTCAGTGAAACCACCATGGTGTCCGTCATGGTGCACCTGCCTTGAGCGAGGAATCGGGGTATTGATTCCTACGCGTAGTTGCACTAAGCGTAGCATAGTAAGGGGTAAGTGAAGTGATGACTCTCCTTGCTCCGGAAAAGTAGCGCACTTTTCTAAACTGTCTAATCTATGGTTAAGTTTAATTCAGATCCGTGGCACCCCAAGTGCTCGAGAAGAGCGAGATCGAGGAAGATCTGCGAGGGTGCTTTCTAACACTTCCAAGGCGGCAGAGGCGAAATCGCTTCGCGAGAAGACCGTCAACGGTGGCAATGCGGGCAGGAGGCCGTACGAAAGCGCGACGGCCCAGGATTAGGCCAATTGACGACGACGAGTGCGGCGACAGTGCAGTCGACCTCGGCGTTGAGGGGGGACAGTGGAAGAGTGAAGACGACACAAACACGGCGGCGTAGTCTGATTCCTTTGCAGAGCAGTCGAAACTTCGAGCCAAGCAAGGCGAAATTTGGCAGACATCTGCGCAGGATTCAAATACGGCCCCTGTTCTGAATGCAAGTGACACGCACGTGACAAACAATGATTCGACTGTCGCCGACAAACGAGATCAGCCTATGGATTCACAGTGACAACCTTTGGCCACTAGGGAGGCCTATTTCACGAGGCTGTCTCCGGTCCCCATGCAGATGCAGAGGGGTCAATCCATGGAGGCAAACTTGGAATCGCCGTCTGTTTCTAAAGTGACTTACCGTTCTCGAGCGGATTCGAGGGATCAACTGCAACATCGTGAGGCGAATCGCCAAATGATCCAACGCAATCTCAAATACGTTGACAGTCCAGCAGAGCAACTGCAGAAACAGCCACCTCAACATGATTCATGCGAGACAGCCAACACCACTGCCATATTTGGGGCATGGGCGCAAATCGAACAGCTCCAACGACGTCTCAAGGAGGCAGAATCGAGGACAGAAAGAGAGACGAGGAGGGCGGAGTTGGCGGAGCAGCGAGGAGTTGCTATGGAAGCTGCTCCTAGGAACTTCGGAGGCGCAGACAGTCGGGTTGAGAAGCCATCTGTGAATGATTCATATTGTGTCAAGAACGGACTTCAAATGAATGATGTCTTTACGCACGAAGCGAAGATTTCCTCTGACGAATCTACAAAGGTCAAGGATGCAGTCATGACGAAAAAATGGGGATATCAAGAAGGAGAGAGTGTGGAATCCTTTGAGACTGTGGCTCTTGTCTCAGAAGAGTGCCCTCCCGTTTCACCAACCCCTGTGAAGAGCTATGAGACTCCATCGAAAACCGATAAGCATACTTCAAACAACAATGCCAACGATGAACTCCTCGCATGGATGAAACGAGCCCTCGAGGCGGAAGATCGTTTGACGAAACAGGACTATTCCATGCTCGTATCGCCGCCACAATCCTCCACAACTATGCGTCCACCACCCTCTCATCAACAACAACCGCCAACATCGGCGGTCGAATCCGATCTAATCCAACTCAAAAATGCCGAAATTGAAGTCCTGCGCTCTCAAATCTCCAGACTGGAACTACGCATCAAAGAGGAATCTCAACGCAATTCCGAAATGTTACAGGCCTATCTTCCACATCATGATTCTCAGCGCCCTCCCGTAGTGGTGGCAGAATACACCTCCTCCATTGCTGGGGGACCTTCACACGAATACGAATTTAGAATGTTGCGGGATGAAATTCGGAATTTGCAGTATCAACTGTCTCAAAAGAATCGGAATACCACGAATACCTCTGCCCAATCTACTACAGGGTCCACATTGTCATCGTTGGAGAATGAGACAGAAGAGGAGGAGAATGAAGATGGTGGCGGTGCGCAGTCATCATCTTCTTCTTGGGGATTGTGCTGTGTGAGACGATCAATGAAAGGGTATGGCAGGGTGAATAGATGATGGAGTGGAGAGACTTAATAGTCTTAAAATTTAGTAAATAGATGCCGGTGCACGATATCACTTTTCCTTTACGTGTTCGTTTTGTAGTGAAATTATTCAACGAATTGTTGTCCTCAATGAATGCTCTCCATTATGTGCATGCGCTGAATCAAGCCTATGAGGTAGGAGTTCAATGGCCAATGCGATGCCTTATCCTCTCCTTCGATAAAGTTTGCCTATTTTCAAGCGCACTCTCAAAGATACTTGAGCTACTGTGATTGTTGAACACATCCTGTACCAGTGATAACGTCATTTTTGGACTTACTGATAGATCGAACTGTACGCTATCCATTGTATTCATGCATCGTCATAAGATATTACTGTGATTTTATTGTTTATACTAACGTAGAAGCATCAGTTGCCATTTTCTTCCTCTTCTCGAGGAACAATACTAACGGTACTTATCGTATCACCGTTCTTCACATCTACCTTTTGCACAAGAACACCAGTTGCCGATCGGCCCTGACAAGGAATATCCTTTACTTTCTGTCGAACAATGACACCTTGACTAGTGATGAGTAATATTTCATCCTCTTCGTTTACAACACGCATGGTACTTATCCTGTCATCGACACGGCCTGCTTTGAATTTGATGGCAATGACACCAGATCCACCTCGAGCTGTTTTGCGGAACTCATCTGTTTTGACACGTTTACCGTAGCCCTCCGTTGTGACAGCAAGCACATATTCGTCGTCTTTCCTCAACACATTCATGTCGGCAATCGTATCTCCCTTTTTGAGAGTCATTGATTTAACTCCCCGGCTCGTCCTACCCGTTGGACGTAACTCACTTGCACTGAAACGTGTGGCTTGACCTCTCGTAGATCCCAATAGGATATCATCGGCGTCAGTGCATTTCTCGCACCAGTTGAGCCTATCGCCGTCCGCTAAAGAGGCAATAATGAGACCTCTGGATGTGAGATTCTCAAATGCCGCCAGTGGAGTCTTTTTAATCCATCCAAACTCCGTAGCGAGAACAATGAATTCGTTCTTTGAGAACTCTGACACGGGGAGCACAGAAGTGATAACATCCTCCGACTTGACCGGTAAGACAGACGGAATCGGGGCTCCCTTGGCAGTGCGGCTGCCTTCTGGCACCTGATAGGCTCGAAGTCCGTAGGCTATTCCGCTTTGAGTTGTCATGAGTATAGTATCGTGATCGTTGCAAGAGAAGAAATGAGCCACTTCATTATCGTCCGACATATTGTTGGATGCGCCTCTTTTCCCACGCGTTCCACGATTTTGAGTTTCGAAAGTCTTTAATGGCATTCTTTTGATGTAGCCGCCTCTGGTAACAACAATGACTGATCTTTCGTTTTGAATGTAGTCAATTTCGCTCAGGGCTTCATCTTCATCCGGCAGTATCTTTGTTTTCCGAGGGGTGGCAAATCTTTTTTTCAGGGACTCAAATTCTTCAATCATACTATCTCTTACTGCAGTGTCATTAGTGAGAAGATTTTGTAGTGTCGCCTGACTTTCGGTCAAGGTCTTCTTCTCATCCCTGAGTTTGTCCCCGTTGAGACGTGTCAATTGGCCAAGTTGCAGTTTGAGAACAGCATCTGCCTGCGCGCTGGATAGGCATAGTTCCGGTGTGTCTGGATCCATGAGAGCTGCACGTGCAGATGCTTGGTCTGGAGCGTTTCGAACTATTTCAATGACCTGAGACAGTTTCATAGTTTTATGAGACACTAATAATTGTTGCAACAAAAAAGACAATGATGACATATAATCTTTCAAACTGCAACAAAATACTTACCCTGTCTGTAAACTCAAGAGCCACCAAGAGTCCATCCACAATATGTGCTCTATTTTCCACCTTATCCAATTGGAAAATACACTTATTCCTAATCGTCTGAAACCTAAAATCTAAGAAACAATCCAGTGCTTCTCTCAAAGTAAACCTCTGCGGTACCGTCCCACTCCCAAAGAGAGCGAGGAAATTCCCCGAGAACGTACTCTCCAAGGCCGTCTTTTTGAGCAAATTGTTTTGAACTACTGCCGCCACGGCATCGCGTTTTAGTTCAATGACCATTCGTATTCCATCGCGATCGCTTTCATCTCTTAGATCGGCAATGCCGTCGAGTTTCTTTTCGTTGACGAGGGAAGCGATGCGTTCCAAGAGTGCGGCTTTGTTGACTTGGTATGGGAGTTCGGTAACTATGATGGCGTTGCGTTTTTTCTTTGATGAGGATACTTCTTCCAGGTGCATGCTGAATGGTTCCCAGAAATAGGCGAATGAAGATGTACAATTACAATCTAGACAGCGGAAATGATGGTGGGAATGACATTCGATGTGTACTCACACTGCGCGCATGACTATACCTCCATTTCCAGTGGTGTACAAACTTTTCGCACCGGATTTTCCAATTATGCAAGCTCCGGTCTAACAAAGGAGCGACAAGTTAGTGATGAACTGCAACGACTACGACAACAACAATTCACAACGACATCAATCAACAACGAGTCAACCATGAAAACTCACTGGAAAATCTGGCCCTGGCACAATCTTCCACAACTTGGCATCATCAATCTCCACTCCATGATTCCGCCCCTTGACCATTTGAACACAAGCATCCATCAACTCCCCCAAATTATGCGGCGGCACATTGGTGGCCATTCCCACGGCAATTCCCGCCCCTCCATTGAGAAGCAATATCGGTACTTTCGCGGGCAGCACGGCCGGTTCATACTCCGATCCATCAAAGTTGGGAAGGAATTGTACCGTGTCCATGTTGATATCATCCAGCAGCGTTTCGGAAGCGAGTCGCGTGAGGCGACATTCTGTGTATCGCATGGCTGCGGGTGGATCGGCGTCGATGGATCCAAAGTTTCCATGTCCATCTATCAGGGGTTGGTTTGTGGAAAATGGCTGAGCTAGGCGAACAAGGGCGTCGTAGACTGCGGAGTCTCCGTGGGGATGGCTGTGGGATGAGAATGACGATGAGGAAGATCGCTGCATGTGAGTCATTCGACGACAGCAACAGCGTCATCAACAACAACACAAACACATAGAATGAGAAGTCACTCACTACTTGCCCAGCACCTCCCCGACAACCCTGGCACACTTCCTATAGGCCCCGGACGGCCCCAATCCCAGCCCATTCATGGCATACAGGATCCTGCGATGCACCGGCTTCATCCCATCGCGCGCATCGGGCAGAGCACGCCCCAAAATGATGGACAGGGCGTACTGCATGAAGGAGTTGGAGACCTCGTCGGGGAGGTCGATCGTGTGCTGCCGCTGCGAGGAGGAGAGGAGGAATTCGTTGGCGGCGCTGGCCATTTCCGATTCTGTCGGAGTCGAGCCGGCTTCGTCCGTGGACAAAGAGAGAATGGGAATGGATCGTTTGGACATTGCCGACCGTCGAGGAGATGGAGCGAAGCTGCGGATGCACGGAATGCATGATAGTAGCAAGGCAACGAGCACCACTAGCAAGCATTCCACATGACTCGTCGTCTTGTTGATGCCATTTTGCCGCCGTCGACGTCGTCGTCGGTCGCCTTGATTCGAGGAGGCACTGCAGCTCATTGTTTCTCTTTTACTGTGTCTGATTAATTGTAGCATACTGTGTATCAATTGAAGCCATGAGATGTGAGTCTGTTGAGATATTATGGTAGACGGTGGGTGATGTGTAGGTGATAGGAAGGTGATGTCATGTTGCATGCAGGTCAAGAAGGGAGATAGATGGCCCCGTGACGGCCTGGACCGCTGACAGCAGCCGGCGGCCATCAAGGGGAACTGAAGTATGGTACCGTATTGAATACCTTTAAAAAGATCATGTCAGTTTGATTCTTAGATATCAATTAATTTATAATTAAAGGTAAATAGGTCTTGAGTCGAAGCGTCGAATCGTCAAATTGTCCAGGTGTGCCCTCTACACGCCCCGCAAATTGCCCGCGACTACAAACTCCGTATTTGGTATTTGGTATGGTATGGTATGGTACCTGTATGGTACTGCTCTGTACTGCTCCATACAATAACTCAGCAATAACTCCATGGACCGACGGACTCCGTGGACCTACAATACCATGGACCCTCTCGAATACGACATCATCATCATCGGCGCAGGTCCCTCCGCCGCCGGCCTACTGCACGGCATTCTCTCTCAGATCAAGCGCAAGGCCATCAACTCCAACCACGTTCGCATCGCCGTCGTGGAGCGTGGGGAAACCGTGCGCGGGGAAACTCCACCGACCTTTCGGCACGACCACGAATCCACGATTCATTTGCAGGATTGGTTCGCCGCGGCGCATTACGCCTCCTCGTGTGCCGCCGCCGACCGTCGCATCTCTTCGCCCACGACTCTGCACGCATCGGCTCCACAACGGCATCTCCATTCGAGAATACTGGACGTGCCCACCGGAAGAGGATGGGGAGGAAGTACCAACATTCATGCGGGGCTGATGGTGCCGCCGTCCGAGGAAGACTTTCAGTCCTGGCCGGGAATGTGGAGAGATAGGATGATGCACGCCGTCAATCACGTGATTGGAGTTTTTCAAACCGAGGGGATTCTGTCGCAATCGCCCGGTGCACCGCTGGGAAATGGCGAAACATGTAATGTGGCAAACTTCGAGGGGGCCCCATTCGAACCAACCACCACCACGTCGTTTCAATCCAAGCGAGTCAATTATTTCACAGCGTTGGTGTACCCGCTGTTGAGAGATCACCCTGAGCTTAGACAGGCTGTCACGTTTCTTTCGGGGATGGAGGCACAACGAATCTTGTTTGATAACGAAAACAACGACAACCCAACGGAACATACCCTTGCTTCATGCAAGCGAGAGAAAACACATGCTCCTCGCGCATGGGGTGTGGAATGCCTCGTACTTTCAGATGACTTGACAACGAACAAGAATTCAGACAGACTGGCCAAGAGTTACAACCGTCGGCACGTCATACTCAAATCAACATGTGAAATCATTCTTTGCGCAGGAGCAATCGGCAGCCCAGCTTTACTGTTGGTAAGTGGGATTGGACACCCGGAGGATTTGAGGGACGCGGGGATTTCTCCATTACTTGATTATGACCAAGAAGCTCGTCATGGTGATGAAATGAGCCAGACCGAGCGCGACGCAGCAAAGAACATTCATTCTAATCTTCCAGTGGGTAGAAATTTACGCGATCACGTCCTCGTTCCACGGATATTCCTTACGCCGAAACAAGAAGAAGCAAGAATGTCATGCAACTCGATACGCGGTTGGTGGACGATCCAACGACAGATTGGAAGAAATGAGAGCGGCATACATCATGACTACGCAAAATTTCAACTTCAACTTGCAGATGGAGCGTCAATCGACAAGATGATGCCGCATTTTGCTGCAGGTGCAATGCGGAGAAGGTGGACGCTTCTCAACCTTGGATGGGACATACACCGTGCAACGATAAGTCACATCTTTCGATTTCTTCGAGGTGTATTACACGGTGCATTTTTTATTATCCCTGTACTCAGTCCTCTGTTAAAGTCGTGGATCCGTTCGCACTTTGCTTTCGTAAATGTTTGCTTGATGAATCCCAAGTCAGTTGGAAAAGTGACCCTTCTTTCCCGTCGGAATCAGGATGATGATAGAGAATCTCGTCATGACTCGACTTCGTTGGACTTGTCTACAGTGAGGTTGAGTGGATTTGAGGTGGTGATTGATCCGGGATATCTCTCCAATCCATGGGACATGAGTGCCTTGTGGAAAGGATGGGAAATATCTAGTGCATTGAAAAGCGGCCCATATGAAGAATGCGCAGAGATACTTCCCGGCGTTTTGTTTGTTGCTGCTGTCAAGATTGCAAACCTTGTTTCGTTGATGCTACGCTGGACTCATATGTTCTTATTTGGGCCGGAAAGAAAGCGAGACACTCAGGAAATGACATTGTCTGCTGCACCAACATGGTTTTGTAGCTATGTGGCCGAGTTCGCGAATCCATATTATCACTGGTATGGAACATGTGTTCTGGGGCCATTAAAAACAAATCAAAATGATGACAATTTCGTCGTAGACGAGTGTCTGTTTGTTCGTGGAGTGTCGTCGCTGCGTGTTTGTGACTCTTCTGTCTTTCCTTATTCTGTGACTGTGCCTACCGCACTGACATGCGCTGCATTGGGCTTTGCCACATCTACATTCATCGTATGTTGACTAAACTATGACTTGCCATTGAAGCAACATTAATTGTCATAGGAGTGAAATGCATTGCTAAAATAATAATCCTATATCTCTGTCATCGTTTCTGAGCAGAACTTAGTCCTTCCGTCATATGAAACTGGCCTCTCCCTTCTCTGCGATGCTCCAAAATACACATGAGTTGAAGGGCAACTTTTGCACTACACCCGACACATTAGTTGAACTCAATGTTGGAGCCCTCCCCGGAACAATACCTCGATATCTATTGACCCCTTTTGAGTGGAGAAGTCCCACTGATTTTGACCCCTTTTGAGTGGAGAAGTCCCACTGATTTCACTGGTTAACTTGTAGCACATGGTGCCAGAGTTTGAATTCTTAGCCTTCTTGAGGGACCTGCTTTCCTGAAGGCTACAAAACATGAAATTGACACAGGAAACACTCCTGAGCCCAAAGGATATCTTCAAATCAGTAATCAACAAAGTGTTCACTCACCATTCACAAGCATTACAATCAAAGTTAAATCCTATCAAAGTAACAAGCCCCTTTTCATCTGCCATGCAGTAGTTTGCACAGTCTTCTGCACTTTTGTAGCCAGCAACAGCATAGGACTTGCTGAACCCGCTGCATGGACTGTTACTGCGCGTAAATGTCTTAGCCTTGCTACAGCCAGCCAATTCTTTGCAACTTGCGACGCATTACTTTGTTCCTAGTATCACAAAGGTGCACCACATCAGCTCACAATGCTTCATTATTGTATGAGTGGAGATTTGGAGAATGAATTGATTGGATAGGGTAGTGGCAAAGTTTAGACTTTAGAAATAAAACCAATATCAGTGCTGGAAGCAGAAAGTCCATTGTTTGGGGGTGCCAATCTTTGTTTAAACACTGTTGAACCTCCTATACGGTCAACTGAGATGTGACACCACTGGCAGGAAGGAATGTTACCACAGTGGTAAGAGCGGCCAAGGCTTTCATGGTATTTTTTACAACTTTTATGAGAAAGATGGGCAGCAAGATCCACTATATAGTCATTTACAAAGCTAATTTTGACATGAATGGATCACAATATGGGTCGGAGTGTTTCCTCATACAAGAACTCATATTCCAAACAGAAACAAACTGAGATGCGAGAAAGTATTCTTTCCCTAAAAAGCCACCAGTTGAGACTGGTGGTCAAAAAGACCACCAGTCAACAACTGGCTGGTGGTCTTTTTGACCACCAGTCAACACCTGGTGGTCAAAAAGACCACCAATCATCCACTGGTTGTTAAAAAAAACCACCCCTCAATGACTGGTGGTAATAAAAACCACCACACATCAAGTGGGGCCATGTGGCAACACACATTCTTTTGGTTACGAATCGGAGTTCTCGTCTGAAGTGGAACTCCAACCCAAATCATGATCCATTCATGTCAAAATTAGCTTTATAAATAACCATATAGGGGATCCTTCGAGGATCTTGCAGGTAACATTGCTTACAGTGGTAGGTACGGTATGTCCCACCAGCAAGTCCACTGGATTTATAGTAGAATGACATTTCTTGTCTTACATACACTACACTTTTTCATAAATTTCTATGCCCTTCAAACATGCACAAGAATTGGAATATTTTGTATCATTATGTCCTCTCTGTGATTGCAATAAGATAGAAGGCAACAAGACAGAGGTCCAGGTAGAACACCATTCTCAATATTGTACTCTTCCTCAAAAACTACTATAAGTTGCAGTTTATTGAACAGGGAAAGGAACTGTTCACCCCACTTGAAAATGTGCCACCAAAGAAAGGAAAGAATAAATTAGTTTTATGTTTTAACTTTTCTGTTACAAGACAGCTACATCTTATCAATCCTTTTAGTATTACATCCCCTGAACTGCTTTAATGCTCCAGCATAATGTCTCTTGAACCTCAGAAGGAAAGAGAGAAAGAAAAATGTGCAACAGCTCAGAATCAAAATAAGTAGTTGATGGTATTATAGTGATTGCAATTCATTCTTATATGTTTCACTTCAACTCATTCTTTTATAACATCAGGACTGCTAGGCTGTGATTTTGTTGGGGGAATAGCGGATAGTGAATAGCAATTCCAGCGATTTAACTTAATTTTTCTCTATTGAAGGAAATTGTGATTTTGTTGTAAAATCAGATCATCTCAAATAGTGAACAGACCAATAGACCCATTGCAAGCTTCCCGCCATCACAAAAACATACAACATCAAGGATATTTAATGAAAGCTAATTTTTGTGTAAAGGGAGATAGTATAGCTTCTGCATATTTAAAATGTTTCAAAACAAAAAGAATACATTTGATGTAATACGATGGGTGGAGTGGTACAAAAATGGCAGGAAACGCTGTTCCATTATTTATCTATTTCTTTTTTTGTGTGGCAAACAGCACCCCCTGTTTGTCTATTTGTAATCACTCAAAACTGTTAGACAAATAAAAAATGAACAATTTTTGCTATCTGTCTGCCTGTTTGTAGGAACAAAATCACCATTTAGACAATGAACAGCGAATAGCGGTTTTTGGCAATAATGCTGTCCGCCTATTTGACAAACAAAATCACAGCCTTCCATTGCTGCCATCAATACAGTTCACAAAAAGAGTTTTTGTTTTTATAACTAACAGCATTTTAAATTGAGTATACTGGTGTTACTCACAAGACTGCATCCTTATTTTGTAAACAAAAGGTGGGAAATTTACTTACCGTGTTCAATTGTACCCTATGAGAGCTTGGCTTGTTCTGTTACCTGGTTTGAGTCATTATATAGTTTGATTTTTTACAGTTGTTAATTTCAGCAACATGACCAGTGACAGTGATAAAAATTCATAAAAATCTGATAGCACTTTATTTTTCATGCATTGTCATCAACCTGGATTTTACAGTCAGGTGAGCACTTCAAAACTGAGCGTAGGATATAATTTCATGAGTAAGAATAAATTTATCACAGATATGTAAGTTAGTACTGCTTTTGGTTTTCATGTCACCCAATGCATTTTTCACCATTTTCATTTTTCAATAATAATGCTGCCCCCACTTCTACAGTGCCTGGTCAAGTAAGAAGACATTACCCTGATTGCCCTCCACCTGTTATGTCTTAAGCACAGAATGGAGCAATGGTGAGTTTTTACTCCTTCTTGTTTTTATGCTACCACCTCCAACACACCATTTCAATTGTAATGGTCATCAACCCCTGCTACAAACACATGAAAAGATAGCTGTCATCCTCCATTGCAATGAACTAGACAAGAGAGTTGGAGATGGTGTGCTTTTGTTGTTTTCTTTTTATTCCTCCTATGTTGTTTTCTTTTTATTCCTCCGATCTCCATCTCATTTCTCACCAGATCTACTTCCATGGGAGTTGTGGGAAATGTGCCTGTTGTTGTTGTTGTTGTTGTTGTTGTTGTTGTTGTTGTTGTTGTTGTTGTTGTTGTTGTTGTTGTTGTTGTTGTTGTTGTTGTTGTTGTTGTTGTTGTTGTTGTTGTTGTTGTTGTTGTTGTTGTTGTTGTTGTTGTTGTTGTTGTTGTTGTTGTTGTTGGAACCAAGTCCCTCAAGTCGGTGGGTCTGTAAGATGGAATGTCTTAATCTTGTATGCACGTCAGTGTAGTGTTCTTGCATGCTATATGACACCATATATGTCTGAGAGCGCGAAACTCCATCTGGCTGTGTGTAATACTATGTATTTTATCGTAAGTAGAGTTACGAAAAGGTGTAAGGAAAGTACCAGGGAAAGTTACAGCTGTGTATGTAATAACTTATACGATGTAAGTATTAGTGACAAAACCCATGAGTAATTTACCGACAGTTGATTTGTGTAGGTACAACAGAAGACTATCTGTAAGCACCAATCCTTATGTTGTGTTGCTACTCATGAAATTTATAAGGCAGAAACTATAGATTACATATGTCACTACTGTTGCTCATCAGTGGTAACGACTTTTAGAAATATGGCGTTGATTCTTTAAGTTTTGTTATGTTGTTATTGATGCCGTATTAATTATTACATGAACACTACAGACTGAAGTTGCACAAACAGTAGTCTAAATGCAAAAAGTTGTATGTCATAGATCAATCAACAAAAATCTAAAAACAACCAAATGACACCTTGCACTTGGCATCCCTGTTCCTTTTCATTGTTGGGTTGTACCAATGGGAAGGGAGGTGCCAAATTCAGCCTGGGGGCTGAGATATTCGCTGTGGAGAGGACATAGCAGAAAGATTTTAATTGAAAAAATCCCTGGTGAAGAAGAATTGTAAAACATTAACCTCCATTTCTTTCTTACCTTCGCTTGGCACTCCTGTTACTTTTTGTTGTTAGCTTTGTGGAAATGGGAGTGGTGGTGCCAAATTCAGCCTATGGGCTGAGATATCCACAGTGGCGTGAACAGTGCAAACAATTAAATTGAAAAATCAGTTGTGAAGATGAATGGTAAAAAGTCGAACTCCTTTTTTCTTACCTTTCACTCGGCGCTCCTGCTCCTTTCTGTTGTTGGCATTGCGGCGATGGGTGTGGAGGTGCCAAAGTCAGCCTGGGGGCTGAGATATCCACTATGGCGTGGACAGTGCAAAACAATTTAATTGAAAAATTAGTAGCAAAGAAGTGCGGTAAAAAGTTGAACTCCTTTCTTCTTGCCTTGCGCCGGCACCCCTGATCCTTGCTGTTGTTGGATTTGTGGCGATGGGAAAGGCGGTGCCAAATTCAGCCTAGGAGCTGAAATATCCACTATGGCGCGGACCATCATAACAATTTAATTGAAAAAATTAGTAGCGAAGAAGCACGGTAAAAAATAGAAACTCTATGTTTTCTTACCTTGCGCTCAGAGCTCATATTCCTTGCTGTTGTTGTCGTTTTGGCGATGGGAGCGGTGGTGCTAAATTCAGCCTGGTGGCTGAGATATCCACTATGGCGCGGACGGTGCAAAAGAATTTAATTGAAAAAATTAGTCGAGAACAATCACAAACAGTCAAAACTCCATTTTTTTCTCACCTTGCGCTTGGCGCCCCTCGTTCTTGTTGTTGTTAGAGCAACATCGACAAGAGCGGCAGGGTCAAATTCATTCTGGTGACTGAGATATACACTGTGGTGCGGACAGTGCAGAACAATTTAATTGAAAAAATTAGTCGTGAAGAAGCATGGCAAAAACCTAACTCCATATTTTCTTACCTTGCGCTCAGCGCCCCTCATCCTTGTTGTTCTTATCTTAACAGCGATGGTAGCGGCAGGGCCAAATTCATTATGGTGGCTGAGATCGAAGGGTTTGATTTGGACGGTAGAAAGAGTCCATCGTGGTTATGATTTGAGATAATTTTTTGGGAGGGGCAGCGAAGTAATGTATGGTATTGTACTTGTGATGGGATGTTGTACGGTACCATACTTAACATCATGTCGGAAAATTAATTTCCCGACAGGCCGTGACTAGGCCTTTTTGAAAATTGCATCATAATAAGATCCTTAAGTCAGGACCTTTCATTTCCCGATTACAGCCACACATACATGTCACATAAGTAATTGAGCACCCACCTAGCACCCACACAAATAATAATTGAAGTATATTTATAGGAAATGCATGTAACCTAAGTTAAGGGTTGATTAACTTGCTACTAACAGACTTAAGACTAATTAAACTCACAAGAAGTGAAAAAATCTGGGATTACTACTTTTGGCATACGCAACTCTTCACATACACTGACTTTTCCGACATACAACATGTAAGTATACTCACGATACATGTATGCTTTATTATGTCAGACTTGACTACACTTATAAAATAAGCGCATATTACTGACCTTAAATATCTATCTTACTCCTAAACTCTGACTTACGGGCTCTCAGACATAAAATAAGTATGGTTAAGGGGTATTATGTACGAATGATATGTGTCTGTAATTGAATACAGTGCAATACAATATTATGTAAAACAACATGTATAGAATGCTCATAAGGAGACTTCCCCAAATCCCAAAGAATTCTTGACCTATTATGTGTCAATTTTGTCCATGCTCAGGTCTCATTTCAAGGCGTAAAAATAATAGGTATATTATGCACCACAAAGGTCAACTATTTCTGCATCTTCCCCATTTACTAAGCCAAAAGGGACGATCTCTAAATAATGGACGAAAAATAGAAAAGTACCTTTTCATAGATAGTACCATTTTTGTTGAATTCAGTGCTATCTTATAAAAAGGAGTAGAAATAAAGCAGTACCGTTTATAGAGATAGCACCTCCTTACGTAGGAAATAGTATGAAATCAACTACAAAAATGAAAACAGTACTGTTTCCAAAGACCGAACCGTTTTCAACCAAAACGGGACTATATTAGAAAAAGGTACTGTTTTATTTTTGTACCGTTTTTCAAGACAGTACCTTTATGCACCAAAATGGAACAATCTTAGAAAATGGAACTATCTTACAAGACCACGCAATTCTTGAGGTACGGTGTTTGAGACAGTCATCATACCATACATACAACTACTCTAGAGTGAGTCAGTAATTGATGTCACATTGGTCACATTCTTTGGCATGTGAGCACAGGAGGAAGTTATCTTGTCAGAAGAATATACTCCTACGGCTAAATCTAATAGGGACACTCAAAGAGGTAATATTGAAAATATTGCACGGTACCTACATGGGATGTGGCCACAACAGCAGCAGATGGAAAGCAGCATATGGTACCTTTTACTTTTATTAGGACGTGATCCTACACTTTATAATCAAACTATGCTTCCATTAGGTACAATCCAAATGTGGCATCCCGCTTTCATTCTCGTAACTCCATGGACATGACACCCCTACTCCACAGCAACAACCAAACAATAGTTGATTGTGAGCTATCGCTGTTCTAATATTTTATTCCTCCCATGTTCATCTCATATTTACCATGTCTAAATTCCAATTAAAAATTGTCCATCAAACAAAATAAACCACTGAGACCCCCCTCCCCTAGCTGCAAAGAGAGCAAGGAAGGGGTTAAAGT
The DNA here is from genome assembly GCA_013187285.1 of Cyclotella cryptica. NCBI lineage: Eukaryota > Bacillariophyta > Thalassiosirophyceae > Thalassiosirales > Thalassiosiraceae > Cyclotella > Cyclotella cryptica. Next base: position 473,897 of record JABMIG010000059.1, read on the forward strand.
GAGTCTTTGCTGCTTTTATCAATCCGCCTCTAAATCACATTCCCACCTGTTAATTCTCCATTAAAGATGTTGCTCCCACATGGTTTCCCACCTCTCCCCAGCCCGCTGGCATAATCAGACTCATATGATGATTAGCAAAGAGCACATAATAGCCTTGAAATGACACACTGATATTGATTATCAAAAAAGTTGATTGTTTAATATTATTGACCTGCTTTTAAGGTCACAAACCAAGTATACACTGACAGCATCATTTAATTAGTGAAATAAATCAAATTTGCATTCAGCAACTATCCAATGTTTTCCGCCTTAAGTGTATGTTATTGATTTATGTGCATCATTTCTCAATGCTAAAGAATCAGCGTCAATATCAAATAGCATAAGTAATTCTCAGGCATATGTGCTATCAGACAAATATCTACCATAAATTGTCAGTTTTAAGTCATATGTCCCATCAGACAGATATCTCCCAGAGTACTGATTAATGATGCAAGTGAAAGCATTTACATTTTCAATGTGGTCAAGGCATAGTGGTCACATTTATATGGTGTTGCCTAGGTCATGCCAAGATAAGGGACATTTTTTGTTCTGGTTGTGAGTATTTCCAGTCAGAAACAAGTAAAGGGGTCCAATATCCTTTGGTTTCTCCCTGAGTGTATATTGTTTATTTGTAAATGTTATGTCTTGATTCCAAAGATATAAAGCAGTCTAATGAATTATCATTTGTAAACATCCATATGTCTCATGAGACAAATAACTGTCAGATTAGTGATTGATGATGTAATGAAAGCAGAAGCAGTAATATGAGCACCTAAGTCATGGAGTTGAGTTCACATTGAAGTATTCCACCTATGTCATGCCTAGATAAGGGCCTTTTTTGTTCTGGTTGTGAGAATTCAAATTAATAACCAGTAAAAGATTCTAATTACTGATATTGTAGATGGTAACAAATCTGAATTTGAAATTTTTCATATCTGAACTGACAGATTGCAAATGTTAATTTATTATTTCTTCCACAAAAAAGTACACCTTTGCAATGTTTGAAAGTAAACACATCTTCAGATTTTATATGTGTGTGAGGTACATAACAGACTGGATTGGACTTGCTGAAAATATCTTAGAGTTATCCTATCTTGTGCAATTGCGGCTCATTGATAAAAAAATTCTTTACTTGTACTACTTCAAAAAGCAGATGGCAACTTCACCAACTTAAATAAATTATTCAGTATCTATGAATAACCATAACTAACGGTCAATAATGAATGAGTATGTCTATGAATGAATATGTATTTGTACACCAATAGGAAAACGAAGTATGATGTATCACCATGAAAGCAAGGATGAATGATTCATTTATAACATTTAAAACAGTTAGAAACTAGCACTACACTGTATTATTCTAGCATGTACACTATGTAAAAATTCTGATTACCATAACATTGTATATTAGATCTATCCCTGCATTCGGAATACATTTGTCTGTGCTGCCTTCCAGCCTTAATGTGGGGGGCAATTAACAGTACAATTGGCAAAAAGAATGTTGTCTTTAAAAATATGATTGCTGTTGATTCATCTTCTAATGTTCTAGAAGGGTGTGGAGTTCTGATAACTCCTTACACACAAATTGTCATGGTCTGTCAGTAATACCTCTCTGTCATCTGTTTGTTTACTTCAAGATACTCCAAACATGAATGCTAACTGAGGGGTGTTATATCCTTACAAATAGGCTGCATCAAAAGCTAGGTACCCTTGACAGATACGGGGCAGACATGGGCATTCATACCAGTAACTAGCTTTTGTGAAATTGCATATCGTTTTCCTATCACATGTTGCATTTAAATCTGCAATACCAATGGAAAGATGAGTAAAACCATGAGAGCAAAGCTCATCACAAGTAAAACAAGTCATGACACAACATGAGCTTGCATCAGGACTTGAAAAATCATACTTACCATAAAACCTGGAATATAAGTACCAGCAGATTATAAATCCCAACGGGCTAATTCCATGAACATGTGTACTTCACCGGTATTTAATCCTCTCAAATGGAACAAAAACACCAAGAGTACTTCCCACAGACATCAATAACACACCCACATGTCTCTCTCCCAGTGACTCAAGACTGTTACAAAAAACTCAGATGCCATGGGAAGTCATCACACAACTGGCATACATGTCGGAGAGGGACAGCATGGATGGGCAAGGATGGCAAAAGGGCAGGAGCGATACAATATGGTGACTTCAAAGTAAATAGGGTAAGGTTTAAAGGTACTAACAACTTTTCATTTTGGGTTCAAAATGCTTACTTGCTCCTGATTATAAGTTCCACCAAAATGTATCTTTTGTACATTTGTGATACCTATAATCTGGGATTTACGGTAGATAACTTAAAATGGAGACATAATCATAATATCTGATCACATATTTTTGTATCTTTAGATAAAGTTTTTTAGTTTGGCACTGACAAGTTCTTTAGGACTTCATTGTCAAGGTATTTGTGAAAATGATAGCGACACATTTGCCACTAATGTCACTTAGCTTCATGCGGTGTGAATTATCCCATTTTTCTACAGGCTACTTACTCCCATGACCCTTGTTTCAAAGCAAAAATATCTCTTTGGATTGTCTGCACCACGAAATCATCTGCAAACATTGTTAGGTTAATGCTGTGTCCCTTTGCACTTGGCAAGTGATATCTCAATCAGGATTCTAACTAATCAGAAATCACCAAAGTAAAGAGATTACAGCTTTCAGAGATCCTCAATTTTCATAACCAAATTTGATATGAGTATATTGCCACATCATACCTGAAAATCTCAATTATTAAAGAATCAGTTGTTAGATTGTCCAACACAAGATTGGGTTCCAACACCATCCATGCTATTATGTAAATGTTAATGGTAGACCTTATTGAAGGAATATGATAGTGATAGGTATAGTTTGGTAGCTAGTTGTTCACATTTGTCACAAGTTGCATTGGGTATAAGGTTCTCTGTGATAAGCAGATTGCACATTTTGAAATATGATTTTGGATTCAATGAGGGGCAGGTCTTGGAAGATTCTTGTCATCGGTCTCTCCACTGCAGAGAGACACCCGAAATAATATTGCTTCGTTTTGTTATTTTGTTTTTACGTGTCATTGATTCATCTCTATTTCGAATTTTAGATTGTTCCCTTCTCTGTTTATGGTGACTTTCAATCCAAAGGCTGCAACAGACTAATATTTATGTTATACACATGTGTTGATGCCTCTTCATGAAGCATGAAAATGTGTGATACTGCATCGTATTGATACTTATGACAATTGCTTCAAAGACCTGAAACAATAGAGAAGTGAAGTGTGTCAACTGAAATATATTTTGTGTGTATGCCCTAAAAATACAAGCGTATAGCTGCGACTGTGAAAAACGCTACACGATGCGACAGATCACCACTAGCAAAGCAATATGTCATGTCACCACATTTTACACGGCAATATAACATATCATTTCCATCACTCCACTTTTTTCAAGACCTTTTCAATGCCCAATTTCTTCGCTGGAGGTTGCGCCTTTTGTACTGCCTTACCAAACCAAATTGTTCCAACGGTGTACTCTTTATCGCGGGAAAACCCTACTGCTTCTGCAAACCTCTCATCAAAATTTACCGCCCCCGTTGTCCACTTTGTTGCAATACCCTGAGAATGCAACGAGAGGCAAAGGTTTTGAATGGCGCAACAGCAAGCTGCGTAGTCTTCTCTGGCCAAACTCATTGGATTATCCATCGCGTTAGGTCGATCCTGATCTCTCACACAAGTTACCACCAGCCATCCCGGCATTTGCCGCCATCGTTTCAATTTTTTCTCTCCCGCCTCAATCCCTTTTGTTGCTGAAACAATATCTGCGTTGATTTAACACACTCGTTCGATTGATTTGGGCCCCAATAGATAAAACCTCCATGGTTCTGTTCGCTTATGATTGGGAGCATATATTGCAGCATTGATTGCTCGTTGTAATGCATTTTCCCAGTTGGCTGGTAGAGTGGGCTCAAAGTCGTTGGCGGTTCTTCTTGTCAAGATATTTCTGTATACCTCATTGGATCGAGTCTGAGGTCTCGCATTGAAGGCCGTATAGATCGATTTTGAACAACAGATTGACGAGGTTTGGAAGGAATGTGTCATGGCAACTAGATGCGCCATCATGACAATAAACATTGAAGGATTCATTGTCTATTGTCGAGAGTTTAGAGTAAATTTCTGCGTAAAGTGAAAGGTACAAATGGTAAAGATGATTTTGAGTTTTGTGATGCAACGAAGTAGAAAAAGATAACCTCAACAGATTGCGTGTGCGAATGTTGACGGTAAAGAAACTCGCACAACATCATTGTTGGCGATCGACTTCCACCGGAGCTATATGGCAGGGATCACCCTAACCTGAGGCTACGCGGGATGGTTGTTTTCAGTTCTACACTTTCTCGTAATTGGTAATTGGTAAACTACTAATTACTGAATTATGAGCCATCTGGTGATGACGGGGCTCTACCAATCACTCCGCTACCACTTGTGCCCAAGAGCGTGATCTGTGCCTGTGCTGCGTCCCGTATGTGTCCATACTCGCATATGTATCCGCTGTATCCTTTTTACACATCTTTTGTGTGCCAACACACTCCTGTGAGTCCACATTTCTCGTTGTCTCAGAAACATGGGACTCAACACTAGGGCTCGTCTGACGTGCCATAATTCTCTGGTGATGTTCTGACAGCAGCGCATTGGTGTCTACGGTTCCAAATTCATCCCGCGTACAGTTCATGATGATGTTGCGGAATCGACGGAACTTTGCCCCACCCAGGGGCTTCGTGAAGAAATCCCCACCATTTCATCGGTAGGACAATACTGGATCTTGACGTGGCCACGTTCTTGACAATTGGCAACAAAAAAATAGCGTATGTTCATGTGCCTTGTTTGTTTGCTGCTTGATGCCCTTCCGTTTGTTTCGAGCAGCATTGCGCTTTGGTTGTCCTGGTGTATGATGCTCGGCATGAGTGGGTACCCTTGCTCCTTGAGGAAATATCGGGTCTAGAGGATGGACGGCATGTTGTCATGCACTGCCACTGTTTCTGCTTCAGTCGAGCTGGTGGTGTTGATTTTCTGTTTGTTTGATGAACCATTCATCATTCCCTTGCCAAAGGTCATGAATGACCCTGAGTGGCTTTTCATGTCATCGTGTACGGCAAAGGCCCCATCGATGAACCAGTGGTTCTGATCGAGGTATGCGGCCTCCATGGTGAGTGTGAGGAACTTGGTGCGGCGGAGATATTTTATCACCCGTGCCAGTTTCTTGTAGTCGTCTTCGTCAGGTTCCCTGACCCTTGTGCACAAAAAAGCAATGGCGGTGTGAATATCTGGCCGTCCACGTTTGCAGGCGTACAGCAACTGAGCAGTCACCCGGTGGAAGAGATCAGACTTCTCTGCATCTAATTTTGGTACGTCTTGTCTTGTCCTGAACAGATGTTCTGCCGCCGGAGTGCTGGCAGTTCCATCCATGTCGTTTGGCAGCTCTTTCAACACTTCGTAAATGTATTTCTCCATGTTGATCGTGAACTTACCCTTTGCCGAGAAGTCCAGCGTCATCCCTAAGTAGCCGTGCACTTTGCCGCGATGCACGGTCATCACACCTACTCTCCCATATTCGTCATTCAACGACTTGATAATGTCGTCGATAACCTTCAAATCCATATGGGAGATCTTGAGGTCATCGACATGCCGCACGATGGTGAGTTGTTTTCCGTTAACCTTTTTATTTGCTATGCACCAGTCATACGGGTTGATTGTAAACCCTCTCATTTTTAGACTTTTCACCAGCTTTTTCCAGAACAGTGCAGCTGCCTTGAGGGTACCATATAGGGCCACGTTCAATAGGCAATAGATGAATGCATGTCCGCGCTTGTGGTGCACGTACTCTTGGTAAGTCTCTGGCGATATTTTTGCCAGTAGCTCAGCCATTCTTCCGTCTAACACCACGTGCACCTTTTCCTCAGTAGGTGGCATCCGAGTCTGTAGAAATGCTCCAGGGATATCGAGTGTTGCCACATCGCGCCCTTCGTAAGCATCGATGACACATGTCATAATCATACCTGCCAGGGATGCGGTGGACGATGATGTCTCACTTTTTGGGGTGTATACCCTTTGCTTTCTTCCGTCAGCGCATCCTCTGCCTTTTACATCTCCATCTCTCTTTTCCTTCAGGTACATTAGGTATTTGAGTGCATGAGCCCTCTCGTCCTCAGTGAGTTCGAACCAGTGCTTGGGCTGAAATCCATCCATGTCATGTATTTGCTTTAGTTCTTTCTGCATGGCCTCCTCACCGCGCTCTTGGAACATTTTTAGTCCCTTCCGCCACCCCATTTGTTCCGTCAGGAATAGGTATTCAGCAAGGAGGGAAACTGCATCCATGTTGAGCTCAGCTTGCTGCTGCATTCTCTCGACTTCTGGTAGCCCTTCCTTCCATCCTAGGGTCTCGGTGAGAAACAGCCATTCTACCTCGTCTTTGTTGAGGGATTGTTCCTGCACGTCCATGTTCTCATCAAATTGTAGCAGCATGATGCCCTGATTCTCAGTCCCCTCAGTTCCAAAGACATTGTACTCTCGTCGCGGCTGTTTTCGTAGGCTCATTCTCACGCCTTGTCCGGGCACTTGGTAGGTTCGCTAGTGTACTGCTTCTGCCTCATTCGTGTCCTCATCTTGTTCTTCTGGAATAGCAGGGATTTGTTCATCCACTCCTGTGTTTACGATGTCGTCGGGTGTGTCCACTCCTGTGGTGTCGATGTCTTGATTGTCCACTCCTGCAGTTTGCTCTTGATCATCCACTCCTGCGCTTTCTGGGTCGAATGCGTTGTCTTGGTCATTCGCCTCGTCGTCGAAATTGTTGTCGTTGTCGTCATTGTCTGCGTTGTTGTCAGCGTTGTTGTCTGCGTTGTTGGAGCTGTTGTCCCCATCATCATCGCTGTCGCTGTCTGGCTGGTATGACTCGTCGTCATCGTCTGTGTCGTGATTCTCGACAGCCCCCACTCCTGCGGGCTGACCGATGTCATCAGGGAGCACGTGCTTGTCATCTTCGTCTGGTAGTCCTTGGTACACGATGTCAAGATTCTCATTGCGGATGTTGGTGAAGGCAAGCTGTCGGTGGGCCTTGGCACTGCGGGCGAGGCGATGTACTTGGTCTACCACTACTGATGGCATTGGAAGTGACGTCCAGTCTCGACGGTTGATTCTGCGGCCCGTGTCGAGTGCGATAAAGTAGTATCCTCCTTGTGTGTTTCCTGTTGGGCGAGTGGCGATGGCGCCCACGGTACGTGCGCCCATGCTGTTGTCATGTTCTTCATGTGTTTGGACATACTCACCGAACTCGATTTTGCAATGAGCATTGAAATCCAATTTTCGGTTCAGGACTAGTTCTGATGGACTTTGGGTGTGGGAGATGCCGCCTTATATTGCGAACATGTTGCGCCAGAATACTTGCGAATACACAAGCTCAACTATGAACACTGGAGGTACAAACTGGAAGGGAAGCATGTTGTATGCAGCGCAGACTCTCATTTGATGGTTCTGTTATACCGCTCGATTTTGGGTACGTGTTCGTCGCGGGAGACCACGTTAATGACTGCCCCTAGATCTACCAGTTCGCCTCGCATTGATTCGAACTGGTTGTCGGCAAGGATGACGGCGACGCGGAAACCGCGGCTTGCATACACACCCATCACTACTTTGAAGTGGCTGAGGATGGTGGGATTGGACATGTTGTCAAGCTTACCGGCTGAGCCGAACTTTATGTGTCTTGATATAGTCATTAAAAAAGGTATACCGTTGACTTTCATTACATCCGCTGACAATGTGACGTTCTTGTACTGTGTCATAACCTGTAGTGGAATGGGATGAGATCGGGTTCGAACCGCCTCAGGCATTGAATGGACAGTTTTCCCCTTCAGGCTTTCGAGGTCAGGACCCCAGATGAACTCGGCGTTGCGGATGTCCTGGGAAGTAATGGGACAGTTGGGAATTAGGTTGTTCTCCACATAGCTGATAAAGTCTCGGGTGGCTGGCCGTCCTATTCTGCATTGTATGGTCCTGGCTAACTTTGCTCTGGAGAAATCATAGGTGGACAACTTAGATTTATTCTCATCTACCGTATTTATGAGGATGGTTGAGTCCTCATGCCGCTCCACGGTGTCAAAGTAATATAACCTTCGCATTGCTTCACGAAACTTGATTGTTTTACCCTCCTTGTGAACATGGAAGCAGTTGTCCGTGGCACTGTCAAATGTCACTCTGAATTTTTCTTTTACTCTGCTCAGAGACAGGATGTTGGCGATCCCCTGTGGGAAATCCCATACCCAGCTGTATCCAGATAGGTGTCCCCTCAATTTCGTGCTCTTTACCCCTGCATTACACCGAATATGCATTGTTGTTTTCACCTCCTCTATCCGGCTCAACAGATCACCGTTACTAAACACGTCAATGGTGGACTGACTGTCGAGAAGAATCCATGCGGGAGGTATACCATTGCTAGAACACGACTTCGGGTTGCTTGGAGGCATATCAGAGTTGATGAACATTAGCTCACATACGTGTCCATCATGATGATTATGGGTTTTGTTTGCACTACTAACCTCATCTCCCTCACTTGCGTACTCGATGGTGTCGCTTTCACCGCTGACGTGCAGTACAGTCCCGTCCTCATGTCTCTTTGCGATGCATTTTTCGACTGGGTGGTTATTCCTGCCGCATCTCGTGCATGGAGCGCCCTTGTATGAGTTGCCTTGATTGACAAGAGCAGTCCCGCTGTCATCATCACCCACGGTGTTGAATGACACGCCCATATTCGTGACATTGCCTTTTCCACTTCCAGTCTTTTTCCATCCCTTCACTGTGGTGTACGCATCGTGCAGCGTTCTTGGGTAGGTGTTCTTCCGGTTTATGAGATATGCGCATTGGAAGTCCTCGATGGCTGTTGCATATCTCTCGTGGTCGGCTCCCATCAGAAAGTGCATGGCTGCCATCCTGTCGCACCCCTGTGTCATGTACTCGGTTTTCTTCTCTTCCGACAGGGTCGAGACGTCCTCTCTGTTTTCGCGTGCGATTGCATCGACGAAACCGAGATCGTCATGGATGTTCATGTTTAACGTTTCATCGACCTCTCTGAGGGCCATAAAGCGCTCGTAGTATTCTTGCACGCTTTGGTGCCTTTGATGCCTCAGGTTGATGAAATCCTTTTTGGCATTCCACATCGTAAGAATGGGTTCTTGGCTTGGTTGGTAACTGAAATTCACACTTTGGAGGATCTTGTAGAGACCCATCAGGTCCTTTTCCTCATTGACTGTTTTGAACGTCGCGTCTTCTGCCAGGCTAGACTTTATGTCTTCGTCACACTGGCCATAATAGATTGAGTAGACCTGCTTCATTTCCTTTTCGACCTTCTCGGATCGTGTTAGCCAGCGATCATATTTCTTTCCGTACTTGATCTCTTCGACCTTTGATACGGACCCGTCTGCCTCTGCTGCGATGGTGGGTTCGGGTGGTGATACTTTCTTCATCTTCTCGATGGACTCAAGGACGTACAGATCGAATTGCTGACCCACAAGGGCTCTGATCCTGGTGTCTACGACTGTGAAGTTGGCTATCTGATTGGTACGGTTCGTACCAGTCTCGAAAACGAAGCCAGCGAGATCGGGATGGGCTCCTTGGAACCGCTTCTTCTTCACAAATCGCTTGGTGTTGAAACAACGTCCGGAGGCATTGTTTCCACTGTTGCCTTCATTCGTGATGTTAGGCTTCTGTTCGCCGGCCGGTGCGGCGTTGTCGGTGCCCATGCTGGCAACCGCACTATGTGTAATTCAGTAATTATGTTGGCGATCGACTTCCACCGGAGCTATATGGCAGGGATCACCCTAACCTGAGGCTACGCGGGATGGTTGTTTTCAGTTCTACACTTTCGTGGTGGCAATTGGTAAACTACTAATTACTGAATTATGAGCCATCTGGTGGTGACGGGGCTCTACCAATCACTCCGCTACCACTTGTGCCCAAGAGCGTGATCTGTGCCTGTGCTGCGTCCCGTATGTGTCCATACTCGCATATGTATCCGCTGTATCCTTTTTACACATCTTTTGTGTGCCCAAAACAATTGTGACCAATGGATTCCGACCTTTTTTTATCCGTGACTAAAAGAGGATATATGTATAATTAGTGGATTTTTAGTGAACTAGCGGATAATTAGTACTATTGCAAATAATTTGTACTATTGCAAATTATTTGTACTATTGCAAAAAAATTGTACAATTGCATTTTATTAGATCCTGTACTATTCCTACGTGCAAATCTGCTAGATTTCTGGAGGACTGGAGGATTTCTAGCGGATCCGTAGATAATATGTACTGTTGCAGATAATTTGTACAATTGCGGATAATTTGCGCAATCGCGGATTTTTGCGTGTGTGCAAAGCAGTCGTGCAGGTGTAAAAATACATCATGTGCAAACATATTACTATGAAGATTGTCCCGCAAAATCAAGAATTTCCTTAGCCTTCCTAACCCTATACAAAATTGTGTATTGCAACGATCAATCTTAGACATGTCCTGTCAATAAAATATAGCCTACTTTTTCGCGTACTTTTTTGTCTACCTTTTTGTTTTGGTGATGTCATGGCCGCCGCCCCCAAAAAAGTAAGTCAAAAACCAAAAAGTAGACGATTAACCACGCACTAAAAATGCCAAATCTATTAAGGTTAATCGTCTACTTTTTTCCTTACTTTTTTGTCCCGATGAAATTCATCCACCATTCCGTTTAGCTTACCATCATCGCCCATGCATACGTGACAGCGTTTGATGTCAAGTGCTGTGTTCGCACGAAATAATGCAAACTTCAGCTGCATCATAACGTCAATAGCATTTGATGTAAGTGCCGGTTGCAAAATCGTTTGCTGTGACTCAATACGATGTTACATTCATTCTTGCGGCTAGGGGGCACTTTGGACTTCAATTTCAATTTCATGATTTGGGCCTGTTTAGCAGTGGGCATAGAACCGTGATTCTGCAGAAGGGAGAAGTACGTGACCGCGTCCAAGTAGTTTGCAAGATCCAACAAGGGATCTGAAGTCGGCTCAACATGCTCTACCAGTGACTGCAGAGATGGGTTTTCCTCGGCCATCATTGTAATGAGAATGATGCAAAAAATGATACAAGATGACATAGAGTGGACAGGTGGGGCAATTTTGGTAGCGTCCGTGAATTTCGGTCCTGTCAGTCATGCAGTCTGACGCTACTTTTTCCTTACCTTTCTCAATCTAGGAGTATAAATCAATCTAACCAGGTATCTAAAGTAAGCTAACAAGTAGACAAAAAGTAGCCAAATCCATTGACAGGACGAGCCTTACCTAAAACGTAAATCGCAAATCACATTTCTCGCAGATAGCATTTCGAATCCCCTCCATGTCGACGTTATCGTTCTGGGCCGGCTCCGTCAATGAAGGCGGATGAGGCATTTCACGCTGTCGGGGAGAGAAATTTCGGGAAGAAAGAGTATACCGCGGGGCAGAGTGTGGCAGCAGAGTTATCGTGGTGGCGGCGACGCCGTGGAGATCGCGAGGTGGTAGTAAGGAGGGTTTATTCTGCAATAGTTCGAGGAGTTCAAGGGCGAAGAGGGAATCGTTGCGAATTCTTTCAAAAACGCTGGATTTTAATGCCTGAAGAGAGCGTGGTGAAAGCAGAGAAGGAGGAGCGGTTCGGTAGGTGCGGAAGTACAAAAAGGCTGTTGTTGTTGAGGGGGTGGGGCAGAGAAAATGGCCATGGTGCAATGGTTGACTAGCGTGAGAGGCCAGGCAACAGCTAGGTATAGTGGATCCGAAGTATGTTCTACGAGGTAACATTCTAGTAAGGTGGTGTATGTAATGTATGACTTTTCCATGCTCCGAAAAAGTGATTCCCCGTAAATGAAAAAACTTTTACCAAGGCATTATCCACAATATGAATAGTGTAATATACCATTCTCAATATCATAGATAACGTCACAATTTTTACCTAGCCATCATAGAAAGAATCTATGATTTATCCGAATCTTAAAGAATCCGTGACGCGTAGTTATCAAGCAGTCTCGGGCGATTTTTTCAATATCATAGATTCGTTCTATGACATATCACAATCCGATTTCTGGCCACACTTACGCCCCATGTTTAGGCCTTTTAACACTACGTGTCATACAAAATAACCCCCTCATGATACATATTAAGGTACATAAAAATAAGTACTATGTCAATGTGCCCCTCTCTAGAGCTGTACCTTCTAGTGCCACCCCCAAGGCACCCCAACCAATACACACTCTAGTATGGAGTCTGAACTAGTAAATTGTTTGTGACACAAGTTTGTTGGACATGTCCATAGGGGTGCATTTCAACAACAATTCCTGTTGCTATTAGAGTTAGAGCACCACAATTTTGTATATGGTACACATATCATGTGTGTCATACGAGTTATGGCACACCTGTTGTAACAAATGAATTGCTTGCAAAACACTCGTAAAATATGGTGCATATATGTGTAACATAACTATAATCTGAAAATATCATATTACTTCCCAAATTCATTCCAGTATGTGATGACATTAGATAATACAAAACATAAGCTTAATAAGAATCACATCCTCAATTCCTTTTGAAGTTGCGACTTAGAAAGTTGGGACACCACATGAATCCTCATTAAGAAAGACATCTTCCTGTGATCCTTCGTAAGTAGCTCATGGAGGCTTATTGATTTTTTGACTAGATAAAAAGCAGCCGTAGTGAATTAGATTTATGGAGGGTGTGTGGTGCCACTAATGGATTGAGTAACAATTTCAAGCATTATTTCATGATCATTAAGGAAAATTTCCTTTGCTCAGCAAATTTGATTACTTACTTATTTTTTCTTCTTGTTGTTATATGGGTTGGCATGTCCATACACTTTGAGGAATACAATGGATCATCAAGGGCACAGTCATCAATCCTATCATAATCATTGTTTATTGCTCATTCATTGTAGTGCACATATATATTGTGATGATACTACCCAAATCCCATCTTACAATTCAATCGGTATGGCACATTGTTACCACTGCAATCAATATTCATTTCACTATGCTGCACTTACATCTTTGATTGCTCATCTTTTTCATGTTCACAACTGGGTAAGTCAGTTGATTGTAACAGTTGCCTCTTTCAGATGTCTGACTCAATTTTTTAAATTGATGCATCCTTTTTCACCATTACAGATGGTAACAATTACAATAGCTTTTTAATATTTATTGGCATAGATGCCAAAGTTCCTTCTAAAAGGTAGAAATAAGGGTAAGTTCAATGTTGAAATGAAAAATCATAAGTGCCACCAGACTCTCGCATTGTGCAACAGTGTTTTTGGGCATACTCAAAACCTTAACTAACAGTACATAACTGATACAACCTCATCTAGGATAATGTCAGAGTATCTCTTTGTATACTCCATGTTTGCATTTTGCATTGTCAATTACATCATTGATGCAACTGTGTACCAGAGGGACAGATGGAAAGAGAAAAGTTGCTTCTGTTTGAGATTGCAATCAGTAGGCAGAGTGAATGACCAGATTCAAAGGTTGTGCAATTGATCTATTTAGGGAGATATTTAGAAGTGCCTTAGACAAGTTGGATTAGCTGGGAGGATGTTTCATGTCTATGAGCGGTGGGCTTGTAGGTGTATTCATCATTGAGTTGTTCGGTTTTGTTTGTTCTGATCTTCTTCTTACTCATGGTAAGTGGTGGACTCACAGGATTTTCTCATCATCTGGAGGCTTTAGTAATGGGGTATTTGATGCAATGGTTCCAATAGTAGTCTTGTTCCAGTCTTGTGAAAATTGACTGAGTTGTGTGCTTGAGGTGTTTCAAGTAAATTTTCTAAATAGTTGGAAGGTTGTTAGACCTTGTCAGTGGTAAGAATTTACTGGTAATTTATTTGGTGATGTGATCGTGAACATAGGTAAACATCTTAAGATATTTCATATTACGCGAACTGTATGACCTATGATTACGATAGCAATTAAGATATTATTTACAATGAAATCTCTCGAAAATATATACGTAATTCATCATAGAATTGTTCTCTGATATAGACGAGCGGTAATATAGAAATATCTACTAGTGGAACAAGTTTCAATGTCATTTTGACATTACGTAGAACTGTACTAACTTTGACTGTACAAAAGCACAGATAAATCTAGTAGAAATGCCTACGAGCCTACTCATACATCACGGTATGTACGTAACAAAAAAACGAACGAACAAATAACAAACACGTGAACGGGGTTGAGGGAAAATTGTTATTCCTAACATAATTTCCACATGTACTGTTTGAGTCACAATTAGAGTCAAAAATCACATTGAAAAATACAACATAGGGTTACAATTCACCAGAAATAGTGGATCTCCATGTTCAATTGAAAGTTGAATCAGGGAGGCACAAGCACATGTCTTATTATGATCCTATGCTGTGTGAGGTCGTGACCAAAATGGATAAGTTTTTGAGACGATGAGAAGGTGCGACTGAGAACATGAGCGAGCTAGGGAGTCTTTTTGGAAACGCGTGTTACCTTCGTGAATGACTCTTTCTTGTGAACATAACGCTAGCTTGTGAAAATAACATCATCTAGGCTGTCATTTTCACAAGCTTGAGTTATTTTCACAAGCTTGCGTGATTTTCACAATGTGAAAATAACGTAGTCATGAGAAAATAACCTAGTCGTGAGAAAATAACAATATTTTACCATCTTATGTACTATGGTGTTGTGAAAATAACCTAGTCGTGAGAAAATAACCTAGTTGTGAGAAAATAACATAAATTATTACGTAATATTCTCACGGCAACGTTATTTTCTGCAGATTACGTTATATTCAAAATGTGAAAATAGCCACATGATGTGAAAATAACGGATTTTTTCGCTGACGCACCAATTCAGTCACACCAACACAACTGACCACACCATGTGACTAAAAATGGTGCTGCCAAGGAAAGCACCACTGCTATAAGTAGTGAACAAGGTGAAAGCTGTCTCACCACCTGTGTCACAGTTGGTGGATGTTGATGACTTTATAGGGTGGGTAGTGGTATGATTATTTGTTGAGAACATGAATGAGAAATTAAGTACCTCTAAAACTGTGTAAGCCCTATCACAGTAATTTTAGTGGTTAGTAAAACATTGTGCTATTTTCACACAACACTTGAATTCCCTCAACGCCAACAAAGGAATAAGGAACAATACAGGCATGACCCTTTCGACTGCCTCGCTCCCCTCTCAACACATACATCCCTGCCGGGTATCTGCTGTACTGGGCACTGCCTTGAAATAATGGTGCATCACCATGAAGAACATCAGTATAACAAAATAAATACCTTGCAAATGCAAGCACTGGACAGATCCATGGAGCTTTTGGATTGGCATACACATGCCATGGACCAAACTCATCACCAGTCTGATTTCCTTTTGTCTTGGCAAACTCAAAACTAGTGCATCATCTCTGAAAGAGATGTGATTAATTTTGCCCCTACACAATTCTCTGCTCATTTCATTAAGCACCAATCCAAAACAAAAAAGAGGTGACAGAAAACATCCTCCTTCTCTCCACTGAAGAAAAGCTTCTTTGCAATGTTGTTGTATACCTTCAAAGGCATGGGCAATTTCCCTTCAGTTAATTTCAAACCAAGATGTTGCTTAGCTGCTTGGGTGATTCGTTTCATCCCTCCCATGAACTTGTTCATTTTTGGGATG
The DNA here is from genome assembly GCA_013187285.1 of Cyclotella cryptica. NCBI lineage: Eukaryota > Bacillariophyta > Thalassiosirophyceae > Thalassiosirales > Thalassiosiraceae > Cyclotella > Cyclotella cryptica. Next base: position 489,693 of record JABMIG010000059.1, read on the forward strand.
TACAGCTTTGGCCTCTCAACCCCAGCCAATTTGTTGAGGTAAGAGATTGAACTACGAATTGCTGAGAAGGTAGAGTATGACTGATAGAGAAACAACGTGACTTTGCCTGTACCCTCATCCACCATGTCATCAGTGATTGCATCGCCATTATCAATCTCATTCAAATACTTCTGTGCAACGTTACGGTCAACTTTAACGGTGTTCGTTTTGGTTCGCATGAAGTCTCGCACTATCTCATATGTAATGGCACCCTCTCCATCAATTTTAATGGGTGAATGGTGAGGTTGTTGACTGGTTGCTGGATGCACTGCCTTCAGAGCATTTTGCATGTACTGTTGGACTCGGCGGCTTTTCTTCCCAGTTGTCTCTTTTTCTTTGTCATATTTGTGATAATTAAGGAGTTCATCACGATGGTCATCGGCAATACACTCGGGATGGTTCTCTAGTAGAAATCGAGAAAATAAGACAAGCTTCTCGTGGTAGGTACGTTTGGATCCATCTGACACAAATCCCTTTTCAACACCCTCTGCTGAAACTCTTGCATCAGCTGCAAAAGCAGAAGCCGCTGCACCCACTGCAGTGGCAGCTACAGCACCAGCCAGGGCACCCATGGGAGTGCCAATATCATTGTCTTGGGCAACTGTTACAACAACAGAAGATGCCAGGATGAGTGTTTTTAGTGCTGTTGTTAGTACCCTCATGATCATATAGAGTGGTTCTATTGGCAAAGTGAAGGTGATGATGTTGTGGTGGTGATGGTTGTGATGTTAGCTGTTTCTTAGCTATTTGTTATGGATATCATACCTATTGACCACACCAACCTGAATACTAGTGGGTTAGGTAAGATATATATAATAAATATAGATGTGTATATATATATAAATAACAATATATTATGTGTTATGGTATGGTACCTACCATACGGAGTGGTTCGCCCACCAGTGAGACTGTACTGCGTAGGAATAGTACCACTTCATGTATGTGGTTTAGTTGCAATGTCGTAAAAACATTGAAACTTTTTTTAAAGCCGCGTACGTTTAGCATGCAAGTGAACAGCTAACGTAAGAAATACAAAAAATATTTTAGCGTATTTTAAATAACGATGGCATTTTGACATTGACTTTTCATTACGTCACATGGGAATTCCGTGAACTACAGGTATTAACATTGAAATTTGGCGGATCTACTAGTGGAACAAGTTTCAATGTCATTTTGACATTACGTAGAACTGTACTAACTTTGACTGTACAAAAGCACAGATAAATCTAGTAGAAATGCCTACGAGCCTACTCATACATCACGGTATGTACGTAACAAAAACGAACGAACAAATAACAAACACGTGAACGGGGTTGAGGGAAAATTGTTATTCCTAACATAATTTCCACATGTACTGTTTGAGTCACAATTAGAGTCAAAAATCACATTGAAAAATACAACATAGGGTTACAATTCACCAGAAATAGTGGATCTCCATGTTCAATTGAAAGTTGAATCAGGGAGGCACAAGCACATGTCTTATTATGATCCTATGCTGTGTGAGGTCGTGACCAAAATGGATAAGTTTTGAGACGATGAGAAGGTGCGACTGAGAACATGAGCGAGCTAGGGAGTCTTTTGGAAACGCGTGTTACCTTCGTGAATGACTCTTTCTTGTGAACATAACGCTAGCTTGTGAAAATAACATCATCTAGGCTGTCATTTTCACAAGCTTGAGTTATTTTCACAAGCTTGCGTGATTTTCACAATGTGAAAATAACGTAGTCATGAGAAAATAACCTAGTCGTGAGAAAATAACAATATTTTACCATCTTATGTACTATGGTGTTGTGAAAATAACCTAGTCGTGAGAAAATAACCTAGTTGTGAGAAAATAACATAAATTATTACGTAATATTCTCACGGCAACGTTATTTTCTGCAGATTACGTTATATTCAAAATGTGAAAATAGCCACATGATGTGAAAATAACGGATTTTTTCGCTGACGCACCAATTCAGTCACACCAACACAACTGACCACACCATGTGACTAAAAATGGTGCTGCCAAGGAAAGCACCACTGCTATAAGTAGTGAACAAGGTGAAAGCTGTCTCACCACCTGTGTCACAGTTGGTGGATGTTGATGACTTTATAGGGTGGGTAGTGGTATGATTATTTGTTGAGAACATGAATGAGAAATTAAGTACCTCTAAAACTGTGTAAGCCCTATCACAGTAATTTTAGTGGTTAGTAAAACATTGTGCTATTTTCACACAACACTTGAATTCCCTCAACGCCAACAAAGGAATAAGGAACAATACAGGCATGACCCCTTTCGACTGCCTCGCTCCCCTCTCAACACATACATCCCTGCCGGGTATCTGCTGTACTGGGCACTGCCTTGAAATAATGGTGCATCACCATGAAGAACATCAGTATAACAAAATAAATACCTTGCAAATGCAAGCACTGGACAGATCCATGGAGCTTTTGGATTGGCATACACATGCCATGGACCAAACTCATCACCAGTCTGATTTCCTTTTGTCTTGGCAAACTCAAAACTAGTGCATCATCTCTGAAAGAGATGTGATTAATTTTGCCCCTACACAATTCTCTGCTCATTTCATTAAGCACCAATCCAAAACAAAAAAGAGGTGACAGAAAACATCCTCCTTCTCTCCACTGAAGAAAAGCTTCTTTGCAATGTTGTTGTATACCTTCAAAGGCATGGGCAATTTCCCTTCAGTTAATTTCAAACCAAGATGTTGCTTAGCTGCTTGGGTGATTCGTTTCATCCCTCCCATGAACTTGTTCATTTTTGGGATGTACAGCTTTGGCCTCTCAACCCCAGCCAATTTGTTGAGGTAAGAGATTGAACTACGAATTGCTGAGAAGGTAGAGTATGACTGATAGAGAAACAACGTGACTTTGCCTGTACCCTCATCCACCATGTCATCAGTGATTGCATCGCCATTATCAATCTCATTCAAATACTTCTGTGCAACGTTACGGTCAACTTTAACGGTGTTCGTTTTGGTTCGCATGAAGTCTCGCACTATCTCATATGTAATGGCACCCTCTCCATCAATTTTAATGGGTGAATGGTGAGGTTGTTGACTGGTTGCTGGATGCACTGCCTTCAGAGCATTTTGCATGTACTGTTGGACTCGACGGCTTTTCTTCCCAGTTGTCTCTTTTTCTTTGTCATATTTGTGATAATTAAGGAGTTCATCACGATGGTCATCGGCAATACACTCGGGATGGTTCTCTAGTAGAAATCGAGAAAATAAGACAAGCTTCTCGTGGTAGGTACGTTTGGATCCATCTGACACAAATCCCTTTTCAACACCCTCTGCTGAAACTCTTGCATCAGCTGCAAAAGCAGAAGCCGCTGCACCCACTGCAGTGGCAGCTACAGCACCAGCCAGGGCACCCATGGGAGTGCCAATATCATTGTCTTGGGCAACTGTTACAACAACAGAAGATGCCAGGATGAGTGTTTTTAGTGCTGTTGTTAGTACCCTCATGATCATATAGAGTGGTTCTATTGGCAAAGTGAAGGTGATGATGTTGTGGTGGTGATGGTTGTGATGTTAGCTGTTTCTTAGCTATTTGTTATGGATATCATACCTATTGACCACACCAACCTGAATACTAGTGGGTTAGGTAAGATATATATAATAAATATAGATGTATATATATATATAAATAACAATATATTATGTGTTATGGTATGGTACCTACTATACGGAGTGGTTCGCCCACCAGTGAGACTGTACTGCGTAGGAATAGTACCACTTCATGTATGTGGTTTAGTTACAATGTCGTAAAAACATTGAAACTTTTTTAAAGCCGCGACGCTTAGCATGCAAGTGAACAGCTAACGTAAGAAATACAAAAATATTTTAGCGTATTTTAAATAACGATGGCATTTTGACATTGACTTTTCATTACGTCACATGGGAATTCCGTGAACTACAGGTATTAACATTGAAATTTGGCGGATCTACTAGTGGAGCAAGTTTCAATGTCATTTTGACATTACGTAGAACTGTACTAACTTTGACTGTACAAAAGCACAGATAAATCTAGTAGAAATGCCTACGAGCCTACTCATACATCACGGTATGTACGTAACAAAAACGAACGAACAAATAACAAACACGTGAACGGGGTTGAGGGAAAATTGTTATTCCTAACATAATTTCCACATGTACTGTTTGAGTCACAATTAGAGTCAAAAAATCACATTGAAAAATACAACATAGGGTTACAATTCACCAGAAATAGTGGATCTCCATGTTCAATTGAAAGTTGAATCAGGGAGGCACAAGCACATGTCTTATTATGATCCTATGCTGTGTGAGGTCGTGACCAAAATGGATAAGTTTTTGAGACGATGAGAAGGTGCGACTGAGAACATGAGCGAGCTAGGGAGTCTTTTTGGAAACGCGTGTTACCTTCGTGAATGACTCTTTCTTGTGAACATAACGCTAGCTTGTGAAAATAACATCATCTAGGCTGTCATTTTCACAAGCTTGAGTTATTTTCATTAAGCTTGCGTGATTTTCACAATGTGAAAATAACGTAGTCATGAGAAAATAACCTAGTCGTGAGAAAATAACAATATTTTACCATCTTATGTACTATGGTGTTGTGAAAATAACCTAGTCGTGAGAAAATAACCTAGTTGTGAGAAAATAACATAAATTATTACGTAATATTCTCACGGCAACGTTATTTTCTGCAGATTACGTTATATTCAAAATGTGAAAATAGCCACATGATGTGAAAATAACGGATTTTTTCGCTGACGCACCAATTCAGTCACACCAACACAACTGACCACACCATGTGACTAAAAATGGTGCTGCCAAGGAAAGCACCACTGCTATAAGTAGTGAACAAGGTGAAAGCTGTCTCACCACCTGTGTCACAGTTGGTGGATGTTGATGACTTTATAGGGTGGGTAGTGGTATGATTATTTGTTGAGAACATGAATGAGAAATTAAGTACCTCTAAAACTGTGTAAGCCCTATCACAGTAATTTTAGTGGTTAGTAAAACATTGTGCTATTTTCACACAACACTTGAATTCCCTCAACGCCAACAAAGGAATAAGGAACAATACAGGCATGACCCCTTTCGACTGCCTCGCTCCCCTCTCAACACATACATCCCTGCCGGGTATCTGCTGTACTGGGCACTGCGTTGAAATAATGGTGCATCACCATGAAGAACATCAGTATAACAAAATAAATACCTTGCAAATGCAAGCACTGGACAGATCCATGGAGCTTTTGGATTGGCATACACATGCCATGGACCAAACTCATCACCAGTCTGATTTCCTTTTGTCTCGGCAAACTCAAAAACTAGTGCATCATCTCTGAAAGAGATGTGATTAATTTTTGCCCCTACACAATTCTCTGCTCATTTCATTAAGCACCAATCCAAAACAAAAAAGAGGTGACAGAAAACATCCTCCTTCTCTCCACTGAAGAAAAGCTTCTTTGCAATGTTGTTGTATACCTTCAAAGGCATGGGCAATTTCCCTTCAGTTAATTTCAAACCAAGATGTTGCTTAGCTGCTTGGGTGATTCGTTTCATCCCTCCCATGAACTTGTTCATTTTTGGGATGTACAGCTTTGGCCTCTCAACCCCAGCCAATTTGTTGAGGTAAGAGATTGAACTACGAATTGCTGAGAAGGTAGAGTATGACTGATAGAGAAACAACGTGACTTTGCCTGTACCCTCATCCACCATGTCATCAGTGATTGCATCGCCATTATCAATCTCATTCAAATACTTCTGTGCAACGTTACGGTCAACTTTAACGGTGTTCGTTTTGGTTCGCATGAAGTCTCGCACTATCTCATATGTAATGGCACCCTCTCCATCAATTTTAATGGGTGAATGGTGAGGTTGTTGACTGGTTGCTGGATGCACTGCCTTCAGAGCATTTTGCATGTACTGTTGGACTCGGCGGCTTTTCTTCCCAGTTGTCTCTTTTTCTTTGTCATATTTGTGATAATTAAGGAGTTCATCACGATGGTCATCGGCAATACACTCGGGATGGTTCTCTAGTAGAAATCGAGAAAATAAGACAAGCTTCTCGTGGTAGGTACGTTTGGATCCATCTGACACAAATCCCTTTTCAACACCCTCTGCTGAAACTCTTGCATCAGCTGCAAAAGCAGAAGCCGCTGCACCCACTGCAGTGGCAGCTACAGCACCAGCCAGGGCACCCATGGGAGTGCCAATATCATTGTCTTGGGCAACTGTTACAACAACAGAAGATGCCAGGATGAGTGTTTTTAGTGCTGTTGATAGTACCCTCATGATCATATAGAGTGGTTCTATTGGCAAAGTGAAGGTGATGATGTTGTGGTGGTGATGGTTGTGATGTTAGCTGTTTCTTAGCTATTTGTTATGGATATCATACCTATTGACCACACCAACCTGAATACTAGTGGGTTAGGTAAGATGATATATAATAAATATAGATGTATATATATGTATATAAATAACAATATATTATGTGTTATGGTATGGTACCTACCATACGGAGTGGTTCGCCCACCAGTGAGACTGTACTGCGTAGGAATAGTACCACTTCATGTATGTGGTTTAGTTACAATGTCGTAAAAACATTGAAACTTTTTTAAAGCCGCGCACGTTTAGCATGCAAGTGAACAGCTAACGTAAGAAATACAAAAATATTTTAGCGTATTTTAAATAACGATGGCATTTTGACATTGACTTTTCATTACGTCACATGGGAATTCCGTGAACTACAGGTATTAACATTGAAATTTGGCGGATCTACTAGTGGAGCAAGTTTCAATGTCATTTTGACATTACGTAGAACTGTACTAACTTTGACTGTACAAAAGCACAGATAAATCTAGTAGAAATGCCTACGAGCCTTTTCATACATCACGGTATGTACGGAACAAAAAAGCGAACGAACAAAAATAACAAACACGTGAACGGGGTTGAGGGAAAATTGTTATTCCTAACATAATTTCCACATAGTACTGTTTGAGTCACAATTAGAGTCCAAAAATCACATTGAAAAATACAACATAGGGTTACAATTCACCAGAAATAGTGGATCTCCATGTTCAATTGAAAGTTGAATCAGGGAGGCACAAGCACATGTCTTATTATGATCCCATGCTGTGTGAGGTCGTGACCAAAATGGATAAGTTTTGAGACGATGAGAAGGTGCGACTGAGAACATGAGCGAGCGAGGGAGTCTTTTTGGAAACATGTGTTACCTTCGTGAATGACTCTTTCTTGTGAAAATAACGCTAGCTTGTGAAAATAACGTCATCTAGGCTGTTATTTTCACAAGCTCGCGTTATTTTCACAAGCTCGCGTGATTTTCACAATGTGAAAATAACGTAGTCATGAGAAAATAACCTAGTCGTGAGAAAATAACAATATTTTACCATCTTATGTACTATGGTGTTGTGAAAATAACCTAGTCGTGAGAAAATAACCTAGTCGTGAGAAAATAACATAAATTATTACGTAATATTCTCACGGCAACGTTATTTTCTACAGATTACGTTATATTCAAAATGTGAAAATAGCCACATGATGTGAAAATAACGGATTCTTTCGCTGACGCACCAATTCAGTCACACCAACACAACTGACCACACCATGTGACTAAAAATGGTGCTGCCAAGGAAAGCACCACTGCTATAAGTAGTGAACAAGGTGAAAGCTGTCTCACCACCTGTGTCACAGTTGGTGGATGTTGATGACTTTATAGGGTGGGTAGTGGTATGATTATTTGTTGAGAACATGAATGAGAAATTAAGTACCTCTAAAACTGTGTAAGCCCTATCACAGTAATTTTAGTGGTTAGTAAAACATTGTGCTATTTTCACACAAAACTTGAATTCCCTCAACGCCAACAAAGGAATAAGGAACAATACAGGCACGACCCCTTTCGACTGCCTCGCCCCCTCTCGACACATACATCCCTGCCGGGTATCTGCTGTACTGGGCACTGCCTTGAAATAATGGTGCATCACCATGAAGAACATCAGTATAACAAAATAAATACCTTGCAAATGCAAGCACTGGACAGATCCATGGAGCTTTTGGATTGGCATACACATGCCATGGACCAAACTCATCACCAGTCTGATTTCCTTTTGTCTTGGCAAACTCAAAAACTAGTGCATCATCTCTGAAAGAGATGTGATTAATTTTGCCCCTACACAATTCTCTGCTCATTTCATTAAGCACCAATCCAAAACAAAAAAGAGGTGACAGAAAACATCCTCCTTCTCTCCACTGAAGAAAAGCTTCTTTGCAATGTTGTTGTATACCTTCAAAGGCATGGGCAATTTCCCTTCAGTTAATTTCAAACCAAGATGTTGCTTAGCTGCTTGGGTGATTCGTTTCATCCCTCCCATGAACTTGTTCATTTTTGGGATGTACGGCTTTGGCCTCTCAACCCCAGCCAATTTGTAGAGGTAAGAGATTGAACTACGAATTGCTGAGAAGGTAGAGTATGACTGATAGAGAAACAACGTGACTTTGCCTGTACCCTCATCCACCATGTCATCAGTGATTGCATCGCCATTATCAATCTCATTCAAATACTTCTGTGCAACGTTACGGTCAACTTTAACGGTGTTCGTTTTGGTTCGCATGAAGTCTCGCACTATCTCATATGTAATGGCACCCTCTCCATCAATTTTAATGGGTGAATTGTGAGGTTGTTGACTGGTTGCTGGATGCACTGCCTTCAGAGCATTTTGCATATACTGTTGGACTCGGCGGCTTTTCTTCCCAGTTGTCTCTTTTTCTTTGTCATATTTGTGATAATTAAGGAGTTCATCACGATGGTCATCGGCAATACACTCGGGATGGTTCTCTAGTAGAAATTGAGAAAATAAGACAAGCTTCTTGTGGTAGGTACGTTTGGATCCATCTGACACAAATCCCTTTTCAACACCCTCTGCTGAAACTCTTGCATCAGCTGCAAAAGCAGAAGCCGCTGCACCCACTGCAGTGGCAGCTACAGCACCAGCCAGGGCACCCATGGGAGTGCCAATATCATTGTCTTGGGCAACTGTTACAACAACAGAAGATGCCAGGATGAGTGTTTTTAGTGCTGTTGATAGTACCCTCATGATCATATAGAGTGGTTCTATTGGCAAAGTGAAGGTGATGATGTTGCGGTGGTGATGGTCGTGATGTTAGCTGTTTCTTAGCTATTTGTTATGGATATCATACCTATTGACCACACCAACCTGAATACTAGTGGGTTAGGTAAGATAGATAATATAATAAATATAGATGTATATATATGTATATAAATAACGATATATTATGTGTTATGGTATGGTACCTACCATACGGAGTGGTTCGCCCACCAGTGAGACTGTACTGCGTAGGAATAGTACCACTTCATCTATGTGGTTTAGTTACAATGTCGAAAAAACATTGAAACTTTTTTTAAAGCCGCGTACGTTTAGCATGCAAGTGAACAGCTAACGTAAGAAATACAAAAATATTTTAGCGTATTTTAAATAACGATGGCATTTTGACATTGACTTTTCATTACGTCACATGGGAATTCCGTGAACTACAGGTATTAACATTGAAATTTGGCGGATCTACTAGTGGAGCAAGTTTCAATGTCATTTTGACATTACGTAGAACTGTACTAACTTTGACTGTACAAAAGCACAGATAAATCTAGTAGAAATGCCTACGAGCCTACTCATACATCACGGTATGTACGTAACAAAAAAACAAACGAACAAATAACAAACACGTGAACGGGGTTGAGGGAAAATTGTTATTCCTAACATAATTTCCACATAGTACTGTTTGAGTCACAATTAGAGTCCAAAAATCACATTGAAAAATACAACATAGGGTTACAATTCACCAGAAATAGTGGATCTCCATGTTCAATTGAAAGTTGAATCAGGGAGGCACAAGCACATGTCTTATTATGATCCCATGCTGTGTGAGGTCGTGACCAAAATGGATAAGTTTTTGAGACGATGAGAAGGTGCGACTGAGAACATGAGCGAGCGAGGGAGTCTTTTTGGAAACACGTGTTACCTTCGTGAATGATTCGTTCTTGTGAAGATAACACTAGCTTGTGAAAATAACATCATCTAGGCTGTTATTTTCACAAGCTTGCGTTATTTTCACAAGCTCGCATTATCTTCACAATTTAAAAATAACGTAGTCATGAGAAAATAACCTAGTCGTGAGAAAATAACAATATTTTACCATCTTATGTACTATGGTGTTGTGAAAATAACCTAGTCGTGAGAAAATAACCTAGTTGTGAGAAAATAACATAAATTATTACGTAATATTCTCACGGCAACGTTATTTTCTACAGATTACGTTATATTCAAAATGTGAAAATAGCCACATGATGTGAAAATAACGGATTCTTTCGCTGACGCACCAATTCAGTCACACCAACACAACTGACCACACCATGTGACTAAAAATGGTGCTGCCAAGGAAAGCACCACTGCTATAAGTAGTGAACAAGGTGAAAGCTGTCTCACCACCTGTGTCACAGTTGGTGGATGTTGATGACTTTATAGGGTGGGTAGTGGTATGATTATTTGTTGAGAACATGAATGAGAAATTAAGTACCTCTAAAACTGTGTAAGCCCTATCACAGTAATTTTAGTGGTTAGTAAAACATTGTGCTATTTTCACACAACACTTGAATTCCCTCAACGCCAACAAAGGAATAAGGAACAATACAGGCACGACCCCTTTCGACTGCCTCGCTCCCCTCTCGACACATACATCCCTGCCGGGTATCTGCTGTACTGGGCACTGCCTTGAAATAATGGTGCATCACCATGAAGAACATCAGTATAACAAAATAAATACCTTGCAAATGCAAGCACTGGACAGATCCATGGAGCTTTTGGATTGGCATACACATGCCATGGACCAAACTCATCACCAGTCTGATTTCCTTTTGTCTTGGCAAACTCAAAACTAGTGCATCATCTCTGAAAGAGATGTGATTAATTTTGCCCCTACACAATTCTCTGCTCATTTCATTAAGCACCAATCCAAAACAAAAAAGAGGTGACAGAAAACATCCTCCTTCTCTCCACTGAAGAAAAGCTTCTTTGCAATGTTGTTGTATACCTTCAAAGGCATGGGCAATTTCCCTTCAGTTAATTTCAAACCAAGATGTTGCTTAGCTGCTTGGGTGATTCGTTTCATCCCTCCCATGAACTTGTTCATTTTGGGATGTACAGCTTTGGCCTCTCAACCCCAGCCAATTTGTTGAGGTAAGAGATTGAACTACTAATTGCTGAGAAGGTAGAGTATGACTGATAGAGAAACAACGTGACTTTGCCTGTACCCTCATCCACCATGTCATCAGTGATTGCATCGCCATTATCAATCTCATTCAAATACTTCTGTGCAACGTTACGGTCAACTTTAACGGTGTTCGTTTTGGTTCGCATGAAGTCTCGCACTATCTCATATGTAATGGCACCCTCTCCATCAATTTTAATGGGTGAATGGTGAGGTTGTTGACTGGTTGCTGGATGCACTGCCTTCAGAGCATTTTGCATGTACTGTTGGACTCGACGGCTTTTCTTCCCAGTTGTCTCTTTTTCTTTGTCATATTTGTGATAATTAAGGAGTTCATCACGATGGTCATCGGCAATACACTCGGGATGGTTCTCTAGTAGAAATCGAGAAAATAAGACAAGCTTCTCGTGGTAGGTACGTTTGGATCCATCTGACACAAATCCCTTTTCAACACCCTCTGCTGAAACTCTTGCATCAGCTGCAAAAGCAGAAGCCGCTGCACCCACTGCAGTGGCAGCTACAGCACCAGCCAGGGCACCCATGGGAGTGCCAATATCATTGTCTTGGGCAACTGTTACAACAACAGAAGATGCCAGGATGAGTGTTTTTAGTGCTGTTGTTAGTACCCTCATGATCATATAGAGTGGTTCTATTGGCAAAGTGAAGGTGATGATGTTGTGGTGGTGATGGTTGTGATGTTAGCTGTTTCTTAGCTATTTGTTATGGATATCATACCTATTGACCACACCAACCTGAATACTAGTGGGTTAGGTAAGATATATATAATAAATATAGATGTGTATATATATATAAATAACAATATATTATGTGTTATGGTATGGTACCTACCATACGGAGTGGTTCGCCCACCAGTGAGACTGTACTGCGTAGGAATAGTACCACTTCATGTATGTGGTTTAGTTGCAATGTCGTAAAAACATTGAAACTTTTTTTAAAGCCGCGTACGTTTAGCATGCAAGTGAACAGCTAACGTAAGAAATACAAAAATATTTTAGCGTATTTTAAATAACGATGGCATTTTGACATTGACTTTTCATTACGTCACATGGGAATTCCGTGAACTACAGGTATTAACATTGAAATTTGGCGGATCTAAGAATAGAATCTTCTCGTCAATTTCTGTGTTCTTCTTCGTCACCTTTCGTCCCCTTGCCCTTCACAACCCGTGCACAACCTAATACAACAATAGTACAGGCCTTCACTGACATCGAAACACTTCTTCGGATGGAACTTGAAGGAACCCTGACAAGCAGCTCAAAGCCATAGAGAACTGTAGACACCAACAATGCACCTCAGTTCACGCCTCGCCAGCATCTTCGCGTACGCACTCGCACTTGCCAAAGCCGCTGCCTTCCATTCACCTGTCGGCGCTCTATCTCCTATCCGATCCAATGTCGTGATGAAATCCACCGCGGCCACGTCAGGAGATGTAGTCGATAAATCGTATCTTTATGTCCCATCCAAACGAGATGCGCATTACGACGGGAACATGGCGAGGTATTTGCTGGATTTGGATGAAGAGGGAGCCACGTTTGATTTTTGTGGAGGTGAGATCTTGATGAATGGATGAGCGTGGCTGGCCATGCGTTCTTCATCGGACACGAAATTATTCGAGCGGTCGTCGAGTGGTCCCGCGGACAGACTTTAGTTTGTGTTATGGTTTATCATTGATGAGCAAATCGTCACACCACCTTTATTGAGTATACATCTGATCCATGAATTACAGCAATATGAAGGTCAGAAATGGAATCTCGACCCGCGGTGTAATCTCATGCGACCTCATTCCCGAAAAATTAATTGCTTTGCTGTTTTGAAGCTTGGCTTCTCGTCACCAATACTAACAAATCCGTTGCTTATCTCTCCGCAAGGCATGATGTTCCAACTAGTGCTCACAAACAAACTCAAATCTCACCTCCAGAAAATTGCTACTTCTTCCAATGACAAACAACCTATCCTTCACCCTTCCAGTCAATCACTCATGTCACGTATACCTAACTATCAAAAATCCTCGTATGCAGACAACCTTTCCACCTTTCATGGACGAGAAATACGCCGTGTTCCTAATGCTAACGGAGGTATGGGTTTTGTTTTACAATTGAGTTATTCAGATCCGAGCACATATTCCAACGAAGGAACTAATGATGGCGAAGCGGTTGACCCAGAGGGGTGGTCTGCTGAAGAGATTGCAAGCTACGATGGATGGAGAGGGGATACATTCCGGAAATGGCGAAACGCGGCAACCTATGAAGCGGAAGGCTTTGCAGACTTCTCTTCGAGGTTCGGGAAAGAGGCTTATGGATTAAATCACCGATTTTATTTGCATTTGGACAATGGGGGGAAAATGTGGTTGAGTGCTGAGGATGGCTGCGAGGGTACACCTAAGTAGAGTGGAAGTTTATTGGGTAAAATTGGTGAGGTGCTGTTTGGTAAATAAAATCTTTCACTAGTTGTTTTCAAGGTGAAAATCTGGTTGTAACAGTGTAATGGCTCAAGTGCTGCGGTCGAGAAGGGCAGCACGAACATTAAAACAAATGAAATTCTATTTGGACTATTCAATTCTGAAATCCTCAATAGTGTAATCACAAAGTAGCCACTCACCATGTGCACCAAGTGGTCTCCTTCAGCTTTTATTTCTCTCTATGGATCACGCCAAATAATGCATTATTGAGACATGGAAATATTGAAATTTAGGAAAAGCAGGTTCTGGGTCAGGAGTTCGCTGCATGAATTTAACCCACTCTCAGAAATATCATTGTCATATCATTCCTCTGGTGCAGCATGGTCAACGAACACATTATTGTTCAAAGAATAAAAGATTTTGTAGAAATGTTATCCTCCTTCCAAACTAAAAAAAAAAATATAATCAAAGAAAGTAGGTGGATCTCATCCCATTTGTGTTCAACTTACTTCGGTGACAGAGAAATGGGAACACACTTATTAATCAATAGATGTTTTGTTTATTAACACAGTATTTGCACTGATAAATGGAAACCCTGTGATCTTTCTACATTGCTGTTGAATGTACCGATACGGACAAGACAAATTCGTTGTTCTCAAATTTGGTATGGTATCCTTGGGATTTATGCTGAAAGATACTAAGAGGTACACATCAGTCAACTCTTCAGAGTAGCAGCATTTACAGTCCATTATTTCTGCCAAGAATTGATGTATGCCATATTTGCAAACAGCACTTCAACAGAAATGCAAACCTTGCTAGATCCTTTTTGTGCTATTTGAACAAATATTCTCTAACAAGTCCATGCTAATTAGCTGTATTTCACCCTCTAGTTTGACGTCCTGTCATTTGACCCATTAGAGAATGAATTGGATTTTCCACAAAAGACCTCTTACTGTCATGAGGAGGCTTTGTATGGAATCAGGTTTGGTCAGATTCCAATGTTAATTTGATAACTTGTCTTTTTCATGCACTTTAATGGTTAGGTCATATTGTGTCATCATCACCATGCCCCTTCAACATCATTCCACATTTTATAGCGATGCAAACTCAACTATCTCACATCCCTCTGTATATGTGAATGGCTCAAGGCATGATGATAACAGATTTTCTTTTATATGTACTTAGATATGACTTCATGACTAAGCCATGAAACATACAAAGTCTGATTACTTTGTGGTTGCAATGTCTCCCATGTATGCCCCTAGAGTTTCTCTAGGCATTGACAACTCATCCTCTCTTCAGATCATTCTCTATGCAGACACTTGTTTATTATTTTAAATATAAATCCCTCAAACCCGGTTCCACAACAAGATAATTGACATCTAGGGCCGTATTCAGGATGTTATGTTGGCTAGAACATCAGTGTGGGTCATTGTATTGGTTTGACCCCACTTCCTTCCAAAAAATGTGGTTCCTTTTACCCCATCCCACACATGGCACAGAAAAAGGGACTTTCATTTGCATAGCCCCAAGTATAGAGACAGACTGATATGTCTAAATAAGTGCAAATCATGGCATCCACATTCATCCAATCCAGCCACCTCTTGACAATACCACAATCTCAAGTATGAAAATCAGTTCTGGGAGGAAAGTATTTCCAACACCACGAAAGGAATAGGAGCAGTACTTCTACCACTATTCCAAGCAATCAGAGTAGTGCTTCTACCTAAAAACTGAGTAGGAGGAGCACCACTTTACCAACAAAAATAGGAGTGCCCAGTCAAGAAGGCAGTCATCAATAAGGGAATGCAACCAAGAAACAGGAAACAAGGCAATGCATGAAAGCGTCCCACCCAGTATCACAATGGTTATAGCACAAGCAAAGATGAGGAAAGTAGCAAGTATGAAATTTTCATGAAACCAAGTGCACAAGCACCCAGATTCCAAAACCAGAAGTGTCAACTGAATGAGTGCCAGGGTTAATTGACTCACAGAGCAGACGAAAGTGGACAGCCAACAGAGGCTAGCAGTTTAGGAATCATTGATGATCATGAGGTAAGAAAAGACTCAATGAAACCTACTTCGGATGCAACTTGTATGAAGATTTGAAATAGATGTAGATGAGAACCATAACAAGGTAAGATCTTGGCTACAAAGGTACCTTTCCATCTGATAGTATTGAAATGTCTTTAAAATTATGGGGGTCATTACAGTGACAATTTTACGCACTGGTGTGACTTGAATATTTTTACAGATGTATGTCGTGATCAAAGAAAATTAGATGTGATATGAATGGGGCATAGTGTCATAAACAGAGCCCCATTTAGCTTATGTGCCAAGTAAGAAAGAAGTGTTTGTTGGGACAGAAATTCCCGTCACACTTTTTTAGTCACCGACGTGTGTGTTAAGTCTTGAAAAGTGAAAGGTGAGTATTCCTGTCTTTTAAAGTGACTACATTGCCAAATAGGTATGGCACCGGTACATTAAATGAATTTATTGACAGATGTTATTCACAGTCAAAATTCTTGTGACATCTTATTGGTATGGAGCATACATCTATTATTTTTACGAATAATTGTAAGTTATATTGAAGTTGTTGAGGCATTGATTGTGATCAGTGGTTGGGGAGAAGAGATGTGTAGTTTTTTACCCATCTGTTAGGCCAAAAGCCTGTCACAAATCAAATGCCAAGCATTTGTAAAGTCGTCTTTGCGAATCCTTGTCAGTAAAAACTTTGACAAGGATTTGCAAAATGCCTAGGAGTACGTAGAACAATTCTGTGACCACCACCTAATTAGGTTTAAATAGTGTGATTTTTGACAGTTTGGCAGTACGTGACAAAAAACATGGCGCCAAAACGTATCTAACTGTCAGTATATTCACAGGTAGTAATTCGGATCGTAACAGGTGAAAACGTGTTGGTGTTCTGGATTTGGTGTTGATGGCTGAGTTACAATTCTTAGGCATTGTAATCGCAGAAAAGTAACTACCCAATTACAATTCCTTGTCAATTGCAATCGCGGAACTGTAGGTGCGTGATTACAATTCCTTAGCAATTATATTTGCTTGAAAAGTGTAAAGAATGGATGGGGTAGTCACTTCAAGTTGGCATCATTCTGTCATTGCAATGTGCGTTAGATGCCAACCTTTTCTGTTGGGCTACTGGATTGATGCCAAACTGGATGTCTTTGCAGAAATCCCGAGCTAAACCTCAGTTGACAAGGAATTGCAAAGTGCCATTTTGCAAATCCTTGTCAAAGTTTTTACTGACAAGGATTCGCAAAGACGACTTTACAAATGCTTGGCAATTGATTTGTGACAGGCTTTTGGCCTAACACATCCGTCCAGCATGGCAATAGCCTCTGACTGCATTAACACTGCATGCTCTTCTGCCGGATTGTTGAAGGGCCTCACATTGGCCTTTGTTGCTGCTGCTGTATTCTGCTTTGTTTTGCTGTGTGTTGCTGGCAATGCAGCACAATTGTTGATATGTTATTATTCTTTGTGTTGAAATTGTTGGTTAGAACGAGTGGCTTGTTGTATTGCTACAAGACTTGTTGTGCTGCTTTGATGCATGTCGCAGCTATCTATAGATAGTGACCTGAGCAGTTTGGTCACAAAAATATTAAGCGGGATTTTTATGGTAGTTCGACCTGGGTTGATGCACTATTTTTATGAGCTGATTTTTGTATAACTGTGAGGATGGACGGGCAATGCAAATGTTGTTCTGTCCATTTTGTTGAAAATGAACATTGTGTAAGTTCTACACAATGTTGGTATGCTTTTACCCTTCTCAAGGGTGTTCCCTTGTTTGGGGCTATGGACTTCTGTGTTGGGAAGTCCATGCCTCGTGGATTGGGGCTATGGACTTCTGTGTTGGGGAGTCCATGTCTCTTGGATCAGGGGCAACGGGGCCCTTTTCCTGGGAAGTCCTTGCCTCTTGGGATTTTAGCCTTTTTATTTTAGGAATAAGATTCTTTTTAATTTATAGTACCTAGAGGTGCTAGATAAGGCAGATTCTTGGCTTATGTCAGAGTTTGAGATTTAATTAATGCTAGGTGGGAAATACATCATCATTTCATACTGATGAACAGATTTACAACAAATCTCTTTCTATTTTGTACATGTTCCAACCCAAGACTAAATCTTCCTGTTTTTCTGGTTTGTCACATAAGAATAAGCTGAACAAACAAGGATTCATGTTTTCAAACAACATTCATTTGTTAAATAGCACATCAACATAATTTTTCCAGGCTCTATATATTACAGTGTATTGAAAGTATCACCAAAGATGTTCATGTGATGACCCTTTATAAAAACAACTTCTTAAGGACCCAAGTCCCTCAGACCTGGAATAATCTTTCTGCAATTTTGAGCTAAACTGTCACTTTAGTGTTGCTGTTGTATCAGAACCACAAGGTGGTAAAGGTTTCAGACGTGACCCCTCTAACACTGGTTCCACTAATATTGACACACAATGAAATAGCACGTTGTGGCTTCTGACCATTTGGTCCTAAATTCATGTACTTGATGGCACTAGATTGAAATATTCCGTTCTATTGGATTGCCTACTAGTCTCTGAAAACAGAGCGAAAGAGCCAATCTGAGGCTTAAGACTTGCTTCAATATATCCGAGAAAGCCTGTATAAATTTTGGGCGGCTACTCAGTTTGCATTTTTTCCCTTTCTGGGAGCTGCCGAACAAAAAAGTGTTTTGAAATCATACTGATTTCTACGCGTTCCTCCTGTACAAAAATAATTATTTTTGATTCATACCAAGTAGAGCAGCAATGCATGGATTTGTGGTATTGGAGCGGAAAAAATGGCTATTACCAGGATCTATCCATGTGTAGCAAGACTGCTGAATGAAAAATGATTGAGAACAATATAGGTAATGTGGCAGAATGTGAAAATGGAAAATGGCAGAAGAGGGGTATAAAGTCCATCAACTAACCCTATACATTGACAGTCAATATAATTGATTCATCCCCCCCGTCAAATACTTGTCACTGCAAACGAAACACACCTGTAACCTGCCTGTACACTTGAGTGTACAGGACAGTTACACGAGCCTCCCTGAATGGTACATACCGGTAACCCAAATGTACACTTCACTAATTCTATGGTCTAGTGTCCGAAGTGTACCTTGGGTTACTGGTCATTCATGACCTAGACCAGTTTTCGCCTTTATTTTTATACACACAAGGAATGGGTGTACTTTTACAGGAAGACTGACTTTTCAGTAAAATATAAATTGATATCAATCGAAAGAGTGGCTATAAATGCATTACTTAGTAGCTCAGAAACTTTTTACCGGTGGCATACCGGAAGTGTACGGGAGGGTAAACGGAAGTGTACCGAAGGGTTACAGGAGTGTATGGGAGGGAAACCGAAAGTGTACCGGAGGGTAACCAGAGTCTTCAGGAGGGTAACCTGGTCCAGTTTAGGTACTGTTAGTAGGTGCAAGCTATTGTTCACACTATTATTATGCTCTACTAGAATACTTACACGAAAGTATATCTAATCTCTTTGAGGCCCGCCCCCTTCATCCCCCAAAGAATGAGCCTGAAAAGCCACACCCTGCCAAATTTCAGCCCCACACTAAAAACACTTCTGAGGACCATCTGCACCAACACTAAGACTTGATTTTGTTCGTGTACACCAACAACATGCTATTGCAATGTAATGTCAATGAAAGAAAGCTAATTGTAAGTAAAATAAGAAAGATAATTAAAAGCATAAAGCAGCACTTACAGTAGGCAGCAAAGTGAGTGAGAGGCCAAACTCAGTCTGTGGACAGAGTTTTGGCCTTCAACAGAGAAGGAAATTAACTATTTAATTGAAAATTAGATGCGGTCAATGACATTTGTAAAAAGGTTGACTTCATAACAACTTACCCTGAAATTATTCCCAATACTGCCAATTGTTGTTAGCTAGACGGCGATGCTGGGTGGGACGCCAAACTCAGTGTGTGGGCCGAGTTTTGGCCATTCCTGTGGAAGGACATCAAATAGTTAATTGAAAATTAGATGTGGTCAAGAGCATCTTTAAAAAAGCCTGAGTTTATAAAAACTCACTTAGAAAACATACCTGTGATTGTCAATTGTTGTTGGCTAGACAGCAAGGCTTTGCGGGAGGTTCTCAGTCTGTGGGCTAAGTTTCGACTGTTCCCATGGTAGGTCTGTAAGTGTTTAATTGAAAATTAGATGAAGCGGAAAACATTTGTAAAAAGGTCCAGTTCGTAAAAACTCACCCTGAAAATATACCCACCGCTGCCAATTGTTGTTGGCTAGATGGCATTACTTGGCAGGAGCTGAACTCGGTCTGCCGGCTGAGTTTCAGCGGTTCCAATGGTAGGCCTGTAAGTATTCAATTGAAACTAATGACATGTGCTCAGAAAAACATTTGTAAAAAGGTCCAGTGCATAAAAACTCACCCTGAAAATATACCTGCCACTGACAATTGTTGTTGGCTAGATGGCAGCTCTACTCAGTCTGTGGGCTCATTTTTGGGCGTTCCCATGTAGGCCTGTAAGTATCCAATTAAAAAAATAACGTGTGCTCCGAAAAACATTTGTAAAAGGTTGACTTCATAAAAGTTCACCCTAAAAATATACCTGCCGCTGCCAATTGCATTGGCCAGATGGCATTGCTAGGTGGGACGCTGAACTCAATCTGTGGGCTGAGTTTTGGCCGTTCACTTGCAAAGACAGCAAGCATGTAATTGAAAAAAATGATGTGTGAATAGCAAAACACGGGTAGAAAAGGGGAAGAAGGAACAAATGCACTATTGTGAAGAACCCAACGCTGCAAATTGTTGTTGGCTAGGCAGTGATGTCAGACGGGAGGACTCACTCATTCTGTGAGCTGAGATTCAGCAGTTCTTGTGATGGGATGGCAGTGTATCAATCTAATTGAAAAATGGAGGATAGGGGCTAAAATTGAGAGGGCACCCCCTCTAGAGTTGCTGCTGGTGCAAGCACATGTACTGTAAGTATGGTATGGCATTGTATCACACCATACTGTAGGTATAGAAGAAGTATTTTGAGATATGTAATTCTTGTGTTTGTTTTTTTGGGGTGCATTCACTTCTTATAGTACTTACACATAACTATCAAGTGTAGAATATATTATCATATATTATGATGCTATAATGCTATAATCATGATGTTAAGAATATTAATAGGCCTAGCCAGTGAATGACGTACTTCTGGTACAGGAATTCTTGATTGGAGGGTGATTTAAAAAGAGGGCAGAACATATATATAAATCCAACTGATACATAAACACAAACAGGACCAATATATCCTGTCACCAAAAACTTCAAAACCCAAACATAGAATTTCCCCAAAATCTAGAACCAAAAGGTTATCTTATTGGTGGTAACTTGCGGTTCATGAAATGTCAGTCATGAACTACCAGTATCGTACACTCGGATATTTTTATCAAAGTTTAGCGTGCTAAGAAAAATTGTGGCTTAAGCAATGCATAAAACAGTAAGTCATCTGTACACTCTTGAATCCTCCGGTCACCTGCATGTGCAGGCGCTGACATTTTGGGAGTGTACATGCAGGTTACTGGTGTTTTTTGTCTCCGATGGTATTTTTTGGCTATCAACAATCTCCATGCTCAAATCATCATGTGTACCATACCACATATTACAAGTATATCTGATATTCTTCCTACCCTCAGAAATTACCACATAATTAGAAAGTGTTAAAATACAAAGACTTAGCAGCAATTACAATTGAAAGGTCAAAAAAATATATAAGTTACTTGAGAATATTTGAACTGACATTTTTCATCCAAGGAAGAGCTCATACCTTGTTTAATTAGATGGAAATTTCTGTTTCAACCTTAAGCTTTTGATGCAACCCCATCTTTGTCCAATGAATAACCAGCCAAGCGCACAAAAAGAGAGATGAAGTACTAGGGAGGAGAGCACTATTACATACAAAAAACTCATCAGCAACCTTGTATGAAAATGATGTCAAAACGGAAATGAACCTCTTCCACACCTTTGGCTCTACCTCCAACGCTTCCCGTAGTTATTCCTATGGAAAGGGTGCATTGAGAAAAATAACGAGCTGCTGAAAAAGCAAAATGACAAATAGGTCTTGATCCATTGTCACTTGAGGTCATTGTATGCTTATTAGGCTTTCACATGAGTATCATCTAATTGTTGGGTGAATTGACATGGGAGTAGACTTTGAAGTCATGTCTCCACCATGGAGAACACCTGCAATCAGCACAGGAAATATTTTCTAGTAAGGTACACTATTTTTGCAATTAAATATATATATCTACTCTCTCCTCATGTAACCAAAACAAATTTCTATATTCACTCTAATCTCCAAGATCACACCACAGCAGGTGCATGGCCGTTCTGATGCACCCCAGAAAATCTCATCAAAGTACTCTCAGTGACAATCAAATTTGACTATGGTACATGGCGGATCAAGAATTAACTTAAATCATGCAAGATACATCATGGTCACAAAATCTACAACCTCTTACTCCATGGAAAGTATTATAGCCCCAATCACAGGCGCAAATTGTGTGGGTAGAAAATGGATGAGTTTAACTTGGGTGTTGGTGTAAAACATTTCTGGGTTAAAACTCCTGTAAACTTCGAAATTCAGCACCGTTTTACCAGATTTAACCCCAGTTGATGGCAAATGG
This sequence comes from Cyclotella cryptica, assembly GCA_013187285.1. Taxonomy (NCBI): domain Eukaryota; phylum Bacillariophyta; class Thalassiosirophyceae; order Thalassiosirales; family Thalassiosiraceae; genus Cyclotella; species Cyclotella cryptica. The sequence continues at coordinate 512,125 of JABMIG010000059.1, forward strand.
TCTTTCACATTGTACTTATTATCATGGGACTTACTGTTTTTCTTCAAGATAACCTGAACGTTTCTCATTTCTCTTTACTTAGTTGTATGACCTCCAACAGCCTATAAGTCTGCAAATTTAATCGGCACCTTTTTGCTGATGTGACAACAGAGAAAGAATGTAAATCCATTAAGTAATATAGTCATATCACTATTTCCTAAAGAAATATGCTGTTTTGATCTTGGGTAATGATTTCATGATTATTTCTCAGTAGACAGCCAAAGGCCATGGTGCCAATCTACTTTATAGCAGTGTCAACAAAGCTGCCGCATGCCCGTCAATGCCTTCCCCTACCCTCACTGACACATCCTTCCTGCCCAGTTTTCCTTCAAATGCAAAAATCAACTGTAACTAAAACTAACATGTATGTCTGAGAGCCCCTTAGTCATAGTTTAGGTGAGAGATAGATATTTAAGGTAAGTAATACATGTGTATTTTGTAAGGGTAGTCACATTTGGCATAATAAAGCATACATATATTGTGAGTATACTTACATGTTGTATGTCAGAAAAGAAGGTGTATGTGAGGAGTTGCATATGCCAAAAGTAATAATCCAAGATTTTTGAACATCTTGTGTTTTTCATTAGTCCTAATTCTGTTAGAAACAATTTAATCAACCATGAACTTTGGTTACATGTTTTCCCTATATATCTACTTCAATTTATAATTGTGTGAGTGCTACAGTTACATGTGTAACATTTTTGAAAGTGCCATTGAGAAATGAAAGGCCCTGGCTAAAGAACATTATTATTGGGCTATTTTTCAACTAGCCTAGTCATGTCCTGTTGGGAAAGTCATTCTTTAGAATCCTGACATGATACATCCCATCTCGCACATTATTACTTTGCTTCCCCTCCCAAATTTTTTATCATACTAATCATATGCCCCATGGATTTTGATGTCAGCCCCTGAATGAATTTGGCACCGCCGCTCCGGTCGCTGTAAAGTTAACAACAACAAGGAACAGGGGCGGTGAGCATTAGGTAAGAAAAAATGGAGTTCAACATTTTTACCGTGCTTCTTCACCACTGATTTTTTCAATTAAATTGATTTGCACTGTCTGCGCCACAGGAGATATCTCAGCCCCCAGAATGAATTGGCACCACCACTCCCATTGCCAAATCTAACAACAATAAGGAACAGGGACGCTGAGCGCAAGGTGAGAAAACATGGAATTTGACTTTTTACCATGCTTCTTCACTACTGATTTTTTCAATTAAATTGATTTGCACTGTCCTTGCCACAGTAAATCAGCCCCCAGGCTGCATTCCACAAAGCAGCGCTGAGCGCAAGGTGAGAACACATGGAATTTGACTGTTTACCATGCTTCTTCACCACTGATTTTTTCAATTGAATTGATTTGCACTGTACATGCCACAATAAATCAACCCCCAGGCCGCATTCCACAAAAGCTAACATCAACAACAACAACAACAACAACAACAACAACAACAACAACAACAACAACAACAACAACAACAACAACAACAACAACAACAACAACAACAACAACAACAACAACAACAACAACAACAACAACAACAACAACAACAACAACAACAACAACAACAACAACAACAGCAACAGCAACAGCAACAGCAACAGCAACAGCAACAGCAACAGCAACAGCAACAGCAACAGCAACAGCAACAGCAACAGCAACAGCAACAGCAACAGCAACAGCAACAGCAACAGCAGCAGCAGCAGCAGCAGCAGCAGCAGCAACAGCAACAACAACAGCAACAACAACAACAACAACAACAACAACAGCAACAACAACAACAACAGCAACAACAACAACAACAACAACAACAACAACAACAACAACAACAACAACAACAACAACAACAACAACAACAACAACAACAACAACAACAACAACAACAACAACAACAACAACAACAACAACAACAACAACAACAACAACAACAACAACAACAACAACAACAACAACAACAACAACAACAACAAGGAACAGGGAGAGGGGTGCAGAGCAAAGGTGAGACAAAATGAACTCAATATCCACAGCTTTAAACAATTGTAGAAAGCAGGGTGTATGAGCACAAGGCAAGTAAAGATTTTCCCTAATCACATTATGCTTGAATTTTTCAATGACGTACTCACTATTGTTTGCACCATAGTTAGTATGATGTAATCCGGAGATGCCTCACTTGGTTGTTGGTAGATTGCTGTTATTCCTGGCTTTCACATAGCAATTCATTTTTAGTAGTGTATGTCACCAATAAAGTTAACATTAGCATTGATCCATCACATTGGTTTTCAGCATTTAGACTATAATTTTATGCTCCGAAGTTTGTAGTATTCATAGTAATAATTGATACTGCATGAGCAACAATGCAAGAAAATGTCAAGTATCAACACCATATTTCTAAAAGTGGTCTCCGCTAATGAACAGCAGTTGTTACACATATAATCTATACTTTCTATCTTGTGCCCTGTATGAGTAACAACACAACATAGGGATTAGTGATTCTGGAAATGTTTTGTTGTATCCACACAATCAGCTGTCAGAAAATTACTCAAGTGTTTTGCCTGTAATACTTGCATCGTATAAGTAATGACATAAATTGCTGCAACTTTCCCTGATATTTTCCTTACACTATTTTGTAGCTCTACTTACAATAAGGTACATAGTATTATGCCTAGCCAGACAGAGCTTTGTGCTTTCAGACATAGATGGGCAATTAAGAAACTGTAAGTGAATTTAATGTTATTCTACAGCAGAAATACAAGATACAATCATTGGTTTCTCTCATATCTCACCAATCAACTTGGAAGAATGAAATCATGCCTTAGGATCAGCGGGATGAAAATTATATTTGTTCTAATTTATGGAGAGACAATTTGACAACCAAATTGTTTCTCCTTAGACTGGGACTTTGTAGGCCCTATGGACCGATCGGATCAGAGTGAGTCCCACGAGCCTGATTGGCTGATTGATACTAAAAATTGTTGACTTTTAAGCCCCAATGAATACTACAATCCAATCGAATGCCCTGTTTGGGTTGGTTGATTGGTTCTGTCACGAGTTGGATAGTCGAATCCGAGCTACAATTGGACGCTATTTTCCCCTCGACGTTCAACCGACCAATCCGTTTTCCTATGGACATCTCCAGTAGAATGATTGAAATTGGCGGGAAATGCACAGAATTGGTGAAGAATAAGTTGACGTGGCAAAGAAAAAAATGACATGGCGGGGAAAAATTGATTGGACTATTGCCCTATCAGATGTGATCGGCTCACGATTGCCAGCGATGCGCCAACAAAGTCAGGTCAAATACAAAATGGTCCTTGACCAAAAATTCTGTCAGGGATTCTGATTGGTCAATTGGGATCAAACGTTACAAAGTCCCAGCCTTATTAGTACTAAAAAAGTCTTCAGTATAAAATCCAGCTTGTTTGGTACCTTAATTTAAGTACAATATATATATTATACAATCTCTACTTCAATACGCAAGTATAGAATTCGAATGGTCGCTGGTTCAATCCCGGCTGTGTGCTCGATGATGCACATATAGCTCAGTGGTAGAGCGTTCGATTGCAGATGATACTCTTGTGGCTGTTGAGCTGTACTTGATATTTTGTGTTTTTTCATGGAGATTGTGTTCTTCGTTAATGATGTTATACCAAGTTACGTTTCTGACTACAAGTGGATCTCCCGCTGCGTCTGCATTGCTGTTTTCGTGATGTTGAATGCGTTTGACGCGGCGCTGTGATGCCTTCGTAGCTTTTGTTGCATCCGCGGTCTGCGTGTCCTCCAGTGAGGACATCGAGTGCTGCCTGCCCAAACTATGCGGTCCACCTAAAAAGAGTATGATAGAAACAACTTTGTTTTAAGGCGCAAAGTACTTCTATTGAATTCACAGCCATATATGTCATCATTACTTATTTTACTGAATCCAATTGTCAGACTTCGCTTGATCTCAAATGTAATAGCGTAGTTGAACTATTTTATTTCCGGCAATTTGTTGGTTACGTGTGAGAGTGTCAACGTCCTTTTTGGATGCATCAAAAATGGCAGCAAATAGGTTGCAACTTCCACAAGAGAAGTTTGGTATCACCTCCTGCAAACTAACCTCAGATCAGAGTATGTACTATTTGGAAATGTAGCTTGGTGACAGTATCCATATCTTCCCAACCAGTGTTCTTTCCTTTTCGCAAGTTTGCATTCCTTAAGCCTCTTCTCTATACTATCAGCTCAAAAAGTGTGGCCACAAACATGACAGGTGCTACACTGCATGTGCACTTTCTGTGTCAAAAAAATATGATAGCTATTTGAAATGGCGAAATTGCCGAAGTGGGTACTGTTTGGAAATGTAGCTTGGTGACGGTATCCATATCTTCCCAACCAGTGTCCTTTCCTTTTCGCACGTTTGCATTCCTTAAGCCTCTTCTCTATGTTAGGATTGATTTGAAGATCATCCATTTGATAATTCGATTTTATTTTCAATTCTCGTAGCTTCTCATAAAATGAAAGCAACGGAGATGCTGCTGCTGTAGGTGACTCCCAAGCAAACTGCAGCCCGACTTGATTGACAACTTCAAGTACGTTCCAGTTTTCTATAGAACTGGCACATAGACAAAGATGGATGCATGGTAGCAGATTCTTTGCATCATACTTCTTCATTTTTGATGCTTTGTTCATGTTTAGCAACAATTTGGACGAGCACATGTAATGAGTCAAAAGGCATTCATGTCGCTTCGATAGGTTGCTGGCGGCTTGGATCTCGTTGCTTTGCGTGCCTTTTGATGGCACGTTTTCTTGTTCTGTCTCCTCTTTCGACACATTATCATCGTAGCCAAGGTGAGGGTGATGGAACATGACACAGTCAAACTCGAATTCGCTCAAATCAAGATTTTTGTGCAATTTTGTCGCGTCGACACCATAAATGATTTCAATATTGTCAAATGAACTCAAGCTTTGAATGATGTTCGAGGCCTGCGGGTAAATCTCGACGACATCTTTCTCACTCCGCAAAAGCGAAGTTGCCACTAGCTGTTGTATGAGCAGTGGATAGGCTCTCATCAGTGCAAGAGAGCACGAGAAATCACCGTCTCCTACGGTGAGAATTCTCAGTTTATCCGGAAGATCGATGTTTTCTGCCATCGTACATATTATCTATTGCGTTCTCGATAAGTGCTACACAACCCTATCAGACCCGCTAGCACATCATGAATATGTCGAAATGATCAAGTTTGTAAGCTGCGACAGCCGCTTGCTTAAGGTTTGTTGAAGATAGAGACAGGAGAGGATTGATTCACACACTAGCCAGACGTCGCTATGGTGCAAATCAGGTGCAAGTCAGGTGCAAGTCTTCATCCCCTCACATCTGTCGTGTTTTTTTATCGCTCTCATGGCCAGTTAGTTTTCTGCATGTCTCTTCCAGAGCCTTGCAATCTTTTGCAATAGTCATACACCTGTTAATTATTTTTAATCAGGACATATAAAGGTATCGTACAATACCATAGCCTATTTTTACTATCAAGATTTTTATATATCTAAAATCAATCTCCAGCATGGCCAAAAATTCAGGTGATATTCTTATTGACTAAGCCTTTCTGGATCACATGGTTTTAAACGAACATGCGATCATGACGCTAATCAGAGACCATATTGGTCAAACGGGCTGTTCCAAGGTTCCCATGTTCTTGGTGCTGCCCCATGACCAGTCTTGTCATTTTTTGCTAAGCGATTGACTGAGCCTTTCTGGATCACATGGTTTTAAAAGAACATGCGATCATGAGGCTAATCAGAGACCATATTGGTCAAACGGGCTTTTCCAAGGTTCCCATGATCTTGGGGCTGCCCCAAGACCAGTCTTGTCATTTGCTACGCGATGACCCCGACTACTTGCGCGCGACTCCTCCTCAGCATTTGAATCAAACTTGGGCAATATTCCTCATTCTTGCAAAACTGTTGGGATAGGTACTTCAGCTCACCCTACAACAATTCATCCAACATAAAAACACTATCACAATCATTTTAATAGACAGAACGCGATCATGAGGCTGATCGAATCACATTCGTCAGCGGGCTGTTCCGCGACTTCCCCCACGTTCAGGGGGCTGCTCCGCGACAAGTCTAGTCAATTTATGAGTCGCGTGTACTCGCATATAATAAGGGCTATTGCGAATTCAAAAAGACTGATTGAATGCAACTCCTCCTCATCCTCAGAACAAACTTGGGCAATATTTCTGTATCTTGCAAAACTGTTGGGATAAGTACATGACCTCGCCATAAAACTATTCATTCCAAATAGAAACCTACGCCCCATTTTGGAACCAGGCGCAATTCCAGCTGCCACCTAATCATAATAATCAAAAATCACTTGAAAGCTTGAGTTAACTGACCAGTTGGACGAGAACTTCAAGGGGATCGCTTGGTCATTTTAATGTGACTCCTCCCTTTTTTATGGCTCAGGAGTACTGGTTTTAGGCCTCAAAAATAGTCTCAGAACTAGCTAGGGAGTACAGCTTGGAGATGGCTGGTCCTGCACAGCGCAGAACTCGCTACTAAATCTACGTGACACTATCATTCGCATAATTTGGCTTATGTAAAACAGCTTATTTATTTTACGTCGCATGAATAAAAACTCGAAAAAAACCGCCTCACCCCCCGCCGTCGCGATCGCTCCCCACACAACCGTACCCCCACACTCCAATCGGACAGGTCCATTCTCCATTTTAGAGTGCAGGAGTGTGACCTAAAGGGTTGCATCGCATCTACAGGTGTTGTAGATGCGATGAAGCCCTTTAGGTCACAGTCCTGCACTCTAAAATTGGAGTCCACTGCATTTACATTTTGGGCAGCGAATCCCATGGTTGCCGTGTAATTTTTTATGGTCAGTAGAAAATATCTTTAATGTTTTTAAATAATGATGGTAGTCACTAAGTATCATAGGAGGCAGGAAAAAGCATCTCCAAGCTGTAGTCTAGACCCTAGTATTCTTTTTCTATATATGTAATACCTACTCTAGAGGGTAAGGTTTATATCTCTACCCTATTTCTTAGATGACAAGTCCAAAAACTGTTCAAAGATACATATCTCTATGAACTGAAAGTAAGTGCCTGTTACATGTAAAAAATTCTTGGTATCCCCTCCGATCTCCCAAAGTACCATACTCATTTGTACTTGGAATTGTACTGTAGAGGAATTAGTTTTTCACGGCAGTGTTAGTGCATTTCATTTGTGGTGAGTTTTTATGTAAATTGATTTATCTCGAGAGCGGGAAGGAGTTAAGTGGAGCAATACATATTGCCGTGATGGAGATGAATAATGATATCACTTTGTTATGACAAGTGGCTTTTAAGCATGAGTTAAGTGTGTGAAAATGACATTTTTGTAACTGTCGGAGTCTTGACCTTATGATGCTCAGACCTTGCCATCCAAGAAATACGATAGTCTTTTGAGTTGTTGTCTTTGCACTCTACACAACTCCTTTTTCACACATTTCCCCATGCCCTACGCAAATTTGTGCGATTTCCAAACCAAGTCTTTTTTCAAACAATCTTTTCCAATGACCAGGAGACGTCTCACACTAATGTACTAGTTGTGAGCTCAAAACTATTTGTGATGATCGGCCCCATCACACAACTTTTTTCACAACTTCTTTTGCACATATGTGGGTGCTCACAATTTAAATACATATTTGGTTCCCACTTACTTGGTCGAAATGAGATCAACAATAAGATTCAAATCTTGTTTTGCAAAACTTGGTTCAAGTGCAAAAAAATTGAGTGTGACTTTTAGCACTAAGACAGCACCTAGTCGCGTCCTGTGATTATAAAACAGGTTCTCTAGCCTTAAAAGCTTATCTATTTACATGCTCTTTTAAGAAAGGCAAAAGGCAATACATCTATAAGGGCTTTTAGGTCTTAGAACCTATGGCCACACCTCACACCCTCTAGGGCTTAAGCCTGTGTGGGACTGCCTAGTTCGTGATTTTTGAGTTGCTGATTAGAGACATGGTAGTGGGTTTCTGCTCACAGCTTAATTGTGCCTCTTGCTTGTAGAATCATTTCTGGTCTTTTTTATCCATGTGCATTTAGGCAACATGCTCACTCTGCTAGATGAAGCAGAGTATACCCACGTCAGCTGGGAACAAGGCCTCAGTGAATTGTCTGGGTCTATTTATATGACGACATGTTGAAGGCCATGTATCACGCCTTGTGAGTTGAACTCACAACAACACGCAGTTAGCGCTTTTTTAGAGTTATAGTTCTCTAAGTAGAGACTTACATGTATCAACTTCAATGAAAGTAAAACGATGGCACCTAATTTCTCGCAATATTCATACGTGAAATTGTGTGCTCACAACTTATTACATACACCTCGTTAGTCGACTTAAAACATGTAAGTACACTCACGACACATGTTAGTCATATTTTGTTGAACATGAGCTGAACATGACTACGCTTACAATATTTGTTTGTACTATTGATGTTAAGTATCTATCTCACACCCAAGGTTGGACTAAAGGGCTTTCAGACATGTGCGCCATGCGAGCAAAGTTCTAACTGGCTTCCACTGTTATCTTTATTTAGTGAAACAAGACTTCTTCCAGTTTGCAAGCTCTGACTGCTGCTAAAAAATCTTGCAGCGGCTGCTTGTAATTTTTGCATTCAGTTAGGTAGGTATGCTTGTTCCGGGTTTGCACAAGGCTGCAAAAGGTATCCTCGATCCAACTTCCCTCCTTCAGATCTCCTTCCACCCTACAATACCATAACCGTGGCAGCCATTAGAGTGTCCACATTTCGTAAATTTGCGAGCGACCGACTTTAAATTTGTTAGTCATTTCATCTGTCCCAACAGGATATCACTAACAAATATAAAAAACGTTCAACTAACAAATTTGATCAAATTTGTTAGTTGACCATCAAATTTGTCAGTTGCTCGCAAGTCGTAGACAGTACTGAATTCCTCCAGTAGACAAAATTCCTCGAAAATTGTGTTGGCGCCCACAATTTCTTCACTACAAGATAATCTTTGGTCCCTACCCATTTTCGCGCTCTTTGATCTCACGGTGGCTTATTACTGTTGTAGGTGCCAATGATGTCGTTAACATAAATCTTAAGATGCCCCTCGTCGTGTCGCTCTATCAGCACTTTATCGCATTGTTTCAATGACAAACATTGCATAATACCTTACCGTCCTCCTTTCTGATTTCATCATTCCAATCACAGATGTGAACAATCCCGCCCCCAAAGCCGAAGACTACTCTCCTCGTTATGAGAGTGGATCGTTTTCTCTTGCAATTGATTCACGTCCGCTACCAGCACTAGAAGACGCCAATGCTCGATCGACAGCTACTTCTTCAGTCAGACAACGCATTATTTCCCCCTTTCCTACTGGACAAATCACCACGACGTCACAACCCACCACAACGCCACATTCCCCCACCGTGAATGATGACTTCCCTTTGCATTTAATTTGTCCCTTTCAGTTCGAACCTCCCATATCCGGAGTCACATTTGACATTCTCGATTCCAACGGAAATCTTTCTCAACAGGTATTTGAGCATGCTGACCTCTATCGCTTCATCGCAACTCCAGGCATGATACGGAGTGAATTTGATGCCGTGCATGACGTCAAACATCCGATGTCTAGTGCCACTGTATCGCGACGTACTGCCTTGACATTCATAAGGGAAGTTTCTCATTCCATCCAAACCCAAATTGATGCTGAAAGAGAGAGATTGAATCTGTCTTTTGAAGAGCGCCAAATCACCCAAGAACTCCGTGATCTATACCAAGAAACAATCACTTGTTATTTCCCTTCTGTTCTTCAAGACGACAACTCAAACATCAACCCAGATGACAACACCTTGGACGTCTCCACGGGCCAGCGTAACGTTCGTCAACGCACTGCAACAGGAAGCAATATCCGTCGATCTGGACAAAGCTCTGGTACAACCAGAAATGGACCTCAAGGCGGAGTCAGCAGAAACGAAGTAGAAGGACGTCAGTGTTTTGGAGGGTTCGTTGTAAATAATGCGATCCGGAGTAATGATCATGCTACTGCCCTTATGGGTCTGTTACAATTGGCCGCGGGTCATGCTGTTGGTTTGTCTGGAGCTCTTGGGCATAATAATAGGGCGAGATGGGTCCAAGACAATATTGATACTCTCTTTTCTCATGATGGTCCACTTGGAAGATTTCAACCAGTAAGTACAGCCGTAATGCAGCGTCATGTTGGAGCAGCTCAGGCAGCAGCTACGAGGTTTTGGGAGCATAGCCATTCTAATGATCAGTCTGGGGAAATGCAGGAAGATGCGCCAGAATGGGCACGTTTGTTCTTCCGTCTTTTTGAAGAACAACAAAACCAGGATGTCCGGAATGCCTAGTCGGTAAGAGTTCGAGAGGAGAGGCGGCAAATAGTGGCTAACCTAACAGGTCGTCAGGCACCACTTGGTCATCATGACAGTGGACACATCGCAGTGAGAACCGAAACATCTAGAAATGATGGCCCTCCTGAACTACGACGCCAAGTTATTGGAAACATAACCGAACAGAAGTTAGATGCCAGTGGAGATGGAAATTCGCCTCCTGACATACCGGAGTTGATTGAAGGAAGAGATGATTCTTATCGCCGCCGTGTTGCTCCTCGTCGTCAAACTATGAATGGAGTACATCAACGTAATGTACATCTTGATTTCAATGCTGATTCTAATGATCCTAGTACTCGATTTGATAGAATTCGGCGTGAGTATGAGTCCCTTGATGCTTTGACGAATGCTATCACCGAATCAATCAATGCACCTGTCCCGGTACGGCGTACACCACATCATTACGGGGATATCATGAGAGATTATATTGAAGCTTCGGAAAGGCTTGAACATGCAACGAATGAACATGCGAAGAACTTTTTCCGTGGTATTCTTGTTGGGGAGACTGCTGAAATGAACCAGATGAATACAGAGTTCCAAAACAACGCCGCCAATACATCGTCACCTTATTCTGTTGAATGAGTCAACTATAGATCTTGATCTTCATCTCATATAACAAAATACAAATTAGTGGACTGAAATTGAAAAGGAAATCTAATCAGTAATGTGTACTATTTTATAAATCATGCATAGGATTGTAATCCCATACATCACCCAAATCCACCGCCCTATGAAAAATGACACAGGAGACAACCTTCTCACTTTTACACCTGTATTGAACAGATGTAGATAACGAGGCACACCAAACAATTGAAATCTATTTTTGTGATCTGCAAAGACATGCTCGATACACTCCCTAAGAGAAGCCAGTCTTTGGTTTAGCAGACGCAAGGCAGGGGTTGGGTTTGTAAACCTCGGCAAAATGGTTGCCAATATAGCAAAAATTCCATCACAATACAGACAAGGAAAGAGACCTCCCACAAATATTCCATTCAACAGCTGAAAGAGATAATTGTTTAACCCACTAGTGTTCTGCACACCATTGTCATTTTGACGGAGTTCAGTTATAAACACTGATCCGATGATCCCTATCGGAAGAAAGACAACTTGTGCCTTCAAACCATGTGCTCTAAGGTAGCAAGAATAGAATGGCTGTTGAAGATCATGCACAAACTCTCTCATTCTTGCATCTGGACCTCCACCTGGACGTGCTGTAGGAATTGCAAAATCATCTAGGAATCCAAAGATTCTGAATGTGCTGAAGTCAAAGTGGTGCACAATCCATTCTTGGTTGATAACGTCACCATTGTAATACGTAGTCTCGAAAATTGCCCCGTCACCAAGTGCATCATAAATTAATCGTCGACATCGATTAAGATATCGAGGTATCCAATGATCTAAACTTGTTCCCGAAATCTTGTTGTAGAAAAGGATGTAAAGATGGTTGACCATCAACTCAAACATCGAAGACATGTATCGCAGTTCCCCTCCGAAGACGCGACGAGCCATTTTTGTGAAAGGTACCCTTTCATTAAATGATAAAGAAAAATAATGAAACATTCCTCACCACCAAAGATGTGGTTACTCTCATCGCGGAAATTCTCTGGTACCCTCCATGCAACAAAGAGACGACCCATCTCGTGGGGACTATGACCAAACCAATTATACGAATCTTGTCTATTGATTTCTGCCAACCTTCGAAATTGTTTTGCCCTAAAACGATTGTGACACCTTCTAAATACCGAAAGATCCTCTGCGTAAAGCAATGCCACTTCACCGTAACTTTTTATCCACCTCAACAAAAGCATCAGTTTTGAAAGATATCTTTTGATTGACGCCAAAGATGTCCTTACAGCTGCGATCGCTTCATCGGCAACATCACTAAGCTGCATCCAAAGATGCAGAATTTCATTATAAGGATGAAAGAGGGGAAGCACTGTGTATATAATATGCACAACGGAGATGGACCGGTCATAAGCAATTGCTGCGCTTTCGTAGTAGACTTCTTGTTCCATTATTTGGGCAGGGGTGAGCGAACTTGAATCACAGTACTCATGGGAAGTGAGACGCCGGGACTGATGCAGGCCATATTCAATGTCTTCGGCCTCATTGTCGCTTTCATCCACTCGATCAGACATGGTGTGTTGGTGGAGAATGGACATTGTTATTCGCCGGGGTCTGTGAGGTTGTAGGCGCCTGTAATGTTGTCAATCAACATTACGTGCGATCATGAAACCTCTTTTGATGGGCTATGGTGGGCAGCTGTCGGGGTCACGGTCAGACGATTTTAAAAACGGACGCTTGCAAATTTGAGGTGTCAACGTGGACACCCAAGACGTAATACTTTGACACCTCCAAATTTGTTAGAAATCGCTACTCTGACAACTAACAAATTTGCCGTCAGTCGCAGTCGGTCGCTCACAAATTTGAAAAACGTGGACTCTCTATTATCAGGCCATTGTCGTCGTCTGTGTGAGTCCGTTCTGGAGTCCGTTTGCGATGGAGTTGAGGGAAAAGAGCCTCTGTCATGGCAACTAAATTTAAAATGGCTTATTCATGAAGAATGTGGAAGTTGAACCCTGTACTCGTAGGTACCATACCTAGTTTGACCTCCACAAAACTAGTGGTACCTACCTCACGTGAGTATGAGGATGGGTAAGGGTGAAAGGAGAATTGGTTTGCAGACGAAGGAATAAAAATTAAAACTTTTATAGGTATGGTACACATGAGATGTACGGTAGTTGCTTTGATTTTTCTGTAATTAAATAGTCCAACATGTTCCTAAAAACAAGTAAGTGATTCCGTTCAACGGCTTTCTTTTGGAAAAGTAAGCCATTTTCCAAGAGTAAGCCGTTTTGAGCGTAAACGGCTTACTCTTGAGAAAGTGGCTTACTTTTGATAATAAGCCGTTTTATGAAGAGTAACCCATTTCACGCTTAAACGGCTTACTCTTCATAAAACGGCATACTTTCAAGCTTTCTCGTTAAAACGTTATTGATTCCCATGCGATTCGGCTTAATCGTATCAGAAAGACTTACTTTCAAGACATAGCCATTTTTCTAAAGTGAGCCGTTTTGGATCGAAACGGCTTACTCTGGAGAAAGTGGCTTAATTTAAAGATTTAGCCACTTTCCAAAAGTAAGCCGTTTGGCTTAAACACGAAAAAGCTTCCATATGGGAATCAGTACTTTCTGAGACTCCTTCCATTCCCGCATGCCACGGAAAGAACCTCAACTTCTAACCAACTATGCAGTTATGTAGGTACGAGACATTCGTATGCCTGACCATTTTCTGGTACAGCATATGGGAATTCCAAAAATATGACTGTAATTTCCTCACGGCCCACAACTCCGCTCAGTTTTGGTCTATGGTAAGAGAGAGAAAATTATGAAATCTAAGCCAAAATGCTTTAAAGGGCAAATGAGTTTGACATAAAAGCTTATTTCCCTTAACTCCCATCTTATTCTGCTCCCAGTCTTTTTTCTTCGGGCGAGATGTTGCGAGAATACATCATGGAGAATAACCCTCTAGAATACTCTGAGAATAATGACATACCAAGCTCTTTTTGCTGGCTCGCGTTGTTAGAAATCACTCACGGAGAACCTCCTCATTCTTGCTCTTCTCGAGCACTTGGGGTGTCACGGATCTAAACTAAACGTAACCGTAGATTAGTTTAGAAAACTGAGCTACTTCTAGACATTGAGTTCCTTCTGTTTGCCCCTCCTAAGGAGCGAGGAGTCTCTTAGAAACATCTTGCAGTCTGGACATCACTCGTGACCATGTACTCCCGCTTCCCAACTGCTTAGTTCTCCCAACACACTCCTGCGCACTTCCCCAGGATACTCTTGACATCTTGGGTGATGTCCTTGGTTCCTCCGGGCAGGGCGGCCTGACTGCTTCTGATTCTTTCATAATATCAGAAGCCATCTCGTTGCGATCGTTAGAAGGCTCCGTCAACTCTAGCTTGCAGTTCCTCATCTTGCTCCTGTCCGTTTTAAATGCTGTTCCTTGCTTTGGCTTGTGTTCATGTCGGCCCACATCTCCCCTGTTGGGATGTATTTTATTTTGATGTCTTCGTCCGCAACGCGGTCGACCACAAAGAAATATTTTGCCTTAATGTGCTTTGTTCGTTTCCCGCTGGACATTTTTCCGTTGGTTTCCAGCAAAATCTCGCTCTTGTTGTCTTGGTAGACGATTGCATGCATCATCCCGCATCCTTGTTCTTGAAGAAAGTATAAACTCCATAGGATGTTGGAGATAGCATCGTCAACCCCCACCAGCTCGGTTTCCGTTGAACTTTTTGTGTTGAGCTTTTGCTTCCAGGAGTAGCTTAAAACTGCTCCTTGTCCCATTGTCATCGCTGCACCGGTCTGCCCTTTGCAGTCCCAGTGCACCATGTGTGCCGCGTCCACGAACCAATGCATTTTTCGCAGATCTTGTACTTGAATACGCAGCTTTAGTGATCTGGTTCCCTGCAGATATTGTAATACTCATCTTAGCTTCAGCCAATCTTCCTTGCTAGGCTCTTTTACCCGCGTTGTTAGGAACGACACTGCTGTTTGAATGTCTTTCCTTGCCCTTGTTGACAGAAATAAAAGCCGTGCCATGGTACGGTGAAATTGCATAGCTTGTTCCTCTTGCAATGGCTTGGCGTTTTCTCCCTCCTGAATGGTAAACAAATTGTCCTGATGTGGGGTAAAGCTGTCGTTCACGATGTCTTCAGGAAAATCCTCCAGTATTCCGTCAATATAGCTTGACATATCCACCTTAAAGACACCCATTTCGGTAAAATCAAGGTGCATCCCAAGGTACTTCCCTTTTCCTCCTCGGTGGACAGTCATCTTCTCACCGTATATTTTCTGCAGGTGACATATCAACTTGGTGACTTCAAATTTGTCCTTGCAGGAGATTTGAGGCCGTCAACATGCCATATCACGGTGAGTTGCCCGTTTTTTGTTTCCTTGTTCGCAACACACATGTCATAGGGATTCATGACCATCCTGTAATCCTCGAGCTCCTTCTTTAGCTTTTTATAGAATAACAACACCGACCTCATGAGACTGTATAGGGATTTATAAAGCTCCACATGCAACACGGGGCTTCCCTTCCTGTCCTTACAGATGTACTTTCTGTAGAGCTTGGGATCGATGAGGCACATGATCTCGCAAAGCTCACCTCAAGGGACCATGATGATTTTTTCATCAGTAAGTGTGTGCAAGAATGCTCCGGGCAGGTCTATGAATATCACGTCCCGCCCTTGATACGAGTCTACTGCACCTGTCAAAAATACCGAATCAGTTGCGATGGTTGGAGATGTTGCGTCCTCCTTTCTGATGTATTCCCGCTGAGGGGCTCCGTTCACGCAGGTCCTTCCTTTTACTTCCCCATTGTCCTCTTCCTTGAGGAAAATCAGCAATGACAGAGCTTTCCTTCTTTCTTCTCTGGTAAGCGTCCGCGGGTCTTGAGGGAAGAAGGTATGCATGTCATGAATCTGCTACATCTCTTTCAGCGCTCCTTGCTTGCCTCGTTCCCCGAATCGCCTTAACCGCTCACGAAGGCTTAGCTGTGTCATTATAACTCTCAGCACTTTGATTTCATCTTGATAAACTGGTATCGGAATCTGTCGCGGCCACTGAAAAATGCATGCTTGACACTGTGAAGTGCATTCCTCCAACACTGATGTGCATCGTATCCCGGTATCGTTGGGGTGGTCGAACTTGACGTCCACTTCTGGTCTCTTGCACCCCTTCCTGGACTGTCGGCACGTCTTGAATTTCCCCTGTCCAGGTGTCATCTTCCGAGTCGTCGTATACCAACTCGATGTCTTCAATCTCCTCGTCAATATACGTTTCGTTGTCAGAGGAATCATCTTCCTGTTGGAGATCCGGTAAGTCGTTGTCTTCATCCTCTTGAACTGGTTCTATCTTGTCATCCATGGCTGGTATCAAGTTTATGTGGTTATGGGTGACATGCACGTCTTGCCCGTGGCGTCGCTGTTCTGGTCCCCGATGACCCCTAAATTGACACTCCTCAAACTCCCCAGTGATTCCGGCGTTGTTGAGAGCGGCCGCCATCCTCTCCTCCTCGGACAATGGAGGTGGGGTAGTCATTGCTGAGACATTCGACTTCAACGTCACTCCTGGGGTTTCTGCAGGTACATCAGGATACATGGCCGGCTCCGGATTGGGAGCGTTGTCCTCAATTAGTGGTTCCTGTTCCTCTGACCATTCGAACTCTTTGTTGTTTCTGTTGCAGAATCAAAGGACCCCATTTTGTTTGTCGCGCTTACCCCATCTCTCCATCCGTTTGATAATGCTGTCCGGCATCGGCAATTCAGTGAAGCGGCGGCGCTTGATGAGCTCTTTTGTGTCCAAGTCCAGGAAGTAATAACTTCCTTGGATGTTCCCTGTCGGCCCGACACATATCACGTTTCTGGATCTGGGTTGTTGAGTGTTTGTTTCAGTCGAGTCGGGTTCATCATAGGCTTGCCCATAGGAGCCAAATTGGTATTTGCAGTGTTTTTGCCAGTCCAATTGCCATCTTAAAATAAGTTCTCTTGGCGAATACTCGTCAGAAATCCCTTGCTTGTCCACGTAGGCATTCATGAACAGCACTGCCTGTAGTACCATCCGTTTTATCATTTGCCCAGGCATAACACTGTAAGGCAATTCCGCCTTGATGCTCCTGGTTCTTTCTTTAATGTGTCTAATTTTCCTTTCAATTTCCGGCACGTGCTCATTTCTAGAAGTTGTGTTAACTTCGATTATGTTTAGTAGTTTGCTCTTAACTTTTTCGAACTCTCCGTCCATTAACGCAGTTTGGCATATAAAACCGGCCCTCCGGTACACCCCAATCACCATTTTCAAGGCGTTATCCAGCTCCCCAGCTGTCCTGCGGGGCACAAATTGTACCGTCACGTATCGAATCCATCTGGATAGTGTAACTAGGAAAGGTAACCCCGACACAAACATCACGTCTACCGCCAATGCAACGTATTTGTTGGTCTCCACGAGATCCCTTGGTATGATTGTATAGTTGGGCCTCACCGGGTCATGCCTCCCCCTGGTCCACTTTCCTTTCAGGCATGCTACGGAAGGACCAAATATTTTGTGGGCGTTCGTGATGTCCTTAGTGGTTATTGGCGCATTCCGGAACAAAGAACTAGGGCTTGAACAACTCACCTCCTTCTTGAAGGTTGCCTCACTGTATTTTATATTTATGGTCATTTATGGTCGCTTTCTGCAAATGGTCGCAAGACAAATGGCCTATATAATATATTAAATCGAAGTTAGTGGCAATAAATATCAGAAAGCAACTGGTTTGAAACGCATACTACAAGGGCAATAACAAACAGTTTTATACATGTCTGAATATAAGCTAATGGGTTATGTAAATCCTGTTCACTAGGAGAGGGTAGTAGTGAACACAAATTTTCGAACGAATTCAACAAATTTGTTAGTATATTTTTTATTTATGTCTGTATATCATTTAATCACACTTTTCTTGTATGCTGCGTAACAACCATCCTGTAAGCATTCAAATTGTTATATACATAATCATGGGGTATGCATATTCACATTAGTACTTGAATACTAAAAATACCATACTATACACATCTACACATATTAGGGAATGTAGGTTTTGATAAACAAAAATGCCAGTTTTGGTGCACACATTTTAAATATCCGTTGGTTGCTCACTTATTTGTGCCACATCGCTAATTTTTTTTGTATGGTAGGTACCACCTTAATGGTACGATACCACACCCACGCTGCATGCATGCTGCTCTTTCCACCACCATGCAAATATCAGACCAATTAGAATGACCAACAATGAGCAAAATGATTGTTTTGGCATGATCGGATTGTGATGATGCAATACCACCATGATCGCATCTTGAAGGGACGACTTTTTGGTAGAGTAGATCGTGAAATGTGCTTGCTGTGACTGTTTTCTTCCTTCGCAGCATGAATGTTTTTACGGTTGAGCAGTGGTCGCAGAAGATGAGCCTGGTGGCCTCTGGAACGAATCGGAACGACAATGAAGATGAGCCTGGCGGCCTCACGGAACGAATCGGAACGACTCACAATATGGACGTGTCAGATTGGGGAAGTCGTTTTTTACACAATCGTGTGAAACTTTATTAACACAACTGCACTGTCACGCTACTTTGTTTGTGCAAAATCGATTTGTTATGTACATAACTCAGTGCACAGGTACGTCTGTTTTATGTATATCAATTGTTTATGTACATTGCGCGCATTATTTTATTAACACAACTGCAATACTCCTTTGTTTGCGCAAAAAATATCAGACCAATTAGAATGACCGACAATGAGCAAAATGATTGTTTTGGCATGATCGGATTGTGATGATGCAATACCACCATGATCGCATCTTGAAGGGACGACTTTTTGGTAGAGTAGATCGTGAAATGTGCTTGCTGTGACTGTTTTCTTCCTTCGCAGCATGAATGTTTTTACGGTTGAGCAGTGGTCGCAGAAGATGAGCCTGGTGGCCTCTGGAACGAATCGGAACGACAATGAAGATGAGCCTGGCGGCCTCACGGAACGAATCGGAACGACTCACAATATGGACGTGTCAGATTGGGGAAGTCGTTTTTTACACAATCGTGTGAAACTTTATTAACACAACTGCACTGCCACGCTACTTTGTTTGTGCAAAATTGATTTGTTATGTACATAACTCGCTCAACAGGTACGTCTGTTTTATGTATATCAATTGTTTATGTACATCGCGCGCATTATTTTATTAACACAACTGCAATACTCCTTTGTTTGCACAAAATTGTTATATCGATTTGTTATGTACATAACTTGCTGCATATGTAAGTCTATTATGTATGTCAAGTTTTATGTATATAACATCATTTTGTGTGTAAATTTATGGGTGCTACCTCTCCAGAGGAAGGCAGCAAGATGAAAACGACATGACATTCTATCATCTAAAAAAGGCAAGTACATGAAATTGTTATGAATATAAAAAGCAGTTTTGACACTTTGGCATTTCCTAACATTGATCATATGTAAAAACCTAGTGCAGCAAAGGTGAGAATGTTGGGATTTTCGTTAATTAAATTGTGTATATAACATGAACTAATGGGATCTGATGTCGATGTTTTGGAGAATATTTTTGGATTTGCGCTGAAGTATGGTGTCGATATTTTTGGATTGCACTGAAGTCTGGTGACGATATTTTTGGAGATTTGCGCTGTAATAAGGTGTCGATATTTTTGGTTTGCGCAGAAGTCTGGTGACAATATTTTTGGGATTGCATTGGAGCATGGTGTCGATGTTTTGGGATAGCGCAGGAAGGATGATGTCGATATTTTGGGATTTGCGCTGAAGTATGGTGTCAATGTTTTTGGATATCCGTCAAGGAAGAATGGAGGATGCTGGGATCTGGTATGTTTACGACTTGTTTATGTATCGCGTGGATGAAGTGCCTACTGGGTTTTTTCCATATCGCGGGGCTACCCTGCAGTGGTTTTTTTCACCCACCCCTCACACACCGTAGGATGATGTCATGAATGAATGTTGACTGGGTAATAAATAGTAAAAGTGAATTTTATTGAAACAGGATAGTATTTTGGAGTCAATTTATAACATATAAACTGATAAATCCTGCGACCATTTGCAGAAAGCGACCATAAATGACCATAAATATCGCAAACCGGCCTCACTAGGATGTCCCCCTCGGCTCTGCATTTGCCTTGCGAGGATCGCCCTTTCCACCTCCTCCTGGTGTATCCCTCGAAGTTTTGCCTGATCATTTGAACTAGCATTGTGGCTGCCTTAGGCCCGTATTGATCCAAATCGAGATAAGGGAATTTCGTCCAGGGGCATCGCTCGAAGACTATGTCTCCGTCTGGGGTTTTGCATATGAATGCTCAGTTGTTCGCCTTGCTGTCATATATTACCTGGAATTTTTCCTCCAAGTCTTAAGTGACACGACATTGGCTATTCCTCTTTCGTCGAGCCAGAAGGGAGTATCACCAAGGTAGCCCATCTTGCTGGTTTCGCTCTTTCCAGCGTTAGTGTGAAGCACCAACAGTTCCTTCACCGAGTGCACCTTGTTGAGGTATTTTGGAATCGCCATCTGATCCTCAGTAGAGCAGGTGTCAAGATAAAGATAATTGTTCTTCAGTGCACTGCCCTTGTCTCCTTCATCTTGGAATATCATCTGTCCTTCGTGCCCTCCACCCAATTGAATGAGGATCTCATTAAGCTGTTTGTTGGTGATTTCGGGGCATGAGGCCAGTGTAGGTGCCCCTCCACAATGAACACAGGGGCATTCTGGTTCCTTCTCGGCAGGTTCTTCCGTTGTCTTGGCCAGGGTCTTGTACTTGTTGTTGCGCAAGGCCCCTTTTCGCTGAGATTGAATCATGCTAACACCCTTCTGATACGCCTCGGGCTCATCTTTCTTTGACTCGGTGCCCTTCTGTTGTACAAAGGTGAGACCATCATCGTCATCTGCCTTGACTTGCGCATGGTTAAAGTGACCTTGCCCAGCCGCTTTTGGCTTCCAGTTGTTCATCATGGACAACAGCGCGGTGGTGTTAGCTGGGTATTCATTGTGTCTGACCGTGTAGGAGTTTTGAAGATGTGTCCTCAAGTCTTCGTGCTTTGCCTTGTTGGCCCCTGCCAACATAAACATCGCCTTCATTTCGCTTTCGACGTCCTGCTTGGCCTGTTGCACTTGGGCTGGAGTTGGCACATTTCCGGCTCCTGCCATGGTCTGTGCTCGATCTTGAGCTAGCGACGGGTGGCTCCAGAGACTGCCGCCATGCTGCTTGATGGCCTCCCACATCCCGTGGAAGCGCTCCATCCATTCTTCGTTGGTTTCTGCCTCTTTTTGCCACTCTCCCAACATAAACTTGATGAGCTTGCAGAGACTCCACGCATCCTGCATATGTGCTTCTTGCCCACATACTATGTTTCGTATCTCGGTGATGAGCACGATGGGATCCTTCGTTGCATGGAAGGTGGGGTAGTCCGGGTGCTGCTCCAACTTACTCTTCATAAGTGGAGTGCACTGGTTCCAAAGGAGCCCGTAGCTCTGGACCAGACCGTTGCGCAGATCATTCTTGCGTGACGGGAGGTGGCGAAGTTCACCCTCCCACATAATCATGGCTCCTTTATCTTCAATGAGCACCCCGGGGTTGTTCGGGTCTTCAATTCTTGGAGGCATGGGTGGCACATCAATGATTGGCATCGTGAATGTTTCAAGTCCGTTTGCAACGAGGACACATTCCTTTTTTCCTTCACGCCGAATGTAGTCGGCGACTCTCTTGAGGGACTTCTCAATCAGAGCCGCGTGTTCGGGCTTGCCACAATCAAAAATATCATTCTTGATTGCCTCCGTATCGGAGGTGTAGGTGGTGCTTTTCTTCAAACCCCTTGGCTTATGCGCAGCTTTCCTTTCCGGGCCCCCTCGACGCTTACTCATCTTCTTGATGATGCGTTAATCAAACAACTTTTCTAAACTAATGTTAGAAAACACTCACGGAGAACCTCCTCATTCTCGCTCTTCTCGAGCACTTGGGTCGTCACAGATCTAAACTAAACGTAACCGTAGATTAGTTTAGAAAAGTGAGCTACTTCTAGACATTGAGTTCCTTCTGTTCGCCCCTCCTACTGCAAGACAGGCATCCTTTACACGTGGATCTTTTTTTCTCATTTTTGGCGAATATTAAATTCTTCAACTGACTAATACTGACGAATTCTGACGAACTTTTCATTATGCCAAACCAACGGACGAACATCGGACTAACATCTGACGAACATAGGACGAATGTCTGACGAACATGGGACGAACATGGGACGAACATGGGACGAACGTGGGACGAACATGGGACGAACATGGGACGAACATGGGACGAACATGGGACGAACGGAACAGAACTGGACCAAACATACATACAATAATTATTTGCTCCGTGAACGTCGTTCCCTCGATTTGCTGACGACGGATAAAAAATCAATATCAAAACAACCTCATCACGTTACTTTTGAGGCCATCCCTCATCATCTTCACATTCTTATTTGTGGTAGACATTATTTGGGAGGTCATCTCACACTTTGTCCCAGGTGATCAATTTTGCCTGGAACTTATGTTTGTCGTCTCTGAGCAATCTCAATCACACACCACGTTACCACATTACCAGTTGCCCTTCTCATTCTTGTCTTCTGCTTGAATTGCGATAGGGAGATCAATCAGGCCAGAATTTTTGAATTTGTCATCGGACAGCAGCTATCCTCCTCATGTCTTGACAGCAGCTATCCTCCTCGTTCTGAATCGCACTTGTATTTTATTTTTTGCCGTATTTTTAAGTGAATGTGACACACTTTCAGCCTTGTTTCCTGAAGAGTTTTATCTCAATCACCAGCGCTGAGCTCTCAATATTTCCCCTTTGGATGCCCTCCTGTTCATCTGGATTGTTACGCACCTGCAATCTCATTTCGTCCCCAAAAGAGTTTTATTTGGATTTTGTTTTTGTTCTTATTATCTCTCTCGGCTCCCCGCTCTCCAACTTTATTGTCCTACCCTGCCACTGTGACTGTTTCTATATGTTGTCTGGAATTTATCTATCTTCTCTCAACTGTTTCTTCTGTCTACCATTTCATATTATCAGAGTTACTGTTGAAACCATGTTTTCTATGGGTAAAGGTGGGGGGCAGGCTAAGGGAAGAAGTGAGAAACAGATCTTATCAAAAATTCAAGGTGTTATTAGTGAATTAGCAACTGTGGAGCAGATGATTGAGGGGCTGGCGCTCGAAGATAGTGACCAGTGCATAGATCTAGATGATATATTCG
Organism: Cyclotella cryptica; assembly: GCA_013187285.1. NCBI lineage: Eukaryota > Bacillariophyta > Thalassiosirophyceae > Thalassiosirales > Thalassiosiraceae > Cyclotella > Cyclotella cryptica. The sequence continues at coordinate 535,407 of JABMIG010000059.1, forward strand.
CACAATTGCAAGTGATAGCGAAAAGAGAGGGGCCGTACAATCAGCATATTAATGAAGCTGGTTTCCAATTTGGAGATCGAGTACATGTGAAAGCTTAAGTGGATGCGGCATTTGCTGGTTACATTATTGGGCACACTAAATGCTATGTTTGGGTTGTAGCTGATCCTATCTTTTCCAGTCACTGTGAAAAGGAAACTGAACAAAAATTGTAGACATGCTTGAGGAGAGGCAAGATGGGAAACATTTTACATGTTGATTGTAATCTAGTGACATAGGCCAAGAACCTACCTCAATTAGTACCCTCATTGGTACCCTTATTAGTACCAATATGGACTAATTCGAAAATACCAGATAGGGATTAATTTTGAACAAAGGAACAAAGATCCATATCTTTGGATCTTCAGAACAGCACTGCCCAAAAAGATCCATATCTTTGGATGGCACTGCCCCCTGTCAGAACACCCTCAAAGAGAAGGGTAGAAACATACCAGATTGGTGTGGAAACCTACACAAAATCACATTGTTTTGTTTTAGGATGAAAGGGATTGCATTGCCCTTCCATCCACATTTGTTAATTGTAATTCATAAACAATAAGCTCACAATTTACTTTCATCAACAAATCTATATCACCTTTATCTACATAATAGGTATTTAGTATTTTTATCTCCAAACGGCCTAGGTCACTATCTATAGATAGCCGTTTCGCGACCTTCTTGCGTGAAAGCCACCAAAAAGTTTTTTCCCTCCACTCCGTCACTCGTGCTCCGTTGCGCAAGCAGACCCGTCGTCAGCTACGTCATACGAGAGTGTGCAAAAACGCAACTACGTCGCGTCAGCCACGAGAACTAGCGGCCGTCAGCGGTACCCCTAGGAGCTTTTTTAAGGCCCTATTCATCAGTACACGCCTAGGTGATGCACTTAAGAGAATGAGCACCTCAAAGGCAGTCCCTGATGGACTTAAAAGCCAAGAGTGTGAGAGGAACCCGGGACGGAATAAGCCGCCCGTTCCATACATACCCGAAAGGGATGTAGTTCAAGATGCTTGGCAGTAGATACTACCGCCAGCACGATGAAGCTCACCCTACCTGGGAAGGTAGAGCTGAGGGTATCCGTATGGTCAAAGCGGTACCCCTGAGCAATTCCTGATGCATGTCCAAGCAGCCCTGGATGCCGTGAGGCAGAAGGGCCTTGATACTGCATATGATAAGGTCTGCAAGGACCAGAAGGATTGCATCAAGAAGGCAACCAAGGCCGAAGAAGCTTTTAATAGCTACTCGGTATCGGATGCGAATCCTCCCAAAGAGAAGGCTTAGGAAAAGGCCCTAGAAGCCGCAAAGAAAGCTGACGAGGCTGTTACGTCCGTCATCAATCAAGTGTTCAGCCTCTACTCCAACCTACTCACGGAGGAAGCAAGGCGCCCCTGGAAGAAGATCGTGAGTGAACAAATTGACTGTTCTCCATGGACGGATATCTACGGGGAAGAACATCCCGAGAAGCGTGAGCAGTCTTGGGGGTCATTCATGGAATCGTCAGCTTCCATTTGTTGACCGTGTTCGTAATGGCGCTGCTGAGACTCAGCGCTTCTACATAAGTAACGGGTTGAAGAAGCCCAACAGGATTCCGATTCGCCAATTCATTAGCCGCATCCAGCAGCTGAATGGCTACTTGGACTTATTGCCCTGTCTTTACTACTCCAACCGTGCCACCAAGCTCACCAGTCGCGGTGAAGCCGTTCGATGACCGGACCTAGCTAGTCACATATTACGCATGGTCCCAAGGAATTGGCAAGACCAATACGAACTCAGTGGGGCAGCGGTACCCCAAAGCGTTCGGAAGCTTCTCGAAGCACTCAAACGCATCGAGAAGGCTTATCCGACTGACAAGGATCGTGATAGGCCTAAAAGTTCTGCAAAGTCTAGCGACTCCTCCAAGCAGAAGATGGTTACGTTTAAGGATCGTATCCCGCGTAAGCGTACCACAAATGCGAAGCACTGTATATTGTGCAAGAAGCATGGGGCGCCCGCGACCCATATCACGCAAGACTGCCGCAAGTATGCGAAGGATGGTTCCTTCAAAAGGAATTCACAGGAAGAAAGCCCGTGGACCTTCGCATTCTAGTGAGACTTCTCCTTGCACCAATAGTGCCTATGCGCAGTTGTCTGCGAAGATCGAGAAGCTTGAGAAATCTAACAATAAACTCAAGCGTTAGCAGAAAAACACAAGCGCCGTCCACGAAAGTGACAGCGAAGACTCCGACTTCGTCCTGAATGGATGGGTGCGGTAGTACCGGGAATTAACTAAATGTTGTAAGAAACTAAGAAGTAATAAACAACCAAGTGATACTTACCCCAGTCCGAGTAAAACTACCGTTGACTCAAATTCAAATATTAATTCGAATAAAGAGTTTATAAAAGATTTAAAAAATCTTAATAAGATACCGAAACATTCAATTTCAAATAATCGAATTGTTTACAATACTACGACGAAGCAAGATCAAAAATCTTGCAGCAAAAGTCGAAAACAACACACAGAGTGAGATAACTGCCGAACTGTCGGACCCGAACTGTCGGGTGCCTTTCTCAATAGTGTGAACACTTCTTTCAAAAGTCAAACAGGAGGAAGAGTCACAGCTGTAGTGGCCAAAGCATGGCACACCTTAGCAACTGAAAATCAACTTCCACAGAGACACGAACACTTCGAGGAAGGGTTGCACTAGTAACAAAGTCCTTAAGGTTCTACTTGACAGTGGATCTGATGGTGACTTGATGTTCCATGAAAAGGGAGCATCCATGCATTTCCCCTACTTGGCTAGGCAGGTGCCAAATTCTTGGCACCGTCAAATGGGGGACTTCTAACCAAAGGAAGGAGTGAGGTTAATCTTCGATTTTTGATTATTCCAACAGCAAGGAGTATCTGGTGAAACCAGGCGTTGTGGAATATGATAAGAAGAAGATGGCCAAGCCAATGTATGACCTCATTCTTGGTTGTAATACCATGAAAGAGTTAGGAATTGTTCTAGATTTTCGAACAAAAGAAATAACAATTGATGGCGTCATTTTGCCGATGAGGGACATCAATAGTCTGACTAAGTCAACAATGGACAAAGCCTGGGCTGTTAACAACAGCATGGCTCATGAAGCAGCGATGCAAGATGCGACTCAGCGAGTGGTACATATCCTAGGCGCTAAATATGAAAAAGCAGACCTCCAATCAGTTGTTAGCACCAACTGTACTCACCTTAGTCTCCAAGACCAAAACAAGTTACTAGAGTTACTCACAGAATTTGAGGAACTTTTGATGGAACACTAGGTGATTGGAACACAGACCCGTCTCCCTACAATTAAAGGAAGGCGTGAAGCCATATCATGGCCGACCATTCCCAGTGCCAAAAGTACACAAGGAGACCATAATCAAAGAATTGAACAGGCTCTGTGAACTGGGGGTATTAGAGTTTCAGCCTGCATCAGAATGGCGTCACCCACATTCATAATACCGAAGAAAGATAACACCGTGCGTTTTATCTCAGATTTTAGGGAGGTAAATAAGCGACTAATTACGAAGCCGTTTCCATTACCTAAAATTAGTACAGTGTTGCAAGAGTTAGAAGGTTTCACTTTTGCTACAGCCCTTGATTTAAACATGGGTTACTACACCATAAGATTGGATCCTGATGCATCCAAAATCTGCACCATCATCTTCCCATGGGGAAGTATTCTTATCTTAGATTACCGATGGGTATTGCAGGTTCTCCAGACATTTTTCAGGCAAAGATGTCAGAGTTAATGGTTGCCTTAGAGTTAGTGAGAACTTATCTGGATGATTTGCTTTGCATCACCAGGGCAAGTCTGGATGACCACCTAGATCATTTAAGGTTGGTACTTACCAGACTGCGAGGCAGGGGCTTGAGAGTCAATGCCCCAAATCGAAATTTTGTGCTGTAGAAACAGAATACCTAGGGTATATCTTAACAAGGACTGGCATCAAGCCACAACCAAACAAAGTACAAGCGATACTACGCAATTCGCCACCAAAACAAGTCAAAGACCTCCGTAGGTTCCTGGGCATGGTCCAGTACTATCGAGATCTTTGGGCAAGGCGTAGTGAAATGCTTGCCCCACTCACCTCACTTGTAGGGAGTGTGGTCATACCAAAGTCACCAAAGCCAAGAAGACTAAAAAGCGACCTTGGTATTGGGATGAGGTACATCAAATAGCATTTGATAGCGTAAAAGCTGCTATCGCTAAAGATGTAGTTTTAGCCTACCCTGATTTTTCAAAGCCATTTGAAATATTTACTGATGCCTCGTCTAAACAACTTGGTTCAGTGATAACTCAAGGTAATAGGCCTCTTGCGTTCTTCAGTAGGAAGTTGTCTGAGGCGCAACAAAGATACAGTGTGACCGAAATTGAACTACTGGCCATAGTGGAGACACTAAAAGAGTTCAAAGGTATACTGTGGGGACAACAAATAAAGGTCTTTACAGATCATAAAAACCTAATCCAAGATGCCCTTGGATTAACCTCAGACCAAGTATACCGATGGAGGTTACTCCTAGAGGAGTATGGTCCCGAAATCGTGCACATAAAGGCATCCATAACACTGTTGCTGACGCCATCTCCAGGTTAGACTACGGTCCGATCAAGGATGACAATGCCAATTGGATGGCGTTCACGAAATGCTGGTGTCACTACACTGAGCATGCTTTGAGTGCTAACAGCACTCCTCCTCACCAAGACAGTTTTAATCTGGTGTTTGCAAATGCAGCGGCGAAGATGTAATTTACCCCTTAACAGTGAAGGAAATTGCACAAGCCCAGGCGACAGATGCAACTTTGGAAAGGCTTAGTAGACATGACAAGTATACCACTCAATTAGTAGAGGATACACATTTGTTGTGTAAGGATGGCAAAATGGTCATTCCCAAAGCCCTCAAAGTCAAGCAGTTAGCTGGTATCACCACTACTTGCAGCATCCTGGACACACGCGTCTTGAAGAGGTGTTACATGCTGCGATGTATTGGAAAGGTAAGCGAAATACTATCCGATCACATGTCAAAACTGTCAGGTATATGTCAAGTCAACAAACGACACAAGCACAAGTCATGGAAAACTCCCTACTAAGCTCGTCATCACAAACCCATGGGAGGCATTATGTGTGGACCTTATTGGACCATACACCCTCAAGGGTAAAGATGGGACAGAAATTGACTTTATGTGTCTTACTATGATCGATCCAGCCTCTAGTTGGTTTGAGGTAGTAGAACTGCCGGTAACCACAGATGCGGTTACTCCACACGGATAACAAGGGGCAAAAGGCAATAAGACTCATACCGAACCTAAATTACCATACTTTGACAAATCATCTGCAATGATAAGTAATTTAGTGAATAAGACCTGGTTTAGCCGTTATCCACGTTGTCAATACATCATTTATGACAATGGAAGCGAATTTAAACTTCACTTGAAGCCCTTTGTGAATCATATGGGATCAGCGTAAGCCAACCAGTGTCAAGAACCCTGGCGAATGCAATACTGGAGCGGGTGCATCAGGTAATTACCTCAATGCTCCGCACTACTGAACTAGACATGGCCGACACAGTAGTTGCCAGCGACATAGATCCGTTCTAACAAGCGCAGCATGGGCCATTTGCTCAACTTACCATACAGTACTTAAAGCCTCCCCAGGAGCAGCAATCTTTGGTAGGGACATGTTGTTTGAAGTGCCCTTCCTTGCTGACTGGAATAAAATTGGAGAACATAGGCAGCGCCAAACTGACCTCAACACGATGCGGGAAAATCGCTCACGCCGTGATTGGGATTACCAAGTTGGTGATCAAGTACTTCTTAGAAAAGATGGTATCCTCCGCAAATCAGAGAGTCGGTATGAAAGTGATCCTTGGACTATCACAACTATTCATACGAATGGGACTATCAGGGTTCAACGCGGTACAAAATCTGAACGATTAAACATCAGAAGAGTCACACCTTTTTTAACCAGCAGCCTTAAACCATATTAAGCGGTTTTGTGTCATCTCCCTCTTCAAATACAACACTTACGCTTTATTATACCAACACAGACTCCTTAGTTTGTGCATAAAGAGACATGGGTTAAATATTTTTTCCTTCACAGGTTTTTTTTTCCCTCTTTTTCTCACCTAATACTCCATTCGTGGGGGCAAGTGACATAGGCCAAGAACCTACCTCAATTAGTACCCTCATTGGTACCCTTATTATTACCAATATGGACTAATTCGAAAATACCCAGATAGGGATTAATTTTGAACAAAGGAACAAAGATCCATATCTTTGGATCTTCAGAACAGCACTGCCCAAAAAGATCCATATCTTTGGATGGCACTGCCCCCTGTCAGAACACCCTCAAAGAGAAGGGTAGAAACATACCAGATTGATGTAGAAACCTACACAAAATCACATTGTTTTGTTTTAGGATGAAAGGGATTGCATTGCCCTTCCATCCACATTTGTTAATTGTAATTCATAAACAATAAGCTCACAATTTACTTTCATCAACAAATCTATATCACCTTTATCTACATAATAGGTATTTAGTATTTTTTATCTCCAAACGGCTTAGGTCAATGTAAAATATGACCGTGTCAACAATCATAGTGCCCCTTCAATTAGCTCTGAACTCGTGTTCGTGTTGCTTCACTCATTCGATTAAGAGGACTGCTGGGAAAATAATTCAAATTTAACTCATTGATTCCATGGGACTGGGGGAAACTATTGGTCAGATAAAATATTTTGTTGTTTGAACATAAATACAAAGACGTTTTGTACTATTTTAATCTACACATTTATTCACTCGAAAATTTGCCAATTCCAGCAGTCATTAACGTTTTTTCTGAAACGTAGGCAGACCAAATGAAGGAATCATTATTTTGACAGTTTGAGCAACAGTGCAAAGTCAGGGGATTAAACACAATCACATCCCCTGACTTCAGTGGAATGGCAATTTTATATTCCGGAAAACAAAAGTAGTAAATTGACTCTTCGTGTATTGCATGGTCACCAGATATGCAAGAAAGAAAGGAGAAAAAGTAATCTGAATCCCTGTGTGCCACACTCCAGTGATTCACACCAATGCTGAGTTGGGTGGACAATCCTGTGCCACTATATGACAAGGCAGGAACACTCAGGATATTCTGCATTTTCCGAAACTGTTTGTGTTCCTCCTTTTGATCTTTGATTAAGTGCATAGCAGTTGATTCCATAGACTCAGCAAGGTCTGAAACCTCCGACTCAATCTTCCGAGCAATACCAGAAGCAACGTTGGGTTTAAAGGCATATGTCCCCAATACTCCAGATGACTTAGGTTCGTTCCGGTGTCCAAAACAGATGTACTGCTTGAGAGCTCCACCTCTAGAAGAGCCACGTTGTACATTGGGCTTTGCCTTTTGGATCTTCCTCATCAACTGTCTCCTTCGCTTACATTTCCGATTAGAACCTGAGCAGAGCGCCCTGCGTCGTAATTTCGAAGAAATAGTAGTGATTTCTTAGATGGAGAAGGGGGAGAGGTGCTCATTATTGGGGTGGAAAAGATGTGATATTATTGATCGACGGTCTCCTCTCCAGTCAAACTGAAAATAATAATAAAATATTGATTGGATGTCAACCAACCTTGCATAACATATGCCACGCATCTCTTTATGATAACTGTGCATAGTGGCTTATACCTTTAATATTCGTCATTTATCCCCGGCGCGCCGTCAGGACAAATGGTTGTTCCACGAGTTTTACCAGCGCGCCAAACAACCTGACTTCAATACACAATGGTATGGTACCCACCTCATGACCACGTCAACATCCAACTCTTTGGCAAGGCAACATAACTATGATTGTATCACTCGACCCACCAATGCCAATCTAACAACAACGAAATAATCATCGTCCCGTTTTGATTATATATAGTTATATATTTTAAGGCCACTGCATCTCCCTCCCCAAACGTCCACTCTGTCTTCGCCTCCCGTCCTAAGTACAGAACGCTTCTTGCTATCATTTGCATCTCTCATCTCTCTCCGCCGCCCCAGTTGTCTCTCCCTCTCTCCTTCTTCTTGCGGTCACGTAGCCTCTCCTCGTAAGTAAAGAATTCTTCCCATTCTCATCGTTCACATTTTGTCGCTCTGTCATCTCTCTCCGCCCTTTTGCCATGTCCGCTCTCTCCTCGTTCTTCTCGGCGGGTTCGTAAGTAGTCCGTTATAGTTCGCCTCTTTCCGTCTTTCCTCTCGCTCGGCCTTTCACGTCATCATGCCACTTCTTGTCTATTCGCGCGAATACCGTTCCGCCGCCTCCGGAGGCACTCCTAAATGAGTCCAGGCACCTGGCTGGAGGGAAAACGGACCGCTGCGTACAGAGGCACCCCGAAATAAGTCCTTGTTTCCAGCTGGCACTCTTCCTTTACTCCTAGAGAATTGACCGCATTAAAAAGCTGCGTAGAGCGAATTCTCGCACTTTTTTCAGGCTGGATCGGCCGTTGCTTACTGAGGCACCCCTAAATAAGTCCTTGTATCCAGCTGGCTCTCTTCCATTACTCCCTGAGAACGGACCACTGTCACAAGGTACGACCGCCGTATGAATTCTCGCACTCATGTCTGGCTCGAGGAAGAATCGGCCGCTGCTTACTGAGGCACCCCTAAATAAGTCCTCGTATCCAGCTGACTCTCTTCCAATGAGAATAGACCACAGTTTTTTGCAACAATCAGCTTGAGATCAGAGCTTCGCAAAACGTAGTAATAATTTAATTGTTAAAGCTAACAAATGAAAAAAACAATTGTGTCTGAAATAAAGTCATTGCTGTCTACACCACGTTAAAAAGAGGGTGGTGCTTCATATCATATTGAACTATTACAGCGACAGCTTCCACTGCCATTTGGTGAAGGTTCATTTTGTCTTGTGTATTTTTTCCATGACAGAACCTGTGACTTAAAATGTAGTAGTTTTCTAGGCGTGAATGATAGGCCTCTTGTCGATTTTGAGCCCGATCAATGAAGGTAAACACATGTTTGCTGTGACCTGGTCTTTTGACCGTTACTTTTTCAGGCAACCCTTTGTAGGCGCTGTCAGCAATAGCCTTTTTCCTTCAGGAATTTGGAAAAGGAGGGCATCTCTGCTCCAAGTGTTTGGTGAGTCATCCATTGATTTGGCCCCACAGAATAGAGCCTTGTCATGATACAGACCAGCAGGATAGGGTCCATTGATCCATGCACATCGAGATTCCCTAATGGCTACGGAAAATTCGTACTTTAATCCTGAACTGTGACTCTTGTGGTCAAACCATTTTGTATGAGGGTCCAGTCGGAATTCTTGGGTAATGAAGTTCACACCGTCAACCGTGATTATATGAGTTTTGTCTTCCTCAAATGCCCCAGGATCAAAATGAATTACCTTTTCTTTGAAGGACTGGATCTGATGGGTTGTTTCTCGACATTTTTCCCGGCATACTGATTCGTCATAGTTCCATCGACCTGCAAGAACAGACTCAATATCATATAACTTCAGCCAGTTCAGTCCCATCAACAGTTCCTTAAATGATACCTCGGGGAACTCCTCCCACAGATCTGACATAAAATCTTTGACAGTCTGCGGTTCAGGAACAAAGTGAGCCTTGAACCGATTAACTGACTTCTCATTGACCACGTGCTGTCTTTCCTCTCCAAACCCAACATAGCATAGACTGTAGAAGAGAATGTCATCCACAGTCATGACTCGTGCGTCCAACTTTGGGACCAGGTAGCGAGAAACAATGCTTGGTACGTCCGACTTCCTTTGATGGGTCCCATTTGATTCTTTATTTGTGGCCACCCTTTTTTCTAGCTCCAGAGTTCTTAACCGATAAAATTCTGATTGTTTTTTTGCTTTGACCAATTCTTCCTTTAGAGACTTCACTTCTTCCCTCAGGGACTTTGTTTCTCGTAATAATGCGTGAGTGTCCACATCACTACAGTCTCCTCTATGCACAGCGAACCGAAACATGCCTACTTAGAAGCCGATGGTATTGATACAGTGGGTTGAGAGAAAGGTTGAGAGGTGGGTTATCGACAGAACTGTTGTTGAGATGTGTTGATCCTTCTTCATCTCTGCCAATCTTTTTGATGACAGAATATACACTTTTCAACAAAGCAGGTAAAGAGACTTACAATTCAGTAAATTCATTTGTCAATCATATTTTTACCTATAACATTTTACTGTGATTTGGGCGACGCACTTGCTCTCTTGGATGTATGTAATGTATGTGTATCTGTCAACACTTCAATATCTATACTACAATATGCTACTACAATACTATCCCTGCAGTTTCCTCGCTAACAGCTGCATGCTGTATCATCATCATGACAGATAATGATGTGATCACAGCTACATCAGCACGATCCTTCATAATTACAACTTGAATACGTTTTCCTTCTCCACCTTTAGAAAAGCTGACAGTAGTGAAGAGGAGGAAGGGGATGAATACAGTGTAGATATTCCTTCCGACGGAGAGGCAAACCAAAGCCAGATAAGGATTGGTCATGGTCATGATGATGCAGGGTATGCGGAGGATGATGTCTATGACGAGGATGACATTAACAAAGAGGATGGCAACAATGAGGAGGCAGCTACTTCAGTGGAGGTATTGAGCAAGTGCAATGTCTCTCAATTGAAGATTAAGCTGACGGAACGAGGTATGATACAAACAGGCAAAAAGGCGGAATTAATCCAGCGCCTGCTGAATCCGCAATCATTGGACTATAAAACAAATTAACTGTTGAGCCATGGAAAACAAGCAGGGCGAAAGCTCTTCTAGTGAGACTTCTCAGCAACGATTCATTTCCTATTCATGATTTAACACCAGAAAAATGTGGGAGTCGTCAAAATGGTTTAAACAGTATCCAAGAGACCGCTTTATAAGCAACATGAAAAGCCTAAAAAAAGCTTTAGAGGCACGGAACGACATTGTAAGGAGGGACAACGTTACTATTGAGGCCAAGTTAGCCAATAAAGGTGTGGCCTTAGAATCAACAACAAACTAGCCAACTCTATCCAACCTGGTACAATCACAAAGCAAGTCAGCTTCTGAACAAGATTTGAAAGATGGTTTAAACAAAGGAAAGTCACCCATTGAGTTTCAACAGATGAGAGATGAGTACCTGGAATTCCCACTTAAAATATTCCGAAAGCACATTTACCAAGAGCAACGAAAGAAGAGGGAACTGCCAATGAAGATGGCGAAACACAATAAACTGGGAGAAAGAAAGCACAAGGAGGAGGCCACTGAAGAAGCAGCACTTTGGGATGCAGAACGCAAATATGACGACATTGTCAGTGAAATGGGAAACTTGTTTTTGTAGGTTCCCGGAATATGTGTACCTTTGTACCTTTGTTGATATTGTCTGTACTAATGTCGTCTCTGTGACCCTATAATATAAATGATAGAAGATTGATTGTAATTGCCGTGTTGGTTAAAGTAGTGTGCTGGTGAAATGTGGGTGGTCCAGGGTCAATCCAATTATCTATGAATTTGCAGATGAGAGGAAATTAGTGAATTCTCAATAATACATACAGATAAAAAAATAGCTCAAAATCATCTATTACAGCGAATAAAAGGTCATATGGGTGGGTGGAAGTTTTTGTACTGATGTTTGTGATGTTGGACAGATGGCATATGGTAAGTATGTAGGTAGGTTTGAGGAAACGTGGGGGTATCTAAAGGAGTCTCCACTCCAATAAAATTATTGCACTTATTCCACAGTAGGTATATTAGCCACTATCGCCTTTGTGCCCTTGGGCTCTTGCTCCCCTTTTGATTACCCTCTAGATTTCATTTGGGCAACACCCCTTGGATTTGCATCCCCACCAATGATTAAGATTGCAATTTGATGTTAATATTATATTAACCAAAATAAACACTGTGCTGTAGTTATTTTTCAATGCTTTACATAAAGACAATAAGAAACATGATAATGATATGTAGGTCGTGTAACTGTTTTCATAAAGCCATGCCAACAAGGAAAATACAGAATGAAAGCTTCTGGTTGGAAATCTGAAAGGGTCAGTTTCATTGTGTCATGGGGAGAGTGACCTTTTGACTTTGACACAGAAATAGGATTGTCATTTAAATGGAATAGGCTTGTTAGGCAGTGATGCCCTGTCCAGAGAATTTGTATTCAATTATTTGTTGATCAGGGCAAGCCTACCTATTATCATAGGCTTCTTAGCTCACTTACTACCCATACCTAACATGGTATCCTTAGAACATTGGTATCAGCTGCACCAGCATAGTTAGAAAAGTACTAATATTGCAGCTTAATTTAGTTAGTTCATCTTTGTCTAGTATAATTTTTGCTTGGGTAATATTAGTTCTGCCCCTCTTGACATATGTTGCTTGCATGCCTGAAGTAAATACTCATAAACATTAGACACAAACAATGTGAAAAGTAAGTTTGAATGAACATGTAAAATTGAATTGCACCCACTATCATTTTAACTCAAAAGATGATACAGGAGACATCAAGAGCCAATGGCAGAAACTTGAGATGGCAATCAACAAACATGAAACAATATACAAGTGAAATCACTAATTTTTGTTTTAACATAAAAAATAAAAGGCATGATCATTGTTTGCAATTGTGTCATCATTTGAATTGATGCGGGCAGGGTAGGGTTGTGAAGCAGCTTTGGTCCAATATAAGGACACATTAAAAAGTAATTTTGAAATCAACAGAAAAATTGCCAAATTTTAAAATCTGCACAACTGGAGAGAAAGTCTTCGATTACTTAGGTTGTTAACCATACCGAGGAGGGCACAAGAGCAGACTTGCTTGTATGCCTGAAGTAAATACTCACAAACAATAGACACAAACAATGTGAAAAAGCAAACTTGAATGAACATGTAAAAATGAATAGCACCCACTGTCATTTTTACTCGAAAGATGATACTAGTAACGTATGTTACACTCAAGTATGCTAATTGTCCAAGCTATTATTTTGGTATGTTTGTTTATTTTTTACTTTGGTAGAGGGGGTACATCTTTTTTGTCCTTTCCCAAAAAAAATTGAGTTATGAGGTAGTTGATGTTATTAGCTGATGATGTGCCCATGATGTGTATTGCGTTTAGCTACCATCTGACCTAACTCCACAACAAGAAGGAGTTATGGGGAGAGACATGTATGGGCTTGCTGGCATTAAGGAGAAACTATCATTTTACCATTTAGCACTGACAGGGTGTCTACAGAGCAGAAAAGAACAAATGCCAAGAATTTGACTCCTACTAAACCTATTTTGTGAAAGACCTAAACACCAATTTACAAGGAAGGTTCAAATGATAAACATGTTATAGATGGTACACAAAGCCCATGGGTCAGAGAGTCTTGACATTCTTGTTGAGTATTGTCAAAAATCCTCTTTATGCAATAATTTGTGTATGAGTAATAGTATTAGTACTAATGTCACACTTTCCCTCAAGTCCTAATACATGGTACTTGAGGTTTTTTTACACATGGACTTCTCTCATAGAAGATAATAATCTAACACATATGTCTAACAAGTAATCAAAAGGCAATATATATAACCCAATTAACAAAGTGCCATCATGCATGTAATCAGATCAGGTTTCATAGTTTGACTGACCACATATGTCAGTTTCTCTTTTCTTGCTGCCTGCGGCTGCGACGAGTGGGAACATCTTCAGTATTCTTTGCCATACTTTTCTTGGACGAGTTGTTGCTAGAATTTATCCCAACTTTCTTTCGTTTGTCATGCTTCTTACTATCATTTGCCTCCTTCTTCTTCAGACTACTATCCCTCTTATTTGCTCTTTCATTCTTCTTCTTGCTGTCCGTCTTCTTTGCACTTTCTTTGGTAAACAAATTCACATCTTCATCATCACTGACTTCCCCAACAACTACTGCAGAATCTTTTTCTCCTTTTGCCACCGGTGTAGTCCTAAAAGCAGACTTTTCTTCATCTTGGACAAATTCAACAGTGATACTTGCGTTATCAGCTGTGGTTTGATCAACTGTGGTTGTTCCACCAACAAGAGTATTCATGAAGGTAACAAATCGTTTGGAAGCAGAGGAAGATGGTGTTTTCAAGACAGGCGACAATTTAGATGGGGTTCCAAAGATAGTTTGGACAGGAGAGGGTGCCTTGTTCTCAGCAGAAGCATTGTCTTTCACGGGGTGAGAGAATGAGTCCTTGTCAGCTTCATCAGTGTGCCCAGAATTCTTCACTGACCTGTACGAATTCACAGTATCATCATCTGAACCCTTGGATTCATTGGAATCCACTGATTCATTTGGCTCAAGTTGATCATCACTCCCATGAGACTCTTCACTCCTATCAGACTTTGACAAAGAAGAGGAGGAGGAAGAGGAGGAGGAGGAGGAGGAGAAAGAAGAGGATGAGGATGAGGGAGAAGACTGGTGCTTTCCAAGAGAATGCGTGGATTTATAGTGAGTAGTTTTCTTCCTGTCATTGGCTTCATGATTCCTGTGAGCTTTTGAATTTTTAGTATTACCCTTCCTTTTGTGCCTGCTGTGCAAAGATTCCACCCCACGTCATCCTCAGACTCAGATGAAGCAGCACGCTTGGGAAGAACTGAATTGGGGCGAGAACTAACATAAAGCGGTTGTTAGTGACAATATGACAGTAATAGGATCAATTCATTGACACTATCAGGAAAAAACACACCTATTGGGCACGATGGGAGTGAAGTGATTACGGCCTGAATACATAGCGTAAAGAGTTTCGGCTCTGACCTTGTGTGATTTGTAGACTTGATCTGAACCTCCATACCCAAAGATGACAAAATTCACGTCAAAGGCAAGGGCAGCAATTTTGAAAAACATTTCACATTGCCACGCATTGTCTGTTGCCATTACAATAATTTCATCTCCAGTGATACCAACAATGGTTTCAAGTTCCTTGTAATGCTGGAGGGCATAATTTGCCACATGTGATTTCGCAAGACTCCAAGATTTCTCCATGCCATATACAAGCACAGCAACAGTCCTCGGAGCGCAGTTGCCGTCACCCTGGACATGTACAGGAGTGTAGCCTTTGAGGTGAGGGTACCTTGAAACCAATTTACGAAACTCAGCATCAATGAAACTGTGACTGCTTGCACTTGACGATATTGGGGTATAGAGAGAGTAGGGTGAAGAAAAGGTCGCATGCTTGGAGGAGGACTGTAGATTCAAACTACTGAAAGCAGAATTCAGACTTCTGACTTCAGGTTCATCCTTGTGCTCGGCGTAATTAAGGGTGTGGCGTGCTTTGCGCTTCTCCAACATGATTTGCTGAGGGGTCTTCTTGTCTTCCTTTGTCTCCAATTGAAGATCTGGGCCAATCACAGGAACACAGTATAAGTTCCTTATGTTAAATATAGGAAATATCGCAGAGATTAGATTGTCAGTCAAATAATGTAACAATTGGAAGTTGGAATCAACGAAATAAGTACTGAAGCACTCACCCTGTCCCATTAAAGTACACCATCATGTCCTCCTCGAGGTTATCATCAGAGGAAAATGTGTCAGATGACACTGTAGGAGTCAGACCCTTGGCATTAATTTTAATGGTGTCAGAATCCTGAAGCATCCCTTCCTGGGATAGAACATGTGGCAAACCACGGAAAGTGATCCCAAGTTTCTTGGTAACAAAGCCACGAGCACGTGCTGCAGCCTTCCATGCCTTGAAAACATCCTTTAAATTCTCCAGCCTGTTCCCGAGTCTATCCGTTTCATACTTCAACTGTTCTGACATTTTGTCCATGATATCTGGAATAACTCCTACGATGACAGGGGCAATGACAGTGTCACTGCTCATGACTTCAGCAAAGCACCTGAAAGGCATTGCATTATTACCGGGCAAGGAAGAAGACACTTGTACAACCAAAGCATTGTGTTTTACATCGTTTACAGTGACCAAATTGCTCCCATAAAAAGCGTCAACACCGCCACCCCCAATAAACCCAGCATGTGCCAGTCCTCGCTTGTCAAACTCCATCTTTGTGTAATAATCACAGACTTGTCCGTGAACTGCCACATTATATTGAAACGGGTGAACACTTGTTTCCATTGTGCTCTCTCTACGAACATCTACCTTCGTTGTCAAAGAGGACAATCCACCTGGGACAGCGTGACCAGAGATAACGGAAAATGCAGATCTTGACAATGGCGAAACTCGCCCAGACCTTGGTGGAGATGGAACTTCGCCGGTTCATATTCTTAAGCTGGTTATAACTGACCATGCTATCTTCCTCTGCGTGTAGAGGTTGTTCCTTGAACTGAGACTGATACAATTGTTCACCAATTTCCAGGTATTTGGGTGTAGTTCCAGCGATGGGTTTGTAGTGGTGGTAGACAGAATACCCTCTTGGGAGAGGGATATATTTCGATTTATACTCCTTGGATTCTTCGAAATGACTTGAGGGCTCTCTTGGCATTGCTGAGCGGAACTCGGTTAAGAAATGTCGGGGTGAAGCCTTGGAAAACTGGACGGCCACAGAGGTCTACAAGGTTACATCCAATCTCATGAATGGAAGTATTTGTGAGGGGCGTATTTTATCACGTCACGTTGATGAGGATCAAGTGCTCCACTTGTCTCTAGCTCTGCAGTCATGGCATAACTCAGTGAAATTTTATGGAAGAGGAAGAGCTATGAAATTTTTGAACGCAAATGAGATTGAGATTGCGATGAACGAACACAAGATTGAGATTGAGATGAATGATGAATGTGTGTGGATAGGAAATCAAAATATGGAAAATTGACGAAAATGGAAAACCATGATTTTTAACATTATTCAGTGCTGCAGGTTTGTTCGTCCGTTATTCCGCATGGTTGTTGACCACTGCATTCATAAATCTGCGGGATCTGCAAGAACAATATTCGCAATAATACCCCACCCCCAAACAACATAATTGATAATCGGTCGGTTGACATTTTCATGGACGGAAACGCTCAAACCAATTCTTACGGTGACTACTCAGAGCTAGTTTGTACCATAGTAATGAATTAAAACGAACGATAATTTTGGAGTTTTTCAATTTACAATGTTGACTACCTATTTTTTATTTGTCATAACAGGCACGGCTCTTATCTAGCCGCGACTTTTTGTTCACAACTTCTTTTGGGCAGACTGATTGTATTGAAAGGAATGATAGACTTCCCACTTTGCTTTTGGGACATCCCTATCATCAGGCAGCATTATCTGTCTCGGCCATATAGTCTGAAGACATCAGTGGCATAGATGCGTGCTGATAGAAACCACTAGCAGAACCTACAAATTTATTTTCAGTTGTGTACATTGACACAGCACTTTCCAAACGTAAATGACAAGGAGTCGGAAAGCCCGGAGCAGTTGAAATTGAGGAGTCGGGCGAAAAACATTCTCTGAAGGACGCCAGCTATTGGTTGAGTTTGTATCTATGGAAGAATTTGAATTGAGCAGCAATTTTGGAGAGTTCACTTTGGATTTGGTGTTAGATTAATCATTCTGATGTGTCACGACTTTCTTGCCACTTTTGGGATGAGGCGTGATGGGAGAGGCAGCAAATTCATTAGAACTTCCTGAAGGAAGCTTTGCGATAACTTCATCAAAATTTGTGTTTTGTCGGCGATTGGAAGATCTAAAATTTCTTTGAGAGTATTTGTTTTGTCCGATGTTGCCTATGTCAGATGACTTTGGAACATACGATCGATTTTCTTAGAGCCCGAACATTGACCACCACACGATTCTTTGAATTGAATACCTCAACTTTGTTCTACGCCTTTTTTGACTCTACTGTCGGCGCTTGAACTCTTTCTTCGGCTAATGTCGTAAGCATAGAGCTGTCAGTGGGAGATTCTTGAGTCCGAGGGCAGGAGGGGCTGCTCGTTTTGAGTTTTTCTTCCGTTTACAAGTTTCCTCAATCTGCACGCAACTACCAAGGTGTTTTGTGCCATATGAGCTTTGCTTCTTTTCGTCATTCGCAGGGACCTGTACCTCTTGCGTTCTTGGTAATATTTCTTCCTTCGGATTTCGTTTTCAACTGAGGTGGGCAATCGCGAAACTGCAAGTTGCGTGATGTATTTCACAAGTAGGAGGAAGTGCTACACACCAATTGGCAACGCAAATGCTCCAAGTTTGTCAATCTTAGTCAACAGCCAAGAGAGTTGAGAGCTCATGAGCACCATAAGTGCACAATTTGTAAGAATTGCAATTACCGTAACAACGTGGATCACATGGCAAACTTTGTTATTGGTAGAGAAGTGGTGTTGTGAGTGAGGGGAGCCAGAGGGGAGCCTCGGTCGAGTGAGGGCGGATAGGGGTATTGTGTATTGTACTAATGTTGGGCGGAACACTCTCCTTGGTCATAAATATTTTATTTTGTATTGGACGAACACTGGACGAACACTGGACGAACACTGGACGAACATTGGACGAACATTGGACGAACATTGGACGAACATTGGACAAACATCTGAAGAATGCATGACTAACGTCGGACGAACGTCGGACGAACTTCTGACGAATGTCTGACGAACGTTGGATGAACGTTGGACGAACTTCCGACGAACTTCACACGAACGTCAGCAAGACAGGCAACTTTGGACTTTGGCGATAAGTATCGCCAGATGGAGTCGTCAATGTCGTCCGATGTCGTCAGTTGGCGTCACTTAAAATATCCGGTCATTTCATGCCTTCACTACGGGTCGTTAGAATGTCGTCAGGTGTGCGTCACTTGGGCCGTCGTTGTGTGCGTCAGTGTCGTCATTTGGGTGCGTCAAAAGGACTTCCGCGGTGCGTCACTTGTGTCGTCAGTTTGTCTTCACTTTGTTTTTGCTTGGGGTGCGTCAGTCGTCTTTGGCGTCACTTTGTTCGTCACTATCGTCAGTAGGCAGTCATATATATACCACGTAGGGAGTGCGTCAGTGTCGCCCCGAAGTTCGTCAGTGTCGTCACTAAGGGTCGTTAAAATGTCGTTAACTGCCTTCTGTTCGATTCGTCATTTTGTCTTCAGTGCGTCACTTAGGGCCTTCACTTTGTCTTCAGTGTCGTCACTTAGGGTGCGTCATTTTGTCTTCAGTGTCGTCACATGGTGCCTTCTTATGTCGTCGCTTGGTTAGTCACATTAATGAGATAATGTAAAGGCGTCAGTTGTCTTCAATTGTCGTCAGTTGGCGTCAGTTAATCGCTCAAAAATCATCCACGTGGTTGCAGACGAACATTAGACGAACATTAGACGAACATCGGACGAATGACAAACCGACCAAGTGACGACTTGTGACGAAAAGGCCTATCCAGGCATATCGCCAAAGTGGATCCACGTGGAAAGATTCTGGAAATATGCCTGTCTTGCTGAGCGAGGAGTCTCTTAGAAACATCTTGCAGTCTGGACGTCACTCGTGACCATGTACTCCCACTTCCCAACTGCTTAGTTCTCCCAACACGCGTAGCGTTCCACGAAGGTTTCGTAATGGTCGTGTTATGTTGTCCATCATTTGCTTTTCGGTATTCCATGTGTTAGGCCAAAATCCAGGGAAAGTGCGATTCCCCGGGAATTGCAAAAATCTGAATTCAACGGACTGCGAAATCCAAGGTATTTTTTTTTCACAGGATCTTGCACTTCCGAGCCACATTTTGCCATTGCAATTCCTAAGGAATAGCCGAATTTTTGGGGTTCTGTAGAAATCGGACGTATGACATCATTTTTCTCAGTTTGAGAAAGGATACTGGCACATTTTGGTCCCACATTGGCATCAATTCCGTTTTGCCTCAATGTAACAACTGGATCACACCCATATAATTCCAATTCCCAGGGAATTGCAATCAAAACATTCCATGAAAAGCATACCAATTCCCTAGGAATCGAGAAGCCTGTAAATATTACGCTCGTGTTAACGATTCTCAGGGAATTGCTATCGATTTCGATGCTCAAGGTCTAGTGCAAATCCCATGGAATCGCAACCGTACTTTAATTATTCCTCATTCGTTACGATTCTCAGGGAATTTTAATTATCCACTGAGAATACAAGTATTTCAATTCCCAAGGATTTGAAAATAAATTATTATAATTCCATGGGAATTGCACTGCGAAATATGTTCTTTCATATGTGTTACATCATTGAACTACTCTACTTTACTTTTTATCATGGCGTACTGCTTCAGGTCTTCACTTAACTAATAATGAACTTATGTGAAAGAACAACCAAAGAAGCTATATATCATTAATCTCGAACATCTAATTCAAAAGCTTTCTAAGTACATGGTTTGCAATAGAGATCTGTAGGTGGAGGAAGAAGCGAGCACTTCTTTGCTCCTTTTGAACCTCGCCCCCCATGACACTTCGATGTACAAAGTATTCCCTTGCTTTTGCAACTGCACTTACTACCAGGTGCACCACAATCAGTTTTGCACTTACACTTTCCAGAAACACCAACAATACTATATAGGGATATGGCAGTCTGTTCCGACATAGGTTCATTGCGGAAGATAGTCTCATTTGTCTCATCGATACTAAGCAACTCCTTACTGAGCAAAGGCATGTGATGAAGCTGTTGGCGTTGGTAGATTTTTGCCAGATGACCATGCTTTGTAGCAACTTTGTAGGAGGTATGTCCTCTTCTCGTCTTTGATACATCCATAATTGCAACAGGTAGATATTTGCTTCCAGACGCCCCACTGATGTTGCCTTCCATTTCGATATTGCAGATATCCCCAACCTCGAGCAAATGCTTGCTGAATTTTGTGCGTCTGTTGTTGACTTGCTTTGCTTGTTCAATGGTCGACTTGAATACTGCCGCCCTGATGGATCCCCGGTTCGGAGTGTCCCCATACTCACCGGTTGAATCATCATTTTCAATTGACTTCCGCTTCTTGCTCGCAGGAGTGCATTCCATATTATCATTGACTTCCTCTTCATCGATGTCTTCGTTTCCATTGTTATTTCTGTCTTCCTGAGCTTCCTCGTCGCATTCCAATTCGTCATCCTCTGCATCCTTTCCCAGTAGTACGCCATCACTGGTTCCACCTATCGTCTTGCTCACATCCCTATCCATTCCATGTGAATCATTTCCTTCACTGGTGCCATCTCCCATTACATTATCATCTATTGACGGATCATCTTCTAAGCCTTCTTCCCGAAGCTCCTGCAGGAACTCCCGATCCGCCTCTTCAATCACGGCAACAATCTTGTCTGTAGGGATCATTTCCGATGTCTTGTTGGTGGTGATCATGTTGTATGCTGCCTCCAATCCTGCCTCTGTCTGTGCAACTTTAACGAGGTCTTTTCCCAAAATGTTATACACTGAATTTTTATCATTTCTCTTACCATAGAATATCTGATTTGGAGTATAGTTCCCCTTGACACGCGACGGTCTTGAATTCATTTGCGCATTAACCACGTGCATGCCGTACTTGTACCAATTCTTATCGTTGTTGTCCATAATCCATGCAAGCAACGCCTCCTTGAATGGTCTGTTGCTGCGTTCAACGCCTCCTTGTGATTGTGGATGCCTTGCTCTTCCTTTAATAACGTGGCACCACGGAAAATATCTTATTGATAAATAGGTTAGATAATGCAATGGTTGACATGAAGTCGATCAAGAAACCAATATCAATGAACTTACTTGTTCACTGCTTGTAGAGTTTCGCCGAGGAACTCGCCTCCGTTATCGGATTGTAAGATGCTAGGCACAATGGTTGATGCCATTATTCGTATAACCACAGGTGCTATTTCAGCTGCTGTCTTTGTCTTTGTGGCTCCAACGTCGCACTTACCGGAATGATGATCTCTATAACGAACAATCCATTTGTATCCTTCTTCTGTCTCACTCGAAGTCATGTCCACAAGATCCACCTGGGCACGATGACCAATGGTAGGAGAGAACATCATTTTCAACGGTACTTGTTTGGCCTTGATTCGACTCGTATTTCCAACGCAGACAGGACACAGGTCAATCAAGAGTTGAACATAACTCTGAGTGATTCCAAACCATGTCTCCTTGAGAGTATTCAGCACATTCCTCGATGTACGAGCATGACCCATCGATACATGCGCGGTGAGGATAACATCAAACAGGTCCTCATAGATTGCAATTTTAGTACCAAGTTGCCTGTGCCGGAGTGCATTTGTTCCATGGGCTGGAGAAGCAGTGAATCGGTCACGTAACGGTATTCGATCTTTGCATGCTTCTTCTTCTTCCCTTCGCCATCTACATCGTCCCATGTCTGTAGTATTTGGATGATACCCATGGCTTCGTCTTGTGATTTGAATCCGCTGCGATAAGTAGACGACTTCTCGGTTGCTTCACGCACTTGTTTGTTGATGTGTTCGTAGAACTTCTTCTTAAATTCAGCCATTTGTTCTTTGGTAGCTTCACGAGGTGTAATAAGTGGGACAGGAGCAGATGGTGCCTCTTCATCTTCGCTCTGCGAGTGGGATGGTGGAGTTTCTTCCTGAACATCGCCAATCGTGAGATCTGTCTCCTCCATTGTTGGCAAATGTGGGATTAGTACTCCAGAAGATGGTGGATCTTCTTCGTCACGAATGGGGGAATCAACCGGTAAGTCCCTAACATCTTCATCATTGTCGTCAGTCGGTGCGGCAGGTGGAGGCAGTGGTGTGGCGGGAGGGGATTTGGATCGATGCACAGTTGTCATGCTGTTGTAGCATATAAGACAGAGAAGCAGATTGTTAGTTCGCTGCTTCACAGCATCCTGTCCACTCTGAGACAGCTTCTCCACCAATGATGGAATATCCACTCCTTCTGGGACCCCATCCGGAAATTCGTAACCACAAATACCTCCATGCATCGGCGCCGCACAGTTAAGACATACATGCCTTCCCATTTCCACTGGGACATGTGGCATGGCACACAGCTGTTTTGCTGCACAATCAAATCTCATGCTTTTTTGTAGAGATTGCGTGAAACTGGGATAGAAGTGTGATGAGCCAGCAGAAGGGGAGCACGTCAAGGAAGTGTGATAATTGCTTGGAATGCGAAGAATCCGAGGTCAAACTACCAGCAAACTCGATCGAAGCTGCTCAGAAAGTAGATGAATGCTCAAACGTGCTCGCGCACACAGGGAGAACGAAACCGTATAATGGTAAAAGCAGAGGAGTCACGCAATCGTACGTGCGTTGCCACAATCTGAGGTCAAACTATTACCAGCGAACTGCAGGATCCACAACCAATCGAAGCTGATCAGAAGGAGAGTAATTGGTCAAACGTGCTCACGCACACAGGGAGAACGAAACCGTATAATGGTACAAGCAGAGGAGTCACGCAATCGTACGTGCAACGGCACAGTGAAAATGAATGGATAATGCGCAATTGAATCCTGACGGAAGTATAGTGACACACACGTTGATACTTCCAAAGGACGCAAGAGTATAGTGTCACTAAAGATGATGTGAATTGGACTTGCGCGAGTACTCCTGCGGCAAGTGAATAGAAATGAATTTGAAGGGTAGCTGCAGCAAGTCGTGCAATTAGCAGTAATCACCATTGGTGGAACCAGTGAACCATCATGAACCACCATCCAACCAGCCCGTTCTGTCAAAATTATCAGAACACGAATCCAAAATTTATGCACGATTAGGAATAGGTACTCAAAAATCAACGGATAAGTCAAATGAAATTGCAACCAATGTAGGGCTATTCACACAATTTTAAACCAATAACAAGTGTTCCCTTAGAATTGATTCTCGCCTTTTTGGTCGGATTGCAAGATCCAGTGAAAAAAAATACCTTGGATTTCGCAGTCCGTTGAATTCAGATTTTTGCAATTCCCGGGGAATCGCACTTTCCCTGGATTTTGGCCTAACACATGTGACCTATTTGTCTTTTCCTCGAAACCTCCGAAATCCGACAGATTTATCAAAGCGCTCCGAAGCCATCTGGACTTTCACGCAAGTCATCTCGAAGAAAATGGTAGAAACCAAACAGGTCAACCGCAAGCTAAAAGCTCACGGAGTTAAACGCGAGAATGAACATCACATCATGTACAACGATACGTCATTCTGCAGTCGTCCTTCCTCGGGTAGGCCTGGATCTCCACATCGGTACTTCAACGATTCTTACATTGTCACCTTCAAATCGGAGCGTAGCAGAAGCATCGAAGGCAGACCTTATGTTGATAATAGAAATGCATCCCTAAATTCTAAGGTCCACAAAGCCGTAATGGACGAAGCAAAGCCACGAATTTCTGGAACATGTTATACGAAAGAAATTCATGGAACTGAATCAGCAAATCAAGAAGAGGCAGGTGGGCTTCAAGTAGTACATCGACATCTCAACGGGCTCTGCATCATCACTGCAGGCGACACCCTAAAGAAAATCATATCAGCGTCTGCGAAGTCGAATGCCTGTGATGGAGTTTCTGTAGCATCAGTGAAATATTATGTAACTGTGGCACAAGGTGCGCAATCGGCTAGAGGTAAACTTCGTGCAAGAACGAGAAAGCTCCATTCAGACGAAGCATCCAATAAGCCCACTATACTAAGTGCTCTCGCGCATCCTGACGAATTGAATCACCAACCTGATGTCATACAGCATGATGGGACCGTTAAACCGCACGATACACTGTGCACGATTTCATTCACCAATGGAATGGAAATCCAACTTAAATGTTGTGTAGGTGGCACTGTTATTGACTTGAATCACCGATTATCGCAACCGACTGCACATGATACAAACAACGCAACAAAATCTTCTGAATTAAAGAATGACATAAAGGTTTTTCACTCAGATTATCATGACATTGAGCTAGGCAACAAAGTAGATGCACCTGGAAACGGGCAGAACCTTGTTCTTCCAGGCCATTTAGACCCATCGCTGCTATTGTCGGATCCACTATTGGATGGATATCTTGCAGTGATTTTACCGTCCGGTGTATTTCCACCAAAAAAAAGTCGACGAAATCTGGATGCAGTATAGGTTTTTTGTGTGCCAGGTGTTAGCTTCCTCAGACTTGAGGAGTTTTGTTTAACCTATAAAACATAGCTATAGATCCAACAAAACAAACAGGTTAAGGATGCCACTTGATGATTGAATTGCAGTAAAATTTATTCCGTTGCACCCTGTTATCCTTGTGTCTTGCTTTTCGACACACAACCTTCTTGCATAATTGAAGCAGCAACAGCAGTCATATCTGGATACCACTACACTAAGTAACACTCAATCCACTAAATAGGTGGATCCTCTTCAAGTGGTGGAACCTGATGCCGAACAATCAGCACACGATAGCCGAAAGTGATGAACAACCCATTGGGCCGACAGACTCGTCCTGAAACCTTGCATCTCTTGAATGTGGAGAGAGAGGGGAGAAAAAAGAACTGGGATTTCAAAATGAAACCTGTTGTGAAATCATCAGAGAACATCATGATGGGTAAGAAGGTGTTGATTAGAAAGAATCAAATATGCCAAGAAACAACACTCATGCAAATTCTTTGCAAGAGAGACAATGATCAATTGTTATGTCTTTGATGCGGGTGATAGTAGAAGATGTTGGTGGTGATGGTTGACAACTGGAGTCTTTCTGTGCTTTTTCCAGTTCTTACCTAACCTAACCCTAACCCTAACCCTAACATGTATTTCATCCAATTTAACAAACTTTACATTGACAAGTTAGTATCTTCTTTAACATTTTAGAGTATTCATAGAATAATTTTACTCATACTTTCTGATATTCGAAGTGTTGTTTTGTCATAAACAGATTGCATGTTGTCATATTAGAACTCTGGCATGAGAGGGGTGGTGAACTTGTAGATAATTTTACTAGCTTTGAATCTGTATCAATGTATACCCCACTATCCTGTCTTGACCTAAAAATCTTATTGTAGACTTTGCTGACTTTGTTTTTATGAGCTTAATACTACTGTACAACTGATGAATGAGATACTAGTTATCTCATGCATAAAAACACATATGATCATGGGAGAGATTGGCAGTGATTTGTGGCAGTTCCATGACTGGCCCATATTCAACTGCCCAAAGGAACTGTCCCATGGGAAGGTTCCTGAGAAGGAAATCCTCCATTGGATATTCAACCTAAGAAAACACCTACAATGTGTATGGTGGAGTTCTAGGAAGGAAAATCCTATTTGGATATGATTTCTGAGAAACTCATATCTTATGACTTTTGAGTCCTTCCTCTGTATCAAACAATGTGAAGGAGACTTATGGAGTTCCACCTGGAAGCTCCAGATTCTTGGCCTATGTCACTCACCCCCACGAATGGAGGGTCAGGTGAGGTGTGAAAAATACCTTTGCTTGGAAAGGAAAAAGGGGGAGGCCTGTTTTGTGAGCGGAAGACACTTGTTTTGTGTACCGAGTTATACTGGTGATACAAGACTTTCCTGGCTGAGTAGTGACTACGAAGCATTATTTCAAGCGTAAGTGTTAGTGGAGAGAGGAGTAAGAGTGATTCACTGACATGTTCTTTATTTTAAGTGTGTGTAGTGTCAAAGTATGGTGTTACTCTCCTAATGTTTAATCTTTCTGATTTTGTTCCGCGGTGAACCTTGTTGGTACCATTCGTATGGACTGTCGATATAGTCCAAGGATTTTTATGGTATTTGCTTTCTGATTTGTGGAGGATACCTTCTTTGCAAAGAAGTACTCTATCACCAATTTTATAATCCCAATCGACGCGAGACTTGTTTTCACGTTCAGTGTTGCGATCGGTTTGGCGTTGCCTATGGTCTCCTATTTTGTTCCAGTCAGCTAGGAAGGGAATGTCAAACAGCATGTCCCTGCCAAATATTGCTGCACCTGGAGAGGCTTTGAGTACCGTGTGGTATGTGGAGCGAACGGCCCATGCAGCATCTGTGAGGAAGTCTGCTATGTCACTAGGAGCCACTGTATTGGCCATGTCTAATTCAGCGGTGCGGGAGCATTGTCATGATTACTTGATGCATCCGTTCTAGTATTGCGTTCGCTTGGGGGTTCTTGATGCTGGTTGGCTTACGCTTGATACCGTATGAATCACATAGGGTTTCAAAATTGAGCTTGAACTCGCTTCCATTGTCGTAAATGATTACTTGACAACGTGGGTAACGGCTAAACCAGATCTTGTTTACTAAAGAGCCAACTTGTGCTGATGATTTATCAAAGTATGCTTCTTTAGGTTTATTATGTGTGTTAGTACCCTTGAGGCCCTTTTTACCCTTGGGAGTAACAGAATTGAATTCAGTTACCGGTAGTTCCACAATTTCGAACCAACTGGTAGCTGGATCTATCATTGTGACACACATAAAGTCAATTTCAGTGCCGTCTTTGCCCTTGAGAGTGTATGGTCCGATTAGGTCCACACATAGTACCTCCCAGGGGTTTGATACAACCAATTTTGTAGGCAATTTACTGTACTTATGTTGGCGTCATTTGTTGACTTGGCATTTATGACAATTTTTGACAAAGGTGCGGACAGAGTGTCTCAAACCTTTCCAATACATCGCAGTGTGAAAAGTTTCTTTGAGACGGGTTGTCCCTGGATGCTGCAGGTAGTGATGGTACCACTGTACTGCTCGCTGCTGGAGTTCCTGTGGGATGACAAGTTTGCCATCTTTGCACAGTACTTGAACATTTTCTACCAGCTGAGGTTTGTATGCCTCCAGCAGGCTGAGTTTGTCCAGCATTTTATCCGTTTGTTGAGCTGCGGCAACTCTCGAACTGTCAGGGATAGATCGCATTCTCTTCGCTGCGGTTAGCAAACACAAAGTTCATGAGGTCTGAGTGTTGTGCTGGGGATGGGTCCTCTTCTGATTGCATAGTGTAATAACACCAGCATTTGGTGAAGGTCATCCAGTTTTCCTTGACGTCCTTTGTTGGACCAAAGTCAAGGCGTGAAATCGCATCCGCAACTGTGTTGTGGATTCCTTTGATGTACACGATTTCAGGACCATATTCCTCTAGTAATAAACGCCAACGGTAAACCCTGTCACAGGTTAAACCGAGTGCATCTTGCATGAGGTTTTTGTGGTCTGTGTAGACTACAATTGGCTGGCCCCACAGCATTCCTTTGAATTCTTTGAGTGTTTCAACAATGGCTAGAAGTTCAATTTCGGTTACGCTGTATTTTTGCTGACAGACAGAGAGTTTTCTGCTGAAAAATGCAATTGGCCGGTTGTTCTGAGTAATGACGGCTCCAAGTTGTCTCTTGGATCCATCAGTATAGATCTCAAACCCTTTTGAGTAATCAGGGTAGGCCAAGGACACATCTTTGGCGATAGTGGCCTTTACGTCATCGAATGCTTTTTGATGTTCCACAGTCCATATCCAAGGTTTTTTTTAACCTTGAGAAGTTCGGATTGTTTCGTACGACCACACTCCCCCACAAGGCTTGTGAGTGGGGCAAGCATTTCGCTGCGCCGTGCCCAAAGATCTCGATAGTATTGGACCATGCCAAGAAATCTACGGAGGTCTTTGACATTTTGGGCGGTGTCAGTGCAAGTATCGACTGTACCTTCTTGGGTTGTGGTTTATTCCCTCTCGTGAGAGGATGTACCCAAGATATTCTGTTTCAATGGCACAGAAGTTTGATTTGCGAGCATTTACTTTTAGGTTCGCATCTTGCAGTCTGAGAGGACCAATTCCAATTTAGCCAGGTGGTCTTCCAGGGTTCCCTTGGTGATACATAGTAGATCATCAATGTAAGCTCTTACGAACTCAAGGGTGGCCATTAGTTCCGTCATTTTTGATTGAAATATGTCCGGAGAACCAGCAATTCCATTGGTAACCTGAGGTAAGAGTACTTACCCCATGGAAATATAATGGTGCAGATCTTGGATGCATCTGGATCCAACCTAATGGTGTAGTAGCCCATGTTCAAATCAAGGGCTGTGGCAAAAGTGAAACCTTCTAATTCTTGCATGACTGTACTAATTTTTGGTAAAGGGAATGGTTTTCTAACAATCCTTTTGTTTACTTCTCTAAAATCACTTAGGAAACGTACAGTCTGATCTTTTTTGGTACTATGAACGATGGTGAAGCCCATTCAGATGCGGGCTGCCACTGTAGTACCCCTAGGTCACATAGTCTTTTGAGCTCTTTCATGAGAGTCTCTTTGACTGAATGTGGCACTGGGTAGGCTCTGCCATGGTACGGTTTTGCACCTTCCTTCAGTTCGAAGGAGACAGGCTCAGTATTCCAATCACCTAGTGTACCATCAAAGAGGTCCTCGTATTTACGGAGGAGCTCCAACAACTTTGATGTTGTAGACTAAGGTGAGGACAATTGTTGTGAACAACTGATTGGAGGTCTGCTTTTTCGTATTTTGCATCTAAGATGTGAACTGCACGCTGAGTGGCTTCCTCAGTACTACGTGGTTCATGAATCATGCTGTGGTTAACTGACCAAGCTTTTTCAATCTTAGAGCTAGTTGACAGACTGTTGATGTCTCTCATCGGCAAGATGATCTCATCAATGGTAATATCCTTTGTTCAAAAATCTAGAACAATTCCAAGCTCTCTTAGTGTTTTTACACCTAAGATGAGGTCAAACGCTGGCTTAGCCATCTTTTTTCCATCATACTCCACAACATCAGGTTTAACTGTGTATTCCTTGCTGTTGGAGTACTCTAGGAATTTTAGAGTGACTTCGCCTCTTCCTTTGGTTTGGAAGCACCCATTCGACGTGTGCCAAGACTTTGACACCTGCCTAGTCAAGTAGGGAAAACGCTTGGTGGTTCCTTTTTCATGGAACATGAGGTCACCATCGGAACCAGTGTCCAATAGTACTCTCAAGAAGTTGTTTTTGCGACTCCTGGACAAGTGTTTGAGTTTTGTTGAGGACTGACTTCCAGTCGCTAATTTTTGTACAGCTAGTACTGCTGTTACTGAGTCCATTGATTTTTGTGGGTTAGATGGCTCAATTGACTTTGATTTATGTAGGGTGTCCCTCACTGAGTTGGGATCTACATCAAAGTTAGTGGATAAGTTCGAGGTGTCTTTGAGATTTTTCAAAGTTACGTCCACTAAGGGACTCGAATAATCCGGAATTAAAATTTTGTCATTTAATTCTAATTTTTGGTTACTGGTAGTTTTTATCGGACCAGGGGTAGTGTAATTAGCTAACTCGTGGCTAGTTTTAATTTTCTTACGTCTATTTTCATTTTCCCCGGTACTACCCGACCCAACACTTCAGGATGAGTCGGAATCGCTGTCACTTTCTTCGCGACTCTTGCCGTTTTTGTTGGCTTTCTTGAGAGACTTCTCAAGTTTCTCCATGCGAGCCAAGACCTGGGCGTAGGACTTCTTGGGGCGACTATCCTCGCGGGACTTTCGTGCAGCTTGCCCGAAAGTACCTCGCGTAGGAGTTCCGTCTTTGTTGTACCGGCGACACTCCGCGGTGTTATGCGTGGTGTGTGCGCCCCCATGCTTTTTGCATAGCTCGCAGTTCTTGTCTACGCGCGTATACTCCGTGCGTGCTTGCTTGGGCTTCTTGGGAATTTGTGCGCCTAGCGCAAACTTCTTGGAGGGCTGTTCAGCTCCTTGGGCCTTTGCGGGCTTAGAAGACAACTGCCTCTCATCCACTGGGTGCGCCACCTCAATTCGCTCAAGAATAAGCAATAGAGGTTTAAACCCTTCGGGATAGCACTTCTCAAGCAAGTGGTACTGGTCCTGCCACTTCAACGGACACATGCGCAATATATGGCATGCAAGTTCCGCGTCAGTGAAGGAGTAGACCTGTTGGGTCATAGTACTTGCGCCGGGCTGTAATACAAACACGGGAGGTCTTCCACGTAGTTGTTCAGCTGCATCATGCGCTGCACAAACTGACGCACCCGAACCTTGTTGGGCTTCTTGAGGCAATTTGAAATATAGAATTTCAAATTTTCGCCCGCGCCATGCGCAAAACACGATTGGAGGTGGAGTAACTGGCACCTCCTGAATGACTCGGACGCCTTGCCCGGTGACTTCTTCCTTTCAACTCCAAAGATGTCGCGGAAAGGGACTTGACTCTGTCTGCTCCTTGACAATTAAGTCCCAGGGCTGACGTGCCTCCTCAGTGAGAAGGTTGGCGTAGAGTTGAAAACTTCTAGGGCCGAAGTTGGTCATTTTTGTCCTTAAGGCGAGCATGTCGGCCTTTAGGGAGAGTGACTCTGCGGTCTTTTTCTCTTCTCAGTTTTGCTGAGGGGTCATTGGCAAGTTCGCGTAGAACAGCCTTCCAATCACCTTTTGTCGACTCATATGCCCTTTTCGGCATCATCGCAGGCGGAATTAGCCCCATTTTCTTGGCGGTACTATACGCCTTGTTCACGTGCAGTACAAACTGCTCGTTGGTACCGTGTCCGACCAAACCGTGACTCGGGTTTCTGACCCATTCGCGGGGTGCACTTGAGGGTCTCAGGCTTGAGGTCCAAAGCTTCTTGGACTGGGTCCCGGTCCGCACATAACGGATAGGGGCTTTCTCACCACCTCTTCCGCGCTCGCACTCTTGGTTCTTAAGCCCAATAGGGGCCATCTTCTCAGCAGACATTCTTGAGAGGGCTGCTCCGAGACTTGTTCCAAGGAAAAGGGTCTTGTAGGAGCTTCGTGGCGGTTCGCACTCGAAGGAGACACGATTGGCACGAATCTTGTTGGCAGCGGGATCACGTAGCGCAGACGTGGTGCTACTACTTACCGGCGCACAAAAGACGGTGGCTCGGCGGGCGAACACGTGGATGCTGAACGCTGGACTGGCGGAGGACAGACGTACGGTGTTGAACCAACGGTGGTCAGCTCGACGGTGAAGGACGGTCGAAAGACAGTGCGGCGATGGACAGACGGTCCAAAAAAAATTCGCTCGAGTAGGTTATCAATTGATAGTGACCTAAGCCAGAAAGTATTTAAAAATCTTATTGTAGACTTTGCTGACTTTGTTTTTATGAGCTTAATACTACTGTACAACTGATGAATGAGATACTAGTTATCTCATGCATAAAAAACACAAATGATCATGGGAGAGATTGGCAGTGATTTGTGGCAGTTCCATGACTGGCCCATATTCAACTGCCCAAAGGAACTGTCCCATGGGAAGGTTCCTGAGAAGGAAATCCTCCATTGGATATTCAACCTAAGAAAACACCTACAATGTGTATGGTGGAGTTCTAGGAAGAAAAATCCTGTTTGGATATGATTTCTGAGAAACTCATATCTTATGACTTTTGAGTCCTTCCTCTGTATCAAACAATGTGAAGGAGACTTATGGAGTTCCACCTGGAAGCTCCAGATACTTGGCCTATGTCATGTCTTGATGATGGCGTGTGGTCATCTCAAGAAAGCTTTGTCTTCATTAGAAGGAAAGCCAGATGAGGAGCCTTTATCAGGAGGGGAGTCAGAAAATAATCGTTGTTGCCACCAACAGAACAGATGAAGCGGTGATTATTTTGATACCATTCCTGGTGCATCAATATTAGGCTCTTTGTGTTGTTGACACAAATTGTGAGAAAGTTACCATCATCTATTGCAAACAAACAACAAGAATGTACATCTCCAGAGTTTAGAATAATCTTTCAAAGGAGTACAGAAACAAAAAAGGTTTATGACAGAAGGATGAAGAAGGCCTACTGGAAGACATTCCTAGCAACCCCATGGGACTTTTCATGAAACAGTTTGATGATTCTGGAGCATTTGCTTTTGTACATTATCAATACTATCATTTGTCAAGAACTTAGCAATAGAGTTGATTTTGATGACCATTGCCATTGACTGCTTTGCTATTTCTTGTCACCAATTATTAAAATGACACTTGTCGTTATTTACATGACACTTGTCAAGAAAACCTAACTGGGAGCTCTATAATAGTTTGGGAGTGAAACAACTGCATATTGTCATCAAAAACAATCAGAAAGTAGATTGAATCTGAATGAAAACATAATATTTAATTCATAGATAAAATAAGCCATCTTCTTGAACCCTCCCCCATCATAAATATCTTTCACCATACCATCATATTGATATTTGCCAGGGTCGCTATCTTCTTCACCATCTTCATTGCCACCCACATCATCTTCGTTGCTATCCTTGCTATTTATGCACATATGAGCACGGATAAGTAAGGAGTAGTATGAGGTTGAGGGAAAATATAATATAACCAAGCATAAGCACAAAAAAAGAAATGATGTTGGTTGATTAAAATGTTTAGGAAACTTCTGTCAACAAAATGAGCCCCAGTATTACCAGATCTCACTGGACTTTGAGAAACAGTCAATGAGGAGCAGAAAATCCTTTCAAGTTTAATAGTGCATTCTCATCTGTAGATTTGTCAACAAAACCAAGACATAATGTACAAGGTGTCAACATTAGTAATGGGTATTACGGACTGAAATCAAGCAGCTCTGAAAAGAAATTTGAAATTTGTAACAAATTTCAAACAACAGCAATATTTAATAAAAATTGAGGCTACTTTTCACCTCATCTCTTGAAAATCATATGACTGTTGAAAATGGCATCAAGTCAGATCACATCACCAGTAGGAATGGTATCTTTTCTATATACAGTTTAAAATACTGTTTGTCTTGAATACATACATACAGTTACGTTATTTCTTATTAATAAGTTTGAAATAGTTTTTCTGAATAGTTTTTTTCTAAGGGTTGCTGCTATTTTCATGAAGTGACATAGTCCTTGGAGGTACATGATGACCACTGTGAGAAAGATTGTTCAACCAAAATCCACTGTCACTACTCAACCAAACCATGATGCATATTTAGAGTGTTATCCCAGAAATAAACTTCTCTAACAATGATAATTGTGTGAGAATGCTGCACATCCCAGATCATTCCCTCTGCACACCATTTTATATTATGCTCTCTTTCCCTGTCATGAAGTAATTGATATGACAACTTTCGTTGCCTCCTGGTTTTATTTTTATTCCTTTTGGCGACTTCATTGTCAAGATTTTTTCAAAATCTTAGTTGTCAAGATTTTTTTAAATCTTAGTTGTGTTGGAAACTGAGCCGATTTCTTCTCCTTCTCCTTCTTCTTCTCCTTCTTCTTCTCCTTCTTCTTCAGTGAGACAGTTTTTTTGCTTTTTGCCAAAACAGGTAGTGACCAAGAAGTTGATGTGAACTTACCTGTAAATAATTCATTTTTTGCTTGGACTTACATGGGTAGTTATATTGTCCTAAGTAATTGCCTACCTTTAAAATTATATCTTTTTGTATAACTTATGACATTATTTTCAAGAATGTTTCTGTAAACTTGAACGGAACATTAGTCACAAATTATCATATTAATCAAACAACAATGGTTCTGTAAACTTGAAGGGAACGTTATCGTGTCACAAAAGAGAGTCTACGTGTAACAAGAATGATTTTGCAAACTAAAAATGGGTACATACTTTTAAAATGGGCGCGAGCGCAAGCGCGGCACCCTCGAAGCGCGCGAGGCTATCGCGCCCATGTGCAACTACTATAGTACATATTAATTCAGTGCAGAAAAGTGGCATACTACAACAAGCAATTTATTTCAAAAGTACGTCTTCCTCTGTCTCTACAAATCGTATTCTGTCCAGGAAGCTACAAAAAATCTTGCAGCGGCTGCTGGTAATCTTGAACATACAGTATATTATGATTATTGATTATGCATTGTGTCTTATAATATTATAATTATGGTGTCTTCTAATATTATTATTTATGTATGGTACCATAGAGTAGACCTCTAAAAAGCCAAAGCACACACAAGTACCAAATTCAGCTCATATAATAGAGCAATATCTACCATAGCTATATAATTATTTACGTTCAAACCGATTCGCACGATTGATCGAGGTACAACACGATTGTAGCATGCGCAGTTTCGCGAGCGATTAGACTGTTCTTTCACGACTCGCTACACGATTAATTGGCAACGATTGGCTTAGAAAGAGATAGCCAATAATATTTGTTGAATGCGCTATATTTGAGAAATATATTGGCAATATTCGAGAAATAGGCTATATTTTAGAAATAGCCTATATTCGAAAAATAGCTTATATTCGAAACTCGAAAATAGCTTATTTCTCGAAAAAGGCCTATTTCTCGAAAATAGCAATCTTGTTTACGTAGGAACAGTAATCTGACACGTGGATCTCGAAAATAGCTTATTTTTCGATTATAGGCTATATCTCGAAAATAGCCTATATACTAAGCTATTTTCGAGAAATAGCCTATAATCAAGAAATAGCCTATTTTGGAAAAATAGGCCATTTTCGAGAAATAATAGGCTATTTTATGGACATTGGAAGTTAAGCTGTTACTTCATTAAATAAAATATAAGTTTTTAAGCAGGGGTAGTTTCTTTGTTTGGTATTGCCATATCTTGTACCATGATATGGTGTTGCACAATACTTTACATCTACACTGCACCATATCAATAAAAAATAATAACAAGCCAATCTTACTAGACACTATTACAACATCTCTATACAACATCAGATATCATATTTAGGCATAGTATGATGTGAGTTCTACACTTTCAAACAACTAGGTCTAGGAATCATATGCATTCATAGTAATTGGCCAACACAACCATCTGTTTCTCTTCTTCTTTCTCCTTGACGATGAGGGATTCTCCATTTCTTTTGTGATGTCTCTAGATAATGTTTGACGGTACATTTTGTTGTTATGAATCTTTGGCTGATTGTTGGGTGTGGGCCATATTTCTTCTCCCAGCTTTCCTTGAAGAGAGGGCCTAGTTTATTCTCGCGGCTTCCACGAGAATAAGGTAAGGATTGACAGGACACTATGGGGTGCACATCCATAATATGCTTTTCAGTCATCCCTCTCGTCATTAGTTCCGATGTCCCATTACCTTCCACTTCATTCATGGCAACTAGTCTGTTGCTCAGCAACAGTCTCTCCTCCTCCTTCAGGCTCAATATCCTCTCAACCTTTCTCCTCCACCTCCCATATTCGCCATCCATGAAAACCGGGAATCGGCTCGGACTACTCGTCAAATCCGCACTATTCCCCATCACATCATCATCATCAATTAATGCATCACCACAATTGCAAATGCGATGGAGGGTTTGCTGGGTACTTTACTGTTGAGAGAAGCAACGTCAACCAGGAAATTGCTGCGGTCAACAATTGACATTTCCGGCAATGGCATCTGCGACGATGACAGTGGCGAATTTACTGACAAATTCACCACCAATGGCGTCATCATCGTCGTGAATGGCACTGGTGGTGGTGATGTCAACAAGCAGGATGGTGGGGTATTTGTTTGCGTCCGCATCCAGAAAAACGCAGACAGCGGGGAGATTGCAGGCTATGTGGGATGATGCGATGAGGGACAAGATTTGACGGCACTGGAGCCAATGAAGGGGGAAAGCACTCCTTTCGGAGTTCCTCCCAAACCTACCATGTCCTCCTCCTGTTGTCCCCCTGTCGTCAAACTCGTTGCCTCAACGAATCCTCCCGTTCCCAGCGATCAAAGCGGAGATCCAATTCCCCATGGTTGAATTAATGTAAATGGTGGTGGTCTTTGTGTTGTAATGTGGATAGGATCCATCACCTGATGGCCAGCCACACAAATCACTAAATATCAATAACAAAGGTAAATGCAACGAATATCTATTGAATTCCCATGTGATCAAAAATTAGATTCATTAATTGTCTTTGTAAGAGGGTGTTCTTCTAATTTTCTTGTATTTTAGGTGATAGCAGTTCAACATTCTCAAAATTTAGGTCATTATTACCAGCAGCCGCTGCAAGATTTTTTGCAGCGAAACAGATTGCCATTTGTAGAGACAGAGGAAGACGTATATTAAAATAAAGTGGCTTGTAGTACGAGTGTATGCAAAAATGGGCGGGAGCGCCTCGCGCGCTTCGCGCGCGCCGCGCTCCCACGCCCTTTTAGTTTGTGACATCATTTTCTTGTTACACACTCTTTTGTGACACGATAACATTCCCTTCAAGTTTTAAAGAACCCTTGTTTAAAATTTTTCGTCTCTATGTCTTAAAATGATTTGTGACTAATGTTCCCTTAAAGTTTACAGAAACATTGTTGAAAATAATGTCAGACGTTACACACAAAGATATAATTTTAAAGGTAGGCATATATTAAAACACTAAGACTACCCATGTAAGTCCAAGGGAAAAATGAATTATTTACAGGTAAGTTCAGATTAACTTATGGCTCTGTACCTGTTTAGGCAAAAAAGCAAAAACTGTCTCACTGAAGAAGAAGAAGGAGAAGGAGAAGAAGAAGGAGGAAACGGCTCAGTTTCCAACACAACTAAGATTTTAAAAAAAATCTTGACAGGTGTATTTTCTCGTTAGGTACAGCTTGGATATGGCTGGTCCTGCAGAGCGTAGAAATCAGTACTAAATCTACGTCCAACTATTATTTGCATAATTTGGCTTATGTAAAACAGCTTATTTATTTTACGTTGCATGAATAGAAACTATAAAAACCGCCTCTCCCCTGCTCGTCGCGATCGCTCCCCACACTACCGTCCCCCTTCACTCCAATCGGACAGTTCCGTTCTCCAAATTTAGAGTGCAGGAATGTGACCTAAAGGGTTGTATCGCATCCACAGGTATTGTAGATGCGATGAAGCCCTTTAGGTCACAGTCCTGCACTCTAAATTTGGAGTCCACATTTACATTTTGGGCGGCAAATCCCATGGTTGCCGTGTAATTTTTATGGTCAGAAGCAAATATCTTAAATGTTTTTAAAAAATAAAGGTAGTCACTAAGTATCATAGGAGGCAGGAAAAAGCATCTCCAAGCTGTATGTAGGACCGAGTCTGGACCGAGTGACGGGAGCTGCAATACGAAATTGGTTCTGGAAGCGTTTGAAAACATAAATCCTGGGCGCGAGATGCAGCTCTAAATCATTGCAAACAATCATTTTGAGTGCTCTAAGTTGGTTTTACTTGTTTCTCTGTATTCTTTTGAAGGAGTTTGACGAGTTTACAAACAATATGATCGGGACTGGGCGGGCATTCATTTCCGACGACGGGGGCTCAACAGTGTTTCTTGTACAGAGTATTGTTCGAATCAAGATGGTTGGAATGACCGAGGACGCTATAAGATTCTGTATCAAACGTAAGGAATTGATCCAGAATCCCCTTATGAATGAAAAATTGTATCTTAGCAACCAAGGTTTTACGGAAATCTCTAACCTCGAGCGTTACAAAGAAGTCAAATTTCTATTTGTTGGACGGAACGCGATTTCGAAAATGGCTAACTTGGAGTCCCTGCAACAATTAAGAGAGCTACACCTAGAGAACAACAAGATAGGTGAGCGAAAGCTGCTGATTTGGGCCTCCTTTTCGTTTAACGATGACGTAAAGTCATCAGTTTGTCTTCACACCTTTTTCTGTCAAACAGTTGAGATTGGGAATTTGACGTGTTGCCCTTATTTGGCATTCCTCGATTTGTCTCGGAACGCTATTTCACAGATCATTGATCTCTCAAGTAACGAGAATCTTGTGACAATAAATTTGATTCACAACAACTTATCAACGGCAAAATCCATTATGAACGTTGTCTCAATTTCGAAGTTGAGTGAGCTGGATCTGTCGTCTAATAAACTAGATGGCGAGTATGCCAGCTTTTTGCACATATTGTCAAAGTGTCAGAATCTCAAGAAACTCTCCTTACGAGACAATCCGATAATTAAGAGAATTCCTTATTCTCACAAAATGATTGTGAGCAGCTGTGCAGGGTTAACATCATTTGACGGTAAGTTGATTTGTTCGGAGGAAAGGCGGCGATGTAATGCGTGGGGAGCAATAATTGTGAATGGAGGGACATTTCGTAGTGCTCATGAAGCTGATCGTCAAGAACTGATCAAGATTCGTTCAATGCAAAGTGAGAACAACGCAAGAAAAAGAT
Organism: Cyclotella cryptica; assembly: GCA_013187285.1. Taxonomy (NCBI): domain Eukaryota; phylum Bacillariophyta; class Thalassiosirophyceae; order Thalassiosirales; family Thalassiosiraceae; genus Cyclotella; species Cyclotella cryptica. The sequence continues at coordinate 574,198 of JABMIG010000059.1, forward strand.
GCAGAGCCTCTGACCGACGCCTGAGTGGATCTACGGCATCGATGTCGACAATAGTTTCTTCACACAAATCAACTCTTATTGACAGGCTGAAGACAAAACCAGTGCGGTCGATTGTTTCTGGTGTGAGCAAGATATTGGAATCTTTGAACACTGCAAGGCAAAGGTGATATTCTTCATTTGACTCGGCACGATGCAATAAAAAAGTTCTAAACGATGTCATCAATACTTCGTCAAATACTGCAGCCACGGCAATCCCGATAAAAAAGAGTCATCGCATGAAGGTTACAATGGAGACATAAAAGTGAAAACGACTCGAACAGGCTATGCGCCTGTTGTCTCGAGACCGAAAGCTCCTTCGACTGAAGCAGACGCGTCAGTCTTAGCACCCGGAAGTTCAAGCAACCAAAAACCACCAGATACCAGTAGAAAATCATTTGGATTTGAACGGCCTCCAAACCGCCAGTCTCGAGTCTCCGCAGTTCCTTCCTCCGTATCATCGAACATTCCTTGTTGGTCTAAAGTTGTAGAAGACTCCGAATACAGAGAGCAAAATTCATTTCTCCTCCTCCCACCTCCTCCACCCCCCCGCTCTCTGCATACCATAGCCTAGATTACAGAAGGGCCTCATTTCGTTATTTTGGTGTGTGCTTGTACGTGTCGCATCTTCCTCCACCGCTGTCTCTAGTCTATCGATAATACCTCCCTAAGTTCAGTCCACACTGTAATAGTACGTGAGATAGATGTTCACTGAGATAACCCACTCCTGCAGGTAATGAAATCCATACTCGTATTAACTCTGGGCATTTTCTGTGCAGTGATACATGCTTTATCAGAATCAAGGTAAGCCTACGTGATGTTTCAATTCATATTGGCTACTTTCGTTCGGTTCGCTTTGCATACCTGTAATACATCATAGTCTGCTGACTGGCTCGTAACGTGCGTGGCATTAGTCATACTGTCGCCAATTCTGGCTCCAGCGTTCCATTGCATCAAATTCGACAGAGCATGAAATGAACTAATAAATAGCTCAAATACTTGAATTGTTTGCCGAATACAATCTTCAAGACGACCCATGACAATCTGTTATTGATTGGATTCATACTGTCGCCAACCCTGATTCCAACGTTCGTATGCATCAAAATCGAACGAGCTTGAAATGGAATGAGTATAATGAGCGGACATATTTGAATCGTCTGCCGAATGCAACCTTCGCAATGACCCGTGAGACAAATTATTATTGATCGGGTTCATAAAAGGATTCGGGGATTGCATGACGTAAGCATAAGGATTGTAGTGGATAGATGCTTGAGAAAAATCTAAGGAGTCGTCGGCAGAGTAACTGCGTTCATGTCGTCCCAGTGAACTCATAGGTCGAGATTCTACCATTGCGGCAAGATTCTTGCTGCTCCGAATTCGCCAAATTTCACCTTCAATTATAGTTCTGCTGTTTAATGTCCCATAGTTCCCAATATCCAGTCGTCGAAACGCTGCAAATGTTGCTTTGACATCATCTAGTATTCAACCCAATGTTGAGATAGATGAGTGCACAAAACGTTTCTATTTCAGTAGGAAGAAGATTTAATAAAAATGTCTTACCCTCTGTGATCCTCCCTAATCGGACGAGCATTGCGAGAGAGAACATTTCCCTGGTGCATTCATCCAATCCGTCTGGTCGGTTCGTCGCGAGCTTAAGACGTTGTATTAACCTCCCCGTTGAAAGTTCTTGTAGCTCATCATCAGTTAGCTGACTTCCAAACTGCACAAAGAAACCTCGAAGTAAGAGCTTAAATGTTGCACTCCAGTTGGAAATCATTCTAAAGAACCTCACCTGCCCAAGAACAGTTTGTTCAATTCGGCGTTTTCTCAGTTCCAATGGGATCATGCTTATCATAGACATGTTGTGTAGCAATATCGTACCCGCCACGATGACATAGACAGTCGTAAAAACCTTCCCAGCATCGGACACTGGAACGATATCACCATAACCTACAGTCTAATAAAGAAGAAAGAGAAATTTGTTTCAACTTGCACAAAAACGAAAGCATACTGAAGAGCACGAACAAATGCGACAAACGGCAAACAAGCAATCTTACCGTCAGCAAAACTGTGGTAAAATAAAAGGAATCAACAAGTGTCATGCCTTCGATGAAATAGAATCCAACGCTCCCAACAACAATGATTAGTAATGAGTTAAGAAGAGCCCGATTTAACGTCAGCACGATATATTTCACAGCTTTCAAGCGGCTCATTGGTTTCGTGAGATTGGAAGATGATTCTGACGAAGTCGTGCTAGTAGATGTTTCTTCAGGTGTTGGCTTTGACTCGAGAGAGTGCTGTGTTGGTTCGACACGAGACGAAGAGGATCTCTCAAGGAAGGGAGAATTTTCATCAATTGTCTTGAAGTCTGCACTCATTCTTCGTACTGGCTGGATACTTTTGAAGAATTCTTTAGCTTTTGTAGCATCTAACGACAAGGACATATGCTTTGTGTGAGATTGTAAAGGCGGAGGACTTGCGCATGGTGGCGCCATTGAAGTGTTTGCCATTGAGGTTCCATAAGTCGCGTGGTTGATATCCATGCCGATATTATGTCCTTCTTCGTCATCATTAAAGTTAGTATTGTCTGGCCCATTAAATGCATGGTTTCCTTCATATCGTACAGGAATCGTATGCAACCCATTGTTCATGCGGAGGTTTAGATTCTCCGACCTCCTCTTCTGCTTCTCCAATCGTAAGCAGTTAGGACAATCCCTGACAAGTGACGCGTGATGATCCTTCTTCGATGCATCATCTAAGCTACCCGCCAACAGCGAACCGAGCAACAACCCGATAGTTGCAACCCCGAAGTATATGAAGCATGCACATATTAATTTCGCCCCGTCTGACGATGGTACAAAATCGCCGAGTCCAGCAGTTGTCAGAGTTACCACTGCAAAATAAACGCAATCAAGGGGTGTCCACCCTTCTTCCAATCCGAAAACAAAGAGAACAGATGTGACATAGAGCGCAAAGTACAATGCCAGATAGCCCAGCGGGCTTTCAAATTGACCTGCGGCAGTTGTAACGTCAAAGAAAGCTCGCTGTCTGGTTTTACAATTAGGACAAAAGAAAGTAGGTGGCGGTTTGACGTCATCTGATGCTTTCTTGTTGTGCTTTGGTTCACGAAATAATGGCGATTCGAGGACGCTTGTAACTCGCTTCATTACCTTATCAAACTTTGCCAGGTCTTTGGCCTGGGCATCTCGATGTCTCGCGGCTCGATGGTTTGTTTTCAACCTTTGAAATTCGCTGGTCCTAGCGCGACTTAATGACGAGTTGTCATTGTCATCGTCATCATCATAAGACGATGAGGAAGTCGACGCTGACGAACCCGAAGAATCGGACTCCTTATGCTCGTCAACGCATCGTTGTCTTTCTGGAATACAAGTATTGTGCATGATATCACTGGAACTTCCAATGCTTCCACTGAAACTATTCCTCGTTCGCAAATTGGAGGATGAGTGCCCAAAACTTCCCATGCTACTAGTAAGGTTACTCTTTGCCATTATTGATCGGCTACTTGTGAGATTGCTGCCCCCGCTCCAACTGCCATAGGGAAAAGAAGAATCCCTCGAAATATGCTGATTGATCCCATAGTTGTAATTGTCCATTCTATTTGGAGCGAAACGAAGGCAATTCTCTCCATCCCAGATACGTTCAAAACTAGATAGAGAAGTGCTGTGTATTTGAGATTGTTGTTGCTGTTGCTGTTGCTGTTGCTGCAGATGCGGCAAGTGGTGATGATGATGATGATGAAACTGTGGATGTTGAATCCTTGGTGGACTATTGGGTGTACTTGAATCCGAGAATGATAAATGTGAAGACTCCCGCGTCTCTACTGGCCACATTCCTTGATTTATCTGGGATGGACTGCTTGAAATGGACTCTTCCGGCGACCCCATTGTAAAAGTATGCGATGAAAATGGATTGTTATCAATGCTGCCATACTTTGTCGCATCATTATGAGAACCGTTTCCACCATTTCGATTGGGAGCGAGGAATCCATTCATCCTCATCCCAATCCAATCTACCTCTTGCTGTGTGTTTTTCAAAACTATTCCGGCTGCCACGTGATCCCCGGATCTTGTTCGTCTGTGGACAGGTGGCTGATGTGTTTTCGAGAAACGCAGTCTCTTCCTTTTGGATTTTGGTTGTTGTGTATTTTTGCTGTTATAATTAGTATGGTTCACGCCGGTGGGTTCCTTATCTTTTTGTTCAACCTGTCCGGCATTCTTGACGTGAGCCTCCAAACGTCTTCCCTCGTCTTGCTTTGGCGAAGAAAAGGGCGATTCCACAGAAGAAACGGCACCCGATGACGATGATTCCCCGCCAGGTTGCTCCGTAAGAATGTCTGTCCCGCGGAGAGACCCTGAATAGTTGGCAGTGGACGATAAAGATAGATCCGTCTCTAAAGAATGTGTAACATCAGCTACGTGATTGTTGGCTTGGGGCTGTTCCATGTCGTGGGCAGTGTGCGGCACAAACGTAGCCTCGGTCGAGGTCGAAGGGGGCATCAAGGCCGCTTCCATGATATCATTTTGATTCCCAATCAAGGTGGTTGTCTTTGTTGTATATTCGTTGTCTATGCTGCTCATGCTCTCGGAGGTTTCGCTGTGCATCCTTCCGAAGGGGAGAGCAATTTTGGCAGATGCCGCTTTAAATTTCTTTTTCATATCTCCCAACAGTTGAATCTTGTGTTGACTGTCGTTATTGTTGTTGTCGTTGCTGTTGTTAATATCGTTAGTATGGTTGTTGATTTTAGTGGGCGGCTGCGATTCTGCTTGCGAATTGTGATTGACACCTCGGCTGGCGTCTCCCCCTCTCGCCATGTTGGAGCTGGCATCAAACTGAATTCGAAAGCGCGGCATGGGGCTGATGTTGGAGGAGCTGAGACTGGTATTCCCGAAGCTGGAGGCATCCCAATCGCCGGATGGAGTCTTAAGGGAATTGGCATAGCTGTGGCTGTGTTGATGAGTGGCGTGGTGATTGCTGGCGAGCATTCTTCTCTGCCTATAAAGCAGCTTGCGCTGCAGATCCTTGTGACTGTTGGACAGGGCCTCCTCTTCCTCGTCTTCGGACATGCTGGGATCGCTCAAGAAGTAATCGAACGAGGGCTCCGCTTGGTTGCTGCGATTGGCGCTGGGAAGAGATTCCGATTCGGCTCGTTTCTTGCCCTGCGCTGGCATCGACATTGACGTTGACGCCGTCGTTGGCAGGCCATCCGCAGCGCGGCGTCGTCGCTGCGACGAGGAGTGGTCGGACCACGACAGTCTGGGCGAGAGCGAGCGACTGGCGGTCGATCGATCGGCTAGGAAGTTCCAGTGGCTCAGCTTGTTGCTGGGCCACCAGCCGCTGCTCGGCGATGTCGTGGCGCTGTCGTGCGGCGACGATTCGTGTCGTTGCTCGTGGTCATGGCGGTCGGCCGATGGTTGCGAGGAGTCGTCGAGGGACGAGCTTCTCTTCATGGTTGGGACGAATAAGATGGACGAGCGGGCTGGGACGAGCTGGCTGGGACGAGCTGGCTGACGACGGGACAAGCAAGAACAAGCAGCCGTAATAGGCGGGAAAGTTGGTATAAGGCGCTAAGGGATTAGCGTTGAAAACATTATTAAGCAGAATATAAAATACGTATGGTAAATACTAATTTACTAATTGGGAAAACAGTGAAAACAGTGTGACGCAGTCGGGCGGAGTCACAAAAAGCAATTTGGACTCAACGAACGAGTGATTGAAGCGACAAAATGATATCATTTTTGAGTATGAGTGGCATACGAGTGCGAGATAAAACGGCGGGGCTTTCGTTCATATATCTAATAACGTTATTATTATGGATCACGATCGACACGAACACAACGAAAAAAATAATCATAAGGAACAACGACACCATACCAACCGTACGTATAGTATTTTCTATTTTCGAGTCCCGCGAGCGTGCTCAAGGCTTCAAGATTCAAGATAGGCTTTCAAGAATACAGTTGCAAGAATGACGGGTCAAGAAATCGTCGACCCGTCTGATGCGAAAAAAAACACTTCATGTGCGGAGCGAGCGCCTTGAGCAAGACCATGGAAAAAGAAGAACAAATGCCCGCCCACAACACAACATCAACGTCTGTCAGTGAGTCTCCTTGACGGTTGCGTCGATACATAACGATCCATAACATTAGCTCGGAGATGGCGTTCGAACCGATCCTCCAATCGCTGGACGGCGCCGAAGCAATGTTGGTCCCGTACAAGTTCTTCAACGGAGCTATCATCGTGGTGTTCGCCTTTCTCGTGCCGCTGCTCACCCTAGAAATCAACTACTTTCGATTGGCCGTGTTTCGGAATTGGTATGCCGGAGAGAGGGACAAGCGGAGGCGGGCTCGAAGACGTCACAAGCGGCCCGAAGACGACGTTCGTTCGGACAGTGTTTCCAGTCAGAGCGCGGAGAGGTCCAATCGGCCGGTCTCTACTCTTGTCTGCGAAATTGAAAACGCCTCCATCTTGGGGGATTCTCGCAGCCATACTCAAGACTGTATGCAGCAAACACAGGCACTGCAATACGATGACGATGCGTCCTGGTCGTCCTCCATAGGGGAAGGCACCATCTCGTCCATATTGCTGGATAACGTCCTATCGCATGCCATGGCCAACTCTCATGTGCGCGATTCTGCGAGTATATCCGGTCTATCCTCCAAATACGCCACCTCCTGTCACTCTCAAGATCATGTCACGCAAACACAACAACAATATCAACAATCGCGTGAGACTGCTCTCACGGGAGCATACTCTCACATACGAAAGGCATCCTTCTCCACTATTTCATTCTGGATGGCACTCTATTTGGCCACAGCGGCGGGGATCGCATTCAGTACCAGGGGCTTGGAAGAAAAGGTGGTGGCCATTATTGGTGGTGCTAGTAAATTTATGTCCAGTTTGTTGCTCTTTATTGTTAGTGCCAAGATTCCTCAGTGGGTGAGTCGGAACGTCGTCAAAATCTTACTTGTTGAGAATCGATCATTGTTTTCAACCCATTGGATATCATTCAACCATCACTGTCCCGCATCTCTACATTTCATACATAGCTCGGAGTGTACCACCAAGGATCCATACTTCTTGTCAAGCATTCCTCCCCATACAGCCTCCATCTTCAACATTTAGACCTCACGAACCTTTCCGATCTCGCATTGCTCAAAACACATGTACGAATGGGCGTGGGCTTTCACTTTGCAAAATTCTATGTAGTACTCATGCCTTTTTATTGCGGGAGCAATGGCATGAGCGTGGTTTGTAGTATGCTCTTGGGAGTCGTCGTTGGATTTATCCTCATGTGGTTTGTTTTCATGGTTCACAAAAAGTACATTCATCATAGAAATGTTGTAGCCTCTTCCACCATATTCATCCTCGTTGCCATATCCTCACTTACCTTCGTTAGAGGTATGGCGTGGATTCAAGTTGTGTGGAGAAAACATATTTTTGACGATGATGATGCCTTGTTGGCCATTTCATTCTTTTCCTGGCTAGTCCTTTTGATTTCTGTCCATATGTTGTTTTTATGGCATACGGTAAAAGTGGAAAAGAAAAAGAGAAATGCAGACGTTCGAAGGGATGATGTCGAAAACGATCGCATTGACGACAATCAAGAAGACACCGCGGAAATGGTGGACGTGATCAATCTACCCCGAACCCGAAAGATTAATAAAAGCCCTAGCGTTGTCGCAGGATTACCTCGACAACCGAGCTATTCCTCCCATTTGTTTGATCCGCGGACGCATTTCAAAGATGGAAATGGTCGTTTTTCGGAAATGTCCGAGTTTGTGAGTTTAGATGGTTGCGATTCCGCGTCCGTTTTGAGTGTAGAGCAACAGCTGAATCATGAAGAGGAAGGATTTGCGCAGGTTGAAATTATTGTTGGCGACTTGACGGAGGAAGCAGAGTCAATAATGAACCCAGGTAAATATGAGATTGATGGTGGTGCTTGTAATTCGGAACTTGTGAAGTCTGATAAGTTCGAAGAGGAAGATCTCTCTTGTCTATGTGCGGAGGATGATGTTATCAAGCTCAAAACCTCTGCACAGAGATTTTTCACAAGAAAGCATCCTGTGTGGTGTGAAGTGTTTGTATGCTTCTCTCCCGAATATCGTCAGAGCTCTCTCCCGTGGAAAATCGTTTGCTGGGTGAAAATATTTATTATTTCGATGACACATATGCTCTTCTTGTACTTCGTGATCGTTTGCATCGGAGCCACTGCACAAGTGAATAACACCAAAGCGAAATTACCCTATGTTCACAAAGCGATCTACAAACATATGAACGAAGGTCCGGTGTGTGCATTCGACAACCGTGGACCGGATTCGAACATAACAACCTTCGCTGATGAGAATGCAGCTCACGAAGCAGGGTTCCTGGTACTTCACTGTGGAGCATGTGGAGCTTGTTCTTCGTGGGAAAATCTCAAAATCGAGTACACAACGAGAAACACCATGTCCGAACTTGCGAATGAATGTGCAAAAGTATCTTTATTTGGAGGAGACGACGCAATCACCGATTGTTTAATGGCTCCCGAAATTGGTTTTGAACCCACTTGTGCCCAATGTTGGATGGAAGACATTGTCTGCACTCGAGAGCATTGTGCTTTCATATTTTTACAGTCTCAAATGATCAACAACGTTGGGAACTTTGCTGTGGGCCCTAATGAGATTACGTCGGCTTCGTGTGAGGAAGCTAATTGTGAAGCAGGCAATCCTGGTGAGTTTGTATCTTGCTCGGGTGCCACAAGGCGGAGAATGAATATAACTAGCTCGATAGCAAGGCCTGGAGAACAGCAATGTGCAATTGTGGACGTTAAGGATTGGAATGACTTATTCTTTGGATCAGGTGTAGCCTAGACAGAGTTTGGGGTAACTCAATACTTCGATGATAAATTAACTCCTCTGTATAGTAGTAAAGAATGTTGTGCGTCTGTTAGTCTCGTTAGCCTGGCCGTAATAGGAGCATTATTACTTGTATGGGAAGAAATCGCGCCACATGTCAATTCTCTTGGAATTTTTACGTCAGGAAATCGAATGCACAGCATTTAGCTTCATGACATTTTAAGGAAATATATTTCAATTACACTCCTAACCCTTATCGCCCTTCTCCGATTCCTCCTTCCTAATTTTCATGGCATCAGCATGATCCCCTGAAATTTCCATCAACACCTGCCGCAAAGACTTCTGCATTGCTGGCTTCACAACTTTCGCACATGCAGGCCAATGTATCCCATTAGTCTCTTCATAAATTTCATTTGCCATGATGCGGTAGGTACTCATCATTTGACTATTAGTAACACCACTGAAGTAAAGGACTGGACATGGATCGTTTTCTGAGTGCTGTTGTTGAGTAGAAACTACTGCCGTGTTGTATTCCTTGATTGGAGTAACCAACTTGCTGCCTTCGTTGAAAGCGGCATCCAACGCCTCTTGAACAGTAAGATCCAAAAGATCATCGCCCTTCGTATTGCGACCCTCGTCGCCATCCAGCGCCACGCCCTCAATACGTCGTATCACTACCCCCTTTACATCCGGCATGCCGTCTGCAGCCATATCTCGCATTTCGTCATCGTCCATACTTTTTGGAACGGCATACATTAGAATCAACGGTCCAGGTCCATAGGGAGCATCGTCGTCACTGGAGCGGAGCGGAATGAAATCTCCCTGGCGGGAATTGAGGAAATCAAACAGTCCCATCGAGAGTGCGGTTGACGACGCGCGTGATGGGTGAAGAGAATTCGCCGCATCGTCGTTTTTCCTGTGGGAGAGTTATAAACGGACGAGTGATCAAGGTATTGGAAAGGGCAACGCATCTTCATAACCGCACTGGCAGTCATAATGCTTCGAACTCATTCCACGACGCTACGACGTACCTCAGTGCTCCGTAAACCCCAAGACGACGCGTTTTCCCCGCGTGTCTATCACCAGAAAATCCTAAGCAACTACTACCTTCGACATTGTGATAACTGTAGCTTGCAGTGAGAGCATTGCAGCCGGCAATCGCCAAGAAAAGGAACACCGCAAGGAACGATGGCGGCGGTGTGCTTCGCAATTTTCTCGGTGATCGGGATGAGTTCATTCTCTCTCGATCACAGGGCGATGGAGGGGCGCTGACTTGCATTTGACAACTTTTCCGGAGCAAGGAGAGTCAACACATCAATTTACACTTACCCCCTTACTATGTTACGACTAACCCAAAGACACGTCGGAATCAATACTCCACATCCCCGCTTAAGGCAGGTGCACCATGACGGACATCATGGTTGTTTCACCTCCCCACAGCATCGAGATTCGTGGTGCGGTGACCTCCAAACTCATCGAACTTGCCTTTCCTTGACTACACGACCCAACGACGCTTTTTCTACACTGAAAACCATTCTAATTTCGAGAATCTACGACGATACGCTCTTTCGCATCTGGCTGCAACACCTTCTGCAGGAATTCTCCTCCAACCCCTTATCTCCACTGACATCGACGGCCTTTCCACACACCACTTCATCTGATACTAGGTCTTGGGAGTCCAACATGCCCACCATTGCGCCGGACTCCACGGATGCTACGATGGATGAATCGTCACCTCCTCGCATGGCTGGGAACAAAAGGGCGGCTTCCAGCTCTCCAGCCATCACCCCTCCTGGTCAAGGAACCACACATTCACTCGCTCATCTGGATGCTGGGGCCGACGATTGTGAGACTGAGTTAAGGCCCTCTCGTCTGGAGGATAAATTCGAGGCACATCCAAAGAAGAAGACTCCCTCTGTTCTTGACTCTCTGGAAAAGATCAGGATGTCATTGATTTCACAGATCAAAAAGCCTTCGAGGAGCTTATCAGTGAGCCTAAGCCACCGACCCCTGGAGAATGTCTCCCTTATTACTTTGACGACGAGGACGAGTATACGAAACAGCACATATATGGTTTAAATGCGATAAAACTGGAAGAATGTATGAGGCAAAAGGTGATCCGTTGTAAACAACAGGATCGCTCGCAGGCGCATCCGAAGTGGAACCCGTTTCGGCTTCAGCCGATCCCAGACTCATCAGACATTAAAATCGTGAATTGTAGAGGAAAGAAAGCTCTCTTCTTTAAGCCCGATGATTTCTCTCTCAATACTCAATACCGGCCACTTATCCTTCAACCTGGAAGACACAGCTACATACACGCTTCTATGCTATGCTGGACCGAAGGCCATCTCTCTTCAAATTGCCACTGCTCGTCGCAGATCCCAGCTGGCAGCTACAGACACCGGCCCCTTCCGCTTGTCTAGGCACTCAGATAATGGCAGAATGATTGATATTCTCAATGAAGATGGAATCTTTCACACATTCGACATACTAGAAACGCCTCGTCCAACTGACGAAGAATGGATCCCAGTGGGACAGCAGGGATCCACTTCTCTCAAACATAGAGTAAGCTTTTGTCCCAAGTCAAAGCAGAAGCAAGATGAACCAACCCCGACTGGAAACAGATACGGTGTCCTCTCGGAAGTTGACGGCTCTCAGCACAGGTCTTCCAAAAAGGATTCCTCCAGTAAGCTGCCTAGTGACAAGACTTCTGTAGTGCAAAAGTCCAATTCGAGGCGTCCCAAAGCAAATGGAAGGAATACACGTTCCAAGACGAACGATGGAGGATCTCATGAAGATAGCAGTCAGGATGAAGAGGATGTTGGGAATGAAGGTGAAGAAGACGAGGATATGGCAGATACGACGGATGGCGACGGGTTGGATGAAAAGAAGATGGAGGATACTGAGGAGAGTGATGATCCGGATGAGTCTCTTGAAGTCCCTCGTGAACCAGTCACGATCCACATCACACCACACACGCCTGAATGGTATGAAGAAGAATCTGATGGAGAAGCTGCAAGATCCGGTGATGAGAAATCACCACCAAAACTAAATCTTAACGATGTCACACATACTCCATCGATTGCCACCACGTCCTCCAATACGTCCTTCTCCTCATTGTCACATACCACGGATCCGTCGCGGCTCCTCGATCCCAACAGTGGACAGCACCTCCTCTCGGTTGAAATACAATTACAACCAAATAAGGAGCACCTCACGGTGTTGCTAGAGGAAACAAAACGATTGTTGGACTATGTACAAGAATTGGATCCGGCGGCAAAGTTTATTTCCAAAGATCTAGATGTCAATAACAAACCCCATCCTGATCTTGTCTCCTCTAAAGACGAGCACTGGCCTAAGAACTTTGTCAATGCCCAACACTGGTTCCAGGTACCAGCCGGTTTTGTCTTCTCTCAACCTCCCATCACGGAAAAACAGTTGCAGACACGACTGGAGACTCGGTACAATCGCTATCGGTCGGGTAAGGACAACAAGAGAAGGAAGTCAAAGAGAGGATGATGCTGTCGACAAAGGCCCTACGTCTGTGTATGCCACCATCAATCTCTTCAGTTCCATTCCAAAGATCTCAGTAATCATTGACTCTATGAATATCGACCTGCGGCGCTATAACGTGCGGCGTCTCTTTAAAACCCCTACAGTGCTGGGAGTCAGAATCGAGGAAAATGCTGTGTGGAATTCAAAATGGACTTTGTGTCGAGGGTGTGAAACAGTTGCTACTACACCGCTTGAAAGAAATGGAGAAGAAGTTGTGCAGGCACGGTAAATTGGACACCCTGGAGTGGTATGATGCTCCTCTCCCTAAGGTCAAGCGTCACTACTCGCACTATACGTGAATTAAAATTGCCGGATAACAAGGGCGAAATAGCTCAACTTACCTTTGACGACTTTCCCAGGTCGAGTAAATTTGCGTACTTCCTGGAGGCGAGTGATGCAGCTTGGTCCCGTCTGGACCCACTGCTCTCAATGATGGTGGAAACGAATGATTTGGCTAATACCTTCGGTCCTTCAGCGTTCATACTGAATGTTCCAGGAAGTCAGGTTAACATGGACCGTACACGTGCCCATCACAAGCACGGTCGGATACACATGGGGTATAACATCGCGTCAACTATTATTGAGTGTGGAGAGGTACAGCTCTATGATTACGAGGTAAAAGTAAAAATGGAAGATACTCACGCCCTCTGGAGAATCACTTCGCCCCAAGCCTCCCTATGCCAAAACAACACTACGAAGGAATTGCAACGCATTCGTTTTAACAATGAACAACTCTTTCATACCGCGGTGATGGTATGTCGTGGGCCTGAGACCGGGATATCCAGCGTGGTGGTAGCATACGATCCTCATGACCCTCTATATCGTGACAAGTACGAGAGTTTGCCAAGAGGACAGTTGCTAATTTAGCATGCTTCATGCACCACTGGCTAAAGCAATGCGGATATTGTGAAAGTACGCGTACCCGACTAATGTGCTCCTTTTATCTTGAAAAAGCACAGCTCGCATCACAATCATCATGGGATCCAACCACTCTAACTGCTACTTCACATTTTGCAGCTAAAGCTGACACGTACCTCCAGGATAATGCTCACTATGATCCATACTTGCGCAAACAAATGCTTGCCGGCAAGGAACACAAGAACACCTTCGTCGACATGTCGGATACGGTGCGTAAGCGTCTACTTAAAGAACTGGGATATGATCCAGCTGTTAAAGCTTCGGATATCGGGAGTAAAGTCAGTGGAGCATCCGCGCTCACAGGCGATGGCGACACGGTTGGTGCCTCAACGGTAAACTCCGAGGGCACACAGAATAGGGTCCTAAAGACTAAAGAATACGCAAAGCAACTCGCCGACACGAAAGCCCGCAATGCAGAACAGGCAGCTGAAATAAATGAGCTGAAAATGCAAATGCAGCAACTAACACAAATGTTAGCTGGCATTAACCAGCTGGTTCCCCCCCACCTCAGTGGAAGCGGAGACACCCGTCCCCAGGATGAGGGAGGCGGTGTGGCTCCGCAGGGAGCATAAGTACCTCAAGACCCCCATCTCTGACGAGTACTAAGGGATGGGGCACCACTCCGAGTACTCAAACACGGTTAGGTCTTATAGCACAGGCGGGGCATAACCGTGAATACGCAAGCCTGGCAGCTAGTTCTCTGGTTGGCGGAACTAGTCTGAGTACGGCCAACCAGTCTGTGTCCGTGGGGGTGGACACCGACATAGGGTACCCACAAAGGGACCCAGATCGAATATCAAATGTATCTACATGTACTTCCAACGCTTATCAACGAAATGGTAGAAGGTCAAAGAGTCAAAGAAGACAAGACGTATGGCGAAGCTCGCAGGCGACGGTGGAACAACGGCGAAAGTATAGAGCATTCACTAATGGATACAAGTTGTTTCATTCCAAATGCGTGCCGACTGACTCGAGGATAGAACAGGCGATGTGTCAACGAACTCAAAGATCGGGTGACGTCTTCGTCACTAAAGAAGATTACATCCAGCAGGACGGTGTGTTGCCCCATGTCGGTTGGACACAGATATGAGGGAGATGGAACAACTAGTACAGCTCCTCCAAGATGGTGGAGTTGGGTATATGCCGAGTACAAAACGTGGAGGATGGGTGCGCCTGATGTTTGAAAACTGGAACAGCCTTGGGATCTTCTCCCATGGTTGGAAGGTAGATAGGCTTAATCAATTGGTTAGAGACTTGCAAGTGGACATTGTAGCAGGGTGCGAGAGTCAGTGTAATTGGCAGCTGGCGTCTTCGAGGAAACAGTTCTCCCAGATCTTATGTCCCGGAACTCAACGGTTGGGATAGCAGCTCACAATGTTAATGAAACCATTAATCGGGACCAAATGGGCGGTACAGCGGTAGCGGCAATTGGCAGACTGAGTGATGTGGTGACAGATTATGGATCTGATATTACTGGCTTGGGAAGATGGTCCTGGATAAAGGTCGGTTCAGACGAGAAGTGCACCAGAGTGATTGCGGGATATCTCCCTTGCAAGCCCGGACGGTCGGCGAAGGGGCACACCGTCTGGGAACAGCATTCAAGGTACTTCCAGGCACGCGGGGACTTCCGTTGTCCATCGACAATATTCGTCAGTGATATTTGTGCACAGATTGCGGCTTGGAGGACGAGTGGTGAAGAAGTCATTCTTTGTATTGATGCCAACCAAGACGTCTACAGTGGTAGACTGGCGACACGTTTAGCACAGTCTGATATTGTCATGCAGTGTATGATGGAACGAACTTTGGGTGAGCGCGTTCCTAACTCACACTCTCGGGGGACAGGGTCAATCTCTACCATCTTTGGGAGTCCTGGTTTGGAAGGAGGTCATGCCATGTGCTACCCGCACTGGTACGGGGTCGGGGATCATAGGGTATTTCTCCTGGAAATTTCCGCTGCATCCCTTTTTGGTGGTGAATATCCGAAGATCGCATGCCCCAAATCTCGCTCTCTGACGTGCAAGGTTACACGCATTCGACGCAAATACTGCAATGAACTATCATCACTTGTCACTAGGCACAAAATGGAAGAGAAACTGGATACACTTCAAGAAGCCACAAAGGATCTACCCGCTGACACGCTACACCGATTACACAACACGTGGGACAAAGAAATGGGACAATTGATGCGACACTCTGAGAAAGTGTGCACCAAGTTTAAAAGTTGCGCAATAGAGTTTAGTCCGACAATCGGGCAATGGCTACGTCGCAGATCTGTTTTACGCTGGCTGTTGAGATGGCACGAAGGCAAGGTGCCCGATCACGCGCAATCTAGTGCGCAGCAGCGCCGATTGAATATCCACGATCCGCTTTTGCTGAGTAAAATGGAAGTCGAGCACCGTCTACAGGCATGTTTAGATCATCTTTTTCAGTTAAAATCTGAGGCGCCGGCTCTGCGTAGAAAACATCTCCAGTGGCGTTTAGATGTCGCGAGGAAACAAGGGGATGAAGAAGCGTCTACCGAGGTTTTGCGTATTATTCGCAGGGAAGCTGGGCGACACCGCCAGCGCAACATAAATAGAGTAGTCAAGGACTCTCGAGGCAGATCAGTTCTCAGTGTAGGAGTTACAACGGATGGCGGCACACAGACTCACACTGTCACCGATCGAGGGGAAGTAGAAGATGTATGTGGGCAGCATCTTGGGAGCGATTCTCCTTGGGCAAACGAGCACCGCTATCGGCATCTTCCTTGCGCGAAGAAATAGGCAATCTCAGTGATTCCGATGCAGCACAGCGAATTCTTGACAACGACTACACCTTTTCTGATGGTTGGGATCATGTGACTGTAGATCTACTCAAGGCCTGTGCGAGATTAAGACTGGAAGGTGAAAAATACAGAGATGTCAACT
This sequence comes from Cyclotella cryptica, assembly GCA_013187285.1. NCBI lineage: Eukaryota > Bacillariophyta > Thalassiosirophyceae > Thalassiosirales > Thalassiosiraceae > Cyclotella > Cyclotella cryptica. Next base: position 590,468 of record JABMIG010000059.1, read on the forward strand.
GTGAGGCAACCGCGGAAGACTTCGTGGACTTTTGGTCAAAGTCCAAAGAGGCCACCTCCTCCTCGAAGAGCGGAAGGCACTTTGGCCATTACCGGGCTATCACAGACAACGCAACTGGTGTCCCTCCACGTTTGCAGCATCAATCTCACAGCACAGCGGACGCCCTTGATAGATGGCGAGAAGGGGTGACAGTATTACTTGAAAAAGTAGCTGGCAATAATCGAATTGACAAACTTCGCGCAATATGTCTTCGAAGCAGATTTTAATTGGTGGTTGAAGGTACACTTCGCTAAAAGGATGACTGGACGAATGAAGGTGACTGGCGTGCTACCAGTTGAACAGGGTGCCACTTCCGCAAAACTGCTTTAGACTCGTCATTGTCGAAACAACTGTTCTTTGACCAGGCCAACATCCTCCATCATACAACCGCCATTTCAAGCACGGATGCTGCAAATTGCTATGATGCGGTCAACCATGCCGCAGGGAGCTTTGCCCTTCAGGCAATGCATGTGCCTCTCACAATTGTTACGTGCTATTTGCTCTGTGTACAAACAATGCGCTTTTCCTTAAAACAGGATTTGGTCTAGCTAACCACAGTTATGGAGGATCAACGAGAAATCCATATATGGGTCTGGTTCAGGGAGCGGCCGCACCCGCTGCCTGGACAGCTATTAGCACAGTCATGCTCGAGGCCTACAAAACTCAGGGTCACGGGGCCTATTTCCTTTCGGCGTGGTCCGGAATTTGCCTAGGAATAGCAGCACTGTTGTACGTGGACGATACCGATCTCTTACATATGGATAGGGATGGCATACCTGAGATAGACTTCTTTCGAAGAGTTCAAAGGGGTACGACATACTGGGCTCATCTGCTACAGTCTACTGGTGGTAACTTAAAACCGGAGAAGTGCTATTGGTACTTCATGTCTTACAAGTTTGTTAAGGGCATCGCTGGTTCTTAAGTCTCGAAAGAACTACAGCACTATCGTTTGCATATTCCCCAACCAAACTCAGCAGAGGTTTGTATTGAACTCAAAGATCCTAAAGTCGCTTCTGAAGTCTTAGGCGTATGGTCGAGTCCATGCGGGCTCGGGACAGCACAGCTTGACCATATGTTGGCCAAGGGCCACCGATGGGGTCGACGGGTACTGCATAGCTCGCTACGGCCCTCTGAAGTTTGGCACAGCCTTAAAACACAGGCTCTTCCATCAGTCCGGTATGGTCTGATTGCAGTGATGAACACTCCGACACAGGTAGACAGTGCCTTTGATTCATGGTATTACACCATTCTTCCAGCACTGGGTAAATCGGAATATAGCCCGTGAATGGAAGACGCTCCCAGCCCGATACCAGGGTCTTGGACTCCCACACATGTCCCTCGAGAAACTGGCCATTTCTTTGCATTACCTCCAAAGACACTGGGGCAGATCGACCCCAATGGGAAAAATCCTCAGAAGTGCTTATGAACTAGCGCAAGTTGAGATTGGTCTGGCCGGGAACTTCTTAACTCGCAATTACACAACATTCCAGACATTGGCGACCCACAGCTGGTTCAAAGTACTTTGGGAGTACGTCTGCTTATACAACGCCACCCTAGATCTTGGTAATGTGGACGTACCGCTAGTCCGTCAAAGGGATAAAGTGGTCATGGAAGAAGTGGTCAAACTTATCCCTGAAAAGCAGTGGGCCAGCTTTAACCGGGCACGGAAGCACTACAAAGTCTACTTTATGTCGCAGTTGACGCTGTGTGATGGGATAACAGTGGATCCCGCCAAACTGGGCAACACCAGGTGGACCCTCACCGACTCCACCATGAGATTCCCGGCGAGACCGACTCCAGCAGACCTAAGGGTGTGGGAAGACACTATCGCCATCCTCACCTCTGAGCACATATCGTTTCGCCGCGCCTCGGCAAGCACGTCAGGTTGCCATTCGACGCGGTTCACTGGCTAACGGATCGGGATAATACAAAGATCGTTCAGGTGACAGTGGGATCTAGTAGTTTGGTTTATCTACCAGTCATCACAAGGCACGCCACACGGGGTAGGCAGTTGTACAAATTGTCATCCGGTGAAGGGTCGACTGCGGGTGCGAGTATGTTGCATCGGTTCAACAAATTTCTCCGACCGTAGTGGCAATGCACTCTCAATCCCGTTTGGTACCAGCCCCTCTACCATCTCCAGTCTTGTCGCTCAATCAGGCACTTATACTCATGAACAGGTGTAGTTTCTTGAATGGACTTCATATTGCTGGCGACGGCAGATGGTTATTGGAGGCATTTGAACATGGCTCGCTCGTCGCATGCCATGATGGTTCCTACATGCCGGACTTGGATGACTCGCGCTGTTCAGCAGCTGTGGTTCTATTGTGCAAAGATACTGGACAACTCGCGACTATCTCCTTTTGCGAGACGACGGAGTCGGACGTCGCTTCAAACTACCGTGGCGAACTCATTGGTGGAGTAGCGGTAACAATAATACTTCTAGCCCTGGAACGGTGCTCTTCAGCATGCGGCGTCCGGTCAGCTGAAATATATTGTGACAACATGGGAGTTGTGTCACATGGAAATAACAGGTACAGATCCCTCCCTGAAAAGCAACCACAAGCGGACCTCATCCTTCTTCTACGACAAAACCTAGACCTTCTGACGGTACAGGTTCACTACATACATGTCTATGGCCATCTGGATGAGGGGTCACGATTTGAGCAACTGACACTACCGCAGCAGATGAATGTTATGGCGGACAGGAGAGCGAAGGAGTGCCTCTTACATGGAATTCAGACGGGGTCACGCACGGCCCGGTCTACCCTGCTGAACCAATTCGTATCTGGGTGGACGGTAAAAGATCACATGCTCCATTCGCACGAAGTCTATACACTAATTGGGGATTGCGCACAGTCAAAAGTTGTTGATTAGACGTGAAAAGGTGAATAGCTCAGCGTTTCAGAGGATCGAGTGGGATGCGGTAGGTTGTGCGATGACTACGTATCCGCAAATGTTCTCCCTCTGGGTCACAAAACATGTCTCCGGCTTTAGTGGCACCAATCGTCAGCTCGAGAATCGATGCCTCGACCATCAACAAATGCCCATGTTGTGGGAGAAGGAATGAATCGACTGCTCACATCACGCGCGTTGTCCCAATCCAGGTCGACGAAAGGTGTTTCAAACGTCAATGGAGAGCCTCCTTGACTGGATGGAAAAATCGCACTGTGATCTGAACCTTGTTGAGTGCCTCGAGGAATATCTCCTTCGTCGCGGAAGACGGTCTATGAACAGTATTTCCTCTAGGTTCCCACACCTCTCCCAATGGGCCGTCGAAATGGACGAACTGGGATGGGACAACTTCATGGAGGGTCGGATTGGTTGTGAGCTCTTTGCGCTACAAAGGAGTCCCTCAGGCGAGCTGGATCGAGACAGCACATAAAATCCTGGTCCACGGAATTTATACATCAGGTACTGGGGATCACCCATAAGCAGTGGGTTTTTCGCAACACGAGAACGCACATCTGCCTTATAGATGGGAAGACAGAGTCGAACACAATACGATCATGGAACAAGTCAGTCAATTACTCTTTACGGATCCAGCGCTCCTCTTACCAGAACATCGGTATTTGCTAGACCTGGATTTCTCTGAGCTCGAGTGGCACGACAACGAACAGACAATATTGGCTAGCTACTCTCAATTCGGCTCTAGAGGCCTCCCGGCATGTTCATAAGAGGCAAACTTCGCACAATATCCTCAGTACCACAGCGTCCCTCTCGGCCACAAACCCTCATCCGCCATGGTACCCTTGAACCCTTGTAATGCTCTGCTTGGCCCACCACTGGGCTGAATGCGCCCGCCAGGGTATGAAAGAAGTATTTTTACCTTCTTACGGCTTTTCTGCCGTTGCTCTGCTTAGCCGGAAAAGAAAGACTTTCGTCCGTGCATACCACTAGATAGATAACCGCACGATTTACTAAGAGATATTTGATATTTGACTTGCATTTGACAAGCGCTTGACATGAGAATAGATGAGAATCTGACGAGAATCATCTATACGTCTAGTATTGTATGGTACCATACCATATTGTACAATACAATGCGATACAATACCATACCGAATGATAAGGATGGGCTAAAGATACCATACCATCCATAGTGTATCTTTCAGATTTTCTCCCGAGGTGGAAACTACCATCTATAATATTTTGGTACCCTGAACACTCCCTGAATACATCATGAGCATGGTACAACATTGGTAGGGATCAAATATTTCAGGCTCGAGGTAAGATGGTGTCCTTTGTACCACTCAGAATACATGCGTTCAACATGGTAGTCTAATGAGGTTACCCCCAAAATTGTCCCTACATAATTATTACTCGGTGTTTTTGCTTATGTCATCACCCATCAATGATGAATGAAACATTCCTAATGACAATGCTGTCCTTCCCAATAATCATCCTGATAACATGACGTAAGTCATATGTTCAATCAGTCTCACATCTTCAAAAGCTTCAAGTGTTCAATCCTCCTCTATTACTGCAACCGCAAAGGGACAGTTGCTTTTAACTTGCCTATCCATTATTGGGCTCCATTTATTCTTCTCTGTAATCGTGTACCATTTATTCTAGAATTTGCAATACACCGTGAAACCCTATAATCCTTTTTTATCCTCAGACTGTCTCTTGTCCTGACATTCTTAAATTTTCACGTCACAAAGGTATCCCTCCCAATGATATCCTCTCCATCATCCACTTCAATTGGTGTGGTTTCAAGCATCGGTGCTTGAACTGTGCAGCTGGCCCATGGTCTAGAGAGGGTTTTAGTTTGTCTTCCTTGAGACAATGATCCCCTTTCAGACTTGTCATCAATCAACTCAATAGATGCGCTGACCTGAAGAATGTCATCAAACAGACCCAATCTTTGAGCAAATAGACAATTTTATGAATGCTGCCAATATTGCTGAATTATTCTTCATTTTTCTTTTCTTTTGAATTCATAGTGCAGTGTCGATTCTTCTCTCATCAACAGTCACAGCCTCATCTCAATACATTTATCATCATTTTGCCATTGAGTGACAGATGCAGTAAGAATATCCTGTTTGAACTTTCCAAAACGTATGTGTCCACTCCAAACAACTTCAACAATGGAGATGGCATCATTATCTTTGTTGATTCAGATATAATCCCTTGTACCATTGGCAGATCTCCTTAATAACAATAACATCATCGTTGACCATTGGATGTGGCAATAATGCATGGACTTCCCTGTTCTTAGTTTTCTTTGGCATCCATCACTCAGTCTAAAAAGGTTGTTGAATACCCTTTGTGGGTCGGTCACCATGAATACCATTATTTTCATCATGTGTGCCTACTTTTCTGCAGGTAAACAAACACATAAATCTTTGATGGAGCATTCTTGGTTGTTTGCTTTCATGTTGCCAAATGTATGTTCTGATGGTTTACTTGTGCAATGGTGCACCTTTTTATGTTTTTCTGCAATGCCAAAACAGTTCCCAATTGTATCTGAAACAACATTTTCCCTTGATGTCATGAAAACATCAGAAGTTGATTGAAGAATATCATTGATGTTGATGTGTAAAAATAGAGTACACTGTATTTTGTGAGAGGTAGTGTCCCATTGACAAAATGCAAGGAGGATGCTATCATGCAAAACAATGCTGCCAGTGGAGTTCACCTGTTTTGGGATAATAATGATTAATTGAAGAGGAAAATATCATTTTGTGCTGCAAGAGTGTATTGTACCAGATTATGTCTGTAAGCGATGCCTTGCATCGAACACTCTTAGCAAAGTTTGAACTAGTATAATATGTGTTGCAGTCAATTGTATGCCATTTGGTTACTACACACTATGGCACAAAACAGCAAGTTGATGAATGTTGACACATGTGAAGAAGTTGCTTTGGAATAATATCATCCATGTGTATCTCAATTGTGACACTGAGAAGCACCTTCAAATGTGACGTTGTCAAAAATTTTGGATGGAAAAATAATAGGTGGCTTCAGCCATTGATTTTTAAATTGGACCTCTTGATTTTGAAGTCCCCTCATTTTCTTTCAAAAAGGGAGAGTGTGGGGATGGTAAAATTACTGGATTTCACCCTAAGATCATCATCATTCTCATGTGCTTCATGCACCTTCTCTCTCTCTTCACAACATCATCATCCCTTGTTTGCTCCACATGGCTCAGCTTTCATGGCTCACCCACTAAACACCCGCTTCATGTGCTTCACTTTTTCTCTGCTCTTTTTGTTTGAGTCTCATCCTGCGCTCATGCTTATTGACACAACAGCTCATTGCATCTCTGTCATCCATGTCTTACATAACATTGACAACAATAAGTTTGCCTGACAAATCATGGCTGTCAATCTTCTATATCTGTCATCGGCTCTATAGGAATGTTGTCAGCAAACCCAATCCATTTAGTCCAACCTTCACAAATGCAACATTTGTGTTTGGATCGTGTAACAAAATGATATCTGTGAAGATCTCTGTAGATCCATAATCCAAGATGCTATAAAACACAAGCTTTACCAATTACCTGTGCGTATGCCCAATAGGAATAAGTTTGAAAATCCGGTCAATGCCATTAGGCTTATTAGAATGAAAATGGATGCTGCATGATTCTCCAGATGAACTCAGCTCATTTGTCTATTGAATCTGCATGGATTATACTTTTTGCTGCTGGAAAGAATGCAAAAGTAAGTGTGGGGTTGGTTGAGCAACTTTAGCTGATTGGATTTGAATAGTCCATTAGGGCATTTCCAAACAAAGTTTTGGGCAACACATTCAAAATTTTTCAGGAAATATATGGTCATTGTGATGTCCCTCAAACTACAAAGGGACAACACAACAAAGTCTTTTGGACGTTGGGCAGCAAAGCAATGGGAATCCAATAGAAACCAAATGATACTAGCTGAGAGATCATTGAAGCTGGAATCAATTGGGTTTAAGTGATCAGTACAAAAGCGCACTATTTAGTTATGAATGAAAACTCATTGCTGGAGCCTTGGGATACAATTACTTATAAACACAATATATATCTAAAAGCTTAATATAGACAATAGAATAGCAAGTTTTAAGCTCTTGTACTACAAAAGTAAACAGAAGTTGACTTGATTGACAGGCAACAAGGAGGATTCAAATAAGATTCTATGCAAAGTGCCATTGAAACACTGTGGTGTGTACTTGACATGAGCCAAGGATACCTACTGGTGCTCCTGACCCATCCTGGGCCCAAAATCAGGACCCATGGGTACACAGTAAAATAGGAATTCTACTAACTAAGGGTAGGATCCCACCAAACAGAAGCAGGACTCATTAACAAGACCATTGAGTCCTGCGGGACTTATTAACAAGATCATTGGGTCCTGGGGGACCCATTGGCAGGATTACACCTACAGCCTAATCAGGCTCAGATGGATGAAGGTTGGCATGCAAGAATGCATGTACATGACATAGGCCAAGAATCTGGAGCTTCCAGCTGGAACTCCATAAGTCTCCTTCACATTGTTTGATACAGAGGAAGGACTCAAAAGTCATAAGATATGAGTTTCTCAGAAATCATATCCAAATAGGATTTTCTTTCCTAGAACTCCACCATACACATTGTAGGTGTTTTCTTAGGTTGAATATCCAATGGAGGATTTCCTTCTCAGGAACCTTCCCATGGGACAGTTCCTTTGGGCAGTTGAATATGAGCCAGTCATGGAACTGCCACAAATCACTGCCAATCTCTCCCATGATCATTTGTGTTTTTTTTGCATGAGATAACTAGTATCTCATTCATCAGTTGTACAGTAGTATTAAGCTCATAAAAACAAAGTCAGCAAAGTCTACAACAAGATTTTTTAAATACTTTCTGGCTTAGGTCACTATCAATTGATAACCTACTCGAGCAAATTTTTTTTTTGGACCGTCTGTCCATCGCCGCACTGTCTTTTGAACCTTCCGTCACCGTCGAGCTGACCACCATCCGTTCAACACCATCGCGTCTGTCTTCCGCCAGTCCAGCGTTCAGCATCCACGTGTTCGCCCGTCGAGCCACCGTCTTTCGTGTGCCGGTAAGTAGTAGCACCACGTCTGCGCTACGTGATTCCGCCGCCAACAAGATTTGTGCCAATCGTGTCTCCTTCGAGTGCGAACTGCCACGAAGCTCCTACAAGACCCTTTTATTGGAACAAGTCTCGGAGCAGCCCTCTCAAGAATGTCTGCTGAGAAAATAGCCCCTATTGGGCTTAAGAACCAAGAGTGCGAGCGCGGAAGGGGTGGCGAGAAAGCCCCTATCCGTTATGTGCCGGATCGGGACCCAGTCCAAGAAGCTTTGGACCTCAAGCCTGAGACCCTCAAGCCTGAGACCCTCAAGTGCACCCTCGCGAATGGGTCAGAAACCCGAGTCACGGTTTGGTCCGGACACGGTACCAACGAGCAGTTTGTACTGCACGTGAACAAGGCGTATAGTACCGCCAAGAAAATGGGGCTAATTCCCGCCTGCGATGATGCCGAAAAGGCATATGAGTCGAAAAAAGGTGATTGGAAGGCTGTTCTACGCGAACTTGCCGATGACCCCCTCAGCAAGACTGAGAAAGAGAAAAAGACCGCAGAGTCACTCTCCCTAAAGGCCGACATGCTCGCCTTAAGGACAAAAATGACCGACTCGGCCCTAGAAGTTTTTCAACTCTACGCCAACCTTCTCACTGAGGAGGCACGCCAGCCCTGGGACTTAATTGTCAAGGAGCAGACAGAGTCAAGTCCCTTTCACGACATCTTCGGAGTCGAAAGGAAGAAGTCACCGGGCAAGACGTCCGAGTCATTCAGGAGGTGCCAGTTACTCCACCTCCAATCGTGTTTCGCACATGACGCAGGCAAAAATTTGAAATTCTATATTTCAAATTGCCTCAAGAAGCCCAACAAGGTTCGGGTGCGTCAGTTTGTGCAGCGCGTGATGCAGCTGAACAACTACGTGGAAGACCTCCCGTGCTTGTATTACAGCCCGAGCGCAAGTACGATGACCCAACAGGTCTACTCCTTCACTGACGCTGAACTTGCATGCCACATATTGCGCATGTGTCCGTTGAAGTGGCAGGACCAGTACCACTTGCTTGAAAAGTGCTATCCCGAAGGGGTTAAGCCTCTATTGCTCATTCTTGAGCGAATTGAGGTGGCGCACCCAGTGGATGAGAGGCAGTCGCCTTCTAAGCCTGCAAAGGCCCAAGGAGCTGAACAGCCCTCCAAGAAGTTCGCTAGGCGCACGAATTCCCAAGAAGCCCAAGCAAGCACGCACGGAGTATACGCCGTAGACAAGAACTGCGAGCTATGCAAAAGCATGGGGCGCACACACCACGCATAACACCGCGGAGTGTCGCCGGTACAACAAAGACGGAACTCCTACGCGAGGTACTTTCGGGCAAGCTGCACGAAAGTCCCGCGAGGACAGTCGCCCCAAGAAGTCCTACGCCCAGGTCTTGGCTCGCATGGAGAAACTTGAGAAGTCTCTCAAGAAAGCCAACAAAAAGGCAAGAAACGCCGCCGTCGCGAAGAAAGTGACAGCAATTCGACTCATCCTGAAGTGTTGGGTCGGGTAGTACCGGGAAAATGAAAATAGTTGTAAGAAAATTAAAACTAACCACGAAGTTAGCCAATTACACTACCCCTGGTCCGATAAAAACTACCAGTAAACCAAAATTAGAATTAAATGACAAAATTTTAATTCCGGATTATTCGAGTCCCTTAGTGGACGTAACTTTGAAAAATCTCAAAGACACCTCGAACTTGTCCACTAACTTTGATGTAGATCCCAACTCAGTGAGGGACACCCTACATAAATCAAAGTCAATTGAGCCATCTAACCCACAAAAATCAATGGACTCAGTAACAGCAGTACTAGCTGTACAAAAATTAGCGACTGGAAGTCAGTCCTCGACAAAACTCAAACACTTGTCCAGGAGTCGCAAAACAACTTCTTGAGAGTACTATTGGACACTGGTTCCGATGGTGACCTCATGTTCCATGAAAAAGGAACCACCAAGCGTTTCCCTACTTGACTAGGCAGGTGTCAAAGTCTTGGCACACGCCGAATGGGTGCTTCCAAACCAAAGGAAGAGGCGAAGTTACTCTAAAATTCCTAGAGTACTCCAACAGCAAGGAATACACAGTTAAACCTGATGTTGTGGAGTATGATGGTAAAAAGATGGCTAAGCCAGCGTTTGACCTCATCTTAGGTGTAAAAACACTAAGAGAGCTTGGAATTGTTCTAGATTTTCGAACAAAGGATATTACCATTGATGAGATCATCTTGCCAATGAGAGACATCAACAGTCTGTCAACTAGCTCTAAGATTGAAAAAGCTTGGTCAGTTAACCACAGCATGATTCATGAACCACGTGAGTACTGAGGAAGCCACTCAGCGTGCAGTTCACATCTTAGATGCAAAATATGAAAAAGCAGACCTCCAATCAGTTGTTGACAACAATTGTCCTCACCTTAGTCTACAAGATCAAAATAAGTTGTTGGAGCTCCTCCGTAAATACGAGGACCTCTTTGATGGTACACTAGGTGATTGGAATACTGAGCCTGTCTCCTTCGAACTGAAGGAAGGTGCAAAACCGTACCATGGCATCAGTAAAAGAGACTCTCATGAAAGAGCTCAAAAGACTATGTGACCTAGGGGTACTACAGTGGCAGCCCGCATCTGAATGGGCTTCACCATTGTTCATAGTAGCAAAAAAAGATCAGACTGTACGTTTCCTAAGTGATTTTAGAGAAGTAAACAAAAGGATAGTTAGAAAACCATTCCCGTTGCCTAAAATTAGTACAGTCATGCAAGAGTTAGAAGGTTTCACTTTGCCACAGCCCTTGATTTAAACATGGGCTACTACACCATTAGGTTGGATCCAGATGCATCCAAGATCTGCACCATTATATTTCCATGGGGTAAGTACTCTTACCTCAGGTTACCTATGGGAATTGCTGGTTCTCCGGACATATTTCAATCGAAAATGACGGAACTAATGGCCACCCTTGAGTTCGTAGAGCTTACATTGATGATCTACTATGTATCACCAAGGGAACCCTGGAAGACCACCTGGCTAAATTGGAATTGGTCCTCTCCAGACTGCAAGATGCGAACCTAAAAGTAAATGCTCGAAATCAAACTTCTGTGCCATTGAAACAGAATATCTTGGGTACATCCTCTCACGAGAGGGAATTAAACCACAACCCAAGAAGGTACAGTCGATACTTGCACTGACACCGCCCAAAAATGTCAAAGACCTCCGTAGATTTCTTGGCATGGTCCAATACTATCGAGATCTTTGGGCACGGCGCAGCGAAATGCTTGCCCCACTCACAAGCCTCGTAGGCGAGTGTGGTCATACCAAACAATCCAAACTTCTCAAGGTTAAAAAGAAACCCTGGAAATGGACTGAGGAACATCAAAAGCATTCGATGACGTAAAGGCCACTATCGCCAAAGATGTGTCCTTGGCCTACCCTGATTACTCAAAAGGGTTTGAGATCTATACTGATGGATCCAAGAGACAACTTGGAGCCGTCATTACTCAGAACAACCGCCAATTGCATTTTTCAGCAGAAAACTCTCTGTCTGTCAGCAAAAATACAGCGTAACCGAAATTGAACTTCTAGCCATTGTTGAAACACTCAAAGAATTCAAAGGAATGCTGTGGGGCCAGCCTATTGTAGTCTACACAGACCACAAGAACCTCATGCAAGATGCACTTGGTTTAACCTGTGACAGGGTTTACCGTTGGCGTTTATTACTAGAGGAATATGGTCCTGAAATCGTGTACATCAAAGGAATCCACAACACAGTTGCGGATGCGATTTCACGCCTTGACTTTGGTCCAACAAAGGATGTCAAGGAAAACTGGATGACCTTCACCAAATGCTGGTGTTATTACACTATGCAATCAGAAGAGGACCCATCCCCAGCACAACACTCAGACCTCATGAACTTTGTGTTTGCTAACCGCAGCGAAGAGAATGCGATCTATCCCCTGACAGTTCGGGAGATTGCCGCAGCTCAACAAACAGATAAAATGCTGGACAAACTCAGCCTGCTGGAGGCATACAAACCTCAGCTGGTAGAAAATGTTCAAGTACTGTGCAAAGATGGCAAACTTGTCATCCCACAGGAACTCCAGCAGCGAGCAGTACAGTGGTACCATCACTACCTGCAGCATCCAGGGACAACCCGTCTCAAAGAAACTCTTCGCTGCAATGTATTGGAAAGGTTTGAGACACTCTGTCCGCACCTTTGTCAAAAATTGTCATAAATGCCAAGTCAACAAACGACGCCAACATAAGTACGGTAAATTACCTACAAAATTGGTTGTATCAAACCCTGGGAGGTACTATGTGTGGACCTAATCGGACCATACACTCTCAAGGGCAAAGACGGCACTGAAATTGACTTTATGTGTGTCACAATGATAGATCCAGCTACCAGTTGGTTCGAAATTGTGGAACTACCGGTAACTGAATTCAATTCTGTTACTCCCAAGGGTAAAAGGGCCTCAAGGGTACTAACACACATAATAAACCTAAAGAAGCATACTTTGATAAATCATCAGCACAAGTTGGCTCTTTAGTAAACAAGATCTGGTTTAGCCGTTACCCACGTTGTCAAGTAATCATTTACGACAATGGAAGCGAAGTTCAAGCTCAATTTCAAACCCTATGTGATTCATACGGTATCAAGTGTAAGCCAACCAGCATCAAGAACCCCGCTTAAGCGCAATACTAGAACGGATGCATCAAGTAATCATGACAATGCTCGCACCGCTGAATTAGACATGGCCAATACAGTGGCTCCTAGTGACATAGCAGACTTCCTCACAGATGCTGCATGGGCCGTTCGCTCCACATACCACACGGTACTCAAAGCCTCTCCAGGTGCAGCAATATTTGGCAGGGACATGCTGTTTGACATTCCCTTCCTAGCTGACTGGAACAAAATAGGAGACCATAGGCAACGCCAAACCGATCGCAACACCGAACGTGAAAACAAGTCTCGCGTCGATTGGGATTATAAAATTGGTGATAGAGTACTTCTTCGTAAAGAAGGTATCCTCCGCAAATCAGAAAGCAAATACCATAAAGATCCTTGGACTATATCGACAGTCCATACGAATGGTACTATCAGGGTTCACCACGGAACAAAATCAGAAAGATTAAACATTAGGAGAGTAACACCATACTTTGACACTACAGACACTTAAAATAAAGAACATGTCAGTGAATCACTCTTACTCCTCTCTCCACTAACACTTACGCTTGAAATAAGGCTTCGTAGTCACTACTCAGCCAGGAAAGTCTTGTATCACCAGTATAAATTGGTACACAAAACAAGTGTCTTCCGCTCACAAAACAGGCCTCCCCATTTTTCCTTTCCAAAGAAAAGGTTTTTTCACACCTCACCTGACCCTCCATTCGTGGGGCAGTGACATAGGCCAAGAATCTGGAGCTTCCAGCTGGAACTCCATAAGTCTCCTTCACATTGTTTGATACAGAGGAAGGACTCAAAAGTCATAAGATATGAGTTTCTCAGAAATCATATCCAAATAGGATTTTCTTTCCTAGAACTCCACCATACACATTGTAGGTGTTTTCTTAGGTTGAATATCCAATGGAGGATTTCCTTCTCAGGAACCTTCCCATGGGACAGTTCCTTTGGGCAGTTGAATATGAGCCAGTCATGGAACTGCCACAAATCACTGCCAATCTCTCCCATGATCATTTGTGTTTTTTATGCATGAGATAACTAGTATCTCATTCATCAGTTGTACAGTAGTATTAAGCTCATAAAAAACAAAGTCAGCAAAGTCTACAACAAGATTTTTTAAATACTTTCTGACTTAGGTCAGTACAGCCCAAACTAGGTGCATGTACACTCAGTGTGGCATGCATGAATCCAATAGGGTTCATAGAAATCTAACATCCTCGAATTACATGCAAAATGTATGGTAAACTAGAGAGGACTACCATGAGGCAGAGCTCATTTTCAATCAGTTTTTTAGCTCATAAAATTAAAGCTCCAAACCAGTTGAACATCCTTTTTTACTTCCTTATCTAAAACTACTTTTCGATTACTTCCGGCTTAGGTCACTATCATACGATAGCCAAACTCGGTAAGTTGCTTGCATCTCAACCACACGAAGGCTCATCCCGACGACCCACAGGCGGTCGAACAAAAGCAAGGTCTACCACTCAGAGTACTACGTTCATCGCACGTCACCGTGCGAACGATTTTTTTCTTAGTCTACCAAGGAGTTCCTACAAGAAGTTCTTCTTAGGCACTAGCCTAGGTGAGAAACTACGAGCCATGTCCTCAGTAAAAGCGATTCCCGAAGGGCTTAAGTGGGTAGAGTGTGAACGTGGGCGTTGGAGGGAAGAACTCCCCATACGTTACATTCCTGAGCAGGATCCCGTGCAGGATGCCCTTGCGAAGGACAAAAAGACCACCTATTTCAAACTGACTCTCCCCAATACGGGAAACAAGTTAAAGGTGGTAGTATGGGCGTCCGGGACTCCGGAGCAGTTTCTACTGCATGTACGCTCCGCGATTCACGCATGCAAGCAGATGGGGCTTGACACTGACTTCGCAGCAGCCGAGAAGGCTGTTGAAACAGCCAAGATCGAGGCTGAACTAGCAAGCAGGAGTAATGCGGACGGTACGTAATGCTGAAAAAGAAGAAGGGCAATAAACAAGATGTGCCCGGTACGACTGCCGAGGCTGCTTCACCTGCCCTAGTAGAAGCCAAGGCCACGTATGACAAGGTCTTGAAAGCTCTATAAGATGCGAAGCTTGCCGTCGCAACGGCTGGAGCAAAGCCCTTCAAGCTTTATGGAAACCTCCTCTCCGACGAGGATCGTCAGCCTTGGGAGAAGATTATCAAGGCCCAAGTGACTAAAGCTCCTAGGGAAGACATCAAGGGAGTACCGCACACGGAGACTCCCACGAAGACTTGGAACTTGTTTCACAAGTGTGTCACGTTTCACCTACTGCAGGTGTTCCATCATGATGCGGGCAAGGCCCTCATGTATTGTATCACAAATACGCTGAAAAAGCCCAACCGGGTTTCGATCCGTCAGTTTTTTGTCCGAGTAGAACAGCTCAACAGCTACCTCGAGACATTGCCCTGCCTGTACTACAGCCTGAAGGCTAATCAGGCTACCAAGAAAATATTGCCCCTTGATGACGCTGACCTTGCGACTCATCTATTGCGCATGTGTCCAGCCAAGTGGCAAACCCAGTATGACCTCACGGAGAATACCACTCCGGTCAGTACTAGGGCCCTACTATTGGTCCTAGAGAATATCGAGAACAATGCGGAACTCGATAACAAGCCCGCCAATGCGACCAAGGCAAAAAGGGCTGATATGAAGCTGAAGATGGAGTCAATGGACTCCCGCATCCCCAAGAAGCCCAAGAAGGTGGGCTGGACCAAAAGCACTGTGTGCTATGTATGAAACATGGGGGGCCGCACAAAAGTCACAATACGCGTGACTGCCGTCGCTATAACAAGGACGGTACTCCTATCAAAAAGAATGGGGGCGCAGGTAAGCCCGGTTCAAAAGAAAGGAAACCGGAGGGCGCGAACTTCGCCCAGATAGTCCGGGCGGAGTTGAAGAAAGCTCTCCGCAAGAAGTCTAGTAAGCGCAAGAAACGTCGCGCTAATGACTCGGAAAGTGACAGCGACTCCGACGACAGTTCGTGAAGGTGCGGGTCGGATAGCACTGGGGAATTAAGTAGATGTAAGAAACGTAAATTAAATACTGCAATTGACAGTTACACTACCCCCAGTCCGAGTAAAGCTATCCTGACTAATAAAAGTCAAAATTCAAAGTCCATTAAATTAACTGTCACTGAAAGCAAGATATCAAAAAATCTTGTTCCAAAACAAAAAAGCCCGAATTAAAATTCGAAATAAAATGAAGTCAACGACATCATCTAACTTAAAAAAATCTTACGACACAGAAGTTGTCAGTAATAAAACAAAGCATACTGAGGCCAGTATTAACATGCCCAGTGTGAATTATAGTATCAATCACAAAAGGAAGTGTTTGCAGCAAACACCAAGGACCGCCTCGGTGTCACGGCCCTAGTAGCCA
Source organism: Cyclotella cryptica (assembly GCA_013187285.1). Taxonomy (NCBI): domain Eukaryota; phylum Bacillariophyta; class Thalassiosirophyceae; order Thalassiosirales; family Thalassiosiraceae; genus Cyclotella; species Cyclotella cryptica. The sequence continues at coordinate 606,601 of JABMIG010000059.1, forward strand.
TTATGGAACCAGCGACTGAAAGTCAATCCGCAAGAGCATACAAACAACCTCTGCGGAGTCGCCCCAGTAACAAAATTAAAGTCCTACTGGACTCTGGGTCTGATGGAGACCTTATTTTCCTTCCAAAAGGAAAAGACAAGCCTTTTCCCTACCTGGCTAGGCAGGTGCCAAAGTCTTGGCATACGTCAAATGGGAGCTTCCAGACAACTGGAAGAGGTAAGATCAGAGTCAAATTCTTTGAGTACTCCAATTCCAAGGAGTATCTTCTACAACCTGACATTGTGGAATACAAGGAAGATGACATGACCAAACCAGGGTTTGACCTCATTCTAGGTAGTAATACCTTGAAAGAGTTAGGAATTGTCCTAGACTTTCGGACAAAAGAAATTACAGTGGATGACATCTCACTGCCAATGAGAGACATCAACAAATTAAAGACAAGAGCAACTGTGGAAAAAGCTTGGACTATGAACAATAGCATCTACCAAGAGACATCCAAGGAACCACAGAGTACTCTGGAGGCAACAAAACGCCTCATAAAAATACTAGACGCTAAGTATGAAAAAGCGGATCTCAGGGCAATTGTCAGAGACAACTGCACACACCTAAGTGGCCCAGAACAAGCAAGGTTACTGGAGCTCCTACAAGAGTTTGAGGAGTTATTTAGTGGGAAACTAGGTGACTGGGATTGTAAGCCGGTCTCCCTCCAGTTGAAGGAAGGAGCACAGCCATACCATGGCAGGCCTTTTCCCATACCCAAGAAGCACATAGAAATCACAAAAAGAGAGGTACAAAGACTATGTGACTTAGGGGTACTTAAATGGCAAGATGATTCTGAATGGGCATCACCCACATTCATCATACCCAAGAAGGACAACACCGTTCGGGTTGTCAGCGATTTTAGGGAAGTAAATAAACGTATAGTGAGAAAACCGTTTCCTATTCCCAAAATCAGCACTGTTCTACAGGAACTAGAAGGCTTTACATATGCCACAGCCCTTGACCTAAACATGGGCTATTACACCATTAGATTGGATCCAGATGCGTCCAAAATATGCACCATTATCTTTCCGTGGGGTAAGTACTCTTACCTACGGTTACCAATGGGTGTTGCATGTTCTCCGACATCTTCCAAGCTAAGATGTCTGAGCTAATGGCAACCCTTGAGTTCGTCCGAACTTATCTTGATGATTTACTATGCATCAGCAAGGGTAACCTAGAAGATCACCTTAATAAACTCAGAAGGGTCTTCATTAGGTTGCGAGACGCAGGCTTGACCGTCAATGCGCGCAAGTCGTCTTTCTGTGCCATGGAGACAGAATACCTAGGATATGTGCTATCCAGAGATGGTATAAAACCACAACCAAAAAAGGTACAGGCAATCCTCGCATTAACACCGCCTCAAAATGTTAAACAGCTCCGTAGGTTTCTAGGCATGGTCCAGTACTACAGAGACATTTGGGCAAGACGCAGTGAAATACTTGCACCATTAACCAACCTAGTTGGTGAATGTGGACACACCAAAGTCACAAGGGCTAACAAAACTAAGAAAAAGCCGTGGCATTGGGATGACATCCATCAGCAAGCATTCGACACTGTAAAGGCAACTATCGCTCGCGATGTTACCTTGGCCTACCCTGACTATTCCCAGGGATTTGAGATTTACACAGATAGCTCCAAATTTCAATTGGGCGCTGTGATTACTCAAAACAACAGGCCGCTGGCGTTCTTCAGTAGAAAACTGAGTCAGGCGCAGCAAAAGTATAGCGTGACCGAACAAGAACTACTGGCCATAGTAGAAACACTAAAAGAGTTCAAAGGCATGCTTTGGGGACAACAGATTACGGTCTACACTGACCACAAAAATCTAATGCAGGATGCTCTAGGTCTGACCTCTGATCGAGTGTACCGCTGGAGATTACTCTTAGAAGAGTATGGCCCCACCATCGTGTATATCAAAGGCATCCACAATACAGTTGCGGATGCCATCTCACGACTGGACTATGGACCCGTCACAGATGACAGGTCAACTTGGATGACTTTCGCCCAGTGTTGGTGCTACCATAACACAACACAGCCAGAAGCATCCCTAGCAACCACCCAGGAATCCATGAACCAGGTGTTTGCTAATCGCAACGAAGAGGACTCCATCTATCCACTCACAACCAGAGAGATAGCGGAGGCACAACAAGAAGATGAAAGCCTTCTCAACAAAGGCTACTCAACTCAGTTAGTTGAGAATATTAAAGTACTCTGCAAGGATGGCAAAATGGTTATTCCAAAAAGCCTCCAACACCGTGCGGTAGCTTGGTTCCACCACTACCTACAGCACCCCGGGACCACACGTCTCGAAGAAACTCTTCGTCTGTCGATGTATTGGAAAGGTCTCAGAACGACAGTCCAATCACACGTCAAAAAGTGTCACAGTTGCCAGGTGAACAAGCGCAGGCAGTTAAAATACGGAAACTGCCACCAAAACTTGCAATCACCAACCCTTGGGAGGCATTATGTGTGGACCTCATAGGACCGTACACCCTCAAGGGCAAGGACAAGACACAAATTGACTTCATGTGCGTCACAATGATCGATCCCGCAACAAGCTGGTTCGAAATTGTAGAGTTGCCGGTATCACAGCTCCAGAAGCTTGATATTCCCACGGGTACAAAGGGGCAAAGGAGCAAAGACACACATGTCCAAGAACAACAACCCTACTTTGACAAGACGTCAGCAACAGTAGGGACTTTAATTAACAGGACCTGGTTTAGCCGTTACCCACGTAGTCAATACATTATCTACGACAACGGAAGTGAATTTAAACTTCACTTCGAGACCCTCTGTGATTCATATGGTCTGAAGCGTAAGCCAACCAGTGTCAGAAACCCTCAAGCGAACGCAATACTCGAGCGGGTGCATCAAACAATCATGGCGATGCTCCGCACAGCTGAATTGGATATGGCCGACACCATCAGCGAGAGTGACATTGCCGACTTTCTCACAAACGCCGCATGGGCCGTTCGCTCTACCTATCACACAGTACTAAAAACTTCACCAGGAGCAGCTATCTTTGGAAGGGACATGTTGTTTGACGTCCCCTACATTGCTGACTGGTCTAAAATAGGGGAATATAGACAACGGCAAACAGACCGTAATACAAGATGAGAGAACGCCTCTCGCATTGACTGGGACTACCAACCCGGTGATAAAGTACTGCTGCGAAAAGACGGCATCCTCTGCAAAACAGAGGGCCGGTATGACAGGGATCCTTGGACTATCACGTCAGTTCATACGAATGGCACAATAAGGGTTCAACGCGGAACTAAGTCCGAGCGACTTAACATCAGGAGAGTTACACCGTATTTTGAATAAACTAAATTTACACTGTACCTTACCCCTCCTCTCCTCATAAGACTTACGCTTCGTCATATGCTACACCATCTTTTTTCCTCCTCGGGGTTTTCTTTTTTTCCTCGGGAGGTTTTTCTTTTGTGTGTGCATTGACACCTTATCGCTCCATTCGTGGGGGCGAGTGACATGAGCCAAGGATACCTACTGGTACTCCTGACCCATCCTGGGCCCAAAATCAGGACCCATGGGTACACAGTTAAATAGGAATTCTACTAACTAAGGGTAGGATCCCACCAAATAGAAGCAGGACTCATTAACAAGACCATTGAGTCCTGCAGGACTTATTAACAAGACCATTGGGTCCTGGGGGGCCCATTGGCAGGATTACACCTACAGCCTAATCAGGCTCAGATGGATGAAGGTTGGCATGCAAGAATGCATGTACAGCCCAAACCAGGTGCATGTACACCCAGTTTGGCATGCATGAATCCAATAGGGTTCATAGAAATCTAACATCCTCAAATTACATGCAAAATACATGGTAAACTAGAGAGGACTACCATGAGGCAGTCCTCATTTTCAATCAGTTTTTTAGCTCATAAAATTAAAGCTCCAAACCACTGGAACATCCTTTTTTTACTTCCTTATCTAAAACTACTTTTCGATTACTTCCGGCTTAGGTCAGTTTTTTTTTTGGGGGGTGGGGGAAAAAAAAAAAAATAAAAAATTTTTTTTCTCATGACATACTTACTGTGCTGAGATTCTCAGTAACCTCACATGAGTGGTGCAATAACATAGCCTTACCTTGATAACATTGTAGGTGATTGAAATCTCCTTTCATCTTCTGAAATCACACCATCATCTTGTTGTACATACACAATGTTATCATCAAATCCCAAGAAACACGACAATTGTATGAATCATGGAACAACAGAGTCAAACATTCCAAAGTCAATTGCAAATATAACTACTGATGCTCATGCTGAAATTGTCCTTCAACCAAGCCAAAACATGAAGGACTAAGATGGAACAGATGAAACTCCTTTGAAAGAAACTGCATTTATCAACAAAGAAATTTACCAAACCAAAAATTATACATCTTCAGGAAATGGAGTTTAAATACACACTTTGAGCCAAAAAAATCAATGCTACCTTAGATGACATTGAGAGCTATCTCATTCATGATACAACAGAGATAGAAAACACTATCATAAATGATTCTGATGGATTGCTCATTGCACCAGAACTGAATTGTTGCAGAGCGCAATGTGTTGTCACTTCAAATTCAAAATGGAATATGATCAGGTTCACTGACCTAAGCCATATTCAGGTACAAGTTGGAGTGGATAGTTTGATTAAGGATAAAAGATTGGAACTGTATTTTTCAGGTATTTACTTGACTGGAAAAGAAAATGCATGGTGTACTAGATATACCATGCATCACCAAATATAGTTGATCCTGGGAGAGATTGGCATTGATTTCGGGAAGTTGCATGATGGATCCTCTCAACTGCTAACAGGAACTGTCGCTTGAGAAGGTTTCTAAGAAAGATAACCTTTCTTCGATATTTTTGCTGAGACACACCTATAATCGATATGGGTATTTCCCAAGAAAGAAAACATCTTGTGAATATTGTTTCTCAGAAACAATATCTTATGACTTTTGTACTCCCTTTGTATTGCACAAAGCGAAGAAGACCTTTGGAGGTTCCAGACTGAAGCACATGAAGCTTATGCATGTAAGCAGATTCTTGGCCTATGTCAGAAACTAATGCCCCATCAAAACAAGACCTCAAGAGGGGGTACAAATCTTTTGGTTCTGTAAAAACCGACATGAATCTGGAAAATTAGGACATTTTTCCTACAAAACCAACATTTCATCTGAATTTGCTCAAGATATTGATCAACAAACCTTTGACCTCAAAATGCTTTTGAAGTTTATGGAAGATTTTCAAGACAAACATATTGGGTATAAAGAGATTAAGTCATTCCTTGATGCCTTTTCAGAGACTGGGGGCTATGGAGTATCCACAAAGTTTAGGTTTGGTGCAATGTAGTGGAGTGGGGCTCATTCTGGCAATGACTTTCTACTTTCTTATCCCGCCTTTCTGGAGATCACAAAATCTTGATGAATATAAATTGCCAATACCTTTGAAATACGGTGATTTGATAGTTTTCAACCCAGGGAAGTGAATTTTGTTCAAATTGTAGATTTAGGAACTCATATATATTCTATGCGTATACTCTGGACAGATTGCCTCAAAATCCACCGACAAAGCCCCCACTCAAATACCTCTTGATTTGGTATAACATCCTGCTGCTTCCTTGGTATTGTGGGCCTCAATCTCTGCTCAGCATGTTGTTCACACACCGTCATCCTTCCAGCATTGAAGCATTCAATTATTTGAGGGATCATTCTTATTCTCAGCTTGGTAAGCTATCAAAATCATCTTTAACCACTACTGCTAGTGAGTGGACACTAGTCTGTTCACCAGAAATCAAACCGGAAAACTGCTGTTTGATTCTAGTGGAGCAGATTGAAAACACAAATTGCAAATTGTATTTACACATTTACACATTTGTTTTTTTGCCGGAGAAATATGTTCATTTACACAAATTATGAGCAATAGCTCATATCATCATCTTGGTTGTGAAGCACATGTTGTTGAAGGGGTAGTGCGGGTGCAAGCAAAAAATACTCATATCTTGTCAGGGTGGAGTAAAAACTTGTGTAACTAGAGAATATGATTGACAATTTATGGTTTCGGTAGTTTGATGACCAATTTACACATATTTATGCAAATGTGAATTTGTGTTTTGGATCTGTTCCAGTATTCTCAATCCAAAAGGATGATGAGTTCTTCACATTTGGTCAAGCAGGTACCAGCTGGGTTTAATTGGAATGCTGAGGTCAAACACATCAAATGAGGTCAGACTGCAATACTCTGGGCATCATCAATCATACTCTCATGTATCAATAACTCTTCTTTGCTGCTACTGGGATTTGCAGGTGCAACCTAAGAAAATTTGGATAGATAGCAAAAGGCCACCAACCACCTCAACAACAACTACAGCTTGATTGAAGAAGGCTAACCCACCTCTGTGCCCAAACATGAGTTCAACAAATTGACTCCTGGTGATTTCCTGTCCCTTTTACAGTCAGTACAAAGTGAAATGACAGTAAAGGAAACACATGGAATCATCATTTGTCCATATGTTGGGATGAATGCTGTGAAAAATCGTAGGAAGGTTTATGGACGAAAGGTCAAGTTTGAAGTGGGAATCTCAAAAATATTGTTGGATGTACATGCTATCTGTAACCCCTCACTCTTCAGGTCTTAATGTAGCACCCATCCCAAGGTGATATTTTCCAGAAATGTGGTTGATGTCCTTCTTCAAACTGGAGCTGATGCTTGGAAAGCAGTGGAACTCAAGCTTGATGGAGGTGGGTGGACCTGGACACCCAAAGAAGAAGTTGTAAACACCCAAAATACTGCATATCTCAGTTCACTAGAGCCCATGGATTATAAGATATATTTCAGCAATTTTCAATTCATTTGTGTTTTTGCCTATTAAATCGGCCCAGGCATTCTAAAACCATCATAGATTGATTCTCCTTCTCAACAGTACTCACCACCCATTATTTCACACACAACACACATCAGAAATTGGAGGTGCATTGCAACAGAATCAAAAGGGAATTGGTGCAACATACAGTACCAACATGTACTTTGGTCAGTAAGTTGGATACTTATATTTCCCCCCATGTTAGCACCTGTAACTTTGCGCAGATTATAAGATGATTTTAAATGCATCTTTTGACATTTTCCAGCTCTTGTGAGCCAAGATATACAGTAGATGTTTTTCCCACTTCTGGTGACCTAGGAACTAGTAGAAAGAGCTGGGTGCCTAGGTGACCTTATGTTTTATTTGCACAAGTCTGCCCCTGTGACTGCTTACTCAAAGTGAAAAAATACCAACTGGAAACTTAATTATATGTCAGATTCTTGATCGTCACTTGTTGTTGTCTGACTGATGGATGCTGCATTATTAATATTCAAACCAATAAAACATCAAATCTAAATAATAAATCATCTATTACGTACCTCATCTGTCCATGCACCATACTCAAAATGACAAAACTCACATAACTAGCTTCTCATATTGAAATAATATATTATCTATTAGTCCACTACTATTCTACTTGATAAAGTGGATGAGCATGATCAATGTTGACCTGTATACTTTCTGTAAGAGCTCTGATGCACATAGAATGCTTCTTAAGCCCATGGCAAAACAGATCCCTCAAAATGCCAATGATTTTCTGTTGCTTGCTTGCTTTTTGTTGCATGATCTTGTCACTGTGTTAATGCTCTCTGTTTTTGATTGCCACATCCTTTGAGATTTTGAAGTAAACTTCTTTACCAGCACATCTCCATTAGATTCAACCCTTTTGTTTACTGTGAGACACATTCTCTTCAAAACGGTCCATTAATCCATTCAATGTTTCCTGAATGGATGTAAACCCCAACCTAACACTACAATCCATTACTCTTGACATTATGGAAGCAGAATTTGGGATCAAATGTGTACTGAACAAATTTTATAAGGAAATAGGATCAAAAAATCTTTGCTGGACATAACTTACCACTGGACACTCTTGATTTGAAATCACTTCAATAAAGAGCCATACCCACTTTTGAAAGGTTGTTCCCTCTATTTTCCCTCTGAAATTTCATCCATTTACATCATACACATTGCAATAGGTATAACTTTAACGAGTCACACAACCGCATCACATGCTCAGCTACTAATACATTAGGGCGTCATTTTCTGAGGTTCAATCTTTGTCGAAAGATCAGCCACCATGAGATGATTGGCTATGAAGCATCATGTCTTCTCCACTAGCATTCAAAGTTTGAAAATATGGCCAGCTGCAATAAAGAAGTGGAAGTGTTCCCGAGGCAAAATAAACTGGACCATCTACCGATAGGTAGCTTGTGGGAGGGCACTCTATTGAAATCTCTGGAGAGGAGAGAGAGTACTACAGATCTATCCTCTCATGGCACATCTGGGGAATGTTGTCACATTACTTTGCATAGTCACACTTGATTGTTAGATTTCAAACAGATCACAGTAAAATGTGGATCTCGAGTTTATGATTTAGAAAAATCTCATGGTTAGAACAGAACTAGTGATCCAGCTTTAAAAAGTGTTAGTTTGCTTACTATTTCTATGTAGAAAGATGATAATCATAAAGCATTACTGTACATATGGTAGGTATTGATTGTATGGTGCTTACTCTAATCTGGATAAGTTATCAGCTAAAACATAAATTCAGATCCCTGAATCCCTAGTGTGCAGCTCAAATGATTTACATGTCTGCAAACCTTTCAAAGCTGAGTAGGCAAAGTCTCTCAAAGTTGACTTTTACAAGACACAACACTAACCATTATTTTAACACCCTGTGAAATGTTCACCACTGGTTTGTTTTGGATTATGGTCCCATTTAAAAGTAAGATTACGGTACAGTTAAGCATTAGTGCCACAAGATTTCATTAAAAATCATTCATAGAAAATTTAAAGATAATGTCATAGCATACCCATTCTGGGATGACTTTATGAGCTGCACCCGCTTCATCATTTGAATGATGATAATCAAAGAGAGTAAGAGCAAATGCACAGTGTGACCACAGTGATGCTGACAAATTTGTTCTGAGAGGGAAGAAAACATCTCTGGAAGGCTGTCATCATGAAAAAATGACCAATTTTTACCATTGCCCTAGCTCAAGTTCGTTTGGTTCTTTTGTGCAAATGCTCCAAATATTGCATCAGGATGTCCACGTGCAAGTTTGATTACTCCAATTGAAACACTAGCATGAGAAGTACTGCAAATAGCAGAAGATTTGCCCTTGATACCTTGTGTGGCACAAGGAGCTGTATAAGCTGTTTTCAAAGAATTTGATGGCTCATAAAGCTAGAACAATGAGGCAAGATGGAGAGTGGTGATATCAATCATAAAGAGTCATGTACACACATTGATTAGGGGAATAGATGTGAAAATTGTATTTTTCAAGAAGGCAGTGTGGATGTAAGAATGTGAGTAAAAGATGAGAAATTGAAGGGGCCCAAGATGATGAGGGTAATTCCAACATAGAAATTGTTGTGCTATCCTGTCACAAATTTCTACAACATTTTTGTACCACCTAAATGTCAGTTATACAGCCCATCTTTGACCACTTGTTGTGATGGCACATTATGCATCTAGCAGACATGCGTCACTGCACATCCCTTGGGGACCTCTCGATGGTGCTTATGTCCATTTCCTGTAACCTAAATCCATTAGGAAGGGGTCATCACATTGGATCTCTTACACACCTTCTCTGACATAATGATTCATTATAGTTCCTCATAGAATCTGGTATATTTTGCTCGCAGAACAATATGTCGGTTATTTTTTGACCACCTTCTTATCAAATACCACTTTTCTTGCTAGGCGTGCGCAAAAAAATAGCTGACATGTGTAGTTTTGCTTTCTTGACATAGAATTATGGCAAAACTACATAGGAATAGGTAAATTCTCATGATAATGATTCATTACAGTGATAATGCTTCATTATAATTTCTGACTGGTACCATAAGAGTCTTCACAAATGGTTGTCAGGGTCATCAAAACGCCTCCACCAAGGGATTTGAGGAGGTGATTTCAGCAGCATGAGGTTGTGTGGAGCTGGACTTCAGCTCTCAAAACAGTCCCAAAGGGCTTTGCAATGTTGGCCGGGTCTTAGGGGTTGGATATTGCAGCCACACCAGTGGCCAAAGATATCTGACATGTAAATTGTTCAAAGTGAAATCAGACTTGTATCTCCAGAGGGGGTTTTGATTTCCCCTCACTAACTCACTTCCTCTTTTTCAACAAAAGAATATTTGCAATATCTTCTGCGTTGGTGTTCGTTGGCATGTAACCCCTTAAAAAATGTAGGTTTACATAGCCATTGTGCGGCGCCACCATGACATCTTTGCCATCAAGAGCAACAGATCGACCGCCGCGACCACGAGTCGCCGTCAGTCTTAATCTCATCCCTCTCTTCCTACTCGCATTGGCATTGCAGGTCAATCTGATCTCGTCTTTTCGTCCATCGCTCGTCAGCATCAGCACAAGGAATGCGCGCCACCCATCTCGACCCCTTCACCACCGAGTAACTCGCTTGGCCTCTACAAGCGAAAACACCGGCAGCTCTTCCGCGCCGCTCCCATTCTTCGCTGCCCCCGCGTCCTTCAACGCTTCCCCGCCTTCGTCGTCGTCGACGCCTCAGTCGTCCACGGTGACCCTTCGCCTCCCTCTCGGCACGTTGTTTGATGGACGCGACTACGTTTTCGTCACTTACACGAACGTCAGGGGGTACGAATGGGGGGTGAAGGAGGTCAACGTGTTGGTGGAGGACTTGATGGATGCCGCGCTGGGAAGTTTGGGAGGGGAGCTGAGAGAGGCAGGTGCAGGTGGGATTTTAACTAAGGTTCATGTTTTTGTTTGTTGTGCATACTCAACTTTGCATGTGCGTGTCGCAGACTGAGTTTACCTCTCTGCTAGCATACATGACGACCAAGTTTCAAAACCTTGTTTCCTTTGCTGCAATCAATAGCAATGCCTGTTTTTTTGAAACTTTTGCTTCAATCAATTGCTGGAGAAATATTTATGAGAGAGCTGCCTCGGATTATGAATGCAGAGCTGTGATTCATTTCTTTTTTCCAACATTGATTGCCCATTCCATCTCAATAATATCTCTTCCGCTCACTTTATTGGCATTCGACGAAAAAGGATCATCTATTCCGTCACCAATGCAGCAACAGTCCTTGACCACAGATTTTGAACTCTCTCAAATAGTTCTAGTCCCAACCTCAGATTGGGATGCGACCTCTCTCGGGTTGGGCAATCGATACGATGTCTACGACGGTCAACAACGATTGGTAACACTAAATTTACTATTAGCTGCGTTGCGTGACTCGTTTCAATCCGAGGCAGATAGCACTGTGGGCGGAGGAAAACGGGCTGTGGCATTGGCAGCCACTGCAAAGGAAATTTCCAGTATGTTGAAACCTACCAAGGTTCGTAAAGAAGATGTCTTGCGAATAACGCTACGAAAGAGGGATAATGTCTTGTTGGAGAAGATTCTGTCGCCACAGAACGAGAGCACAGATGAGGAAAAGGAAGAGCAAGCCATTTCGATGGGCACCGCAGGCGAGACCCCGACTGCCTATCTTTCAAAATTGACTCCCAAGGAGAGGAACGAATTGCTGTCACCGCTATCATTGGCAAATGCTCGGATCTTTGAAAACTTTCTTCATATATCGGATAGGTTATCACTTTTGTCCACGCGAGAGAGATTACGAATGTTGGATTATATAGTCGAGCGAGTCCATTGTGAGTTGCCATTTTTACTTGCAAAAAGGTTTGTATCTGTCCAAGATCTCTCACACTACTTATGCAAATGCTTGTAGTTCTGGTCTGTATACCTGAAACTAGCCGCATAGCTAGGAATATCGTGATGAGTCAGGGAAGGAAGGGGATGGATAATGAGCCGATCGATGATTTTAAGGGATTGGTTTGTTTTAGGTGAGTGACAACAGGGAGGTTATTATGTACACGAATCTAGCTATTTGCCGAGCCAACTTGATGAAATTTTAACTATTCATGTTTTCCATCAGGTACACTTTGGAGGAAAAAGACATGTATCAAACTTTCGATCGGTGGGATGCACTGGCTGCGGAACCAACCATTGGAGCCATCGGTGAGACTTTGCAGTCGTCCGAACAAACCACCACACCTGTAGGAAGGGACATCATTTCTGCAGCTTGTCTACTCCGCTCGAGTGCCGCTCTACGCACCAAAATTCGTGGTGGAGGAGCAGACGAAGTGTACGAATGGGAACGTTGGCTGAGACATGTATTGTGGTTACAAAATCAAAGACTGGCAGAGGAACAAGAAACGACAGATGGTGGACCAATCCAAGCGAGTTGGCAGGGAAAAGACTTTTTCTCGAAAGAAATTGAGCCATCTTCTTTAGCTTTGTACCATTTCCGGACAGGGAACTGGGATGAATTCAACTTTCTCGCCGTGAAGAGCAAAAAGGCTGATGAACAAAGTAGAAACATACGTGTAAGAGTTCAGCTGAATTTTCTGAGGGATATGATTGCATCCGCTGGATCTGCCAAGGAGGCAGAGATTCTCGCATTGGAACTCTTGCTACGCGCCCAAGAACATGCCGCAGCAGGTGATGATGCATTGCTCTTTCGATACCTTGATGAATTCCTACCTTTGATTGAAAGGTGGTCTCTGTGGATGGCATTGTCAAGGCCTTCACCAATGCAACGTCATGCTCGTGTATTTGCGATACTGGATGCTATGGAACATAATGATTCTATGGGATCCGTTGGGCATTCTTCTGGTTACGATGATATGGAAACGCTGAAAGAATGCATGAATAATTACAAATTTGGTGCCACTGCAAGTGGAAAACGTTTAGCTGTTGCCATTTTAAACCGGATGAATGCTTATTTGATGATGAAGGACGGAAAAGAAATTCCACTCGACCAAGAGTCAGCAGTGGATGCCATACTTCCCGAAAAGATACCAAAGGGATCTGATTGGGATCAGAACTGGACGGAAGAACACCACGAAGAGTGGATTCATTGCCTGGGAAATTTGGCATCAATTTCCAAAACTGGAGCTAGAGGGGGTAGGCGAGGGGGAAAGAAGGGTGTCGATTCCACTTCTTGGGAAGCCAAGGTGAATATTTACAAGAAAGAGGCATGGCCACTGACACGCGAATTGACAGATTTGGATGTGTGGAATGTTGATGCTGTAATTGACCGGCAAAAACTTCTCGTATCGCTATTGGAGCTAATCTGGAAGAAATGAGCCAAAGAAGTTAACCATAATTAAATTATCTCAATGATATGACAAGTTTTATGAAGATCAGCAGCAACCTTATCAAAATTGACCTAAAACTGGATGACCTTCATTACACAAGATATGGACAGATTAGCAACTTGCTTGGACTTAAAGAGAAAATGGTCAAATGTTGTATTGTCAGTTCCAGGATTGGTTTGGCATTTCAAATAATTAGCATCAATCAGCTCCTACTTGTCCAATGTTGATTTTCAGGAGTTTGTGAGAATGTTACCACTTTCCAGTGTGTATTTAACATGGATTATTTGCGGAAAAGAAGCAATAGTAGTGTGAGAGATCACGCAAGTCACAACACCCAAATACTTCTTTTGAATCCGAGAAAAACTGTTGAAGCTACAATAATGCAAGGATGTATTAGGAAGATTCGTAGCTGATACATTATTTAATAATAATAATTTTAGACGCTATCGCTCTCAGGAGACATAAAAAGAGCATGGGCCAAACAATTGATTTCTTGTTTTAGTTTTAGCTAGAGCCTTCATTGGTAATGCGCTGAATACATGATGGGATGCAGTTGTGATTTTGCAATCGAATGTATCCATATCCTATCAACATATAAATGGAACTTGCAAGACGCGATGCTCAAGAAAATTTTGGGGGCTCAATGAGTGGTGTCAATTTTGGGAAGTGTGTGATCTAGCATCATATTTTGTGCTGCCAAGAGTGATTTCATATTTTTGGATTTGAATTTGGATTTGTGTTGAAAAGGCTTTTGTTGCTGAAGAACCCAATCCTACAACCCAATCATAGAGGCATTGTGCTTCATCAGAAAAGTGAAGGACCAAATGTATCTCCCTGATTACAGATGACATGCATGGCCCATTGTGATTTGAAGTTGGTGTACCAATAGGAGGATTCAAAGTTGGGGGCTATGTGTTATGTCACAATTCATCTGTCAATTGTGATTTAGTGTTTTGATGTTATGAGAACTTGTGCATCTGGTTTATACATGATGTGTGAACACCAAAGTTGTTGAACACTATTCCAAGGTAGGTAATTGTGGCAAAAATGGCAAATTTAAGAAGAATCTGTATTCCAAGTTCAGTAGTACGTTGGGTGCTTTCCATGTTGCAATTTCAGTCCTTTGATTAGAAATAGGTTAAAGCATTGTTGACTGACTTCTCAAATAGTATAAGTAGTATGTCTGGAGTGTACCCACTGTTGAGTAGGTTTTAAAAGAACTTTTGAAGATGAGAGTTGATGTCCAATTGATCAGATTGGCATTTTTGGATTTGGTAAATACATTACAGTACTGTTCATAGATGACTGTGCATCCCCAGGCCTTTGTCTGTCTTTACAATGAGGAGTGAGTTGTCATTTTTTGATGGCTTTTAAGTGTTTATGTTGAGTGGGACAGAAGTTGGGTGGCCCATGGCATTTGCCATACAAGGTTTAGAGTTCACAGTGAAATCAGTAAATCCATGCAGTAACTGTTTGGATGTGATGTTAGGGAGGTTCAAATTGTGATTGAGTGCACAATTTTGAATGGTATTCTACGTCATTTTTTCCTTGACAATGATTCCTGGAAGATGGTTTTAAGGCATATGTTGCAGTTGAGGCAGCTGATGGTTTCATCATTGATTTTTGTACTGGTTATGAAGTGAGACATTGACATGAACTTGTGTTATTAACTTTAGGTTCACGCCAAGGATGGTCTTGACTTGAGGCTGCATCATTTGCTTGGGGTGAGGTTATGAAATTCCAAGATTTTTGTGGGCATTCCTCTTTGCCTGTCTTGTCATGAATACATGTAGTAGCTTGTGCTGAGGTAGGGCTTAGATCCACTAGGAAGCCAAATCTTACTAGTTGTGGGAGGAATTCTATTTTCTGA
Organism: Cyclotella cryptica; assembly: GCA_013187285.1. Classification (NCBI taxonomy): domain Eukaryota; phylum Bacillariophyta; class Thalassiosirophyceae; order Thalassiosirales; family Thalassiosiraceae; genus Cyclotella; species Cyclotella cryptica. The sequence continues at coordinate 621,747 of JABMIG010000059.1, forward strand.
TGAGGGGCTTAATTGGAAATGTCAGCATCGTGTCATGTGGGCGAGCCCTTTTGAGACATGTCTTGTCACCATCTCGATGTCATGACATGTCATGAGCATGTCTGATGATGTGTTGGTGACATCACAAGTTGCATGAGTAATGATGACAACATATTTTCCCGACAAACTAGCTTTGCACTAGCTTTGCATAAGTTGTTGACTTGCAGTCACGGTGTTGGCAACACTGAAGATGTCATCAAAAATACGTCTACTGCGTGTGTCAGGATGACATGTCCCCAACATTTCCAACTAAGATGAGTGGCTTCTTCCACAAATTCATGAATTACCTTGAATGGAATAGGAGGAGCTGGTGGCTCTGTGAGATTGTATTATTTTAAACTACAAATTGTTTTCAATATTGTCATAAAACCTTGATTTTCATCATATCTATTGTATTATGCTTGAACTAGCATTGGCCAGGTCAAGGTGCTAGAGCATTTTCTAGAGGAGCTCTCCTACCTTTAGACGCAAGCCCAAAAGCCAGGTCCAGGTGCTAGGGCATATTCTAGAGGAGCTCTCCTAACTTTAGAAGCAAGCTTAACATCAAGCAGAACGGTAATTTCTATATCTCTATGACTTGTCCAGTTCTGGCCTAATTTTAATGTCAAGTCCATCTGGGCTAGACTAGTTATTCTAGTTTTTCCTTCTTTTTCTTTTTTATTGCAGTCTATGGTCCATCTTTCCCAAAGCTTGAAAGTCACTGTCTCATGTTTCCCACCTTCAATGTCAGTCATGTTTCGGTCCAATCACACATCCTTGCCAAAAATACCAATAACATGGGAGTATGCATGGGACGAGTAGTAATTTTCAGTGGCTACTAGTACAAATGACCTGGGATGGACATGGTTGGTGGTGATGCGTGTCTATAGCTGATTTTTCATGATGAATTCATTGGTGATGTCAGCACAGCTGTAGGGCCCCTCCTTCTAGTCGATTTTGAAAAGTTCAAACGTCTAGTCTAGATCTGGACTAGACATTGCTTTTTGTCCAGATCTGGACTAGTGTTCTGATTGGGGTAAAGAAGGTGAGATCTCATTGGAAAAAGGGACAAAGTTGAATGACAACGAAACACAGTTTTATAAATAATCTCAATTTAGACCTAGTGCACAGACATCTATTTCTTAGTTATTGGACATGAGTTCCCGGAGGAGTTGCTGACAGCATTAGGTGTGACTGATTTCAGTGTAACCAGCTGTGCATTTCCACAGCTAAAAGTCAAACCACAACTCTATTAGAAAGTGTTAAATTTTGTAAGAAAACGTTGTCATATCAATAAAGTGACAATGTTTGCGTTACAACTACCGTAAAATGCGGTTTATAAGTACCACCACTGTATAAGCACCAAAACCCCGATTTTTGGATAATTTGCGTTTTTAGTGTTGCAACCTATAAATTAGAACTAAAACCCTCATGAGTAGGTTCTCCATGCCATCAGCAACACACCCATATGTAGCGCTCCCCGTGACTCCCGATGGATGCCGAGAAACCTCCGATGCCGTGGAGAGTCACGACACATCTCGGGCACATTGTGGACGGGTGCACAGCATGGACGAAGCATGGAGGGCGAAAGGGCTGGAGGGGTTCGATATGCTTGTAACACGGTATAAGCACAACAAAAAGGAATCTTTTAACATTTTTTGTTGGTAGTGTTGTAATCCGCATATTATGGTAGATTGTAGTATTTAGTAGAATGTAACAGGAAAAAGGTTGTACAAATAATAGTTCACTCTTTTTTCTTCTTTCCCATAAATGAAATGGAATAAAAATATTTGTATGGTAAATTACAAGCAGCCGCTGCAAGATTTTTTAGCAGCAATAGGAGCCTGCAAACTGGATGAAGTCTTGTTTCTCTAAATAAAGATAACAGCGGAAGCCAGTTAGCGCTCCATGTGGTGCTAGCTTTGCTTGCGTTGCGCACACGAGCACAAAATTTGATATATTTTTAAAGTATGTACTGCCTTTTTTAAAAGAGCATGTAAAACATAGACAAGCCTTTGAGGCTAGAGAACCCGTTATACACTCACAGCACGTGATTAAGTACTGCCTTAGCACTCAAACTCACTCAAATATTGGTTTGAGAAGGTTTCGCAAAACAATATTCGAATCTTATATTATCTCATTTTGACCAGACCTAAGTGGGAACCAAATATGTATTTAAATTGTGAGCGCCCATATGTGTGCAAACGAGTTGCAAAAAAAGTTGTGTGATGGGGACGATTGACACAAATATTTGTGAGCTCACAACTATTAACTTTGTGTGGGACGACTCCCAGTTGTCGGAAAAGATTGTGCGAAAATAGTGTTGGGTCCGAAATTGAGGAAATTAGCGTAGGACATGGGGAAATGTGTGAACAAGGAGTTGTGTGAGCACTAAGACTGCTCCTTGGTAACTCAAACCCATCATCAATATCATAGATGACGTCACTATTTTTTGATGGCCATCATAGAAAACTCTATGATATTCCCAGGTCATGGAAAGAAATCTACATGCAAAAGTACTAGTAAACTAGCAATATTAATTTGACTAAGTCAAAATCATAGAACCATTTTATGATGTTATCTAGTGCCAAATTCTGGCACCAAGACTGTGCATACACATCATAGAGGGGTACAATTCCCCATCAAAATTCAGCAGCACATCTGGCATGGGCAATTGTAACAGGAATCCCTCCTTTTGTCGAGCAGTTGTGCAGCATCAACAAGCTGGAAGAGATTGCAATGAGCAGTACTTGAAGAGGCGGTAAGTAACGCTATAGACAAAAAGTGAAGGCTGATGGTGGTATCAATTCTTCCATCCTCGATGAGAGGCTAAAGAACTTGCAAGACTTACTCATGAAACGGTTGGATGAAGTTGGTAACATAGGTGGCAGTCCTGTTGAACCCAAAGTTGCTGTGGCTGGTGATCATGTTGACATACTGCAGAGGAGAGGGGTAAGTTTTGGTGTGTCCCAGAGTCTTTTGCACTTCTTACCGAAGTTACTCATTTGAATGGCTGGAGAATGTGGCTGAAGGGTAAGGCTGTTGTTCCTGTCAACAAGACTTACATGATCAAGCCTTTCATGTAGCTCAAGGGTTCAGATTTGCGACGGAAGGAGTTGGCAAATGAGTTAGGCACAAAGTGGAAGCCAATTTTTGGAAGATAGCGGAGGCTCCAGGATTGGTGATACCAACAGATGTCGATGAGGATTTTGTCCAGTCTTCTTTTCATTTCGCAACGGATTATCTCAAGCAGACTGTGAGCTATATTTGGGCGTGCAAAAGATGAAGGGCAGCTCAGTAAGTATACAATTGGGACGTGGTCAAGAAAGGTTGCTCGTAGTGAAATTATCAAGAATGGTACAGCAGAAAATAAAGCAAGACTTCCTCCAAGTCCAGCTCATAACAAGGTGGATGGCAGGAATCATGGTGGGTGGAGTGTTCAAAGAAAAGGAATTAGACAGGTGGCAAGAAGGGCAAGAGTAAACAGTCAGGAAGTAGCACATGAGGTAGTGGATGGTTTTGAGAGGGCTTTTGGTTATGTTGGAGTCTCTGCATTAGGAGGTACATTATATGGCCTTTGAGATGGCTGATGGGGCAGGGACACAGTCCTGATAGTTTTTATGTCTAGGTGACTTTTTCCATCATGGTCTAAGGGACTGTACCTCAGGGTTCTGTGTGTTTGTTGTGTGGATTTTTAGTCTTTGTGGAATTTTGTGTTCATAAAGTATACTAGATGATGACTAGACCTTTTTTACTCCTGCAGTATTATAAGTAGTTTGTATAATAAACAAGTTGCAATCACACGTAAAAGAGTTTATTGAGTTTTTCTGGAGTACATTTAGACCTTTTTCACATTAATTTGTGTGTAGCTTGCAATAGACATAATAATTACATCCTGTTATATCTTTTCACTATGATTAAAGCTAGACCATTCTTGTCCTCGAATTGCTTTAACATATAATACGTTGTTTCATGTACATACTTGGGTACATATATGATAATGTCGCCCTGTAACGAGGATTAGAGATAATATATTAGAAAAGTTACCCTAGTAGGTGGTACATGTAGAAAAACATACTAGGGTTTTTACTACGATCCTCCCTAGGTAGATAATTCTAAGCCTTCTGAGGCCTAAAACCAGTACTTGTGACCCCATCAAGGGAAGCTTAATATTAAAATGACTGCTCGGATCCCTTCAAGTTATTTATGACGGCTAGAAACAATAGGAGCACTGTGTATCCTAGAGGTATCATGATACCCAGCCGGACAGACAGTGGATTCCAAAAAACTGATTTTGAGTAAATTAAAAAAAAGAATTTTGGACCGAACGAAGTAGCTCTATTATAGTACTGTAGAAACATACCAATTTTCTACAAGAATGAATTTATCAGATTGTTCCGATATGCTTTATTCAACAGACAATAACTCGTGAAACAGTGTTCAAAAGAACAAAATAAGAACACTGTTCGAAAGCTAGGAAAGCGATCTTTCGATTGATGTAAGGTTGTAAAAATGTGTTTACATCAGATGTGACGTCATTTTTGTCCGTCACACGGATGAAAGACAGAGCAGGAGTGCTCCTTTTGTTTTTAGCCGTCATATTTTCCTAAAGTGAACTCAAGTTTTCAAGTCATTTTGGTCGATTTCGGCAAGGTGGCAGCTCGAGTTGAGCCAGGTTCCAAAACGGGCATAGGTTTTTTGTGGAATGAATAGTTATAGGGTGAGGTTAAGTACCTATCCCAACAGGAAGTATTGCCGAAGGTCTATTCAGAGGAAGAGGCGGAGTCGCGAGCATCCAATATAAGGGAATATTGCCAAGTGTGATTCAATGGGTGAGGAGGAGTCGCGCGTTAGCAGTCTTTTTCGAATTCGTAACAGCCCATTTAAAATGGGTATCCCAACAGATTTTCAAGATTGAGAAATATTGCCTAAGGTTGATTCAGAAGAAGAGGAGAAGCCGCGTGCACCCAATAATTAGTGAATATTTCCCAAGTGTGATTCAAAGGGCGAGGAGGAGTCGCGCGCTAGCAGTCTTTTGTGTATTTGCAACAGCCCATATAAAATGGGTGGTCATCGCGTAGCATAAATTGACAAGACTGGTCGCGGCGCAGCCCAAATAACATGGGAATTGCGGTACAGCCCTTTTGACCAATATGGTCATGGATGAGTCGCGTGATTGCTTGTTTTATTAAAACCTACCGTCAATCGCTATCCAGCCCCTCAATTTTTGGCGATGTTGTCATTTGGTCATTTTAATCTTACATTGATATCTTGGGGGTCACGAATATATTTCTAAGGGTAACTTGAAGGTAACACGATATTGTACAGTTAAGAAGTACCATTGATTGCAAAAGTTAATACCTAGAAGGTACCAACTATTAAAGAGAACAATATTACCTAAGCAGACACGAAGACAAATTTAGATATATTTTTATAGGTAAGCACAGATGAAGAAAGGGTGACTACCCATGCATGTCAAATGCAAAATGAGCATTTTTACAGGTAATGTTGATGTAAAAAATTAGATGATACCAACAATGGCCAAAAGTGAAAAAACGTCTCATGGAAATGGAGAAGAAGAACATCGGTGCTCAGTGATCAACTAAGATTTTAAAAAAATCTTGATACCCTGTAAATACCTCTTCTGTAACACTACCATACTAAATAGTATCGTAATTTCTTTGCGTTGGCTCTCTTGACCGTACAATACCATACATTCAACAGCACCATACTGCTGTTGTACCGTAGCATAGAAGCATAGTACAATAGTGGCACCACAACATGCCGATGTCCCAAGACAATGATCTCTTCCTTATTCTCCCGTAAACGACGTCACGACGTGTGTCCTACTGAGAATGCGCCAAATGGCGCGGTCTCTCCTCTTACCGATGCCGACGGCAATTCCAGCTCGTGCCCGTCGTCAAATTCCTCACGTAAAAAGAGTCGGACGGTGGCATTGATCGACCGTGATCCCTTCGACGTCAACTTGAGCCAGCGTGAGGCAGCATTGGCATTGAGCCAGGTCTATCTCCGCTCGGCTCGATCCGCCGCCGACCGCTCTCGTCGTCGTTCCAACGAGGCCAGAGAGCAATGCAGCCAGCGCCAAGCGGAGTGTCAGCGGGCAGAGAGGTGGCATGAGGCGGTGCAGGAGAGATGGGGCGTGATATCTATCGATCACGATGATAGCCACGACAATATTCACGGCGATCATGCGCCAGATGAGCGATCGCAGGAACAAACGTTTGTCGCCGGAAGTGACTGTGATGGAGAGGACGACGTGCCCCTTGGTAAAGCGGTAAGCGACGACTGCGAGGGGGGCCATACTGACAAACTAGCTCCTCTTTTGAGCAACAGTGATGGGGGTCATCTTGACACGATAACCAACGAAACGAGACACATGAAGCAGATTCAAATATCGGATGCCGGAGATAAAATTGTCAACGGCACTTATCAACAATGCCTGATGTATCGGCGCAATAGCAGTCATCATCGTGTATCAAGCGACAACAACATTCAAGCACGACACGGTCGGCTTGTAACACCAGATTCCATCTACGTTCACACATCTGGACCTTTTCTCCTCCCCCAGAATCACGTTAGTAACATCTATTACGATTTGTGCCTATACAAAAAGTGGGGATATGGTGATAAAATACGATGGTGCATTGGATTGGTCCCCTGTACTGTCAATCATGATCACCACGAGGATGAATCGGTAGCAACTTGGAATACACCAAGAGAATGGAACTTTGATCGATCCTACATTTACTATTGGATGGAAGTATCTGTACTATCTGCTTGCAGCGCGAACTCAACACGAATCACTATAGAAGAGCATGCAGCAACTGTCCCTCTTGGAGGAAAACAAGATTGGAGTGCCTGCCATGGAATACGTCCAGTGCCATGTTTGAGAGAAGTCGAGCAGCATCGTTGGTGGCAGAGATGGAGATCAATTTGGGAATAAGTTATTGTTGTTGTGAAGTCACATGATTGTATTTTCTTTCGCTGAACGTGATTTAGTATGTAATGAATAGTAGAATAGGTCGGCGTCGTTATCATATGAATGCCCTTTATTAGATGAGGCACACGCTTGCTTTTGTTTTTGTAGAACTTTTTTCTGCGCGGTATTGGGGCTGTCTTCTTGCGTGTCTCAAAGCAGAAATTATTACTGCCCAGCTCGACGAGAATGCTGTGTTGCAAACACAATTCTTCCCTTTGGCACGCACTTTAAAAGTAAATGATGTCTGCCATGATGTTTCATATCCCCACCCCCAGTTGCGGTGCACTAGATGCACCGCACACTTTGACCATTTCCTTGAAATCTCTTGCGGTGCACTAGATGCACCGCAACTTTTGTACTATTCCTACCTAGGATCAGAAGAAACCAATGACAATTTTTGAGAAAGGATTTATTTCAAATGCTAATTTTAGAACAAAAAATTCTTATTCTCTACCCCCAATATTCAGTCTCCTAGTGGTGAAAATGGAGGCAAAGCAGGAACCTGAATATCTCCCATGTTATTCATATTCTCATCATCATATGGTGTAATCGAAGAATATCCTGAGGACTCATCATCATTGTCCTCCCCTCCCCCTCCCCCTCCCATTTCATTGGCTGTTCTCTTTGTTGCTCTGATTCTGGTGATGCTCTGGTGGGCCTGCATGTGAACATCCTTCAACACGTTTGCTTCATGCCACTGCTGAAAACACGAAACAGTGTTATCGTTGTCGTTTTTTGTTCGTGCGCGTGCACAAAGTGGAACTTCACATGTACTGCACATGTAACTTGTCTGGCGATACTTATGATTTCCTTTTGCACACAATGCACATTTCTTTCTGCTATTCTTCTTCCCGGGATCAGTATCTTTGATATATACTTTCCTATGTTGATAGGATTCACTTGAAAATTGCCGAAGCTTGGACAAGGTCGGATTGTCAGAAAACATTTGTAGTTTGTTTCTCTTCACAGGCCAACAGTGTTTTTCCTTGTATACCCTGAGTTCCTCATTCAAGACTTCTTCATTTGATTGCAAACCTGAAATCTGATTCCTCATATTTATCTGGTGAACCTGATAGCGTGATGATTGAAGGAATTTCAATGTATCAATGCCAAGTTGCAAAACAAAATCATTCAAAGTCAAATTTTCGTTCCTTCTCCTCAACTGCGCAATTGTTTCTAAGCCTGGTTGACCCAAATCATCCTCATTCTCTCTTAGAAATGTGACAATTTTCCTAGCCTGTGCAACTCGCCAAGTATTAACTACTATCCCACAAATCATCCTCAAAATGTAATGAGCTTCAAAAGGAACCCGGAGACCTAACATAAATACATGATCAGACATTTCGGTGTTCTTATCTAATCCCCACTTGGATCGATTGTAGTCAAATTGTTGGTAGTGCTTGAATACACTGATAGGATTCATTGGATTGAAGATACATTCCAACGCATCATCAACTGATGACGAAACAACTACTCGCGGGTACAAAGCAGACCACATGGGAAAATGGCTGATACAATTGTTAATATCCTCCTCTGACATCCAATTAGGACAGTCAGAGGTTGTCAAATGTCCACGAGATAATAGCTGCTTGTCAAAAATCCAACCAACAATGGGCTCACCCATTGTTTTGAGTAAATGATAATGATGATCTTTTTCAACATTGGTAAACTGGACCACTACATACTGGACAACTTCGACTCGTTGTCAAAAGCCACTGCAGTAACAAATAATCCAAAGTCAAGGTCTGTCACCATTGCTTGATGCAATAATTGTTTCCGGTTTGAAGCTGGTACACAGGCTTCGAACACATCATCCCCGTATTTGCAAAATACACGATCTCCATAAGTCTGTGCTACTTCTTTTGCTGCAGATATAGTCTTTGTGGACTGCCTAGTTTTCATCTCCACGAACAACACCTGAGGTCCTGGGATATTGGATGATTCAGGTAATGACGCAATGATAATTGCATCTGGGGAAACAGCAACCCATTCGGAACCACGTTTAGACTGTAGCAAACCAACCTCAAATAGATTGCTCACCCATGGTTGTCGAAGCAATCTCTGTCCAATAAACGTTTCATTGACAGATCCTTGTCGCATGTATTCTGTTGATCGATGTCTTCCAAACCAGGACTTGGCACAAGACGTAAAATGGAGTGATTTCAATTCATCTGTTGCAATAGATTGTTCATCAGCGGTAGATCCAAGAGTTCCTTTATTAAATCGCATTGCATATACATCAACAAATTAGTCCTAATGAAATAACTAATAAATAATGAAGTAGTATTGTATACCTGTATAATGAAATCGCCTTAGAAGAAACCAATCTCCAGTTCTCTGTGCAATGGTTAATGGACCACAACTTTCACTCAAAATATCTTCAACCATCTTGCGTTTTGGCGATGGTTTGGCACCCGAGAATAGGCAGTTTCCATTCACAACCAAGTTTGTTTTCCGTATCCCTATCCACATATTTGCTGTTTCATCATTTATTGATCCACTAGTATTGAAGAAGCGAATATCTTTGACGGCTTCCTTCTTATCAAATACATCTCGAATGGCAAAAGCATAAACAGTACATTTTGTTCCATCACTTTCACGTAGACTGAACTCTTTTTTTGCATAGGTTGCCTGAGCTCCAGCAGTAGGTGATCCTTCCAAAACAAAATCTTCGAATAACCTCACCTTTGAATCTTTGTTCTTATCCTTATTAGTAACCATTTTCGCAATGTACTCCTTTGCCTCATTATAAGGAATGAATGGATGCTTCGAACCGACAGTACTTGCGACTGTGGACATACCATATCCTTTCACCCCCACCGTGTGAAGCATTTTCATCTTGCCATAACCTCGATCAAACTTGATTGAGACATTACTGTTGGATGAAAGAATAGTGGGGAATCGGTTAAACAACTGCATTACATTTGACAATTCAGTTTCTCCCTTGACACGTAACCGCATCCCAAGTAAGCACCCTAAATGAGAATCAGCAATCGCATCAACCACTGGGCCCTCTTTTCCAGCTTTGCGATAACTCAACGTCTTGCACTCAACATCACTTGACCGAGAACCGATGAGTTCATCATCTAGAACAAGTTCCCCACTCTTCTTGTTCATCAAAAGACTGATGGATGGACGAAACATTATCTCCTCCAACTCTTCTAGGTTTCTCAGGCGATTACTATTTTGCATCCAAGTATCATCAAGTGAATCGTCACCACTTCTGCCAGCAACGTCATATCCTCGAAGACGAGGAATAAGGTCAGTGAATCTTGATTGTGATGTTAATGTGATATTTTCGGATTTCTCAAGTGAAAAGAGAAACCGATTATATGTGACTTGATTTGAGACACGAAATCTACTTCTGATCAACATTGTAGCAACGATTTCATATAATTCTGCAACTGTTCTAACTGGCTTCTTCCCGTCCTTCACACACTGTTCTGATAAATGGCCACGTAATTTCTCTGCTGCTTCACTACTCAAAAGAGACATAAATGTGTTAGCATCATCAAGATCAAGTCCAAACCGATTTAAATGGGATGTCACTTTGCATTCAATCTCTTCATAGGTTTGGATAAATCTATTCCTTGCATACTTGTTAAGAAATTCATCTTCGGTCAAGATGGTACATGATGAGGTATTCCTCTGTGAAACAATTTCCCATTTACCATCTTCGACACAGCTTCTGATGGAAGATGGAAGACTCTTAATCAGCCGGGTAGAGTGACTGGATGATTGAGCTCTTTCTCCCATAGTAGAAAAGAGATGATGAGAATGGCGTGGTTTTGGGGTAAAACTGCTTCTGGAAGCAAATGAACGAAAGAAAAAGTGAATTGAGATATCAGAATCACAACTACAACATGTATCTTTTGATCCGGAGGTACGTACCGCACGAATGGGGCCTCGATGAATGCGCGTGAAAGAGAGGAAGAGAATGGCACTGGTTTCGTGTTAAAACTCCTTCTGGAAGCCGAGGAATGGAAAAAACAGTGAAATGAGATATCAGAATCACCACTGCAACATACCCTGCAATATCTTTTGATCCGGAGGTACGTACCGCACGAATGAGGCCTCGATGGATGCGCGTGAAAGAAAGGAAGAGAATGGCACTGGTTTCGTGTTAAAACTCCTTCTGGAAGCCGAGGAATTGAAAAAACAGTGAAATGAGATATCAGAATCACCACTGCAACATACCCTGCAATATCTTTTGATCCGGAGGTACGTACCGCACGAATGAGGCCTCGATGGATGCGCGTGAAAGAAAGGAAGAGAATGGCACTGGTTTCGTGTTAAAACTCCTTCTGGAAGCCGAGGAATTGAAAAAACAGTGAAATGAGATATCAGAATCACCACTGCAACATACCCTGCAATATCTTTTGATCCGGAGGTACGTACCGCACGAATGAGACCTCGATGGATGCGCGTGAAAGAGAGGAAGAGAATGGCACTGGTTTCGTGTTAAAACTCCTTCTGGAAGCCGAGGAATGGAAAAAACAGTGAAATGAGATATCAGAATCA